>CM035844.1:321018175-321725675 GCA_020510985.1 Pholidichthys leucotaenia
CAGAATTGTCACTGTTCAGGGTCTTCTGATGTCCATGGACAGGGGTGCTGTTGTTGTAATGGACTGGCTGCACACTGCTCTCTCTCTCCCACTAATAATCTCATTCCCTACAGCTGTCTTCACCACCTGCTGGCAATCATCACACCCCTTAAATAGCTCCAGCGTCTATCTCTCATCAGGAGCTCATCAGACTACCTCCATGCCTGTCACCAGACGCATGTGTAGCCAAGCCCTCTCCTCCAATGCTTAAGGAAATGTAAGCACGTTTATTCTTGCAAACCTGTCTCCCCCCCTTCTCCAGGACTCACAGCTGGACCTTGGATTCCCCACCTAGGAAGACAGGAATCTTGCTCAGTGAGCTTATTCTGGACCATCTCCTACCCTCTCCCCGTAAGTGCACTTACCAACGTTTCCCTTAACTTGTTCTCCCTTCTTCCCCAAGTACCTTGTCCTTTTCCCAGGAACCTTACCTGTAGTGGGGTCCTCTTCTGTGGCACCTGGAAGTCTCCAACCATTCCTGCTCACTGCCTAACTGTAAGCAAATTCAACACTATTATAATCATTGCTACAATTCTCAGTTTACCTATACCTACCCCTTGTCCCCTCTACCCTACCGGAGGGTTGCCAGACTCCTCGCTGCAGCACCTCACCAATCATATAAATTCTGAATACTGAAATACTGAAAACTCAGCTAATTAGATAAGATAAGATAAGATAAGCCTTTATTAGTCCCACAATGGGGAAATTCCAGGATTGCAACAGCACAGGGATAGCAACACTCAGAGCAACAATCAAGAAGACAAGAAAAAACAAGAGCAGTGAATATACATATGTACATATAAATATATAAACACACAGTGCGGAGCTTTGTAGCTGGATGGAATAAATATATAAATATATATACACACAGTGCGGAGCATTGTAGCTAGATGGAATAAACAGCATAACTGTCTGCTTAGTTATCCTACACAGTATGAATATGTACCCATACATATTGTCACCCTCTGTAGCGACCGATATTGTTCTAGTTGTATACTGGAGGGGACCATTGTGTAAGTCTATTGCGCCTTTTGCATTCAATACTATTAGGTCGTCACGTATTTTTGCTATCTCTGCCAGCAGCCCTGCTTAGGTTATACAGTCTGACAGCCGTAGGTAGGAAGGACCTGCGAAACCTCTCAGTTGCGCACCTAGGATGATGTAGTTTGCTGCTAAATGAGCTCCTCAGTGCGTTCAGTATGTCCTGCATAGGGTGGGACTCGGACTCCAGCAGAGATGACAGTTTAGCCACCATCCTTCTCTCTCCTATCTCCTCCACTGGGTCAAGACGCTGCCCCAGGACAGAGCTAGCTTTCTTGATCAGTTTGTTCAGTCTCTTCCTATCGGCTGCTATAATGCCACTGCCCCAGCAGACAACTCCAAAAGTGATGGCTGATGCCACCACCGTGTCGTAGAATGTCTTCAGCAGCGCCCCTTGTACACCAAAAGACCTGAGTCTCCTCAGTAGGAACAGCCTGCGCTGTCCCTTCTTGTAGAGTGCGTCGGTATTGTGTGACCAGTCTAGTTTATTGTTCAGATGAACACCAAGGTACTTGTAGGATGTCACCATCTCAATGTCTGTTCCCTGTATGTTTACTGGTGCTGCGAGGGGTTGTCCTTGCCTGCGGCAGTCCACCACCAGCTCCTTAGTTTTCCTCGCGTTGATCTGGAGGCAGTTCCGATGGCACCAGTCCACGAAGTCCTGGATAAGTCCTCTGTACTTGGCTTCATCTCCGTTGGAGATGAGGCCGACAATCGCAGAGTCGTCAGAGAACTTCTGTAGATGGCAGTGTGTTGTGTTGTGTGAGAAGTCTGCAGTACAAAGAGTGAACAGGAAGGGAGCCAAAACCATTCCCTGGGGGCCCCCCGTGCTACCGATGATCGTGTCGGACACACAGTCCCAGGTTCTCACAAACTGTGGCCGGTTAGTGAGGAAGTCCAGGATCCATGATGACAGGTGCTGATCCACCCCTGCACACAGCAGCTTGTCCTTCAGGATCATCGGTTGGATGGTGTTGAAAGCACTGGAGAAGTCAAAGAACATGATTCTCACCGCATTCCCGGGCTTCTCCAGGTGGGATAGAGAATGGTGAAGAAGGAAGATCACTGCATCCTCCACCCTAATGCCATGCTGGTAGGCGAACTGGAGTGGACCCATCGCTGGTCCCACCAGGAGGTTTAGGTGAGCAAGGAGCAGTCTCTCCACGGTCTTCATCATGTGGGACGTCAGGGCCACTGGTCTGTAGCTGTTCAGGTCTTTGGGGTTGGAAGTCTTTGGTACAGGTACCACACAAGATGTTTTCCACAACTGTGGCACCCTCCCCAGCTTCAGACTCAGGTTGAAGATGAGCTCCACAATCCCACACAGCTGGTCTGTACAGGACTTGAGGAGCTTTGCGCTGATGCCGTCTGGTCCCGACGCCTTCCTCGCCTTGATCTTCCTCAGCTCCGTCCTCACCTGGGTCTTAGCGAGGGTCATGTTGGGGGGCTGTGTGTTGGGAGTGGGGAGGTGTTGGTGGAGTGGGATGTGGGCAGCAGGACTTGATGTCTTTAGAGGCAGCAGTGGTTGTTGTGCAGTCAGGGGGGAGGGCGACTGGTCAAACCTATTAAAAAACAGGTTCAGATTGTTCGCCCACTTGCTGCCCCCCGTGGCCTGGGGGGAGGTATTCTGGAGCCCAGAGATGGTTTTAAGGTTTCTCCAGACCCCACCGATGTCGCTCTGTTGCAGCTTGTCCTCCATCTTCTTCCTGAAGCTGTCCTTGCCTTCTCTGATCTTCCTCCTCAGCTCCCTCTGTACGGACTTCAGCATCTCCCTGTTCCCCGACCTGAAGATCCTCTTCTTCTCTCTCAGAAGTGTTTTTATCTAAGGGTTGATCCAGGGTTTGTTGTTCGAGCAACACCGTATGGTCTTGGTGGGTACGGTGTTGTCCACACAGAAGCTGATGTAGTCCGTGATGGTGTGAGTGAGGCCATCGATGTCCTCACCATGTGGATCGCAGAGCTGCTCCCAGGCAATGGTTTCAAAACAGTCCTTTAGAGCGTCCATTGCCTCATGGTGCGCATGACCGGAGGTTGTCTGTGCACTAGGGGTTTGTACACTGGCAGGAGATGAACCAAGTTGTGATCCGATCTTCCGAGTGGGGGGAGTGGTGATGAGGTGTACGCCTCCTTAGTGTTTGCGTAGAATAAGTCCAGTGTTTTATTGTCTCTAGTGTGCCATGTGCCATACTGGGTGAACGTGGGTAGAATGGGAGACAGTGAAATATGGTTGAAATCGCCTGAGATGAGGAGAAGAGCATCTGGGTGTTCTGTCTGCAGCCTGTCAGTTACTGAGTGGATGACGTCACACGCTGTCTCAGCGTTCGCCGTCGGATTTGCATAAATAACAATGCACGTGTGAGTATTCCCTTGGGAGATATGTAGGCCGCATGCTAACAGCTAGCAACTCCATGGCTTTGTTGCAGTGTTGTTGTTTAACCGTGATATGTCCCAGTCTGCACCAAATGTTGTTGAAATACAGTACATTATCACTCCTCCGCCCCTTGCCTTCCCACTGTCTGGTGTTCGGTCTGCCCGTATTGTGTGGAAACCCTCCAGTCCAATGTTAGCATCTGTTTCTAGTTCTGTTAGCCACGTCTCCGTGAGTAGCCTCAGGCTACACTCCCTATATATGCTATCGTAGCGGGAGATAGCCGCTAGCTCATCTGTTTTTCTGAGTAGCGATCGTACATTCCCCATAATAACGGATGGGAGGGCGGGTCTGTACCTTATATTCCTCGCCCGCCGTCTTATTCCAACACGACATCCACGGCGTTTTCGTCTTATTTCTCCCGGTATGTCGAGTTTTTGCATTAGCATCGTGGGCCGGTTAAGTGCTAACAGCTGGTCCCTATTGTACTGCCTCCTGCAACAAACAGTGGATCCGTCCGCTGGCTCAGGAGACATTTGGGCGATCTATGTGTCTGTGATGGATCAAGGTGTCACCGAAACAGAAAGATTAGCAAGAGAGCCAGATAGTAAATAGAAATAGGAAGAAATTGATCCGCTGTTGCAAAAAAGGCAGCCTACTCATGTGGCGCCGGAAGTAGTAAGTAATTAAGTAAGTAATTGGGTATTAATTAATACCAAAGAGTTTGAAACATTTACACATACATGATCAATAAAAGAACTGTATGTGCATTTACACCAAAGTGATTTTTTACCCCACCTCTAATGGGCTCTAATATCAATTGTTCTATATATTTGGTTTAATGTGTGTATATTATGTTGGACCACAGGAAGAATGAGTGCAGCTTTCAGTTGCAATTAACAGAGATCCCAATACTAAACCAATCAAACCAGCATGTCCATGTGGGCACCACCAAAGATTAAATGTGGCCTGTCTTATGGTTCCCATGTGGGTTTGTCTGTGGGTTCAATGTTGGTCTCATCTGTGTTTGCCCACTTGGACTTTACCTGTTTACCTATTTTCAACTTATTTTCTCAGAAATTTGCAATTTTCTTATAAATTATAAATTTTTCTTATAAATTATAAATTTGTGACTTTTTCCCCTTGAAATTTGATCCATTTTTCTTGAAAATTTTAAACTTTCTCATAAATTTTCAACTTTTTTTTCAACTTTTTTTTTACCGTAAATTTGCAACCTTTTCCTCATAAATTTGTGATTTAGTTTTCTTGTAAAATTGTGACTTTTTCTTTCAAATTTGCTAACTTTTCTTTTTTATTTTGGAACTTTCTCATAAATTTCCCACTTTTTTACTGTAATTTTGCAACTTCTTCCCATGAATTTGTGACATTTGTAAATTTGGAACTTTTTCAGAAATGTTAAACTTTTTTTGCCTGTAAACTCGCAACGTTTTCCTCATAAATTTGTTAATTTTTTCTCATCCTGTAAACTCAGTTTATTTACTCACATATTTGCTACTTTTTTTGTTAATTTGCACCTTTTTTCCCTCATAACTTTGTGACTTTTTTCTTGTAAAATTGCTAAATTTTTCTTGTAAGTTTGTAACTTTGTTCAAGTAGTTGCACTATTTTTTCCTCATAAATTTGCAACTTTTTTCAAGTAAATTTGTGACTGTTTTCTCAAAAATTTTTCAAATTTTTCTTAGGAATTTACTACTTTTTTCTCATCAATTTGTGACTTTTTCTCGTAATTTTGCCGCCAGTGTTACTGAAACCTGCTCACCTATATTAAAGTGGGGCTCAGATGGGCTTAATGCTTACCTCTGCCACACGTAAAGTCCATGTGGGCAAACACAAATGGGGTCAACATGGAATCTGCAAACAAACCCACATGGGACCCATAAGACGACCCAGTTTTAACCTATAGTGGGGCCCAAATGTACACGCTGGCTGGGAAGATAAAAAGAGAGAAGGAGAGGTGAGAGAGATTGTAAAAAATGTGGACGTGGGAGCAGCAGGGCCGATCAGAGGGTGTAAGAGAGGTTAAAGCAACCCGTGAGAGGAGATGCAGGCCAGCAGAGTCCTCCTCCCCACCTGCAGTGAAGCTGGCACCCCGACAGTCCTCCCTCCTGCCAGGGGTCGTAAACATCGATTAGAATATTTAAACGGCGCGCACGCAAAGGAAACACATGGACAAGTTAAAGTCCTGGCAGACACTCAGAGCCACGATCACACACGCAAATTTACGCTACATAAACTATTTATAGACCTTCCACCCATCTGTTTATTGCCATCAATATTCTCCATTGTCTAACAGCCTATTTCCTGCCGTCTTGGTGCTTCACTGTATTGGATTGTGATTTTATATTTTAGCAGCCATTTAAAGATTTTATGTGGGTTAATTTTAGCAGGTATTAGTTTGAGCTGCAACTATAGGATTGACAATGGGCGAACAAGTAGGAGCTGGATTATCGTTGGAAAAATATGTCATAATGGAATCTATTCATTTTGCTCCAATTTATATTTTAATATCACACAAATATAGGGGACATATGATGACAATTTCACACTTTTAGTGCTTTTTCACATCTGTTTTGGGTATCTGGAGTGCCCACAAACAGAAAAAAACTCTAAACCACAACCCTGTCACTTTGTTAGGATCCGCCAGTACCTCTTACAAAACAAGCAGTTTTTGGTTTTGCTCTGGTTGTGACGTGATGCCATGCCCAGTGCTACTATAGCTGTTAGCCTACTAGAGTTAGCTTGCTGGCTGTGGTTTTTATGGCTGTTTTCTTTAAATTATATTCACCCCACTAGACATTCCTGTGCCCACCTGCTTCACTAATCCACAGTCAGTGATATATCTTCCATCATTATAGCTTATTCTGTTATATTTTGGATGTATTTTACATTTACATTTTAGAAAAACAGTGGCTCATTCACATGCTGCGGCTAGACGCTCTGGACTATTGTGCTTGTTTCTGTGTTTTTCCTGCCTTTTTTTGTCCTTCTGCAACAGACTAATTACCTACTGTTGCCAAGAACTTCTAGACAATGGCCGTCAACTTAACTCTGACATCACCAGTGCTTATTCCAGTAATCAATGCCACATCCCTGAAGAGATCGAAAGAGTTCCAGGTGCTTCGGATTGTTGTCAGGCCCAGCAAGAAGCACAGACAGTGACAAGAGAGGAAGCAGAAACAAGGCTGCAGGGCTGGCCTCCGTGCCCGTTACCTTCAATCTTCCTCACCAACGCCAGATCTCTCGCCAACAAAATGGATGAGCTACGATCAGAGATCACCTACAATCGCTATATCCAGGACTGTGGTATTCTGATTGTGACCGAGTCTTGGCTTCACTCAGTTGTCCCAGATGCCACTGTGGAATTACCAGGCAAAACTACACACCGTTATGACCGCAACACCAACTCTGGTAATGGCAGGGGTGGTGGGCTCTTTGTTTTTGTGCTCCAGACTTGTTGTAATAACAGCAGAATAATCCACAGCCACTGTTCACTGGACTTAGAGGCCATGTCCTTTCTGTATAGGCCTTTCTACCTCCCCCACGACCTAACTGCAGTAGCTGTAACATCTGTTTACATTCCTCCTGACACTAGCATTAGCTTAGCACTCAGCCACGTCCAGCACATTGTCAGCAGACAGCAGAGAGATCACCCCAAAGCAGTCCACATTATTGGAGAGGATTTCAACAAAGCATGCTTAAAGACTGTACTCTTCAAATTCCACCAACATCTTAAGTGTCCCACAAAAGGGGAAAGAACACTGGATCATGTTTACAGCAACATTAATAATGCCTACATGCCACCCCCTCCCTCACCTTGGACAATCAGACTATCTCTCCCTGCTTCTAATACCTGCTTACACCCTCCCTTAGGAACTGATCCCCCAACCAAAGAAACAATTAAAATCCGGCCTGAAAATGCTCTCTGTCATGGTTTGTGCCCCGGCGGGGCAGAGAACAGGACTCAGATGAGTAGCGAGTATTTAACATTTTTTAATAACTCAACATACAGCTCGGAAGCTGAAACAAAAACAAAACTACAGCTTTTTTTTTTTTTTTTTTGTTACTTATTTGTACCCGTAGGTAGATTTGGTTTGCAGTCTGGTGACAAGCCACCGGCTGCCGGTCGCTGCGTGCGCGAGCGCCCTAAACCTACATGTTTTTGGTATGCGGGAGGAAACCGGAGAAATCCTGGAGTAAACCCACGCAACACGGGGAGAACATGCAAACTCCACACAGCTCACTGTTGGTCGGGGGCTGGGATCGAACCCACGATCTCATGATCCCCGCGATCCCCCGGCCGAGGGTAAAACTGTGCTGCCACAGTGCTAAACCACTGCGCCACCGTGCTGCCCTGCTTTGCAAGGCAGACAAAACTCACAGGCTTGGATCAGATCAGGCAGAAGCGTGGTTAAACATCAAATAAAGACTGGGATGCAGCATTGGTGAAACGAGCGGTGCCCCTTAAATAAGGATGGACTAATTAACAGAAATACAAAACAGCTGTGAATAATCAAGAACTCAACAACACACAAACCAGGCAAGACTACGGTGAAAATAAACACACATTAGATACAAACAAGACAGAACATGACTATCGAAATCAAAATGACAGACAGGACCAAGATAATAACAATAATAAATACAGAGACCCAGAAAAAAAAAACTTAATGCGAGGATGTGGGTTGGAGAACACGTCCTGGTGAAAAGAAATAAATTAAAACACAAGGCAAGGATGTGGCTCCAACCCACACCCTGACAGTACCCGCCTCTCAAGGGACGGCTTCAAGACGACCCAGGGTAACACCAACGAACAAAACAGAAAAGCACCCCCTCAGGGGGGGGCAGTGGGGGTCCAAGGCCAGGTGGGCCAAAACAAACTTCTACCCGCTGTAGAGTCCAAAATCAAGCATCGCTCCGTTACCCAAGTCCAAGACCCAAAAGTCCAATACAAACTGGGTCAGGTGGTCTACCCCAGTCCATGGACAATCGAACCAAAAAGCAAGGTGAATCTGGCGGCCTTCCAGCATCCCTAAGCCACCAGATCACCGGACAAAATAGGTCAGAGGGTCTACCTGAGTCCCCGAAGCCCAGCTTAGAGTACAAGGCAGGTTGGGCGGCCTGCCAAAGTCCCAGGGCCATCAGACCCAAAAGCCAGGCAGTTCAGGAGGTCTTCCAGAGTCTCCGGACCCCCAGACAAGAGCACAGGGAGGGTCCAGAGATAACTGTAGGGGCACCCTAAACTCAGGAGAAAATGACGTTGGCTTTCTAAACAGAGGAGCATATAACAAAGAACCCTTAAACACAGGAGATGATAACATGAAAACTCTAAACTCAGGAGATGACCACAAGGAAACCCCAAACTCTGGAGATGTCATAGATGCCCTAATCACAGAAGGTGACACAGGAGCTTTAGGATCTGAAAACAACACAGGGGATCTTTGCTCAAAAACCAACATAGAAGTCCTTTGCTCAGAAGCTAACACAGAGGGCTCACACCCAGGCGAAAATGACATGAAAGCCACACCCTCAAAAACTTCAACCTCAGCAGGTGACAACCTGGACAGTTTAACTTCTGGCAATGACAGCATAGACACTTTAACCTCTGAAGACAACAACATAGACATTTCAACTTCTGGCAATGACAACACAGACATTTTAACCTCTGGAGACGACAACACAGAAACCTCAAACTCAGGAGATGTCATAGACGCCCTAACCTCAGAAGGACACACATGAGCTATAGGCTTAGAAAACAACACAGGAGCTCCCTGCTCTAAAGCCAAAACAGGAGCTCTCTGCTCTAAAGCAAAAACAGGAACTCCCCGCGCGAAAGCTAACACAGAAGCTCCCTGCTCTGAAGCTAACACAGGGGCTCTCTACTCTGAAGCTAACACAGGAGCTCTCTGCTCTGAAGCTAACACAGGAGCTCCCTGCTCTAAAGCCAACACAGGAGCTCCCCGGTCTGAAGCTAACACAGGAGCTCCCCGCTCTGAAGCTAACACAGGAGCTCCCCGCTCTGATGCTAACTCAGGAGCTCTCAGCTCTGAAGCTAACACAGTAGCTCTCAGCTCTGAAGCTAACACAGGAGCTCTCTGCTTGAAAACGAACACAGGGGCTCTCTGCTCTAAAGCTAACACAGGAGCATAATGCTCAGGGGAAAGTGACATGAAAACTTTATTCCCAGAAACTTCAACCTCAGAGGGTGACTACAAAAACACTTAAACTCAGGAAGTGAAAAAAATAACACCCTTAAACTCAGGAGACAACATTGGAGCCCATTGTCAAAAAAAACAACAACAAAAAAAAAACAATATGGGCGCTTCAAACACTGAAGGTAATGCTGGGGCCCTGTGCTTTGGAGACCACAAAGGAGCCCTTTTCCCTGGGGACAACAACATTGGAGATTTAAACCACATAAGAGCTTCTGGCTCATTCAGCAAGAAAAAAAAAATCCTTATGCACTGGAAATAATACAGAAACTCTAAACTCAGGGGATAACCCAGAAGCAGAAATTTCTAGCTCAGAGGACACAAATATATATGGCACAGGGGACACAGATGCAGAAATCTCTGGCACAGGGGACACAGATGCAGAAATTTCTGGCACAGGGGACACAAATGCAGACATTTCCAGCTCAGAGGACACAGATGCAGAAATTTCTACCTCAGGGGCCATGGATGCAGAATTTTCTGGCTAGGGAGAAACAGGAGTAGAAATTTCCAGCTCAGGCGACACAGAACCAGAAATTTCCAGCTCAGGGGACACAAATGCAGAAATGTCTAGCTCAGGAACACAGATGCATACATTTCTAGCTCAGGGGACACACATGTAGAAATTTCTGGCACAGGGGACACATATGCAGAAATTTCTGGCACAGGGGACACAAATGCAGAAATTTCTGGCATAGGGGACACAGATGCAGAAAATTCTGGCTCAGGGGACACAGAAGCAGAAATTTCCAGCTCAGGGGACACAGGAGTAGAAATGTCTAGCACAGGGCATACAGATGCAGAAATTTCCAGCTCAGGAGACACAAATACAGAAATTTTTAGCTCAGGGGACACAGAAGCAGACATTTCCTGCTCAGGGAACACAGATGCAGAAATTTCTAACTCAGGGAACACAGATACAGAAATTTCTAGCTCAGGAGACACAGATGCAGTAATTTCTAGTTCAGGAGACACAGATACAGGAGTCTTTAATTCACAAACAGATGATGGGTGAGCTGTTAGTTCCGGAGCAGGTGGTTGAAGCTCACAGCCCTCAGAAAAAGGTGACAGAGGTGTGCCGGCCTTCAAAATGGCAGGTGGTGGTGCGCCGACCTCTGGCACCACGACAGGTCCCAACGAAGCTGGCTGGTCTGCGCCAACCTCAGGTGTAGCATGCAGATCAGTGATCCCAAGCGGCAGCGGCTGCCAATCCTCGAGCCCTGATGCACGGGGGTCCACCCCCAGCACAGCCACCTCAAATGGAGGGAACAAATCTTCAGCTGGGCCACTACCAGCCCCAGTAGTGGAAACCGGCGGAACAAACAGCAGATGCACATCAGCCTCAGGAACAGAAGATGGATGCGCACCAGCCTCAGGAACAGATGACAGCCCCTTCTCTTCTGGCATGAAGGCAATCCCGTCCAGATGCAAGCAAAGGGTGTAGCACTCCTCCACCTCCCTGAAGAAACCCTGCAACTCCCGGCGACGGGTGACATCATCAGGCCTAGTGGTCCTGTCCAGACGCAGGCAAAGGGTGTAGCACCCCTCTACCCTCTTGATGAGATTCTGCAGCTCCCAGCAGCAGGTGACATCATCAGACTTGATAGGTGGAGGTCCTCTGACCTCTTGCTCGACAGGTGGAGGTCTTCTGGCCTCAGGCTCAACAGCAAATGGCTCATCCACCTCTGGCATGCATAAAAATTCACTGGAGAGCATGATGTCACTGAAGAGGGGAGGAATATCCTCCCACAGGTGGGGCTTGGCAGCAGTGATCCGACGAGCCCTTCTCCAAGCCAAGTCCTGCCACTAATCCCTCTGACAACAAATCTTGAAGCATTCCCCCAGTTCCTTGATGAGGCACTGCAGCTCCTCGCACTGGGCAGTGTCCTCAGGCATGGAAGCAGGAGCTGGAAGGACCCCGGACATAGAGCTCGGGAGAGAGGGAAACAAGGAGGCAGGTGAGGGTGGATGGATGGAAATAACAGCAGAGTTGATAGCAGAGTGAGGTGGCGAGAGCTCAGCAGTGGCAGGCAGCCGCAGCTGAGTCTTCCCATCGGGAACCAGACAAGTCCCTTCTTTAACAGATGTTAAAAATGGGTACTTGCCTGTGTTCATGCTCTGCTGCCATGGAAAGTCCAGATGACTCCCTCTGGGCAGTTCCAGAGATCATCTGGCTGGAGCTACAGGTGTGGGAGTGGATCGTTGAGCGGAGCAGCGTCTCCTCGGATTGTTCTTCCACCCAGGGCCCCTGATTTCCAGCTTACTGCCGAGGAGCTCTCCCCGCTTCGCCAGAGAGAGGCTTGATGGGCAGCATGTTGGTTCCGGCGAGGAGGAGACAGTGAAAAGCGGAGGAAGGGGATGAACAGCGAGTCCCAGCACCCGAGGGTGAGTGCGCACTCGTGGCCTGGCGACCAGCAGGTTGGTGACTCTTCCCCAAACATCCATCTCGAGTTGTCAGGAAGAGCAACTCCAAGCAGTGGCTGCTAAATCCTCCACCATTGTGACTACTTCTAGCTCATCCTGAGTCCACTTTCTCCTCCGGCCGGGCTTGCCTGCTGAATCCTTGAATGGCTACGTCTCACTGTCATGGTTTGTGCCCTGGCGGGGCAGAGAGCAGGACTCAGATGCGTAGCGAGTGTTTAACATCTTTTAATAACTAAAAATACAGCTTGGAAGCTGAAACAAAAACAAAGCTACGACTTGGCAAGGCAGACAAAACTCACAGGCTTGGATCAGATCAGGCAGAAGTGTGGTTGAAAGCCAGACAGGGACGCAGCACCGGTAAAACGAGCGGTGCCCCTTAAATAAGGATGGACTAATTGACAGAAAGACAAAACAGCTGTGAATAATCAAGAACTCAACAACACACAAACCAGGCAAGACTACAGTGAAAAGAAATACACATTAGACACAAACAAAATAGAACATGAATATAGAAATCAAAATGACAGCCAGGACCAAGATAATAACAATAATAAATACAGAGACCCAGAAAATAAACTTAATGCAAGGATGTGGGTTGAACAACACGTCCTGGTTACAAGAAATTAAAAAAAAAACCACAAGGTGAGGATATGGCTCCAACCCACACCCTGGCACTCTCCTCCAGCAAGTGAGGCCTGCAGTTCTTTGGATGTTGTTGTGGGGTCTTTTGTGACCTCTTGGATGAGTCGTTACTGCGCTCTTGGGGTAATCTAGTCGGCCGGCCACTGCTGGGAAGGTTCACCACTGTTCCATGTTTTCTCCATTTGTGGATAATGGCTCTCACTGTGGTTCGCTTGAGTCCCAAAGCTTTATAAATGGCTTTATAACATTTTCCAGACTGATACATCTCAATTACTTTGTTTCTCATTTGTTCTTGAATTTCTTTGGATCACAGCATGATGTCTAGTGTTTGAAGAGCTTTGTGTCTACCTCACTTTGTCAGGCAGGTCCTATTTAAGTGATTTCTTAATTGAGAACGGGTGTGGCAGTAATCAGACCTGGGTGTGGCTAGAAATATTGAACACAGCTTTCCAAAGATGTGATAAACCACAGTTAATTTGTGTTTTAACAGGGGGCAATCACTTTTTCACACAGGGCTATGTAGGTTTGGGGTTTTTTTCCCTTAAAAATAAACACCTTCATTTAAAAACTGCATTTTGTGTTTACTTGTGTTATCTTTGTCTAATATTTAAATTTGTTTGATGATCTGAAACATTTAAGTGTGACAAAAATACCAAAAAAGAAAAATCAGGAAGGGGCAAACACTTTCTCACACCACTGTAGATACAGTCATGTGAAAAAATTAGGACACCTTGTGTAAGCCTTTGTGGGGGTTTTTTGTGTTTTTTTTTAACATATTTCGACATATGGATATTTAATATCAGTGTTAAAAATACTGGGAGATTCATGTAATACAAATAAAGAGTAAAAAATGAATTTAAGACTTTTTTCAAGTTTTCTGTAAAATGTAATTCTAAACAAATAGTGAGGAATAAATTAGGGCACCCCCATCTTTTTTTGGACACCTCCACATTTATTCAGACTTAAAATGGCTAAAATAAATGTTAAAAGTGCAAATAAAAATAAAAACAAGGTTAGACATAGATATGTGAACATTTATTAATCAAGAACTGAATATTTAATGGGGTGTCCTAATTTTTTTCACATGACTGTATAGGCTGGCACATTAGCATGCTAGGACTTTCCCAATTGGCTCCCTTTTGATAACATATCTCACATACTTCTCTCTAATTTTTTATATTATCCATAAATCAAGAAAAAGTTGCAAATTTACCAGAAAAAGTTGCAGATTTAAAAGATAAAAGGTCCAAATTTACAAGAGCTGCAAATTTATGAGAAAAAAGTTAAATTAAGAGAAAAAAGTTTTAAGTGAATAAGGAAAAAAGCTGCAAATTTATGACAAAAAGTTTTAAATGAATGAGAAAAAAGCTGCAAAATTATGAGAAAAAAAATTAATGAGAAAAAAGTTGCAAATTTATGATGAAAAAAGTTGCAGATTTACCAGAAAAAAGACTTGCAGATTTAAAAGAAAAAAGTTGCAAATTTATATGTAAAAAGCTGCGAATTTGAGAAAAAAGTTGCAAATTAACAAGAAAAAAGCTGCAAATTTATAAGACAAAAGATTTAAATTAATGAGAAAAAGTTGCAAATTTTCAAGAAAAATGAATTTATGAGAATTTAAATTTTAAATGAATAAGAAAAAAGTTGCAAATTTATAAGAAAAAGCTGCAAATTTATAAGAAAAAATATTTAAATAAACGAGAAAAAAGCTGCAAATTTACAAGAAGAATGACTTATGGGGAAAAGAAAGTTTAAAATGAATGGGAATAAAGTTGCAAATTTACAAGAAAAAAATGAATTTATGAGAAAAATGTTTTAAATGAATGAGAAAAACGTTGCAAATTTGCAAGAAAAAAGCTGCATATAAGAAAAAAGATTTAAGTTAATGAGAAAAAAGTTGCAAATTTACAATAAAAAATTAATTTGAGAAAAAAGCTTTGAATGAATCAAAAAAATTCAAATTTACGAGAAAAAATTAATTTAAGAGAAAAGTTTTAAATGAATGAGAAAAAAATTGCAAAATTTAAAGAAAAGAGCTCCAAATTTATAATTAACAAGCTGCAAATAGATGAAAAAAAAAGATTTAAATGAATGAGAAAAAAAGTTGTAAATTTATCAGGAAAATGGAGGAGGAGCACGGTTGGGGAACTGTGCTCACACCTTTTGTTAGTTTGATTTATCCTCTGTATTTCCGCACTTTAGTTTAATGTTTCTTCTGGTTGGTTGGGTTTATTATGTTATTTGAGTTGTCATTTGTTTCTGTTATGAAAGTCTCTGTTCCAGTTTAGTTACTATTATTTTGTCTTTGATACTATGCGTCCGTACCTTCCAGTTTTGTATTATGAATATCATCTGCCTTTTTAGACATGAGCCTACGCTTTACCTTTGCCTTTAGTTCTCTTTTTGTAATATGGTATTTAGTAGTCTTTCTGTATTTGCATCTCTTGTTTTGTGTATTTATCTTGTCCTCGTCTTGGTGGTTATTTTCCCCTGTTGGTATTCTCTGGTCTGTTGCTTATTTTGTACTCATTTCATATTTGTGGTCGGTTACTTTTTTTTTGTCATATCCTCCTGTGATTTTGTTGAAATTGACAGCATTTTGTGTTCACTTCCTCTGTTAGCTCTAGTTCGCAGGCTGTCACAGCTGTCATGAGTTTGGTTTGATTATCCTCACTCCAATGACCCACACCTGTTATCATTTGTGTTTATTCCTGTTTGCCCTATTTATGAACCGCTGCACTGCTTCTTGGTGCAGTGCTTTCTCATTCATCTCAGATATGAGTCCCACATCTAGTTCTCCTGTTTTCCTGCATGTGTTCCACGCTTCATTTTGTCTCCTGACATACGTTCCATGTCTGAGCCGCAGCCCTGTTTATTCCGGTCTCATATGTTTTTTGTGCCTTTGTTGTTCTTGTGTATTTATTAAACTCCCTGCAAACTCACAGTTCAGCATTTGGGTCTTTGTTCTGCCCCTGCCAGGCCGTTTATAACAAAAAAAAAAGTTTTAAATGGAAAAAGCTGCAAATTTATGAGGAAAAAACAATAAATGAATGAGAAAAAAGTTGCCAATTTATGATGGAAAAAAATTGCAGATTTACCAGAAAAAAGTTGTAAATTTATTTGTAAAAAGCTGCAAATTTGAGGAAAAAAGTCACTAATTTCCAAGAAAAAAGCTGCAAATTTATAAGAAAAAAAGATTTAAATTAATGAGAAAAAGTTGCAAATTTACAAGAAAAAAATAATTTCTAAGAAAAAAGGTTCAAATGAATGAGAAAAAAGTTGCAAATTTTAAAGAAAAAAGGAATTAAAAAGTTTTGAATGAATGAGAAAAAAGTTGCAAATTTACAAAAAAATGAATTATGAGAAAAAAGTTTTGAATAAGAAAAAAGTTGCAAATTTAAAACATAAAATGAATTAAAGTTTTAAATGAATGAGAAAAAAGTTGCAAATGTACAAGAAAAAAGCTGAAAATTTATGAGAAGTTAAATGAACAAGCCAAAAGTTACAAATTTACAAGAAAAAAAGTACAAATTTGAGTAAACGTCTTTTTAAATAAATGAGAAAAATTGCAAACTTACTCAAAAAAGTTGCAAATTTATGATAAAAGTTGCAGATTTACTTTAAAAAGTTGCACATTTAAAAGAAAAAAGTTGCAGAATTATAAGTACAATGCTGCAAATTTATGAGGAAAAGTTGCAAATTTACAAGTAAAAGTTTTAAATGTATGAGAAAAAAGTTGCTTATTTACAAGAAAAAAGTTGCAGAATTAAAGGGAATAAAAGGTGCAAATTTACAAGCAAAAAGGTACAAATTTTTGAGAAAAGTTGCAAATTCACAAGAGAAGAGCAGCAAATTTATGAGAAAAAAGTTTTAAAGGTAAAAAAAAGTTGCAAACTTACAAGAAAAAGGTTGCAGAATTAAAGGGGAAAAGTTGCAAATTTATGAGTAAAAAAAAATGATTTACAAGAAAAAAGAAGCAAAATTCCCCCCCCCACCCCAAATAGTTGTAGATTTAAAATTTTCCAAAAGTTGCAAATGTCCAAGAAAAAGTTCCAGATTTAAAATTGGTGCTTCAGATGGGTTTTATTATGTTAAATAGCCTGATATATATATATCTCAATCTCTCAAACACATCTTCATTCAGACACACTGCGGGGAAGTTGTGATGACCAGTGATACACTTTATAGCACCGTCCGGAATTTTCTGCTTCACCTTGTCCTGCTCCTGACAGCAAATGTCTATGACTGGCGCCTAGCGGCTGCCCCGGCCTTAGATGCGCTCTGCAGAGCGTGCCCAAATGCCAAGTCACGTTTCGTTACCTTGTATTCATACATGTGTAATGACAATAAAGTTGAATCTCATCTCATCTCATCTGATCTCATCTCATATATATATATATATATATTTAAAAAAAATGGTTCATGATAAATGGGGGGGGGGGCAGTTGTGTTTTTTCCACCACCACCCTTGATTGATACCTATGATGCTACTACTATCAACCCCCATCTGGCACTTCTGGACAAGACTTTCAGCCAAGACAGATTCTGTCTTCATTGGGAGCTCACTGTCCGGCTGCTTTTTAAAGTGGTTTGAGCATCTGACAAGGCAGCTTCCTGGATGCCTCCTAGGTGAGACCTGTCTGACATGGAGGGAGGGGAAGGACCCCGGGGTAGATCCAGGATTTGCTGAAGAGATTAACATCTGGCTTGGGAATGCATCGGTATCCCCTCAGAAAAGCCGGAGGGAGCGGGTATTTGTATTTGAACCTTTACCAGGACCCCCAGATAAGCAGTAGGAGATAAGGCGAAGGAATGATTTTGGAGCTTTAGAACATATATTGGATACGAAAACCAAACTGTATCATGTTTTAAAGAAAGTCAGACTTACAGCCAGAAATATTTTTATAGAACAGATGCATTTATTTGTATCTTTTTTGCTTGAGTGAAGCAAACAGCATGTCTTGGCGGCATAATGCAATTATAAAGACATGCCTCCGTAAGCAGCCATGCAGATTAACAGCTGGACTCGGAGCCCAGCGCTGATTATCCACCAGTGATCTGCCGCTGAAGACTCGGCGACTGTCAGGATTCAGTTTACGGTCAGATGAAGGGGATAATTAGCAGTGATCTTGGGCGGTAACTAAAAAACTAAAAGTGAGCAGGCTCTCATCCAAACCGTGATCTTTCCTTAAATATAACAAAGAAAGTTTTCAGTTCAATTAAATTTTAATGGAAGCTACAAATTTATTCAGTAGCGCTGGGAAAATTAATGCTTCAACTTTTTCGATGATTAACGCATTAAAAACTAGAATGCCTGGTAGATATAGACCTTTTACAGACCTAGATTTGCAGAATGTATCTTCTTCTTCTTCTTTTTCTTCTTTGTCTTCTTTCGGCTGCTCCTTTTAGGGCTCCACAGTGGATCATCTGTCTCCATCTCACCATATCCCTTGCATCTTCCTCTGTAACACCAATGCTCTCCATGTCCTCCTTCACTACATCCATGAATCTTCTCTGTGGTCTTTCTCATTTCCTCCTGCCTGGCAGCTCCATCTTCAACATCCTTTGTCCAATATCTCCACTGTCCCTCCTCTGCACATGTCCAAGCCATCTCAACCTTACCTCTCTTACTTTGTCTCCAAACTGCTCAACCTGAGCTGTCCCTCTGATATACTCATTTCTAGTCTTGTCCCACCTAGTCACTCCCAATAAAAATCTTAGCATCTTCACCGGAGTGGTGGCCTAGTTGATAGAGCATCCGCCCCACAACCGGGAGATTGGGGGGTCAAGTCCTGGCCAGGTCATGCCAAAGATCAAATAAAAATGGTACTTCCTGTCTTCTAGCTTGGTACTCAGTGTAATAGAATGGGGGAAGGAGAAGTTGTTTGTGGCGGCGCCTTGCATTGCAGCGATCCCTCTGATTCTACATGTAATTGACATTGTAGACAGGAGAAATGTAGTTTTGTTCTACTGTACATGATTAGCTGTATGGACTGAATGACAACAGAGATGGCTGCTTCTTCCTCAACTCTGCCACCTCCAGCTCCACCTCCTGCCTTTTTGTCAGTGCCACCATCTCCAAACCATACATCATAGCAGGTCTCACTACTGTCTTGTAAATCTTCCCTTTCATTCTTGCTGCCACCTTTCTGTCACAAATCACCCCGACACTCATCTCCATCCACTCCACCCTGCCTGCACTCTCTTCTTTACCTCTCTTGTGCATTTTCCATTGCTTAGAATGGTTGACCCCAGGTATTTAAAGTCATCTACTTTCACAACCGCTACTCCTTCCATCTTCACTGTTGTATCTGCCTCCCTCTCATTCACACTCATGTATTCTGTCTTGCTTCTACTGACTTCATTCCTTTTCTCTCTAGAGCACAACTCCAACTCTCCAGGTTCTCTTCCATCTGCTCCCCACTCTCACTACAGATCACAATATTGTCTGCAAACATCATGGTCCACAGAGACTCCTGTCTGACCTCGTCTGTCAGCCTGTCCATCACCATGGCAAACAAGAAGGAGCTCAGAGCTGATCCCTGATGTAATCCCACACCCACCTCAAGATAAGATAAGATAAACCTTTATTAGTCCCACAGTGGGGAAATTCCAGGATTGGAGCAGCACAGGGATAGTAACACTCAGAGCAATAATTTGAATCTGTCCTTGAATCTACCCATCACTCCTACAGCGCACCTCACCACCGTCTCACTGTCCTCATACATGTCCTGCACCACCCTCATATAATTCTTCTCTTGGCACCCTATCATATGCTTTCTCTAAAAGAAAAAAAGAAAAACGAAAAAGTTTAATCAGAGATTTCTAACTCCTTGGTTCAACACAGAAACTCGTAGCTTAAAACAGAAGACTTGTCAGTTAGAAAGAAATTGGCGCTCTACTAAATTAGATGAAATCTATTTAGCTTGGAGAAATCGTCTTTTAATTTATAAAAAATATCTTAGAAAAGCTAGAACAAGTTATTGTTCTGTATTAATAGAAGAGAACAAGAATAATCCCAGGTTTCTTTTCAGCACTGTAGCCAGGCTGACAAAGAGTCAGGACTCTGTCAATCCTAGCATTCCCTTAGAACTTACTAGTAAGGACTTTATGAACTTTTTCAATAATAAAATTCCATCTATCATATTCTTCCCACCGTTAACTTAAATACAGTAACTACTACAACTCCTTCAACTGATATCTGTTTGGATGAGTTTACTCCAATTGACTTTTTAGAATTAGATAAAATAATTTCCTCATCCAAACCTTCAACTTGTCTCTTAGACCCTATTCCTACAAGGTTATTTAAAGAAGTCTTCCCATTTATTGGTAGCTTTATTCTTCAAATAATCAATTCCTCATTAACATTAAGCCATGTACCGCAGGCTTTTAAAACTGCTGTAATTAGGTCCTTACTCAAAGAGCCAATGCTGGATCCAGAAGTTTTAGCTAACTATAGACCAATATCTAATCTGCCTTCCATTTCAAAAATCTTAGAAAGAGTTGTTGCTATGCAATTATTTGACCACTTGCAGGGAAATGGTTTATTTGAAGAGTTTCAGTCTGGGTTTAGAACCCATCATAGTACTGAAACAGCTTTAGTGAAGGTCACTAATGACCTCCTTATCGCATCTGATAATGGACTTGTTTCTGTACTTGTGCTTTTAGACCTTAGTGCAGCTTTTGATACTATTGATCATAATATTCCACTTGATAGATTAGAACACCATGTTGGACTTAATGGAACTTCATTGCAGTGGTTTAGATCTTATTTATCTGATAGGTTCCAGTTTGTTCATGTCAATAATGAGTTTTCTTTCAACTCAAAGCTCAGTCATGGAGTTCCACAGGGATCTGTGCTAGGCCCTATTCTTTTTGTTTATATATGCTTCCGTTAGGCAACATTATTAGAAAGCACCATATATATTTTCATTTTTATGCAGATAACACACAATTATACCTGTCAATGAAGCCAGATGATAGTAATCAATTAGTCAAGTTAGAGGCCTGTCTTAAGGAAATCAAAGCTTGGATGACTTGCAATTTCCTACTATTAAATTCATATAAGACTGAAGTCATTCTAGTTGGTCCAAAAAAACCTTAGAAATACTTTTCCAAATCAAACTTAGTTTGGATGCGGTTACTCTTTCTCTGAATAGTTCTGTGAGGAACCTTGGAGTTATTTTTGATCAAGATCTGTTTTTCAATTCACATATTAAATTCGTTTCTAAGACTGCCTTCTATCATTTGCGTAATATTGCCAAGATTAGGAGCATCTTGTCTCAGAGTGATGCTGAGAAACTGAGCCACACTTTTGCTAGCTCTAGATTAGATTATTGTAACTCTATTATCAGACTATCCTAAAACATCTTTAGAAAGTCTTCAGCTGATCCAAAATGCTGCAGCAAGAGTTTTAACAGGTACTAGAAAGAGAGATCATATTTCTCCGGTTCTGGCTTCCCTTCATTGGCTTCCCATAGAGTTTAGAATTAAGTTTAAAATCCTTCTTCTCACTTACAAAGCTCTAAATAATCAGGCCCCTTTTTATTTAAAAGATCTGATATTGACTTCCGGTTATGGCTGCCACGTAGGACGGACGTGTCTCGCTCTGCTCTGCTCCTGGAAAAAAAAAATCGGCAAATAACTCTCTCATTTGGGACAGAACGTATCCCAGCATTTGGGCGAGGATATGTCGGCGAAGCCTAAGGCTGGAAAACCAGGAAAAGGAAAAAGCGAGCCGCCGAAACAGTCCAAATTAACGGACTTTCAGGTCTGTGACGCAGCAAACAAAACTCCATATATGGCGGAGGAGGCTGGCAACGCTGCGATTTCTGCGGGGAATGGCGCAGATGCGCTGATGGCAGCCATGAGTTCAATGAGAGCGGACTTTTCCTCTAGATTTGATGGGATTATGACAGCGTTGGAAGGAATAAGAAAGGAATTGGGTGACTGTGTAGAACGAACGGCGCAGATGGAGCTCCGTCTCGCTAGTGCTGAAGATGACGTCACCCGTCTTCAATTAAAGGTGCGCACTTTGGAAAAAAAAAAAAAATCTCTGGAAGATAATATTTTGGATTTGGAATCTCGGTCGAGACAGAATAATTTGAGGCTGGTGGGTCTTCCAGAGGAATCAGAAGGTCGGGACGTATGTTCCTTTCTGGAAAAGTGGATTCCGGAGGTGCTGGGCAGCGAGGAGTTGCAATCAGCAGTGGTTCTGGAAAAAGCACATCGTATTGGCCCACGGAGAGATAAGGGACCGCCGAGGACCTTAATTATGAAGTTTCTTAGCAACAGAGACAGGATGAAGATCTTCAACGCTGCACGTGCTAAAGGAGAGATTAAACACCAGGACCAGCAGGTGCGGTTCTACCCAGATTTGGCCACAGGAATCCAACAATTGAGGAAGCAGTTTGATCCCGTACGTAAGGAGCTGCGCAACCTTGGGATTCGTCATGGTGTAATCTATCCTGCGAGACTGCTGACCACGTATGAGGGCAGAACCCACATCTTCAAGACCCCAGAGGAGGCGCAGGAGTTCATCAAGAAGATCAAAGAAGAAGAAGAGACTGGTGGGAGCTAAGCATGAACAAAATATAAGGTAGAATAATTAAGCATTTGCACAGGCATCTGACTGACTTGAAGTAAATAGTAAGTTTACAAAATATAGATTGTATTATATATTAAAAAACAAAACAAAAACAAAACAAACAAACAAAAAAAAAACTATGATGTACAAAGTTGTTAAAAATTTTGGAGTTAAGTTGGAAAACTACAGAGGAGAGTTAATGTTACGTCATTAAAAGCAGTAGAGTTAGGGTGATTGGGAGGATGAAGAAGGAGTGGCTTAGGCTGTTCCCCGTGGGTGTGGAACGGTCGATGGCTATATCGGGAGACAGAATTTTTCTTTTGATTTTGGGGGGTTTGCCACAAGTGTGGGAAGGGGAAATTTGTTTGTGTGTAGTTTGTAGGATGAATGTTCAACCACTCATGTTTTTGCTTCTCTGTATGAGCATGTTTACACTGCAAGGTAATCCCAAACTCTCTATTGATCATGGACCAAAGTGTTAATCTTAATTTAACTTCATGGAATTGCAGAGGTCTACAAAATTTAAAAAAACTTAAACAAGTTATGAATAAAATAAAGGACATGGGTTCAAGAATTGTGTTTTTACAAGAAACTCATCTGATAGAGGAGGATGTTAAAAGAATTAGGAGTAGATGGCAGGGAAGTGTATTCACCTCTTCATTTTCATCCCGAGCCAGGGGAGTTATGACTCTCATACATAAATCAGTTCCTTTTCAAGTGAAAAATGTAATTGGAGACAAATTTGGAAGATATGTAATCATTCAAGGTTCTTTGCTATTAGAAAATATAAATCTTGTGAACTTATATGGTCCCAATATAGATGATCAGAAGTTCTTTGCTAATTTATTTCTCATCTTATCATCACTTACAGGGCAACATATAATAGCAGGGGATTTTAATTGTACATTGAATCCAGGTGTGGATAGATCAACAGGACTGGATTGTACGCACATTGGATGTAGGATGACTATTAATCATTTTATGAAAGAATTGAGATTGTTAGATATATGGAGAGAAATGAAACCACAAGTTAAAGCCTATTCTTGTTATTCCAGTACCTACAAGACATTCTCACGTATTGATTATTTTTTGATTTCCACAGAATTAAGGTCCAAGATTCAAAACTGCTTTTATGATAACATCGTGATCTCTGATCATGCACCCTGTTGTCTAATATATGTAGATAAAAAATTGACAAAGGAATCAGGTAGATGGCAATTTCAGCATAAATGGCTTCAGGATGAGGAATTTGTCAAGTATATAGAAAAACAGATAGACGAGTTCTTTGACATCAATACTACACAAACATCAGCATGTGTAAAGTGGGAGGCTTTCAAAGCTTTTATTAGGGGACATATTATTAGTTATACAGGATCAAAATCTAAGAAGACTCGAGAGGAGAGAGCTAAATTGGAACATAAAATAAAAAATCTTCAGGAAAAAGTGTATGCAGGAAGTGACCCAAGGTTGGAGAATGAATTACTGATTTTGAGAGCTGAATACGACAAAAAATCAGCGAATAGAGCTGCCTCGAGTCTTCTAAGATTGAAACAATCTTTTTATGAACAAGGTGAAAAATCAGGAAAATTATTAGCATGGCAGATTAAACAATTGGAAATTAAAACACCAATTACCAGTATTATAAGTAAGGGACAGGTAGTTATAGATCCTTTAGAAATTAATAGAGCCTTTAGAGATTACTATGAAAAATTATATGATACCAAAAATGAACCTGATTTAACAAAACTAAATGGGTTTTTGAACGAACTATCTATACCGTGTATTCCAAATGAAAACAGGGAGATATTGGAGTCTAAAATTAGTCAAGAAGAAGTTGGGCTAGCCATTGATAATACGAAATCAGGAAAAAGTGCAGGACCAGATGGTCTTCCAGTTGACCTTTATAAAAAACTGAGGTCTATGACATATTATTTTTCATCAAATGATCTCCCTCACTGGACTGAAATGGAATCATACAATTTACCTTTACCTCTTCCCATATTCATATACTCAGATTCGGCAAAAAAATTACAAAAACAAGTTAAAAATCCATTTGTAAAGCATATGATCAAAATATGGTGTGAAGCTAAAAACTATTTAAAAGAACCACAGTTATTGTCACAATTTAGTCCAATATGGGGTAATCAATATTTTAAACCAGGGAGAGCGGACGCTGTATTTAAAGTATGGAATTTAAAAGGGATACAAAAGATTCAGGATTTATATTTGCCATGTGCAGACAACATAATGTCTTTTGAAGAGCTGAGGATCAAATTTAATCTCAATAGAACACATTTTTTTAAATATCTTCAACTTAGAAACTTTATTCGATCAAATCAAAATAAAGCTCTCACTCGACCTATTTATTCATCCTTGGAAAAAATGATGATGAAAGATAGTAAAAGAAAGGGTATTATTTCAGAGTTTTATAACTCATTGACACTATCTTCAAGTGAAAATTCACTGAAAAGATTAAACTACTGGAAAGAAGATCTGCAAATTGAAATTTCAGAGGAACAATGGGAATTGGCTTGTACAGAAGCTCAAACCAAATCAATAAATGCACGCCTTAAATTGATACATTTCAAATGGTTAATGCGGATGTATGTTACACCGGAGGAGTTAAATAGATATAACAAAAATATACCAGATACATGCACAAAATGCATGGAAAGTAAAGGAACCCTATTTCATTGTTTATGGGAATGTAGATAAATAAGAATGTTTTGGGAAGAGGTGAGGGTAACAATTGAAAAAATAATCTCAAAACAAATCATATTGAATCCTAAACTGTTTTTGTTGGGTCTGTACCCAGAAAAGCATAATTTTAATAAAAGTGAAAGAACATTCATAGACCTCAGTTTGCTTAATGCCAAAAAATGTATTGCACTATTATGGAAAAAGACTCATAGACCAGATGTGACTCAGTGGTTAAGACAGATGTTAACAAACCTTCCATTAGAAAGAATAACATATATACTAAAATCAAAGGAAATTGTGTTTGAGAATATATGGAGACCTTTTATTGATTATGTAAAAAATTTAAACATAACTCTTGAAGAAGAAGGTGAATGATGTGTGTGGACCTTGTAAATTCCAAACTGGTGAACATAATATGTATACTTATGTATTGGATTGTCTAGACTAAACAGAGGAGCATTGTTGAAGATTTGATTTTGTTGGTGGTTGTTGGTGTTTTTAGTGCATTTTTTTTTTTTGTAGTACTTTAGTGTTAGTGTTTGATTGTTTGTATCATGTTTGTTAAAAAAAAAAAAAAAAGGTTCAATAAAGATATTGTGGAAAAAAAAAAAAGATCTGATATTACCCTATTATCCTAACAGAGCACTAGGCTCCCAAAATAAGATAGGATAAGATAAGCCTTTTATTAGTCCCACAACGGGGAAATTCCAGGATTGCAACAGCACAGGGATAGCAACACTCAGAGCAACAATCAGAAGGCAAGGAAAAAAAAAAAAAGCAAGCAAGCAAGAGCAGCTAATATACATATGTACATATTACTATAAATATATATATATATATATATACACACAGACACACAGTGCAGAGCATTGTAGCTAGATGGGATAAATATGTAGATATATAAACACCCACAGTACGGAGCATTGCAGCTAGGTGGAATAAATATGTAAATATATAAACACACACAGTGCGGAGCAATGTAACTAGATGGAATAATATGTAGATATATAAACACACAGTGCGGAGCATTGTAGCTAGATGGAATGAATATATAGATATATAAATATAAACAAACATAAACACACCCAGTGCGGAGCATTGTAGCTAGATGGAATAAATATGTAAATGTATAAACACACACAGTGCAGAGCATTGTTGCTAGATGGGATGAAACAGCACAACCGTCTACTTGGTTATCCTACATGGTATGATTATGTGCCCATACATATTCTCACCCTCCATAGCGACCGGTATTTTCCTAGTTGTATGCCGGAGGGGACCATTGTGTAAGTCTATTGCATCTTTTGCATTCAAAAAACTATTAGGTTGTTATGTCTTTTTGCTATCTCTGCGAGCAGCCCTGCTTAGGTTGTACAGTCTGACAGCTGTTGGTAGGAAGGACCTGCGAAACCTCTCGGTTGTGCACCTGGGATGATGTAGTAGTCTGCTGCTAAATGAGCTCCTCAGTGCATTCAGTATGTCCTGCAAAGGGTGGAACTCGGACTCCAGCAGAGATGACAGTTTAGCCACCGTCCTTCTCTCTCCTATCTCCTCCACCGGGTCAAGGCGCTGCCCCAGGACGGAGCTAGCTTTCTTGATCAGTTTGTTCAGTCTCTTCGTATCAGCTGCAGTAATGCCACTGCCCCAGCAGACCACTCCAAAAGTGATGGCTGATGCCACCACCGTGTCATAGAATGTCTTCAGCAGCGCCCCTTGTACACCAAAAGACCTGAGTCTCCTCAGTAGGAACAGCCTGCGCTGTCCCTTCTTGTAGAGTGCGTCAGTATTGTGTGACCAGTCTAGTTTATTGTTCAGATGAACACCCAGGTACTTGTAGGATGTCACCATCTCAATGTCTGTTCCCTGTATATTTACTGGTGCTGTGAAGGGTTGTCCTGTTTGATGCAGGATTACTTGTAATACCTAGGATCTCCAAGAGTACAATGGGAGGCAGAGCCTTCAGTTATCAAGCTCTTCTCTTGTGGAACCAGCTGTCAATTTGGATTCGGGAGTCAGACTCGATCTCCGTTTTTAAGAATAGGGTTAAAACCTTCCTTTTTGATATAGCCTATAATTAGGGAAGGATCATGTGTCTCTGAACCCTCCCTTAGTTATGTTGCTAATGTGGGCCTCAGGTTATTTCACACCTTAGACAGAGACAATGAATACACATGGGAGAACAGTGGGAGAGGGGCTTGAATGTAGTGTAGTGTAGATGTCCTGCTGTTATGAGGAAGTGCCTTGAATCTTGTGAAGTGTGACTTGATATAGAGAGAGGGAAGCTTAATGTGACTAGTCAGTCTGTTCTTTGCTTGTGAGATGCGAGTGTGTAATAAATCGTCTGAAATGAATCTGCCTCTGATTTCACACACTCCACACTGGTGACCCAAGACATATTATGGAACACGAGGCAAGATCCCCGGAGCCGGCCCGGTCAGGAAGCTACAGCGAGGCAGCAGCCATCCCACAGACAGCCCGGACTGGAACCTGTAGCCACGCGTGTGCGGTTTCAGTCAAGCTACCGGATTTCTGGCAGCACAACCCGCACTCTTGGTTCCACCTCACCGAGGCCCAGTTCGCCCTCCGGGGAGTAACGGCAGATGACACCAGATTCTACCATGTGGTCGCAGTGCTCGACGCCCGCACAGCTCAACAGGTAGCGAGCCTGCTCAATCAGCCACCAGCCAGCAACAGATACGAGGCACTCAAGGCTGCGCTCATCCAGCGCTACACACTCTCGGACTGTGAGAGAGCGGAGAGGCTCCTGATGCGGACCGAGTTAGGAGATGGTTCGGCCGTAGACCTGATGGAGAAGATGCTGGCGTTAATAGGCACGGACGACGGGCACTTTCTGTTTGCCCACCTCTTCCTCCGGAACCTTCCGACAGTGGCGAGAGCGGCTCTGGCCAATTCGCCGTTGCTGGCCGCGCGAGACTACCATGCGCTAGCCCAGGAGGCAGACCGGATCATCATCACCACCAGGGTGATTACAGTCAACGCGGCAGCGGCGGAGCCCAGTGAGACGACCAGAGGAGGCGAGGAGCCACTGACGGTAGCAGCAGCGGGGGCCAAGGAGCGCCAGAGAGACACGCTCTGTTTCTACCACCACCGCTTCGGAGAGAATGCACGCAGATGTGCGCCACCGTGCCAATTCAAGCACTCGGGAAATGCCAAGGCCTGGGGTCGGTAGCAGCTGCGACCCTCGGTGAAGAGAACAAGCTGCTCTACTTGACGGATGCACGCTTGGGGAGGCGTTTCCTCGTGGACACCGGAGCCCAGAAGAGCTTCATCCTGCCGACCTACGCTGATTGGCTGGCAGGACCTAGCGGCCCCGAGATGTTGGCAGCAAATGGCTCGGATATTAAGACCTTTGCTCGAGTGACCCAGCCAACAGCACAAGCCAACGTCACAGCTACAGGCGGTAAGTTCCACACACTGCTCACTCAGTTCCCAGCACTCGCGGTCCCAACGTTTTCCGTGGCCATCGCTAAACACGGGGTGGAGCACTTTATCACCACCACCGGGCCGCCCGTTTTTGCAAGACCTCGGCGCTTGGACGCAGCTAAACTAGCCATAGCGCGCGAGGAGTTCACCAACCTGGAAAGGTTGGGCATCATCAGGCGCTCGAACAGCCCATGGGCATCCCCGCTACACATGGTCCCTAAGGCTGAGGGATTGTGGCAACCGTGCGGGGATTTCCGCAGGTTGAACAACGCCACAGCGCACGACCGCTACCCAATTCCCCACATACAGGATTTTTCCGTTTACCTTGCCGGAGCACGCATTTTTTCCAAAATAGACCTGGTCCGCGGTTACCACCAAGTCCCAGTGCGCGCTGAGGACGTACCCAAAACAGCGGCAATAACTACGTTCGGTCTATTCGAGTTCCTGCGCATGCCATTCGGGTTAAAAGGAGCGGCACAAACGTTCCAGCGCATGATGGATGCAGTGCTGCGCGATCTCCCGTTCGTGTTCGTCTACCTGGACGATATCCCGGTAGCCAGTGTGTCTGAAGACGAACACGAAACCCACCTCACGACGGTTTTCCGGAGGTTGGACGAGCACGGGTTAATAATCAACCCGGTGAAATGCCAGTTCGGTGTGACGGAGATTGATTTTTTTGGGGCACCGCGTCTCTCCGGAAGGAGCGATCCCGCTGCCCGACAAAGTGCGCGCCGTGGCGAATTTTCCCCGGCCTCAGACGGTCAGGGTGCTGCAGGAATTTTTGGGGATGATGAACTTTTATAACCGTTTCCTTCCCCGCGCGGCGCAGCTCATGCAACCACTGTATGCCGCGCTCAAGAAACAGAAACCCGTGGATAGGGTCGAATGGACCCCGGAGCGAGAGCGGGCGTTCTCGGAAGTTAAAGCAGCCCTGGCAAACACCGCACTGCTGGCGCATCCGGACCCGGCGGCCTGCATAGCGCTCACCACCGACGCTTCAAACGTGGCCATAGGGGCTGTCGTGGAGCAGCGCGTCGCCGGGGCTTGGCAGCCGCTCGCCTTTTTCAGCAGAACTTTGCACGACAGTGAACGTAAATATAGCGCGTTCGACAGAGAGCTGCTGGCTCTCCACCTGGCCATACGCCACTTCCAGTTCTGGCTGGAAGGGCGCAGCTTCACCGCGTTCATGGACCACAAGCCGCTGACATTCACGATGGCCAAGGTTTCAGAACCGAGGTCGGGCCGGCAGCAGAGACAGCTGGCCGCGATCTCAGAGTTTACTACCGATATTCAACACGTGTCGGGTAAATTGAACGTGGTGGCGGACTGCCTCTCGCGCGCCGTGGTGGCCCCGGTCTGCGTGGGGATAGATTATGCAGCCATGGCCGCGGAGCAGATTAGCGATGCAGACGTGCGCGTTCTCCAGTCTGGACCAACAGGGCTAAGGCTGGAGAGCAGGGTGCTGCAAGATGGTGGCCCCCCCCAATCTGCGATGTCTCCACGGGTCGCCCGCGTCTGGTGGTCCCGGTGTTTGAGTCGGTTCACACTCTGGCACACCCAGGAGTGCGCGCGTCGGTCAAAATGGTGGGAGAGAAGTTTGTGTGGCCGAGCCTACGCAAACAAGTAAAAGAGTGGGCCTCAGCCTGCGTGGCGTGCCAACGAGCCAAGGTACACAGACACACAAAGGCTCCCTTGGAGCCGTTTCGTAATCCGGCTAAGAGGTTCGACCATCTTCACGTGGACCTCGTGGGCCCCCTCCCACCATCACAGGGGTGCACGCACCTCCTGACAGTGGTGGACCGCACCACGCGCTGGCCAGAAGCAGTCCCGCTGGCGGCAACCACGTCCGTAGACGTAGCACGCGCTTTTTTAACAGCATGGGTGGCGCGTTTTGGAGTCCTGTCGGACATTACGTCCGACAGGGGCCCTCAATTTGTTTCCGAACTCTGGTCTGCGATGGCCCGCAGCCTGGGTGTTACAATTCACCGCTCAACCGCGTACAACCCACAGGCCAATGGGTTATGCGAGCGTTTTCATAGATCACTGAAAGCAGCACTCAGGGCTTCACTGACGGATGCAAATTGGGTAGACAGGCTGCCATGGGTGTTGTTGGGGTTGCGCGCCGCGCCAAAAGAGGATCTGGAAGCTTCCCCGGCAGAGCTCGTTTTTGCGCAGCCACTACGGCTGCCCAGGGAATTTCTGCCAGATAATCCCACGCCGGGCAGCTGCCCGTCTCAGCTTTTGCAGCGTAGCGCAAACACAGGCACGCTGCCGGGCCCTGCCCACCACAGTTTTCCGCGTGTTTTCGTGCCTAAAACTTTGAAGACCGCGGAGTTTGTGTTCGTCAGACACGACGCCCACCCTATGATGGACCGTTCAAAGTGTTGGAAACAGGGGATAAGCATTTTTTTGCTAGACTTGGGGGGTAGGAGGGAAAAGATTGGCATAGACAGACTCAAACCAGCTTTCGTTGTGGCGGACGAGCAAGTGCTGTTGGCTAGGGCCCCTCGGCATGGAAGACCCCCACGGAGAGCTCCCCAGGGAAACGATTCACCAGAGCTGCCACACGGACAGAGTGAACCCCCCCCTCTCCTCTCCACGGCTCACCCGCAGTCAGACACACTCCCAGCAGCCTCCCACCGGCACAGCAGCGCCACGGAGGTGGTAAACCCCTGTTGCAGCAGATATGGGAGGAGACTGAAGCCGAAACAGCGTGTGGACTGATGTTCTATTGTTCTATCTAAGTTGCTGGGGGGGGGGCGTGTGGGCCTCAGGTTATTTCACACCTTAGACAGAGACAATGAATACACATGGGAGAACAGTGGGAGAGGGGCTTGAATGTAGTGTAGTGTAGATGTCCTGCTGTTATGAGGAAGTGCCTTGAATCTTGTGAAGTGTGACTTGATATAGAGAGAGGGATGCTTAATGTGACTAGTCAGTCTGTTCTTTGCTTGTGAGATGCGAGTGTGTAATAAATCGTCTGAAATTAATCTGCCTCTGATTTCACACACTCCACACTAATAGGTTTAGACAGCTGTGGGACCTCCAATAATGCACTGGGCTTCACTCCTTTCTTCACTCTCAATGAAATATTTTTGCTGGTCATTAACATCTGTTTGTTCTCTCCCATAGATTGAGTCCCCATCATGCTGTTTGCTCTCTACATGTCTGTTCCTTTCGTCTTCTCTATCCCCTTACACCCCAGCCAGTCGCAGCAGATGACTGCCCCTCCCTGAGCCTGGTTCTGCTGGAGGTTTCTTCCTGTTAAAAGGGAGTTTTTCCTCTCCACCATCGCCAAGCGCTTTCTCACAGGGGATCGCCTGATTGCTGGGGTCATTCTGCAATTGTGGAGGTTTCCCCTACAGTTGAAAGTGCTATGAGATGACTGTTGTTGTGAAATGGCGCTATATAAATAAAGTTGAGTTGAGTTGAATCTAGATCCACAAAGACACAGTACAATTCTTTCTGACCTTATCTATACTTCTCCGTCAACACTCGTAGAGCAAACATTGCATCTGTAGTACTCTTGGCATGAAACCGTACTGCTGCTCACTGATCGTCACCTCTCCTCTTAACCTAGTTTTGACAACTCTTTCCCATATCTTCATAGTGTTGCTGATCAACTTTATGCCTCTGTAGTTACTACAGCTCTAAGCATCACCTTTGTTCCTGAAAATTGGGACCAAAACACTTCTCCATTCCTCAGGCATCCTCTCACTCTCCAAGATTGTGTTATACAATCTGGTTAAAAAGTCCACTGCCATCTCTGCTAAACATCTCCATACCTCCACAGGTATGTTATCTGGACCATGCGCCTTACCATTCTTCATCCTCTTCAAAGCTGCCCTCTCTTCTGCATTGTTAATCCTCGGGATTTCCTTGTTTACCATCTTTCCTTCATCCATCCTCCTCTTGCTCTCATTTTCTTTATTAATTAGCTTGTATACATTCATCAGAATGTATGTAGCATTCAAAATGCAAAATTGTAATCAATGCCTAAATCTCCTTCTAGTTCTTCTTTTGGGTGTGAAAAAATTACTAGGTTAACCTAAATTTACCACTTTTTATTTTTACTTTACAGCATTTGCAATGATCACGGTAATAAGCCATAAAGTTATTTCTTTTTTAAAAACTTGCTGACCTACTAATTTTCAAAGTCAAAGCGAAAGTCAAAGACCCAGTTCTAACTTGCATTAAAATCTCTTGTCCCTACTTGTAGTAATGAAGTCACTATGACCTAAAATGGATTGTGACCTTTTATGATTCGATTACCCTGACCTTTGACCTTTTGACCCCAAAAATACAGCCATAGGTGCTATTCCCAAAGTTAACCCGTCCCTGCCAAATTTATGAGAAAATAAGTTGAAAATAGGTAAAATGGTAAAGTCCATGTGGACAAAAACGGATGGGGCCAACATGGAACCAATGGACAAACCCACATGGGACCCATAAGACAGCCCAGATTTAACCTTTGGTAGGGCCCACACGGATACGCTGGCTGGGGTGTGGCAAGTTTGGTGACCGTAGCTTCATTTCCTGTCGAGTTAGAGAGCAGACGTAGCCAGTTAGCTGGCCACAGACGGTACTTGGCAGCTGGCTCAGCTTAAAATAAGAGTAGATCTTCCTTTTTCAACATTTAAATTTACACCACACCAAACTGATCCTCAGACACTCAGAGTAACCTCATCCTACACACATGCTCCATTTATAGCACACACACCTGATATAGCATTTTTTTCGTACCTTACTCAGAAGGTACGAAAATGGAGAGATTCTGTCAGAGTGAGCGAAGGAAGACACACACGCCAATAAAAGATGAATAAAAGCTTCTAACTCACTATTGAGGTCAGGAGTGCTGGAAATTAATTAAGAATTGCCCCGTTTGTTCTTTTAAGGGGTGAGATAATTAGGAAAATCACTTTCAGTCGAAGCACCGATTTTCTCTTTGACCATTTCAAAATAGAACAGGAAATGTGACAATGTTAAAAATTGTAGTTTGCAGAGGAATTGACTCCCTCTTTCTAATGAACTGGAAAAGAATATTACAAATTACTATCATTTTAACTGAAAAAAAAAATGCAATTAAAGGTGCACTCCAGCAGCTGTAAAACCACCTAAAACCACCTCAAAAACAAATGTGTATTGCCCAAAGATTCAAGACTTCAAAGATTGTATTTGTCAATACTACTATATGTACAGGACATACAGGAAAATTGAAATACCATTTCTCTCTCTCTCTTCAGTGGCGTGCACAATATAAAAAAAAAGGAATAAGTCTGGAAAAACAACAGCAGCAGTCTATGTACAGTAATGCTACCTGTAGTGCAAATAGCAACAAAGATAAAACCCAGATGTCCCATAGTGCAAATAAACAATAAAACCCAGCAATCCTACATACAGAAGCAGTAAAGTAGTAATACTCATAGTTATGAGTTTGATGCGATAGTGTAGGTGCAGACAGTGACAAATTGGACTGCACAAGGTCAATATTGCAATAACAGACAGCAGCAGGTATGGCATTTGTGCAAATGGTTGCAGTAAGGTGCAGAGACATACAGCAGCAAATGTATTACTGTTGGTGTGCCAGTCTTTCTGTGCCAGCAGCAGATGTAGTTATGTATTGTGCAGGTGAGTGCATTACGGCCTGGGGGGGTTGGGGGAGGGGGGCAGACAGAGTTCACAGTCCTGATGGCCTGGTGAACAAAGCTTTTTAGCAGTCTTGTGGAGCAGGCCCGGAGGCTCTGGTACCTTTCCCCCGAGGGCAGGAGGCTGAAGAGGGAGTGTGAGGGGTGGGAGGTGTCACCTGCATATGTTGATGGCTCTGCGGGTGAGGCGGATGTGGTTGATGTCCAAGGTGGGGCAGAGGGGCACTGATGAGCTTGCTGGCTGCTTTCATTGTGCGTTGTAGTGTCTTTCCAGCAGAAGGCGGTTCAGCTTCCATACCACACCATGATGCAGCTGGTAAGGATGCTCTTAATGGTGCCTTGGTAGAATGAGCACATGATGGGTGGTGGGACTTGTGCTCTCCTCAGTTTGCAGAGAAAACAGAGGAGAGTTTGAGCCTTCTTGGCCAGTGATATGGTGTTGTTGGACCAGGAGAGGTCCTCTTGTGGCTTTTTACCCACAACAAAACTTTCATTGCCTTAGAATTGCTTGGAAAGAGCTTTTACATCATGCACCTACTTAAGTATGCGCGGATCTCTGAATATTCTAATTAGCTCCACCCATACCCCCGCCCACCAGTAATGTATGCTGCAAGACCGGGAGGGCTCCCCGTTTGATCTGAGAACACTGAAGACTTCTTTGCTAAACAATGGCCAACTCGTCTCCCTCCTTCAGAGGCAGTGGGAGGGTTTAATGTCTCCTCCTCCAAGGCAGGGATGGAATGAAGTGCCTGGGGGGTTTTGTATCCCCCCCAAAAACCCCTTCACCGAACCGGGTCAAATGAATGCAAACCAGACGGGTGGCGATCTTGGCAACTTCATCCCCTGACAGCAGATGTCTCAAAGTCAGCCTTCTAACTGTGTGCCTTCCATTCCTCTGTGAGCACCTTTGGCAGCCGCTGGTGGACTCCGGTCTCCGAGCTGACCATGCCCCACTTGCGCTATGGCACTCCGGAATATGATAGCCCCAGTGGTGGAAAACAGTGGCCATGGTTTCGGTTTTGCGCCATCCCCGGTAGGTAGAGGAGCGACAGTTTGAGCCAGTCCTCTTAGCTCATTATCTTACCAGCCCTATTCAAGCCACCTCCCCCCCACTCCCTCCTCTCTGCCCTTTAGCCACTCTCTCTGCCTCAAATTCTGCTGCTCCTCGGTTCCTCCCTCTTCCCCCGAGGTAGTGAACTCAGGGTCTGTAGCCATGCCCAGTGCTTTGCCTGATTGGTTAATGTTATAACCAATCAGGCTAAACAGGAATACTTACAGTACATAGCTAGAAACACTCTGTCCAAAATCACCCATTTGGATTGTGTGTGTGTGTGTGTGTGTGTGGGGGGGGGCTTAACTGGAAATTCACAGCAGAAAAACACAGACTTGAGACCTGGGACTGATTTTGCTCTTGGTATGTCTTGTAAGTCACTAAAAACATAACTAAAAACAGAAAAAAAAAGTTGATTTTTGCCTGTCACTTTAAAAGTTGCTTTAAAAATACATTTAATTGTTTGTTCTTTGTAATTTTAGCAATTATCCACAGTTAATTATAGAAAATTTAAACTAATTAGTTACAATTCTAAACCAGTTCTTGCCCCTAACATACAGTAGGGTCTCGCACCTCGGTGCGCACCATATACACGGTGCTCACCTCGTCATATATTAGCACAAGTAATGATCATCCATTTTAAAGCAGTTGTAGATTTAAAGGTTTTGTACAGTTTACTGACAGCATTTAAAACCTAGTGTTGATGGATGGATGGATGGATGGTGTTACAATTTAGGTTTAAAAATGCACAGGATAGGCTTTTCCACTACACCACAGAATTAATAGTCTCTCTTCCTCATCACAAGTTGTTCCATTTCCAAGATAAATTTAATTCCTAAACTTTATTTTTGCATTTTTTTATTACAGTTGATTATACTCTGGACCAGATGCTTTCTTGATTAGCAGCAGTTAGCCGTTAGCAGAGTTAGCCATTCACTCATTCGGGGTTGTTTCTATGCTTGTCACTCTCCAGGCACCAGTCACATGCTATTGACCACTTAAATTTGGACTTTTAAACTCTAGCATTCAGCCAGTAGTTGCCAGCGTATTACTTAAAGGAAAACAGTACTGGTCTTTATAACAGCATTAATCCTGCTTTAGGTACTACTTATAAACCAAGAATATGTTTATTCAGTAAAAAGAAAACCCTAGAGTCAGTATACTGAACAATTTTATGCCATGAAAACCGCTTGGTCAAAACCAGTGGGGAGCAGCCATTGCCGGCTGGAAGTGACGTACAATTGTTGATTCTGGCTTACCGCAGACGAGAAACGTGTTTACCGCGGATGAGTAAACAACGTGTTCAGCAGATGCTCCATGGGTCGAGATCCGAGTTGAAAACGGTGCAAAATCTGCACAAACCGTCCTTGGAAATGGCCTTCATTGACAACATGATCTGCAGGTACCTCCATGGACCAGCAGCTGAAGGGGACCTGACAAACAGGCAAGTTGCCAGTCAAGTAACTTCAGAATACGTTGAATAAATCTTGATATACTAGAATTTCATTTCATTAAATTATATGCAGGTAGATTTGCTTGTTCATGGTTGTAAAAAATTACATAAAATTCTAATGTTAAAACTTTGCTGACTGCTATACTGCAGCCCACTCAGTCGCACAAAGCAACGACTGTGTGTCACTATCGTGCTGAAACTGGCCATGGAGGAGGCAAGATGTCGCTGACCATGACTGACTGACAGAGCAGTGACTTGAAACATGTGCATATTTGAGAAGGAATCGTGACCAAAATTACCGGACGGAACAACTAGTATCATGTTTGATCATGAAATAGCTATTGATTAAAATTCACTACAGGTACCCTTTAATCCAATAGTTAAAGCTAAACGCTAACATTAGCCTCAAGTATCACCATTAAAACAGAGGTCTCAGAGAAATAACCAAGAGGAAGTGTGGGGTGAGATTGGATTCATGAGCATTCAAAGAAAACAACTATTTTGAGGACAACTTTTTCCCCGTGTGTAAAATGGAACTGCAGTAATTAAACCCTGAGGCGTTCTGACCAAAGTTTCCACAGACTGTGGAAGTTGTGTCATAACAGGGACATTTCAAATCGTACCAAAATTCAATTCCATGCATTTGTAACAATCTTCGGTTTTGTTCTCCTGCCCCACAGTTGTTTAGTTATTTAGAGCAGAATTAAATTAAAGTCTCGACTCAGCAGAGAGGAACCTGCTGCAGAAACTGAAGCCAAACCCAAACACACATCAACACAAAGCTAACGCCAGCAAAAGTGTAAATTAGTCAGCTAATCACCCGAGCTGTACATTTTTACGTCTGGCAGTGACACACGGACTTCCTCCTAATTGGAAATTTATGTTTCACAGACTTAATGAAACAATGTTAATGGCTCAAAATCAGGTAGTGGATCACAGTGAGTACAAAGCCAAATGAGTTTGGAATGGCTAATGATTCTTGTCTAACTGGACTGATTTCTGTGATGAATTAGGAGTGGAGACTGCTGGAAGTTTTCAGTGAGGCATGGGTGAAGTTTCCTTCACTTGCTGCCAGCTACAGCGACTCTCAACATTCCACTGTCCTCAAGTCAAAATTCTAATTGAGTTTATAATCAGATGCAATGATTTTAATCGGACCTGGCTCATTCCCAGGGTGATAAAACATTGATGTTTTGTCAAAGTCGATGGCCTCTCAGAGATAAGCACAGAGTGTCGTTTAGCTTTGGTGCAGGACAATTATGCCCAACTCATCACAACACTTTGTCTCTTGGGCCCCAAGAGACTCTAGAATTGCCTCTGTGAATAAGCAATACTTGGTGAGTTCTCAAATCTTCTCGAAAAAGAGTTGGTAAACATTCTGTCCGGCAGCCCTCCCTAATGTAATTACAGCAGTGTCTTGCTTATTTTTGCCCCCCCCCCCCATCATCATCATATTCCTCTCACTCCTTCATTCTGATCATCTTCTCTCTCCCTCTTTTCACTTTCTGGCTCACAAATCTTGAAAATTGAGATCTGAAGGATGGTGCAGTGGGGAGCCTTGATACAAGGCTACCACTCTCAGTCAAATGAAGACACTCGGCTGGCACCGAGAGGAGGGAGGAAAACCTGTCCACACACCCCCTCCCTCCCCACCTCTCATTCTGTAGGAAATTTTGAGTGTGAGTGGGTCTTCCAGCAAGCATACATCAGTTTTATTCCGGCAATATGGCAGAGATGTGTAATGAAAATAGAGGGGAGTTTATATTCATTGCGGACAGTAAATTAGGGTTGCGCCGTTTTAGGAGAAGCTGGGAGAGCTGAAAAACAAATGTGGGCTTGGGCTTGCATTTACATTTTGATTCCTTTTCATTTTCCACAGCTAAGTCACTTCTCGGTACGGCTCAGAATGATTTCATGCATTTCCATCCAGGTCACATGCACTGCTGGGATCCCAGCGAGCATCCTGTGCACAAGCTTCTGTCAGCATGTATGCAGCGGAAACATCTTTTTAAAAAAAAATTGGTGTGCTTTGTTCTGATTTAAGTGCAAAGACCCAGTGGTCCTGTATGTTTTGAGAATGATGACGGTATCCATCCAGTATTTTGTCTTCACAAACAAGAATGGATAGAGAATGAAGTAGAGGGCACTCAGAGAGTGCATACCTCCACCAAGGCTATATTTCACCAACATTTCGCTCTGCCACTGCATATTGGCAGCAGGTAAAAATCTTCGCTGAGGTAAAAATCCATCCAGTAGTTTTTGCATAATCCTTCTGACAGACAAACAAACACCGATGAAAACAATACCTCATTGGCGGAGGTAATAAATTAATATAGAGAAATCATTCAAAGATTCCAAGCCCCACTAACAATAACAAATATAGCTACAAGCATGATCATCGGATTCCAAGCAGCTGCAGACTTGAAGGATTTTCCCCAGTTTACCAACAGCATTCAAAACTTAAAGCTGGGTTCACACTATAACGTTTAAACCAACTTTTACTGACGTTTTGAAAAATCAGAGAAATCAGTCCAAACGTTGGTGAAATTACTTTTACAAACTTCTGCTAGCATATCCCGGCACTGCATTCAATGTTGTCAAACTTTTGCCAACTTAGGCTAGTGTATGTGTAGCAGTTGCCAACTTAAGTTAACTTAAGCTAAGAATACTCAGCACAGGTCAGCTGACATCAGCGTCAGGCAACGCTTATACAGTGGTGTGAAAAAGTGTTTGCCCTCTTCCTGATTTCTCATTTTTTTGTATGTTTGTCACACTTAAATGTTTCAGATCATCAAACAAATTTAAATATTAGAAAAAGGTAACACAAGTAAACACAAAATGCAGTTTTTAAATGAAGGTGTTTATTATTAAGGGGAAAAAGATCCAAACCTAGACGGCCCTGTGTGAAAAAGTGATTGTCCCCCTAAACCCAATAACTGGTTGGGCCACCCTTAGAAGCAAAAACTGCAATCAAGCATTTGCGATAACTGGCAATGGGTCTTTTACAGCGTTGTGGAGGAATTTTAGCCCACTCATCTTTGCAGAATTATAATTCAGCCACATTGGATGATTTTTGAGCATGAACCACCTTTTTAAGGTCATGCCACAGCATCTCAATTGGATTCAGGTCAGGACTTTCACTAGACCACTCCAAAGTCTTCATTTTTTTTTTTTCTTAAACCATTCAGAGGTGGACATGCTGGTGTGTTTTGGATTATTGTCCTGCTGCAGAACCCAAGTGTGCTTCAGCTTGAGGTCATGAACAGATGGCCAGACATTCTCCTTCAGGATTTTTTTAGTAGACAGCAGAATTCATGGTTCCATTTACTACAGCAAGTCTTCCAGGTCCTGAAGCAGCAAAACAGCCCCAGACACACATTATCACCACTATATTTGTGATGGATGATGTTCCTTTTCTGAAATGCTGTGTTACTTTTACGCCTGATGTAATGGGACACTCCTTCCAAAAAGTTCAACTTTTTTTCATTTCAGTCCACAGAGTATTTTCCCAAAGTCTTGGGGATCATCAAGACGTTTTCTGGCAAAACTGAGACGAGCCTTTAACTTCTTTTTGCTCAGCAGTGGTTTTTGTCTTGGAACTCTGCCATGCAGGCCATTTTTGTCCAGCCTCTTTCTAATGGTGGAGTCACAAAAAACTGACCTTAACTGAGGCAAGTAAGTGAGGCCTGCAGTTCTTTGGATGTTGTTGTGGGGTCTTTTGTGACCTCATGGATGAGTTGTTGTTGCGCTTTTGGGGTAATTTTGGTCGACCAGCTACTCCTGGGAAGGTTCAACACTGTTCCATGTTTTCGCCATTTGTGGATAATGGCTCTCACTGTGGTTCGCTGGAGTCCCAAAGCTTTATAAATGGCTTTATAACCTGTTCCAGACTGATATATATCAATTACTTTGTCTCTCATTTGTTCTCAAGTTTCTTTGGATTGCAGCATGATGTCTAGCTTTTGAGGAGGTAGGTCCTATTTAAGTGGTTTTTACCTCCGCCAAAGGGGGAGGTTATGTGATCATCGGCGTTGGTTTGTTTGTCTGTTTGTTTGTTAGCAAGATAACTCAAAAAGTCATGGATGGATTTTCATGAAATTTTCACAGATTGTCAGAAATGGGGTATCCTACAGATGATTACATTTTGGTGGTGATCCGGATCACCGTCTGGATCCAGGAATTTTTTAAAGGATTCTTTTTATTTATTTTTTTTTATTACCTCCGCCAAGGACGTTATGTGATCAGATAGGGTCCAGTCACCCCCCCCACCCCCACCCCACCCCCGGCGACCCTAAAGAATTAAGCAGTTGAAGATATAAAAGAATTAACATTTTCTTCAACTTTTTCTCAATAAATTTGACTTTTTTTCTGTTACATTGGTGAATTTTCTCTCAAAAATTAGAAACCTTTTTCTAGTTAATTTTTACCTCCGCCAAGGAGGTTATGTTTTCATCGGCGTTGGTTTGTCTGTCTGTCTGTTTGTCTGTCTGTTTTTTAGCAAGATAACTCAAAAAGTTATGGACGGGTTTTCATCAAATTTTCACAGATTGTCAGAAATGGGGTATCCTACAGATGATTACATTTTGGTGGTGATCTGGATCACCGTCCAGAAGAAAACCGCCATTACGGAAAATGCCATTTTCGTCAATAACTACTGAACCACTATTCCTATCATTGTGAATCCAATTGCTAGTCATATGTTTTCATGGTCAAGGAATCTGAAAACGTACACACAAACACTGTATGGGGGGAACTGTGGCGCTAAACCGCCATTACGGAAAATGCCATTTTCGTCAATAACTACTGAACCACTAATCCTATCATTGTGAATCCAATTGCTAGTCATATGTTTTCATGGTCAAGGAATCTGAAAACGTACACACAAACACTGTATGGGGGGAACTGTGGCGCTCGGCGGAGGTCTGCGCTCTCCGAGTGCTTTTCTAGTTATTTAAGTGATTTCTTGATTGAGAACAGGTGTGACAGTAATCAGGCCTTGCTGTGACTACAGAAATTGAGCTCAGCTTTCCAAAGATGTGATAAACCACAGTTATTTTTTTTTGGGGGGGGGGGATTATGAGAATCACTTTTTTACACAGGGCCATGTAGGTTAGATTTTTTTTTTTTTTACTCTTAATAATAAACACCTTCATTTAAAAACTGCATTTTGTGTTTACTTGTGTTATCTTTGTGTAATATTTAAATGTGTTTGATGATCTGAAACATTTAAGTGCGACAAACATACAAAAAAATGAGAAATCAGGAAGGGGGCAAACACTTTTTGACACCACTTTATAAAGATCAGCATTTGTGGAGGCTTCCTGCCATCCTGGACCTGCTTTTTGGGTGGATTCCCACTACAACGTTTGGACCAACATTTACTGACGTTTTGGCAAACGTCTGGCTCTGCTGGCAAAAGTTGATAAAAGTTAATGATAGTTGGTGTTGGCAAACGCTGGCAAAAGCTGTATTCGTTGAGAATTTTCAGCACGCTGAAAATTTGCCGATGTTTGGAAATAAACATTTGTGAAAGTTGTGCTCAGTTTGTAAAAATTCTCTCTGCACTGCAGGGGCAAACATGACAGAATGAACCGGCCGTAAGAGAACCCAGCGGTGGGGTTGTTTGTGCATTTGTTTTTTATCTTTTTGTGTTTTTCCACTCACCTGTTTCTGGAGATGTCAAAGGACACAGCGGGTCGGAGCTATCCAATGAGTGAGTCCCACCAATGAATGGGTGGGAGTGCTGCCGAACCCTAATGGAAATAGACGGGCTAATTTCCTCGGCATGCACATATTCCACCCTGGAAGACGTGCTCTTGTAAGTGGATCTGGTGGAGGCGGAAGTTCGGCGATGCCCTCAGCTGTCGGAGCACCCAGAGGGAGTTGAGAGGATAACCCACTTGGCAGCGCTGCAACGCAAAAATGGCGAAAGGGGGAGGAAGTCCCCGAAAAGACCTGGGCTCGCGCCAAAGGGAGGGTGCTCCCGGGGCCCCGCTGTTCTTGCGTCTCACCAGCCCTCTACGCCCGTTCCTGCTCTTATTTAGCCAGCTCCAGCTCCCTAAAAGCAGCATCATCCCATACCGGACTAGCGGAGGAAGCCCTCCTCCTCGTTGGCAGCCATTCCCCTGACGTCCAGCCCGACAATCCCTGCGGCAGAGCCGCTTTTTCCTCCTTCCTCGCCAGCTGTTTCATAAGCCTGTACTCTCTCCACTCTGGCCGTAATCCCCATCGTCTCGACATTCCCTGCTACTGCCAATAGGTCCTCCAGGGTATCCCCGGTGACACTCACTTCTGCGTTCACAAAAGCAGTTCCTCCACAATCCTTTGAGGGGCCCATAGACACCGAGAGGGATATCTATACACATGCTGCAGCAGATAACATCAGACACCATGAGAACAGGCAAGTATCATTTATTTCCTCTTCTCTTAATGATAATATGCCTTGCCTGTTTCCCGGTGATGAGGTTCAGGGCTTGCAGTCCCCTGAGCTCTCTCCGCCTGCTGCAGCCACCCCCTGCTCACCTGTCCTCTCTGTGTCTCCTCTATTTCCCTCCAAGTGTCCGTCGGCCACGGGACAGAGCATCCAAACATGGGAGGAGCCTGAGTTCCTGGGAGACCCAACTCCAGTACCAGCGGTGAGTCAACCCCCAGCTTCAATGCCAGAGGAGTCACCAGCGTGGGTCACAGCAGCTGGGGCAATAAAGACTGCTACTACCATCATACCTGCTGTGGAGGCTGCCACAGCAGAGTCTCAGACCAAGCCCAAACCACCATCTTCGCCTGGATCGTCGGAGTCCTGGACGGCGGTGGAGCTCGAGCTCAGGCAAGTGATCTCTTTTGTCTTCCTATTTTCAGTCTTAGAGCAATCTTGCCTGACTCTTGGTGAGGAGAGCCAGGTCCAGCTGCCCGCTGCATCTGAGCTCCCCTTGCTGGGCTCCACCGCTGCCGGTGGCCCTGTCTCCTCTTCTATCTCTGTCTCTGAGCTTATTACCAGGGTCACCGGAGACAAACCAGTCACTCCTGAGGTCTGCATGGGTCCAGGCTCTCTGCCCAAGACAGCCGGGGGTCCAGCTTCCACAGAAGAGGTCGTAGGTGTTCCGTCCCAGCCCGGGACCTCTGTGGGTGCAGCTCCGACCCAGGCCGGGTTCCTCCGTGGGTGCAGCGCCTCCGTTCCCCGAGGCTGTCGTCTGGGTCACACCTCGGTCTGACTCACCATGGGTGCTGCGTTCCAGTCGAGGATCCTCGTGGGTGCCGCACCCCAGCATTAACCCGACGTGGGTGCTGCGCTCCAGTTTGGGTCCGCCTTGGGCGCTACCCCCCAGCCCGGGGTCCAACAAGGGTGCAATGTTGGCCGAGCCGGGGCCCACCATGGGTGCAGCTGTGCTCCAGCCTGGGGCCACCGAGGGTGCAGCTGTACTCCAGCCAGGAGCCACCGAGGGTGCAGCTGTGCTCCAGCCCGGAGCCACCATCAGTGCAGCTGTGCTCTAGCCTGGAGTCACCGCAGGTGCAGCTGTGCTCCAACCAGGAGCCACCACGGGTGCAGCTGTGCTCCAGCCCGAAGCCACCATGGGCGCTACTATGTCCCAGTCCGGGACCCCTGTGGGTGCAACTTTTATCCAGCGTAAGACCACCGAGGGCGTCGTGGGTCTCCTTCCTCCCCTGCCTGACTCTGTCGGGGTCCCTTTTCTCCTTCCTCAGCCTGATGTCATTGTGGTCCCCCTTCCTTCTCCACCAGGTGTCGTCATGGTCTCCCTTTCTCTGCCATCAGACACCATTGTGGTTCCCCCCCCCCCCTTCGGCCCATTAGTCCCTCATTGGTCCTCCCTGTGGGGGAGCCACCTCCTGGGTCACTTCTCTGGTCATGGTGGCTGAAGAACTCAGGCCGGCTGCCCGATAGACTGAGCCGCTGGGTTGGGTGGCCCATTTTCTCCAGTAGGCCACCCAACTCATTACACCTGGCTGTCCGGCTGGTCTGGGACTTTGGCAGGCCACCTGACTGGTCTCATCTTGCCATCCACTGGGCCTGGGACTCTGGTCGCCCCCCGAACTTTTGAGCTCTTTGACCCGGGAAGCCTGAACTCTGTGTTTTTTGTGGTGTAGGCCCTGAGCGGGGTTTTTGCTGTATTCCCTCCTAGCCTGTTTCCCCACCACCACCCACCCGGGGTGGGTTATTGTTGTACCTCTTCTGGGGGGAGGGGGGGTCTTCTTTTTTTTGTTCGTTTGATGTCACTCTGGGTGTGTGGAATCAACCCCTTGAGAGGGGGGCTCTGTCATGAAATGAGTTTGGACTTTTCTCCAAACTCAGCCTCATGGCTTTTCTCTGTATTTATATCTACCTGTTGTATTTTTTGGTTTCCTTTGGAGTTCTTCCTGCCCTTTATTTGCCTGTTTATGCTTCAGGTTGTGTTGATTATCTCTTGCCTTCTTTGTAGTTAGTCTTTAAGTTGTACTAGTACATACCCGTGCATACCCATCCATGCCCGTAGAAACCAAGTATAAGCAAGTATTTCTGTCCCAGCATTAACCCGACGTAGGTGCTGCGCTCCAGTTTGGGTACGTCTTGGGCGCTACCCTCCAGCCCGGGGTCCAACAAGGGTGCAACACTGGCCGAGCTGGGGCCCACCGTGGGTGCAGCTGTGCTCCAGCCTGGGGCCACCGAGGGTGCAGCTGTACTCCAGCCTGGGGCCACCGAGGGTGCAGCTGTACTCCAGCCAGGAGCCACCGAGGGTGCAGCTGTGCTCCAGCCTAGAGCCACCACGGGTGCAGCTGTGCTCCAGCCTGGAGCCACCGCGGGTGCAGCTGTGCTCCAACCCCGAGCCACCGTGTGTGCAGCTGTGCTCCAGCCCGAAGCCACCATGGGCGCTACTATGTCCCAGTCCGGGACCCCTGTGGGTGCAACTTTTATCCAGCGTAAGACCACCGAGGGCGTCGTGGGTCTCCTTCCTCCCCTGCCTGACTCTGTTGGGGTCCCTTTTCTCCTTCCTCAGCCTGATGCCGTCGTGGTCCCCCTTCCTTCTCCACCAGGTGCAGTCATGGTCTCCCTTTCTCTGCTATCAGACACCATTGTGGTTCCCCCCCTTCGGCCCGTTAGTCCCTCATTGGTCCTCCCTGTGGGGGAGCCACCTCCTGGGTCACTTCTCCGTTCATGGTGGCTGAAGAACTCAGGCCGGCTGCCGGATAGAGTAAGCCGGTGGGTTGGGTGGCCCATTTTCCCCAGTAGGCCACCCCACTCATTACACCTGACTGTCCGGCTGGTCTGGGACTTTGGCAGGCCACCTGACTGGTCTCACCTTGCCGTCCACTGGGCCTGGGACTCTGGTTGCCCCCCCAAACTTTTGAGCTCTTTGACCCGGGAAGCCTAAACTCTGTGTTTTTTTTGTGGTGTAAGCCCTGAGCGGGGTTTTTGCTGTATTCCCTCCTAGCCTGTCTTCCCCCCACCACCCACCCGGGGTGGGTTATTGTTATACCTCTTCTGGGGGGGAAGGGGGTCTTTTTTTTGTTCGTTTGATGTTACTCTGGGTATCTGGAATCAACCCCTTGAGAGGGGGGCTCTGTCATGAAATGAGTTTGGACTTTTCTCCAAACTCAAGCTTCATGGATTTTCTCTGTATTTATATCTACCTGTCGTATTTTTTGGTTTTCTTTGGAATTCTTCCTGCCCTTTATTTGTCTGTTTATGTTTCAGGTTGTGTTGATTATCTCTTGCCTTCTTTGTAGTTAGTCTTTAATCTGTATTGAGCCTTGTTTATATTTTTCCTCCCTCTCATTATCTCCAGCTGATTCCAATTATTAGTTGTTGTCCCCCCCTCCCCCCGTTGAGGTAATTCCACACCTGTGTTCACTTTGGTAATTTTTCATGCACTACTTAAGCTCTGTTTGTTCACTTACTCCTCGCCAGTTCATTGCTCTAGTCTACCCTCATCTCACCTGAGCTCCTCTGCAAGTAAACCTTGTTCGCTCACCAGTTTGCATGTTGGAGCGCCTTTTGTATTTAATCTTTATTTTCTACTTGCTTGCCGGACTAAGCTTGTTGGAGCACTTGTATTCATTATTTATGTTAATAAATGCACAACACCATCCTGCACGTGGGCTTGTCCTCTCTGCCCCGTAGGGGCAAGCATGACAAGAAGGAGCAGTATCCAACATATTTGAAACCTGGTTTACTACACAGACCTCACAGTTTTTGCTACAACCCATCACATAAGAATATCTCTTTTTAGTCTTTTGCTATGTGTCTCGTTACATTCTCAAATCCTGTATTTTTATCAGTTCTGTACTTCGTTACCTGGTGGTTTTTGTTACACAGACTTGGTATGTCTTCTCTGTTTGAGTCTTAATTTTTTTTTTTTTTTTTTTTACATATTTTTGGAATCTGATCCCCAGTTCTTGAATATAACACAAAAGTGTTGGGTCCGATTTTTTTTCTAGTTGTCTAAATTGGAATCTGATCAGACCTAAATGAAACAGTCATTGTCGTCCCCAACAGACTGCTATAATGATGATGATGATGATGAAATTTGAACAACTGTGGCATGAACAAATTAAATATTCCAGTATTGAATCTATATTTTAAACAAGAAGATACCAACGATGGCAAACAAATACCCCTGAAGTTGCTTTTTCGTTATTTCTGAGCCCTCTCGCCTTTATTTTAACCTTTGAAACAGGTAAGGCCTTTGCCCGTGGATCTCAGCCCACAAAGGGTTTGCAAGGTCACTAAGAGGTGACATGCACAGCATGAGGAAAGTGCATGAGGAGGAGTTAACAGCTTTAAAAATCAATTTTTAAAACCAAGTGGGACTCTGTTCAAAGAGGCTAAAGCAGCTTTTGCATCCATCGATTGTTAAAACGCTCGCAGCTCAGCTCAGTACAGTCTCCATTCAATTATTGGGCATTTTTCAGTTCAGAGTGGTGAAGAGCTGTTGAATTAGTTGAGTGGATCAGATGTAATTTACTGTCAAACATCACTCACCACAACCATCACTCACTTATGACTACCCCAATAAAGCAGATAAGAAAAATTAATATATTATGTCGGCATTTATAGAGAATAGAGAAGCTTTATTTATTTGACACGTGCATAGAAGATATGCTGAATAGTCGTTTTTAACATGTTAAACGTATACTCAGAAAATGAACTAGGGTTATCATTCACTTTGCATTCATGATTCTATTTAATTTAACCTAAAATATACATGTTTTCAGACTTAAAATGTATTAATAAAAAGTTAATGGATTTTTTTCTAATGTTATCTCTACTAAATAGTTCAATGAAAGGACTAGCTGTTACAATCCCTGATGTTTGCACCACTTCTGAGTCCGTGGGGAGTTCTTGAGAGATGACTACTATAAGGCTTCACCGCCGGGATACGTCGTCAGTTGTGTACCTCAGCATCACAAAGTGTTTCATCCATTTATCACCTCCACTGAGGCAGGCCCACTACAGGTTGATCAAGCCCGGGTATGTGTCCTGCAGTTTAGCTGTATGCCTTAGAAGCCCAGATGGTATCACTCCTTTTCATTCCCAGCCAGTGTAGGCTCATTTGTCATGAAATAAAACTTTTGTGTATTTTTTTTGGGTAAAAGCAAAAACTCACCTGATTCTGTTAGAATATGATATAAACATAAGAAAAAAATAGGGTGCCATTTTTTTTTCGCGCTCTAATGCCCTGAAATCCAAGATGGCTGCCATGATACAAAAACGGCATAAATTAGACATTACGATTGATATAAATCTGGTTCCAATATTTTTTCAGCATCTGTTACTTATAAAACTAACTTTAAATAGAGATTTCCACATGGATAACAACTTCCCTGTGATTACTAATCTTTTTATTTTGTGTTTCAGACAGACTGCCATCTTGAATTAAACACGGCGGCCCCATAATTGATGTTTGAATGCAGTCGCTGGACGCAGTTTTTCCGCATTAGCTTAAGGTTTGAACATTTGGTGTATATGTGTATACAAAGATGTATTTTCTTTGTATTTGCAGGAAACAATTACCCACAGCAACCATAACGTAGCTTAGAGTCCATATATTAACCAACATGGCAGAGTCTTCATCTAACAAGAAGTCAAAAACTGTGGACTTTGAACTTTGCTTCATTTGTCAGCTGAGGAGCAAACAAACAGATTATACAAACTATGTGCTTCACCCTTCTTTGCTTTCAGTAGAGAAACTAATTGCATCAACTGATGTTCGATGTTCATACGGGGAAAACAGAGTTCTCTGCATTAAAGGATCGCATAAGTGGTTCATCTGCCGATGAACTGCTACAGAAAAGTGTTTCCTACCACAAGACATGTTACAAGGATCTCACAAACAAAACACACGCTGAACGAGCAAAAAGGAGATATGAGAAGGGACAAGCAACAGGCAGTGTCAGTGACGTAAAACAGAAGAAAAAAGGACGACCATCAAAATCCACTTCTACCTGTACTTCTACGTCACTATCTATATGTACCAGACATCAGACTTTCGACAAGGAGATGTGTGTTATTTGCCAAGAAGAGAGAGCAGACAACTTGCATGATGTCTCAACTGAAAACATGGGAGCTCAGCTCAAGGCAATTGGCCAACAGACAACAAATGAACAGTTGAAAGTCAGACTGAGCAATGTTGTTGCATCATCAGATCTTTTAACAGCAGTTGCAGAGGACATGAAGTATCACCTGCTGTGCTTAAGCCATGCAAAACGAGACACAGAAAAGGCGAAGAGACAACTCCCAAAAGATGATATTAAGTTCGCACAGTTAGTGTCTGATGTAGAGATTCTCGAAATGGTGGAAACAGAAATTAACAACTCAACGCATGAATCTGTTTTGAATATGAACGACATTGAAAAATCTTATGTATGTTTGCTGGAAGCAAACGGGTTTACTTTACCCGATTATCCGCGATACAAACCATACCTAAAGCAACTGATTTTGGACAATATCCCTGATGTGCACTTCACCAGACCTCCAGACAAAACAAAACCAGAACAAGTACTTTCTACAAAGACCAAGGAAACCCTGTTAGCTGGTGCTCTTGCCAGCGACCCAAAACACATAAGAGAAGATGTGAAAGTCCTTCTCAAAGCTGCTAAAATCCTGAGAAAAGACATTGCAAACGCACCTCCGTGGAAATTTCAAGGAACATTTGATAATTATGAACCACCGGCTTTGCTCCAACTCTTCTGCAAACATGCTATCCAAGGTTTGCATGAAGTTAAAACTACCAGCAGGGCCGAATCTATGAATCAAAGTGCATCTGTGTTGGCGCAGCAGTCCGTGTGTGCATACAAGACTGATCGGCAGGTTACTTATGAAACAAAACACGAAAACGTCGCTTTCAAACACCGAACTGAAACTCCCCTCAATGTCGGATTAGCTCTAGAGGTACACAAAAGCACCAGATCAAAGTCCCTTGTAGAGAAGCTAGGCCAACTAGACCTCACTGTCCCATACAAAAAGGTTATGGAAATAGAGACTGCCATTGCAAATGCTGTTCTTGAGCGGATGAATTCCACAGGAGGAGTTTATCGTCCACCTTGGTTGGTCCACGATATGTTTGTTTGGTTTGCCCTGGACAACATAGATTTTCTTGAATCCAAACCTTCCGGGATGAATACACTCCATAGCACTGCCATTGCTGTATATCAGACTGCATCTGACAGTTACTCAACAATACCAACTGACATTGATCATTCATCACACTCTGAAACGTTGGAGGCTACAGTTCCATGTGAAATCTTACCATGTGACAAACCGGTACCAACAGCCAAAAAGTGTGCTTGCACACTGAACTCTGGCACGTCTAGCACAGAGCTGAACAAGGAGAAGGATCTGGCATGGATTACTGGATGCTTGGACTTCAAAGAAAGTGAAGTAGAAGTCAAACCTACATCTTGTCCAGGAACATGGGGGGCCTTCAACTCTTTGTTGTCTCCTTCTGATCCAAGGACAAACATTGCCCTAGTACCTCCACTCATACGCTTACCTCCAACAGAGTATGACACTCTGACCATGTGGTCTGATGAGAGCACGTGCTATCGCCACTCATGCCATGGGACCAGAATCTATCACAGTTGTGACTCTTGATCTTCAGCTATACGACATGGCCATGAAGTTGTGGATGGAGCGTGAGGACATCAAGAAGCAGTTCCTGTTTCGGCCTAGTGAGCTCCACATCGTCTTCTGGGCTTTGACAGCCTTGGGTAAATATGTGGAAGGGAGTGGTATTGACCAAGCATGGGTCGAAGCTGGACTATACTCACCAACAACAGTAACACAAATACTCAACGGAAAACACATGTATCGGGCACTGGAAGCTCATACAGTTACCTTGCTCGCTTTGTACAGCTTGTTCTTCCGAAAGTTTCTCTAACTTCAGCCCGATGAAGAAGCCTTCTTGAAAGAAACCTCCATTCGTTTGGGAGAAGCGTATAAGGAAGACATCAATCTGGACCCAGAAAGCAGACATAACCTGAGCGATGCCATTACAAAAACAATCAAAATGTTTGAATCCAGGGACATAGGGCTGCACGGTGGCGCAGTGGTTTAGCACTGTGGCAGCACAGTTTTACCCTCGGCCGGGGGACCGCGGGGATCATGAGATCGTGGGTTCGATCCCAGCCCCCGACCAACAGTGAGCTGTGTGGAGTTTGCATGTTCTCCCCGTGTTGCGCGGGTTTACTCCGGGATTTCTCCGGTTTCCTCCCGCACACCAAAAACATGTAGGTTTAGGGCGCTCGCGCATGCAGCGACCAGCAGCCGGTGGCTTGTCACCAGACTGCAAACCAAGTCTACCTACGGGTACAAATAAGTAACAAAAAAAAAAAAAAAAATTCAAAAAGATCAAACAATCTGAAGGCACTGCAAACAAGATTCAGCGTTTCATCAGCAACTACATGAAACAGTTTGAGACCATTCTCCAATTTGTTCGAGCAACCAGACAACGAGACATATTGCTACATATGCAGAGTCTGGAAGCACTTATAAAGTACTTCTTTGCACACGACCATTTCAATTATGCACGCTTGCTGCCACTGTACATATCTACGATGCAAGAAACGGAAAAACATCATCCCGAAATATGGGCCGAGTTTGTGAAGGGCAACTTCTGTGTCACCAAAGGCGTGGCTGGATTCACATCAATAGGTCCAGACCATGGGATCGAACAAGAGAATCGTGAACTCAAAGTCGTTGGTGGGATAGTAGGAATCACGCAGAATGAAAAGTCACTGGACAAGTACTTTCTCATTGCACCTGAACTGTCAAATTTACAATGCGAATTTGAAAAAACATACTGCACTGGCAACAATGAGAAAAGAACACAACACCATGAACTCACAGGAGGAAAGCTCTCTTGTGTCACACAAAATGCAGTCAAACTCAGTGCAGTATTTCATCAGCATGGAAACCCATTTGAATCTGCTGATGAGGATGAGATATACAACCTGCTCACCAAGTCAGTGATGAATGAAACTGTTACCAATGACATCCTTCACCGTGACGAGATTGGTCAACAGATGTTTGAAGATTTCGTCACTGAACGCCTGACAGAAGGAAAACTTTCTGTGTGGGAGAAAATGACCAAAAGGAAACTTGGAACTTACAAAAGCGCTAATGCATCAACAGAAATCAGAGTAGGGGACAATGTGGTCAAGATCAAAGAAGAGCGAGGACTCTTGCAGTGCTTCATCATTATCTCCAGAAGTCGACCAGAACTTGACCTGAAGGAGTGCATTGGAACTTACGAGTTTGGTGTGTTACCACGATCCTTATTTGCTTCAGATGGGTCTCTTCTGCTAGCCTATGATAAGGCTTCGATGCTGCATCATCTTGAGAAACTCAGTAGTAACGCACAACAGGCCGAAGCTGACAGAAATGAGAAAACTGAAAGTGAGCCATCTGGCAATCAATCAGCGCATGTACCACTACAAGTAGCAGCTACAATAGTAGAACATACAGATGTGAAGACAAATCAACCATCAGCATATTGAGTAGTCATCATCGATGGAATGGCTGTGTTAAACTCGGTTACCAAGACCGACCAAATGAAGACGTGTCAAGATTTTGCAGACTCCTTTCTGGCGATAATCTGCAACATGGCTGCAAACTATGATGAGGTCAGATTGGTGTTTGACAGGTACATGAAAACATCACTCAAGGAACAGATGAGGACAAAGAGGACCAAGGGAAAGTCAACATATTACCATGTGAAGGACACCACTTTAATCCAGAATATTTCCCTGAAGGACTTTCTCTCGGATATCTGGACCAAAGCAGAGCTCACCGAGTATTTGGCTGACAAGGTTGTACGCCACAGCAGGAGCTCAAACAACAGACTGAAGAAATTTATGGTGACCTCAGGAACACAAACCAAGGGCAATGTTGATATTCCAGACTCGCTTCTCACTCACAGCCAAGAAGAGGCAGACACGTTGCTCATACTGCATGCTGTAAGTGTTCCCCATGAAGCAGAACTTGTGGTCAGTTCTCCAGACACAGATGTCTTGTTGCTACTGGTCCACATGTATCCACACTTGCCAGTTTCTACAGTCTTCCTCACTGGAAAGGGCAGGCTGAAGAGGAACATTTCTGTCTGTAACATATACAACAACTTAGGACAAAAGCGCGCTTCTGCACTGTTGGGTCTTCATGCTCTGACAGGCTCCGTCATGTCTGGTAGATTTGCTGGCAGAACCAAAGACTGGTGCTTCAAGGCATTCATGTCCTGTGACGATGAGATCCTGGATGCACTAGCAATGCTAGGAAATGACAACGATCTGCCCTCTGATGCATGCTCTCAGCTGGAACGTTTTGTTTGCGTGCTGTATTGATCAAAAATCCACACAACAGTAAAACAGCTTCGCTGGTTCCTCTACTCAAATCGTGCAGCCGAAGGAGAAAACCTTCCACCAACTTCTGGTTCACTGGACTTACATATTCGGCGTGCACACTACATAGCCATGATTTGGAGGAAAGCTGATGAAAATCACCCACGCCTCCCAGCACCTGCTGCATTTGGTTGGACATTTGACGCAGGTTCAAGTCACTTCTCTCCTGTTCGATGTTTGAATCCACCAGCTCCTGAGGCAGTACTGCACCTGATAAAGTGTGGATGCAAAAGTGGATGTGAAGGAAGGTGCAGTTGTCGCAAAAACAATATCCCATGTACAGAATTCTGTGGATGTTGGGTTTTCACTTGCAACAACAAAACAAACCAACCAGGGATAAATGAAGAGTGTGAAGACGTTTGATGTCCACTGCTAAAACTACATCTATATACCATGTGACTTTTTGCATTTTTTTCGTTCATAAAATGACTGAACAATAACTAACGTGGTTTCACTATAGTTATATAGATCTGTTTATTGACTTGTTCAAATACAGTGGGGCAAAAGAGTATTTAGTCAGCCACCAACTGTGCAAGTTCTCCCACTTAAAAGATGAGAGAGGCCTCCAATTTTCATCATAGGTATACCTCAACTATGAGAGACAAAATGAGAAAAAAAAATCCAGAATCTCACATTGAAGGATTTTTAATGAATTAATTGGTAAATTCCTCAGTAAAATAAGTATTTGGTCACCTACAAACAAGCAAGATTTCTGGCTCTCACAGACCTGTAACTTCTTCTTTAAGAGGCTCCTCTGTCCTCCACTCGTTACCTGTATTGATGGCACCTGTTTGAACTCGTTATCAGTATAAAAGACACCTGTCCACAACCTCAAACAGTCAGACTCCAAACTCCACTATGGCCAAGACCAAAGAGCTGTCAAAGGACACCAGAAACAAAATTGTAGACCTGCACCAGGCTGGGAAGACTGAATCTGCAATAGGTAAGCAGCTTGGTGTGAAGAAATCAACTGTGGGAGCAATTATTAGAAAATGGAAGACATACAAGACCAATGATAATCTCCCTCGATCTGGGGCTCCATGCAAGATCTCACCCCGTGGGGTCAAAATTATCACAAGAACGGTGATCAAAAATCCCAGAACCACATGGGGGGACCTAGTGAATGACCTGCAGAGAGCTGGGACCAAAGTAACAAAGGCTACATCAGAAACACACTACGCCGCCAGGGACTCAAATCCTGCAGTGCCAGACGTGTCCCCCTGCTTAAGCCAGTACATGTCCAGGCCCATCTGAAGTTTGCTAGAGAGCATTTGGATGATCCAGAAGAGGATTGGGAGAATGTCATCTGGTCAGATGAAACCAAAATAGAACTTTTTGGTAAAAACTCAACTTGTCGTGTTTTGAGGAGAAAGAACACCATACCTGCTGTGAAGCATGGGGGTGGAAACATCATACTTTGGGGCTGTTTTTCTGCAAAGGGACCAGGACGACTGATCCGTGTAAAGATAGAATGAATGGGGCCATGTATCGTGAGATTTTGAGTGAAAACCTCCTTCCACCAGCAAGGGCATTGAAGATGAAACGTGGCTGGGTCTTTCAGCATGACAATGATCCCAAGCACACCGCCCGGGCAACGAAGGAGTGGCTTCGTAAGAAGCATTTCAAGGTCCTGGAGTGGCCTAGCCAGTCTTCAGATCTCAACCCCATAGAAAATCTTTGGAGGGAGTTGAAAGTCTGTGTTGCCCAGCGACAGCCCCAAAACATCACTGCTCTAGAGGAGATCTGCATGGAGGAATGGGCCAAAATACCAGCAACAGTGTGTGAAAACCTTGTGAAAACTTACAGAAAACGTTTGACCTCTGTCATTGCCAACAAAGGGTATATAACAAAGTATTGAGATGAACGTTTGTTATTGACCAAATACTTATTTTACCGAGGAATTTACCTTTTAATTCATTAAAAATCCTTCAATGTGATTTTCTGGATTTTTTTTTTCTCATTTTGTCTCTCATAGTTGAGGTATACCTATGATGAAAATTGGAGGCCTCTCTCATTTTTTAAGTGGGAGAACTTGCACAATTGGTGGCTGACTAAATACTTTTTTACCCCACTGTAACGTGTACCACGGGACCAATACATTACTTTAATCAAACACATAAGGTCTTTGAACATTTATTTCCAATATCATTGTATGGACTACGGTGTCGAAATAAATAGAATTTAGTGTAAACAGTAGCCATTTTGGACGCCATCTTGAAATTAGGCATGTAAATCACAACTTTAGCCTAAATTTGATGATTCCATTGGTTTTCTTGTAAGATAAGATAAGATAAGATAAGATAAGATAAGCCTTTATTAGTCCCACAACGGGGAAATTCCAGGATTGCAACAGCACAGGGATAGCAACACTCAGAGCAACAATCAGAAGGCAAGAAAAAAAAAAACAAGCAAGCAAGAGCAGCTAATATACATATGTACATATTACTATAAAATATATATATACACACACACAGACACACAGTGCAGAGCATTGTAGCTGGATGGAATAAATATATGAATATATAAACACACAGTGCAGAGCATTGTAGCTAGATGGAATAAATATGTAAATATATAAACACCCACAGTACGGAGCATTGCAGCTAGGTGGAATAAATATGTAAGTATATAAACACACACAGTGCGGAGCATTGTAGCTAGATGGAATAAATATATAGATATATAAAAACACAGTGCGGAGCATTGTAGCTAGATGGAATAAATATATAGATATATAAATATGAACACACCCAGTGCTGAGCATTGTAGCTAGATGGAATAAATATGTAAATATATAAACACACACAGTGCAGAGCATTGTTGCTAGATGGGATGAAACAGCATAACCCTCTACTTAGTTATCCTACATGGTATGATTATGTGCCCATACATATTCTCACCCTCCATAGCGACCGGTATTTTCCTAGTTGTATGCCGGAGGGGACCATTGTGTAAGTCTATTGCATCTTTTGCATTTAAAAACTATTAGTTTGTTACGTCTTTTTGCTATCTCTGCGAGCAGCCCTGCTTAGGTTGTACAGTCTGACAGCCGTTGGTAGGAAGGACCTACGAAACCTCTCGGTTGTGCACCTGGGATGATGTAGTCTGCTGCTAAATGAGCTCCTCAGTGCATTCAGTACGTCCTGCATAGGGTGGAACTCGGACTCCAGCAGAGATGACAGTTTAGCCACCGTCCTTCTCTCTCCTATCTCCTCCACCGGATCAAGGCGCTGCCCCAGGACAGAGCTAGCTTTCTTAATCAGTTTGTTCAGTCTCTTCCTATCGGCTGCTGTAATGCCACTGCCCCAGCAGACCACTCCAAAAGTGATGGCTGATGCCACCACCGTGTCATAGAATGTCTTCAGCAGCGCCCCTTGTACACCAAAAGACCTGAGTCTCCTCAGCAGGAACAGCCTGCGCTGTCCCTTCTTGTAGAGTGCGTCAGTATTGTGTGACCAGTCTAGTTTATTGTTCAGATGAACACCCAGGTACTTATAGGATGTCACCATCTCGATGTCTGTTCCCTGTATATTTACTGGTGCTGTGAGGGGCTGCCCATGCCTGCGGCAGTCCACCACCAGCTCCTTAGTTTTCCTTGCGTTGATCTGGAGGCAGTTCCGATGGCACCAGTCTACAAAGTCCTGGATAAGCCCTCTGTACTCAGCTTCATCTCCATTGGAGATGAGGCCAACGATCGCAGAGTCATCAGAGAACTTCTGTAGATGGCAGTGTGTTGTGTTGTGTGAGAAGTCCGCAGTATAAAGAGTGAACAGGAAGGGAGCCAGCACCGTTCCCTGGGGGGCCCCCGTGCTACTGATGATCGTGTCGGACACACAGTCCCGGGTTCTCACAAACTGAGGCCAGTTCGTGAGGTAGTCCAGGATCCATGATGACAGGTGCTGGTCCACCCCTGCGCGCAGCAGCTTGTCCTTCAGGATCATCGGTTGGATGGTGTTGAAAGCACTGGAGAAGTCAAAGAACATGATCCTCACCATATTCCCGGGCTTCTCCAGGTGGGACAGAGAACGGTGAAGGAGGAAGATCACTGCATCCTCCACCCCAATGCCATGCTGGTAGGCGAACTGGAGTGGATCCATCGCTGGTTCCACCAGGGGGCGGAGGTGAGCAAGGAGCAGTCTCTCCAGGGTCTTCATCAAGTGGGACGTCAAGGCCACCGGTCTGTAGCTGTTCAGGTCTTTGGGGTGGGAAGTTTTTGGTACAGGTACCACACAAGATGTTTTCCACAGCTGTGGTACCCTCCCCAGCTTCAGGCTCAGGTTGAAGATGTACGTCACAATCCCACACAGCTGGTCTGCACAGGACTTGAGGAGCTTTGCGCTGATGCCGTCCGGTCCCGACGCCTTCCTCGCCTTGATCTTCCTCAGCTCCGTCCTCACCTGGGTCCTGGTCAGGGTCAGGATGGGGGGCTGTGTGTTGGGGGTGGGGGGGTGTTGGTGGAGTGGGGAGTGGGCAGCAGGACTTGATTTCTTTAGAGGCAGCAGTGGTTGTTGTGCAGTCAGGGGGGAGGGCGGTTGGTCAAACCTATTGAAAAACAGATTCAGGTTGTTCACCCACTCCCTGCCCCCCGTGGCCTGGGAGGAGGTATTCTGGAGCCCAGAGATGGTTTTGAGGTTTCTCCAGACCCCGCTGATGTTGCTCTGTTGCAACTTGTCCTCCATCTTCTTCCTGAAGCTGTCCTTGCCTTCTCTGATCTTTCTCCTCAGCTCCCTCTGTACGGACTTCAGCATCTCCCTATTCCCCGACCTGAAGATCCTCTTCTTCTCTCTCAGAAGTGTGTCAGAAAACCTATGTTTAGATACTTTGTTTGTAATTATATCATGTGTACTAGCGAAGATATTGAATTATTGCTAAACGGCGGCTATTTTGGCCGCCATCTTGGATTTCGGACCCTTAGAATGTGAAGAAAAAATGGCACCCTAATTTTTTTTAAAACTTATATCTTCTTTCAAAATCAAATGAGTTTTTGCTTTTACCAAAAAAATTACACGAAATTACAAATGAGCCTACACTGGCCGTGGAAGATGTGTAGAGTAATGATATAGAGTGAAGTGATAATATAGAGTGAAGTACGAGGAGACGAAGAAGAGTGATGTCTGAAGTTAGAGTTGAGGTTCGATTGGACACAGCAATGATGATAGAAGGACTACAGCTCCTGACCAGATACAGTGATGATACAGAGTGAAGTACGCGCGAGTAATGCACCTGTAAGCTGGTTGTCGACCGCCAATCAAATCTAAGAGAAGAGGAAAAAGAACAGTCCAAGGACAGATAATTTTTTCACACATAAGGCGTTGTTCAGAACTCCTTATAACAACTTCTTATACAAAGATATAGAGTGATGATAATCAAGTCAGTGGCAGTGATGCACCTGTGAGCTGGTTGCCAACCACCAATCAAATCTAGACGAAGAAGAAGAAGATAATGTTACACACTCTTGTACAGTAGGTGGCGGTATGCACCTTTCAGTTGTTTGCTATCCGCCAGTAACCGAGAGAAGAAGAAGAAGAACAGTGCCCATGGACGCATGCAAAAGGCCGCACCTCGGACACAGTCCAAGGATGGATAATTTTTTTTCTATACATAACGAGTTGTTCAGAACTCCTTATACAAAGATATAGAGTGATGATAATTAAGTCAGTGGCGGTGGTGCACCTGTGGGCTGGTTGCCAACCACCAATCAAATCTAAAAGAAGAAGAAGAAGCTCTGAATAGAGTGATACGGTTACAGCCGTGGACAAAATTGTACCCTCTGTTAATGAAAGAAAAACCCACAATGGTCACAGAAATAACTTGAATCTGACAAAAGTGGTAATAAATAAAAATTCTATAAAAATTAACCAATGAAAATCAGACAATGCTTTTGAATTGTGGTTCAACAGAATTATTTTAAAAAACAAACTCATGAAACAGGCCTGGACAAAAATGATGGTACCCCTAGAAAAGATTGAAAATAATGTGACTATAGGGACACGTTCAACCAAGATGTGTTCTCTAATTAACATCACAGGTGTCTACAAACTTGTAATCAGTCAGTCGGCCTATTTAAAGGGTGACAAGTAGTCACTGTGCTGTTTGTTAACATGGTGCGTACCACACTAAACATGGACCAGAGGAAGCAAAGGAGAGAGTTGTCTCAGGAGCTTAGAAAGAAAATTATAGACAAGCATGTTAAAGGTAAAGACTATAAAACCATCTCCAAGCAGCTTGATGTTCCTGTGACTACAGTTGCACATATTATTCAGAAATTTAAGATCCATGGGACTGTAGCCAACCTCCCTGGACGTGGCCGCAGGAGAAGACGGATAATACAAATGGTAACAAAAGAGCCCAGAACAACCTCTAAACACATTCATGGTGAACTCCAAGGTCAAGGTACATCAGTGTCAGATCACACCATCTGTCATTGTTTGAGCCAAAGTGGACTTCATGGGAGACGACCAAGGAGGACACCACTGTTGAAAACAAATCATAAAAAAGCCAGACTGGAATTTGCCAAACTGCATGTTGACAAGCCACAAAGCTTCTGGGAGAATGTCCTATGGGCAGACGAGACAAAACTGGAACTTTTTGGCAAGGCACATCAGCTCTATGTTCACAGACGCAAAAATGAAACATACCAAGAAAAGAACACTGTCCCTACTGTGAAACATGGAGGAGGTTCTGTTATGTTCTGGGGCTGCTTTGCTGCATCTGGCACAGGGTGTCTTGAATCTGTGCAGGGTACAATAAAATCTCAAGACTATCAAGGTATTCTAGAGAGAAATGTGCTGCCCAGTGTCAGACAGCTTGGTCTCAGTCGCAGGTCATGGGTCTTGCAACAGGATAATGACCCAAAACACACAGCTAAAAACACCCAAGAATAGCTAAGAGCCAAACATTGGACTATTCTAAAGTGGCCTTCTATGAGCCCTGATCTAAATCCTATTGAACATCTGTGGAAGGAGCTGAAACATGCCGTCTGGAGAAAGCACCCTTCAAACCTGAGACAACTGGAGCAGTTTGCTCATGAGGAGTGGGCCAAAATACCTGCTAAGAGGTGCAGAAGTCTCATTGACAGTTACAGAAATCGTTTGATTGCAGTGATTGCCTAAAAAGGTTGGGCAACAAAATATTAAGTTAAGGGCACCATCATTTTTGTCCAGGCCTGTTTCATGAGTTTGTTTTTTAAAATAATTCTGTTTAACCACAATTCAAAAGCACTGTCTAATTTTCATTGGTTAATTTTCATAGAAATTTTATTTATTACCACTTTTGTCAGATTCAAGTTATTTCTGTGACCATTGTGGGTTTTTCTTTCATTAACAGAGGGGTACCAACAATTTTGTCCACGTCTGTATATATATGGTAATGTCTGATGGTGGCAGTTGCCACGGCCAAGATATATAGAGTGATGATATAGAGTGAAGTACGTGGCGGTAATGCACCTGTAAGCTGGTTGCCAACTGCCAATCAAATTTAAAAGAAGAACCACTCACATCCAGAGGGTTGCAGTAACGGAACTCAAGCCGCCATGAAACAAACTAGACGGAGACGCCACCGAGAGGACACAGTCCAAGGACGGATAATTTTTTGACACATAGGTTGTTCAGAACTACTTGTAAGATAAGATAAGATAAGATAAGATAAGATAAGATAAGCCTTTATTAGTCCCACAATGGGGAAATTCCAGGATTGCAACAGCACAGGGATAGCAACACTCAGAGCAATAATTAAGAAGATACGAAAAATATAAATAAGGGCAGTGGATATACATACGTGCACATAAATATATATTCAAAGTGCGGAGCATTGTAGCAAGATGGAATAAACAGCATAACCGTCTACTTAGTTATCCTACATAGTAGGAATATGTACCCATACATATTGTCACCCTCCGGAGCGACTGATATTGTCCTAGTTGTATACTGGAGGGGACCATTTGTGTAAGTCTGTTGCGTCTTTTGCATTCAATACTATTAGGTCGTCACGTTTTTCTGCTATCTCTGCGAACAGCCCTGCTTAGGTTATACAGTCTGACAGCCGTAGGTAGGAAGGACCTGCGAAACCTCTCGGTTGCGCACCTAAGATGATGTAGTCTACTGCTAAATGAGCTCCTCAGTGCACTCAATATGTTCTGCATAGGGTGGGACTCGGACTCCAGCAGACATGACAGTTTAGCCACCATCCTTCTCTCTCCTATCTCCTCCACTGGGTCAAGGCGTTGCTCCAGGACAGATCTAGTTTTCTTGATCAGTTTGTTTAGCCTCTTCCTATCGGCAGCTGTAATGCCGTTGCCCCAGCAGACCACTCCAAAAGTGATGGCTGATGCCACCACCGTGTCGTAGAATGTCTTCAGCAGCGCCCCTTGTACACCAAAAGACCTGAGCCTCCTCAGTAGGAACAGCCTGCGCTGTCCCTTCTTGTAGAGTGCGTCGGTATTGTGTGACCAGTCTAGTTTATTGTTCAGATGAACACCAAGGTACTTGTAGGATGTCACCATCTCAATGTCTGTTCCCTGTATGTTTACTGGTGCTGTGAGGGGTTGTCCTTGCCTGCGGCAGTCCACCACCAGCTCCTTAGTTTTCCTCGCGTTGATCTGGAGGCAGTTCCGATGGCACCAGTCCACAAAGTCCTGGATAAGTCCTCTGTACTCAGCTTCATCTCCGTTGGAGATGAGGCCGACGATCGCAGAGTTGTCAGAGAACTTCTGTAGATGGCAGTGTGTTGTGTTGTGTGAGAAGTCCGCAGTATAAAGGGTGAACAGGAAGGGAGCCAAAACCGTTCCCTGGGGGGCCCCCGTGCTACCGATGATCGTGCCAGACACACAATCTCGGGTTCTCACAAACTGTGGCCGGTTAGTGAGGTAGTCCAGGATCCATGATGACAGGTGCTGGTCTACCCCTGCGCACAGCAGCTTGTCCTTCAGGATCATCGGTTGAATGGTGTTGAAAGCACTGGAGAAGTCAAAGAACATGATCCTCACCGCATTCCCGGGCTTCTCCAGGTGGGACAGAGAACGGTGAAGGAGGAAGATCACTGCATCCTCCACCCCAATGCCATGCTGGTAGGCGAACTGGAGTGGATCCATCGCTGGTCCCATCAGGGGGCGGAGGTGAGCAAGGAGCAGTCTCTCCAGGGTCTTCATCATGTGAGACGTCAGGACCACTGGTCTGTAGCTGTTCAGATCTTTGCGGTGGGAAGTCTTTTTTGTACAGGTACCACACAAGATGTTTTCCACAACTGTGGTACCTTCCCCAGCTTCAGGCTCAGGTTGAAGGTATGCTCCACAATCCCACACAGCTGGTCTGCACAGGACTTGAGGAGCTTCGCGCTGATGCCGTCCGGTCCCGCGGCCTTCCTCGCCTTGATCTTCCTCAGCTCCGTCCTCACCTGGTTCTTAGTGAGGGTCAGGTTGGGGGGCTGTGTGCTGGGAGTGGGGGGGAGCGTTGGTGGAGTGGGGTGTGGACAGCAGGTCTCGATGACTTTAGAGGCAGCAGTGGTTGTTGTGCAGTCGGGGGGGAGGGCGACTGGTCAAACCTATTAAAAAACAGGTTCAGATTGTTCGCCCACTCCCTGCCCCCCGTGGCCTGGGGGGAGGTATTCTGGAGCCCAGAGATGGTTTTAAGGTTTCTCCAGACCCCACCGATGTTGCTCTGTTGCAGCTTGTCCTCCATCTTCTTCCTGAAGCTGTCCTTGCCTTCTCTGATCTTCCTCCTCAGCTCCCTCTGTACGGACTTCAGCATCTCCCTGTTCCCCGACATGAAGATCCTCTTCTTCTCTCTCAGAAGTGTTTTTATCTCAGGGTTGATCCAGGGTTTGTTGTTCGAGCAACACCGTATGGTCTTGGTGGGTACAGTGTTGTCCACACAGAAGCCGATGTAGTCCGTGATGGTGTGAGTGAGGCCATCGATGTCCTCACCATGTGGATCGCAGAGCTGCTCCCAGGCAGTGATTTCAAAACAGTCCTTTAGCGTGTCCATTGCCTCCTCAGACCATAACTTCACCGTGCGCATGACCGGAGGTTGTCTGTATACTAAGGGTTTGTACACTGGCAGAAGATGAACCAAGTTGTGATCCGATCTCCCGAGTGGGGGGAGTGGTGATGAGGTGTACGCCTCCTTAGTATTTGCATAGAATAAGTCCAGTGTTTTATTGTCTCTAGTGTGGCATGTGACATACTGGGTGAACGTGGGTAGAATGGGAGACAGTGAAATATGGTTGAAATCGCCTGAGATGAGGAGAAGAGCATCTGGGTGTTCTGTCTGCAGCCTGCCAGTTACTGAGTGGATGACGTCACGCGCTGTCCCAGCGTTCGCCGTCGGATTTGCAAAAATAACAATGCAGATCACGTGGGAGTATTCCCTCGGAAGATATGTAGGCCGCATGCTAACAGCTAGCAACTCAATGTCTTTGCTACAGTGCTGTTCCTTAACCGTGATATGTCCCGGTCCGTACCAGTTGTTATTGACATACATTATCACTCCTCCGCCCCTTGTCTTCCCACTGTCTGGTGTTCGGTCTGCCCGTATTGCGTGGAAACCCTCCAGTTCGATGTTTGTAGTAACTCCTTGTGCAAAGATGTAGAGTGATGGCGGTCAAGTCAGTGGCGGTAATGCACCTGTAAGCTGGTTGCCAACCGCCAATCAAATCTAAAAGAAGAAGAACAACAACAATGAGATAGAAGAGAAAGCAGCTGCACATTACTGATGTGTTCATAAATAAAGAAAATGACAAAAAAAATGCATTGGGTCTACTGTGGAGTGTGTGAAATCAGAGGTGGAATCATTTCAGATGATTTATTACACACTCACATCTTTCAAGCACAGAACAGACTGACTTCTTAAGCAGAAACTCCTAACTCGGTCCGCGTCAGGAGTCTCTCCGCTCTCTCACATTCCGAGAGTGTGTAGCACTGGATGAGCGCAGCCTTGAGCGCCTCATATTTGCTGCTGGCTGGTGGCTGATCGAGCAGGCTCGCTACCTGCTGGGCTGTGCGGGCGTCGAGCACTGCGACCACACTACTAAATTTATTTTTGTCGGACCGGTTAACAAATTAGAATTTAGTAACGTTGATTAGGTTAAGTTATGTTAGGTGGAAAAAGGTGCAATATGTAGGGTGAAAGTAAATTTGTTATGTACAAATAATATAACCAAATTTAGTTTGTTGAGCTTATATATGTCATGATTTGCCCCTTGGGGCAGAGAGGAAAGGCCCAGGTGCTGAACTGCAGTTTGTAGAATTTAATAAAGAAATACAAAATCCAAACAGTGCACAAAGTAAACTTAAAAACTGAGGCGGCAAAGGAGTAGGCAGGATAACACAGAAATATACACCAGAACGGGGAAAGGGTTCTGATGCAAGAAGGCAGATTAGCTGGGTCTTAAACTGGTTGGAGCCTACTGTCATGAATAGCCCCTTGGGGCAGAGAGGAAAGACCCAGGTGCTAAACTGCAGTTTATGATATTTATTCATGGAAACACAAAGTCCAAAAGTGCACAAAAAACAACTTACAAATGGTGAGAACCTGTAGACGGCGAGGAGAACAAAACAGGAAAACACACCAGAATGGGGAAAGGGTTCTGGTGAGGACGAGAGGAATCTTGTTGCGGCTCTGACAATGAGTGAATGCAAAAACCAGTCTTAACTAAGGCAGGAAATCAGTGACAATGAATGACAGCTGGTGTGGATCACATGAGCGGGCAGGTAACCTAATTACCAGGCGGGTGCTGGCTGAGATGACCTGTGAACAGAACCACCGGAGGAGAGAGAGACAAATACTGGATGATAACAAAGTGAGAGTGTCTGGAGGCAAAAGGTGGAGAGCTCATGTCAAATGGGAACAAAATATAAACACAATAATAAAGCAAGACCTAGATGAACAAGGTGCCTATAAAAACTAACAGAATAACACTGAGAACAATAATTAAATAAACAGGCAACTCAAAAACGCAAAACCACCCAGAAACGATACACAGTAAAATAATCACACAAGACTGAGAGAATACAAGAAATAACTAGAAAAGCACTCGGAGAGCGCAGACCTCCGCCAAGCGCCACAGTTCCCCCCATACAGTGTTTGTGTGTACGTTGTCAGATTCCTTGACCATGAAAACATCTGAGTAGCAATTGGATTCACAATGATAGGATTAGTGGTTCAGTAGTAAAAGTGTTACCTCCTTGGCGGAGGTAATAAACTGAAGTGTTGGTGTTGTGTCCATGTCCTGCATCTGCAAACTCCCAGGCTGGGGGCGTTGCAATTGAACGAATGAATGAATTAATCTTTATTTCGAATAGATTAAGAGTACAGGTTAAAAGAAAGTGAATAATATAACAAAGGGGGTAATAAAATCCAACAAGGTCAAATTAGACAATAGCTCCTCTGATTATACAGTTCAACATAAGTTATCCGAAATATGTGATGGCTGAATCCGCAGCTTATATTGGCCACCCATGTTCCATCCAAGAATTCAAAAGAAAAAACAAAAGAAGTCCTGACACAACTGCGTACAACCCACAGGCCAATGGGTTATGTGAGCGTTTTAGATCACTGAAAGTAGCACTGAGGGCTTCACTGACGGATGCCAATTAGGTAGACGGGTTGGCGTGGGTTTTATTCAAAATTCAAACGTTTATTTGAAACTCAGGGTTCATATTAAATGCAGAACTAAAAGGAGTAGAAAATAAATAAAAGTATTGTAACGTGCGCGCCAACTGACAACGTCCCACCGGGAGGTTCGAACTCATGCCTCCCGCTCCAGAGACCTGCACTCTACCTGTGTCGCCAATAGAGTCAACCCACTTGGCAAGCCAAGTAGGGTGCTCATATTGAGTTCGCTACAGTATATACAGATCAGCAGACAGTCGACGGTCTTGTAACAACAATAACATACAATATTCGACTCAGTATAAAATGGAACGCCACCACTTCCAAATGCTGGAGTGAAGTGTAAGTGACGAGTTGACAATTGGTGATATAAGATTATTGTTACATGGCAGCAACCTTCTCATCAAACTGTAAACATCGTTACGTATCAACTCGCCAAAAGATGGAATGTTCACAGACACAAACATCTTGCTTGCACTCGACCTTCGTGGTACATGTAATCTTTATCTTTATTGGGGTTGCGCTCCGCGGCCAAAGATGATTTGGAAACTTGCCCGGCAGAGAGCTTCTTTTTGCGGAGCTACTATGGCTGACCGGGGAATTTCTGGCAAATAATCCAGCGGCGGACAGCTGGCCGTCTGAGCTTTTGCAGCGTTGCGCAAACACAGGCACACAGCACGCTGGCGAGCAGCTCGTTTTTGCGCAGCGCCTATGGCTGCCCGGGGAATTTCTGCCAAATAATCCGGCGGCGGACAGCTGCCCGTCTCAGCTTTTGCAGCGTCGCGCAAACACAGGCACGGTGTTTTCCGCGTGCTTTTGTGCCTAAAATGTTGAAGAAGGCGGAGTTTATGTTGGTCAGACACGATGACCAGCGCCCTCCATTGCGCCTGCGCACATGTTGAAAATAGCCATATGTCACAGTGTTAAAGAATGCTTTAAAAAATTCCTGTATCCAGGCGGTGATCCGGATCATCCCCAAAATTTAATCAGTTCTTCCTTGTACCATTTCCAACAACGCCTGAAAGTTTCATGGAAATCCGTCCAAGACTTTTTGAGTTATCTTGCTAACCAACAGACAGACAGACAGACAGACAGACAGACAGACAGACAGACAGACAAACAAACAGACAAACCCTGGCAAAAACATAACCTCCTCCTGGCCTTTTCGGCCTGGCGGAGGTAACCAGAAATAAAGTGAGAGCCTGAGCCTGGTGGAACACCAAACTCAGCCTCATGACAATATAGCTTTTGTTTAACTGAAGTGATTCTAATCAGTTATTGTGTTAGGGTAATACAACATTGTTATGTTAGATTAAATTGATATTTTTATGTTGTCTTTGCATAATTCATTTAGATGGAACCGGTTGACAAGAAAAAATTGAAGTCAGTGTTTCATTTTTTTTATTGTAGTGGTGTCACTTTAATCACAATTAATGACAAAATAGGAGTTATTGTTTAATTGCAATTAATGCTATTTTTGCCAAAGGCAGCACATAGGCAAAAGAGAGCTGTGTCGAGTTAATCATACAATGTGATTAATCGTACTATACATTTATAGTGCAAATAATCGCACTAAAACATTTATAGTGCAGTGTGATTCAGAAAAAAGCAAGCTGCCCTGTCATCTAAATGTGATTAATCACAATTCAAACTGACACCAGTAGTTAAATGTCAATAAAAAAACATAGGTTTCATTTTTAGTATTGACATAACTTTGTGCAGTCTAAGGAGACTGTCCAATGTAACTTGTTTGGTCCGGTCTTTTGTAGTTTTCAGTTTGATTCGTACCACAGTTTTAGGTGTGAAACCTCCTCCAGACCACAGTCTGGACCAAAGAGCTGAAATTTAGTCCAACATAGAGAAGTGGTCTCGTTCCAGATGAAACTGAACTTTGGTCCAGTCTTACCAGTTATTTTCGGAGAGGATGCAACAGAGTGTTTTTTAATGAAGACCTGGGTGATATTCTAGCCTCACTAAACTAGTTCAGCAACTAATTTGATATTCTTTACTTTAATTTTGATATTTTTAACTTTAATTTTAACTTAAAGTTGGGTTACTGATGTGTCCAGAGCTACAGAAACCACACTGGAGGGTGAGTAGCATGTTTGCTAATGACCAGTCAGTGCTAGCAGCACCTCACTGAGTGATGTAGTTAAGCACGAGCATCAACGGTTCAAGTGTGGTTGGACATAAGTGGAGATGGCACCCATTGCTGGGAGACCATACTACACCTTTGATGAAGACATCAACTGACAAGAGGAGGCCACCATGTTGGAGGACCGCTGTATAACTGTTCGATAACCAGTCCAAAGTGTCAAGCTCAGTGTGGGGTCTGTGGGAAAAAATCCTCCATGGCCATCTTAACTTCCGCATGATAGATTCCTGAAGCAGGACTAAGTCATGCACTACCAGGCTCTTCTGGCCATGTACCAAAAAAACCAGGTTGACTTCTTTGAATCATGTAGGACGAAACATAGGTCCATCACTATGATCCAGGAACTAAAGCCCAAGTGAAGCAATGGAAGCATTATGACTCACCACCTCTGAAGAAGGCACGTGTCCAACCCTCGGCAGGCAAGGCCACTCTCACAGTCTTTTGGGACCAGCATGGAATACTGATGATGGATTTCCTGGCAAAGGGTACCACGATTACCAGGACTTACTATGCTTCAATGCTGCACAAATTGCAGAAGACCATCAAAAGCGAGAGGTGTGACATGCTGACCAAAAGTGTCCACCTCCTGCAAGACAAAGCCCCAATTCACAACTCGCATGTTGTCCAGACAGAAGCACGGTCCTGCGGCTATGAAATCCTCCCTCACCCTCCCCCCCGACTCTCTCAACCTCACACCATCTGACTTCCACCTCTTTCCAACCATGAAGTCATTCCTGAAGGGCAAGCGCTTCGAAGACGATGAAACGCTGATTTCTGAGGTCAAGTCGTGGCTTCTGATGCAACCTGCAGATTTCTACAGGTGAGGTCGCCAGTTGCAAAAAGTGATGGGAGAAGTGTGTGACCCTTGGTGGTACCTTTGCAGAGCAGGACTGATAACTGTGCCAAGCATACAGTGTATGAGTACTCCAATACCCAGGCATAAGACAGGAGTCTGTTTCTGCCAATCACCAGCAGAGTTTATTTTTAATTTCAGACCCTTTTCATTGCACACACAACAGAGCAATGCAAATGCAGCATTAAAAAAAAAAAGTTGAAAAACGGATGGACGCTTTTTAGTTTGCTTTGGATTTGATACGCCACACAGTGTCCCTTCCCCTTGAGAAAATCAAAGGTCCCCCATGTGTGAAAAACACTGTATTTCAATAAGTCTCACTCCAGGAGTTCACCAAGAGACGGTGAGATGTTTTTTTCCAATGTCTTTTCTCTCCTTTTCAAAGGCCGTTGGAGAACATCCTGATGAATTCACAGGTATGCATTCGACAGGCAGAGTAATGTGTGAGCGTGTGAACACGTACAGACGTCTCTTGTTGGTGGTCCTGGAGCCTCCTCTGGGCTCTCTGTGTTGTCGCCTCAGAGCAGAGGCAGAAGTGGCGGCTGCATAATTCAGCCCAAACAACGGGGACTCCCACGATGATTGAACATAATGACGTGTGAACCCATTAAGCAGCTAATCAGAAACGGTGATGAGGCTGATGATGATGATGAAGGTGACACTGGTGAGAACTTCATCACCATCATCAGCCCCCCTCTTTAAAAAGAAAAAGAGAGGATGTGAGCAGATCCCGCTGCACAGCTCAAACGGCTGGCGTGAATGCGGGAAGGTGTTCATGAATAATGCAGCTGCACCCGAGGAAGGACTCCGATGCCTGATGTGTCTGAAGTGTTTGAGTGTCATGTCCAATTGAATTGATTTTTTGTTGTTTTGTAACTTGAGACAAATTGAAACGAGTTTTATCCAGCATCGTGAAACCACTTTATTCAGTCAAGTCCCCCTCTTTTTTTATTTTAGATACAAAGACTGATGGAGCCTTCTGTCCATATTCCACTTTCATTGTGTCTGTGTATCTGTACATTTTCTAAAAGCTTACAGGCACAGACCAAACATAGCCGTGTCCACAGAAATGCTGGGGGGGAAGGGGAGCAGTGCTGACCCACTACAGTGTAGCCAACAGTTCAAGCAAGACCAGTGAAATGCAGCGAAGAAAAATACCTTATTTGTAAGTGACTTATTGGGCATCAGCTTCTTTCATCACAACTAGAATCTGTTATGCAGACCAACGCCTTTTGCAGCCCCATAGATGTAAAACCTTGACCTTTTGACCTCATTCCCATAGTCAGAGGTCAGGGTGAACCTGTGTACCAAGTATGGCATACCCTAGCTTTTGTTGTTCTTGAGATATAATTTGTATGCCATTTTGACTTCGACCTTTGACCTTGCGATCAAAAACTCATAATCACAGTTCAGGATCCCAAGGTGAACCTGTGCACCAAGTTTGGGGACCCTGTCTTGACTTGTTCTATAGTAATATGGCATGGAGGATGCAAATGTTGCTCTTTGAGCTTTTTACCCCAAACCCATAGTTAAAGGGGACCTGTGGTGGTCGTCTAAACGCATTCAACTTGAAAACATTAGGCAAAGTATTCGTTATTTGGTTAAATAATTATTGCCAGCCATATACCACCAGAGAAATATGCAAATACGACCGCAGGCATGGCCAGCCAATGAAAACTATGCGCGCAGCCATGACACATGCGGATATGATGTCACTACGTTGCTAGTGAAAAGTCAATACTCCGCCTGTATGAGTGACTACGGTGCTTTTGTGAGTGTTTTTATTCTATTATGGCTGAATTGTCGGACTCTGAGGAAGAATTCGTCCAACATGGCTACAGGTTTGAGCCAGAAAGGTCTTCTGAGGGTGAAAGTGACGAAGTGGTCCTCACACACAACGCAATTTCGTCTGAAAGGAAACGTCTGTGCCCTGTTCCGAGATTGCGCAACCACTTCTCCGCTACGATCTTCCGACAAGATGAGCTGGGTTTGGGTACACAAAAGAAGTGTTTATCTTTGTTTTTTCGCTTATTATTGAGACATCCAAAGGTTTTACATTCCGCCATGTTGCGATATCCATATCGCATTGTATGTTTTTGTTGTTACAAGAGCGCCGAGTGTCTGCTGATCTGTATATGGGTGTTTTTATTTATTAGGGGTCCAATGTGTGACATTGGTGGCAAAATTTAAAATTGATCAAATCTGCACATGAAATTGACTAATCACTATCCAATTGTGTCAGGTTTATGAAACTATTAACTATTTCCGTAACGGCATTCGCGTTCAGTAACTCTTGAGGATGAGCACTCACTTCAACTACTTGTAAATGGAGACGTAAACGGGACACTCGGGCTTTTGTTTCCCCATGTGCCAATGCACTTTGCAATGGCACACGTTTTACACGAAACAACTTCAACACTTCCAGTATTTTTCACGCATCAAAACTCATCAACAGCTACATTTTCATGACATACTAAGATGTGATAACGTGTATACATACCTTCAAATTCTCCCTGTTTGTTGGATAAGACGTAAAATCACAAAAGGCGTAAATGCGGGACACGGAAGTTTGGACCTTCGATAACTTCAATATAAAGTGACCACAGTTAATCCTGTCCACAGGGGTTGAGCACATCCAGGGTAGAGAAAATAAAAGTGCTTTCCCAGGGCGGTCACCTCGCCAGACGGGGCTGCGCGCGGCCGACCAAGACCAAAGACGTAAATTTTTTAAAGGACACCATATTCGATGTGTCATAAATGTTTGAGATTTTATTGAAATATTCTACATCTGAGCTTCACAAAGACTGATCTCCTTTTTACGTGTATGGTTTGGGATTTGAAAGGTGCAAAGTGAAAAGCATCAGCACTTCCTGTTTTCTGGTTACTTTATCAAATAACTTGCATGTTGCTGCATAAATTCGGGGACACGGAAATTTATGTCGTACGAGTAAATTTGCAGGGGTCGCCATACAAAAACCATAGATCCGATCACATTGGGGAATGTTTTATTTTGAATTTGCATTACAACTCTGTTATCTCTTGCATAAATGAGTAGAAAGAGTTACTCAGAGATCACTTTACAGTACTTTGAAATTGATGCAATTTTCATGTCACACAAAAACTGGGAAAAATGAGGGGACACGACCAATAGTTTCGATTCTAAAGGCAAAATCAATGATTTTTTTTTTAAATTGCAATGCAAGTCTGAAACTCTTTTATGCTCCCTTGCATATTATAAAAACGAAACCGACATCTGCAAATTACAGAAAAAGAGAGAGCGCTTGAAAGTCGGATACCCCTGATATAGTGCACTGGACCCCCCCCCCCCCCAAAAAAAAAACCCACCCATATACTTTTAGCGGCGAGGGAAGAGCCCAGCGTTGAATCATCGGCTGTCTGGCGGCCGTTACGACCTCAGATCAGACGAGACGACCCACTGAATTTAAGCATTTATTTATTTATTTTCTACTCGTTTTAGTTCTGTATTTAATATGAACCCTGAGTTTGAAATAAACGTTTGAATTTGAATTTGAATATCCCGAAAGCCACTGCTCATCCGGGCACTCCAAGCTCAGCCAATATTGATCCAGATCACGGTATCCACGACACTACGTCACAGGAAGCGTCCTGGCAGGCCATGTAGCCGTTAGTATGGCTGCGCCCATGTTTTGCTGACATAGCTGAACCAGCACATCAGCAATGGATTTATATCGCATTGCTTTGAACTTGAACTTAAACTTGAACTAGAATGTGAGACAGGGGCTCAATATAATATCTTTTTTTTTCACGACCACCACAGGTCCCCTTTAAGATAAGATAAGAAAAGCCTTTATTAGTCCCACAATGGGAAAATTCCTGGATTACAGCAGCACAGGGAGAGCAGCACTCAGAGCAATAGTTAATAAGATAATAAGATTATAAGAACAAATGAATATACATATGGACACAGATATATACATAATGCGGGAGGACTGCAGCTAGATGTTATAGACAGCATTACTGTTTGTTAAGTTACCCTGCAGAATATGAATATGTACCCAGACAGTATATTTCATATTTGAATCAGCCGTGTTGTCACCCTCAGTAATGATTGATACTGTCCTAGTTGCATAATGGAGGAGACGATTTATTGTGCAAGGTTGTTACGTTTTGTACATTCAATACGACCTCTACAAGCAGCCCTAGTTAGGTTATAAAGTCTGATAGCCATAGGTAGGGAGGACCTGCGGAACCGCTCTGTCGTGCACCTAGGATGGTACAGCCTACTGCTAAATGAGCTCGTCAGTGCATTCAGTGTGTCCTGCATGGGGTGGGACTCGGACTCCAGCAGAGATGACAGCTTAGCCACCATCCCCCTCTCTCCTATATCCTCTACTGGGTCGAGGCGCTGCCCCAGAACAGAGCTAGCTTTTTTAATCAGCCTGTTCAGTCTCTTCCTGTCAGCTGCCGTGATGACGCTGCCCCAGCAGACCACTCCAAATGCGATGGCTGATGCCACCACTGAATTGTAGAAGGTCTTCAGGAGTGCCCCTTGCACTCCAAAAGACCTGAGCCTCCTAGGGAGGAATAGCCTGTGCTGCCCCTTCTTGTAGAGTGCGTTGGTGTTGTGTGACCAGTCCAGTTCATTGTTCAGGTGAACACCCAGGTACTTGTAAGATGTCACCATCTCAATGTCTGTTCCCTGTATGTTTACAGGTGCTGTGGGGGGTTGTCCTCGCCTGTGGCAGTCCACCACCAGTTCCTTAGTTTTCCTCGCATTGATCTGGAGGCAGTTCCGCTGGCAGCAGTCCATGAAGTCCTGAATAAGTCCTCTGTACTCCACATCATCTCTATCCGAGATGAGGCCGACGATTGCAGAGTCGTCAGAGAACTTCTGTAGATGGCAGCATGGTGTATTGTGTGAAAAGTCACCAGTATAGAGGATGAGCAGGAAGGGAGCCAGAACTGTTCCCTGGGGGGTCCCCGTACTGCAGATGATGGTGTCAGACAAACAGTCCTGGGTAGTCCAGGATCCACGATGCAGGTGCTGGTCCACCCCTGTGCAAAGTAGCTTGTCCTTCAGGATCACTGGTTGGATGGTGTTGAAAGTACTGGAGAAATCAAAGAACATGATCCTCACAGTGCTCCCAGGCTTCTCCAGATGGGACAGGGAATGGTGCAGGAGGAAGATCACTGCATCCTCCACCCCAATGCCATGCTGGTAGGTGAACCGGAGTGGACCCATCGCTGGTCCCACCACGGGCTGGAGGTGGGCGAGGAGCAGCCTCTCCAGGGTATTCATTAGGTGTGATCTGAGGGCCACTGGTCTGTAGCTGTTCAGGTTCTTGGGGTGAGGGGTCATCAGTACGGGTACCACACAGGATGTTTTCCACAGCTGTGGTACCCTCCCCAGCTTCAGGCTCAGGTTGAAGATGTGCTCCATGATCCGACAAAGCTGGTCTGCGCAGGACTTGAGGAGCTTCGAACTGATGCCGTCCAGACCAGTAGCCATCCTCGCCTTGATCTTTCTCAGCTCCGCTCTCACCTGGGTCTTAGTGAGGGTCAGGTTGGGGTAGGGGGGCTGTGTGCTGGGAGTGGGGGGTGTTGGCAGGAGGCCGTGGACAGTGGGACTAGATGAAGGTGGAGGCAGTAGTGGTTAGTGGGCAGGCAGAGAAGAGGGCAGTTGGTCAAACCTGTTAAATACAGGTTCAGGTTGTTCACCCACTCCCTGCCCCCCATGGCCTGGGAGGAGGTATTCTGGTGCCTAGAGATGGGTTTGAGGCTTCTCCAGACACCGCTGATGTCACTCTGTTGCAGCTTGTCTTCCATCTGTAGCTGTCCTTCCCCTCTCATCTTCATCTTCTGTACGGACTTCAGCTCCTCCTTGTTTCCCGACATGAAGATCCTTTTCTTCTCCTTCTGTAGTGACTTTATCTCAGGATTGATCCAGGGTTTGTTGTTTGAGAAATACCGTATGGTCTTGATGGGTATGGTGTTGTCCACACAGAAGTTGATGTAGTCTGTGATGGTGTGTGTGAGGCTGTCGATGTCCTCACTATGTTGATCACAAGGCTGCTCCTATACAGTGGATTCAAAACAGTCCTTCAGCACGTCTATTGCCTCCTCAGACCATATTTTCACTGTGCGGGTAACAGGAGGTTATCTGTGTACTGGGGTTTGTACACAGGCAGGAGGTGAACCAAGTTGTGATCTGACCTCCCGGGGGGGGGGGGGGGAGTGGCGATGAGGTATAGGCCTCCTTAGTGTTTGCATAAACTCAGTCCAGTGTTTAATTGTCTCTGGTGTAGCATGTGACATACTGGGTGAACGTTGGCAGAATGGAGGACAGTGAAGTATGGTTAAAATCACCCGAGATGAGGAGGAGAGCATTTGGGTGCTGTGTTTGCAGCCTGTTAAGGCACTTTTCCATTAGCCCCGCTTAGCCCCGATTTGAAAACACGACTCGTCTCACAACGACTCGTTTCGGCCTCGATTGCGTTTCGACATTACTGCTGACACGCCTGCGGTGGGTGGGATTTCTTGAACAGCAAGGCGGCGCCACACTCTCGTGACGTGAAGCGCGCGACCCAAGCAAACATAACATGGCTGCTCTACAAGGCGACTCCTCGGTCTGTGGATTTTTTTCGCCGTAAATACCAAAAAGGACCGCCAGATAAGGGTACAGGCAGTGAGACGAAACACTCTGGAATAGTTCTGCAGCTTCTGGGAGAGCCGAAGACATGAGGATACAAACTAGGTCATATATGACGGTAAGCTAATAGTTGCTAATGCTAGTTTGCTGTAAGTACGTCGTGCTACACTGTAATGTCTGCAAGTTAGGTACTAAAATATGTATGCTGTGTGTGTGTGTTTCAGATGGCTCTGTTGTTTGGAAATTACCTCTTCAAACGGTCGGTCTGGCGTTCAGCACAGCCTCTCACTGATGTCAACAGCCTGTCACTGATGTCATCAGCCTGTCACTGATGTCAGCACAGCTTCACCAACGATCAGTGGTTATAGAGCTTAAGAATGTCTGTAGAAACGTTTATTTCCTGTACAACAAATTGCTCTGCTCTGTGTGAAAATCATGGAGAGACTGTTGAGACATCATGGACGTACCTGCTTCTGCAGCAGAGTCTGAGGTGGTGTCATAGAAAAAAATGATCAGCTGACACAACTTGATCACCAGGTTAATAACTATATTAGCCACAAAATATATATTCAAAAAGTAAACAGTACTGAGCTACGTATAATAAGATATATTTGATAGTTATGATGTATTTTAGGCCAAAACAAACTTGATCTAGGATTAAAGGCAATTAAAATAATGCAGTCACAAGGTTACATGGAAAATAATTGATTTACTAGATACATGTACTGTAGAAATATATATTCTCTGCATCAACAACGTACTATACATGCATTCATGTAGTATTGCACTGGGAATTGCACTGACAATAAACCTGTGAAGTTTTTGCAGATGTCTCTTTTTTTATATGTGAAGGTTACCACCATGTGGCACAAATTAAATACTGAAAGATTGGAAAAGCTGTCTAAGAACAATCCAGCAGTTTGAGAAATCACTTTTGGTTTTGTGTAAATCTGTCAACAGAATTATGAACCATAAAGCAGTTTGTGTTAAAAAGTTAAATCCCATTAAACCTAATCCGGGGGCTTCCAATCATGTGTCATGGGGGACCAAGACCCTGCAGGTTCTCTCTTCTACCCAGTCTCTTCAGCAGGTGTTCTCACTGATCAGTCAGTGGAAGAAGTTCAGTGGAATCTGCTGTTGAAGACACTGTTTGGAGGTAAAGCCTGCAGGGTCTTGGCCCTCCATGGCACGTGATTGGACACCCCTGCCCAAACCCATTATGATGAAGAGCAGATGCTAATATGACCAAGAATTCCTCCATATACATCCAACAATACAGTCTTCAGTTAATAAAATAATTGTTTTGGTTACTTTTTTCTTAAACATGAGTCATTATTTTCAAGGTCACTGATAAATCCTTTGTACAGAGACTCTTTTCCCACCAGTGTCTTAACAGACAAAATGGAAAATCATGATGCAAACACTTAAGTCACTAAATTGTTTATTACAATCAGCAGCAAATTCCAGATTATTCAGAATGTGCAAAATTCAAACTGTAAAAAAGAATAAAACTGGAATGGGTCACACACGGCTGCCACGCTGCCTCACTGAGAAACAACTGGATCGGCCCCTCGTACTGGTCCTGGTTCAGCAGATCTTCAGCCTGCATCTCTGTAAATAGTGAGGCAAGGTCCAGTTGGGGTGGACATTTTCCCTCTTGCCTAGACAAAAGACAAATGGGTGGTGGTTAATTAAAGCAAGTGTAAAACATATTTGGGAAATACACTTGTTGCTAAAAGCCAGAGGTGGAATGTGAATTAATGAATGAATCTTTATTTCGGATTGATTAAAGGTAAAGATTAAAAGAAAATAGAATAATATAACAAAGGGGAAAAAATCTAACAAGATCAAATTAAACAATAACTCCTATGATTATACAGTTCAACATAGGTTATCTGAAATGGGTGATGGCTGAAGCCGCAGCTTATATTGCCCACCATATTCCATCCAAGAATTCAAAAGAAAAACAAAACAGGAGGGATTACAATTTGAATGTGACAATAAAGTACTTCGTTGTTGTATTTAACCACAATTTTCATGTAGCTGCGCTTCACTAGATTTTACAAGGGCTGGGTTACATTTAAAATCATCTGCTTTTACTGTGGCCTCAGCAATCAGAATGAATTAATACATTCACTTGAATGGAATCTAGTACTTTAACTGATGGTGTGAATCACCGAGTATGGAGTCACTCAGTCTAAATATGAAGTTTTTATCAGTAAAAGTTTGTCTTGTCTGTAAAAGTGTCTCTTGTTGCCCTGGCTTCATGTGTGGGTGGTGTTTTGTACTAGCATTGCTAAAATATAAAAGGAAGCACTACAATGGGTCTCAAATATTTGTAATGTGTCCTGTTACTGCATGAGTTTATTGATGATAGACTATAAACTACACATATAAAGTAAATTATATTGACGACTGAACATCTCACATTCGCCAAAACATACAGTTATGAACATAACTCACAAAGGATCACACAAGTGATCTGACAAAAAAATAAATACATTAACAAGCGGTTTATTTTACAGTTGATGTGCCATATTCACACAATCAAATAAATCTCAGTTCAGTCCCTTTTATATTAAGTGGAAATTGTGCTACTTTGGTTTTGACACTTTACCTATAAAAGCAAAGGATTTCAGTACTTGCCACAGTGGCGAGGTAGGTTGTGGGGAGGCTGATTTCGTCTTGCCTAGACGAACGACAGAAATGGATGGTGGTTAGTTTCAAGCAAGTTCAATACATATACAGGCACATCTCAAAAATTAGAATACCATGAAAAAATTCAATATTTTTGTCACTCATTTCAGAAAGTGAAACCCATATATAGATTCATTACAGGGACAGTGATATATTGAAAGTGTATATTTTAATATTGATGATTACGGCTACAGCCCCTATTAACCAACACCTCAGCGGCCAACATTTATATTTAAAAACTATTTTTTAAAGTGAATTTTATGTAATATTCCAATTTTTTGCAAAATAGAATTTGGGGTTTTCAGGGGCTGTAAGCCGTAATCAGCAAAATTAAAATAAATAAAAGCTTCAAATATATCACTGTCTGTGTAATGAATCTATATAATATACGGATTTCTCTTTCTGAAATGAGTGAGTGGTGGGATGTGACAAAAATGCTTCGTTTCCCTGACAAGCACTGCAGGATCCACAGAATAGGTGTGTGGGTCTATTCTGACGCTTTAGAAAATTATATGAATGACTTTATAAATCACTGGTTTGAAAAAGCAATTTTAATATGACGAGATTTCGGCTCCTGTGGTCCATTTCACCATTATCACAGTATAAACAGGGAGGCTAACCCCTGGCATGTGGAAACACATTCTAGCATTAAACTGCACACAATTTAATGCGCAGCACCAAAGTGCAATACAAAACACAAACCAGGACTTTAACCAGGATTAACATATTTCATCGTTTTGCTCTCACAAGCGAATATTTAGGAGAAAACAAGCGCGAATCAGCAGTTGGTACTAGCTAGCTACTAGCAACAAATCGTTAGCTAAAACGAGTTAGCCAGCACAAAACGGCGCTGTATGGCTAAAAAAAAAGTGAGCTTACCACCAACAGGATAAATAAGCAAACAGATGCACATTATTACAAATCACTCACCATCGATGGTTCTCTCACGTTCGTCTTCAGCTTGTCCATAGTCCGGTTTCTATGCTGGGCAGCCATCTGCATCGGTCCGGGTCACTCCTCACTGTGGATCTGCCACCAAGCAGAGAAAACTCTGCACCTCTTCGTTGGACCACGGTGTAGAGTTCCGCAAAACCTACAACGCTGTCTGTATTAATATCGTATTTACTCCGTGACCGAGTTAGTCCGTGAAATATTGCAAATGGCGGTCGTGTAGATTCATCAGAAGACGGCAAAGACGGTCGCTTTCGTGACATTACGACCTGACCAATCAGCGGCGACCAGTCTTTTGACGTCATATCACGGCCCAACTCAGCTCGGTTGTACCCTGCCCTCGATCCGGTACGAAAATACCGCCCGTTAAACCATGCTGGGGCTTATGGAAAATGCTCAAACGCGGGCTGAGCGGTGCCGTGTTGGGCTAAGCGGGGCTAATGGAAAAGGCCCTTTAGTGACTGAGTGGATGATGTCACCTGCTGCCTCAGCACTCGTGGGGGGTGGGGGGAGATACATAAATAACAATGCCGATGATATATGAAAATTCCCTGGGGAGATATGCCGGTTGCATGCTAAATGCCAGCAACTCAATGTCCTTGCTGCAATGTTGTTCTTTAATTGTGATGTGCCCAGGATTATACCATCTGTTGTTCACATACAATATCAGCCCCCCGTCTCTGCTCTTTCCGCTGTCTGATGTCCGATCTGCCCGTATTGCATGGAAACATTCCAGATTGATGTTAGTATCTGTTGCTAGTTCTGTTAGCCACATTTCAGTAAACAACATAATGCTAATCTCTCTGAAGACGCTCTCATACCAGGACATAGCTGCCAGTTCGTCAGTCTTGTTAAGCAGCGATCTCACATTTCTCATAATAACGGATGGAAAGACAGGTCTGTACCTTGTTTTCCTCAAGCGTCGCTTCAATCCAGCTCGATATCCAAGTCATTTTCACTTGATTTCTCTTGGTATGTTGAGTTTTTGCATTAGCACCGCGGGGCAGCCCAGTGCTAAAAGCTGGCTCCTACTGTAAACAATAGCTCCTCCACTCACCAGGTCAGGAGACATTTGCGATATGAGCCGAAAGATGCCTAATATCAGCACCAGTGCAGCAATCTGTGTGTCCTTGGCATTCATGGTGGATACGGGGTCGCAAGATCATAAAGTTATGGCAAGAAAAAAGACAGAGAAAGAAATGAGAAAGAAACTCAGAATTGAGCCACTGCTGCAAAAAGACAGCCGACTCGTGCGGCACCGGAAATACAAGGGTCAAGGTCTAGGTCAAGATCCCAAAGGTGAGCCTGAGTTTCATGGCCCTAGCTGTCTTTGTTGTTGAGATAGTCTATTTGGCTTTCTGACCTTGACCTTTGACCTTTTGGCCCCAAAAGTATAGCCATAGGTGTTAGTCCCAAGGTCAACATGTGTACCAAGTTTGGTGCCCGTAGCCTCATTCCCTGTCGAGTTACAGCACAGATATTTGACATTTTATTACCCTATGACCTTGATATTTGACCTTTTGACCCCAAAAGTATAGCCATAAGTGTCAATCCCAAGGTCAACATATGAACCAAGTTTGGTGGCTGTAGCCTCATACCCTGTGGCGTTAGCGCACGGACGTAGCCACAGACGGCACCGAATGCCCCAGTTATCAACTGTGATAACTCTGCTTTATGGCAACACTGTGTAAAATTTGTCAACCTTTTAGCAGGTGAATGCCACTTTTACTGTACATAGATTTAAGTATGATGTCACACGGTTTCCGGTAGCCATACTGGAGGCCATATTGGAGATGAAACCCCAGCAGCGTTCAGCAGAAAATGATGGAAATATGAACTGCTGTGCTGTCATTAGTTGTATGAACAATGGTGGGAGGGACAAAGTGTCACTTTACTGATGACCTACAATTATTACCTACTAACCAGAATGAGCTACACATTTATATAAATGTGCATACTCCACCAGGCTAGTATGGATATCAAAACATTAGCTAGCTTTCATTGTTTTCACTTTTTCGTGTTTTAAAGGTGCAATAGAAAGGAATCTGACCTCCTGGCCAGTAGGTGTCGCACGCACTGTTGACCCACTATAATCTCGTACCGGTTGGCAGGTAGAGAGATAAACAGCACTCCCTGGAGAACATCAATATACTGCAGACTATTAACATCTCAGACCTTTGGTTATTATGAGCTAGACAGCATGCCAAGCAAGGACTCTTGTGGTATAGAACTGTGAAGTTAACTTAATCCTCTCTGATGCGCATCTCTGGTAAACATTTTTAATTAACTATATGGCATAGTGTTATTGACAGTTATGCTAATGTAGCACAGCTGTGATCAAACCGATAGCTCTCTAGTTTTGACAATGTAATTATGACAACACTTTAGATCAGACTGTAAGGACTTTGCTGTTAGTTGTTCTTTGGTTTTTGTAAATATGCTGAATCACACTTTTATGTTCTGTTTAAGTTCATCCGTTTTAGCTACACATGCTTAAAAAAAACAAAAACAAAAAAAAAAAACAGAAAAAGGCTGTTGCTATTAAGCTCAAGCAGTTATTTATGTCAGTTCCAGTTCATTTTAGGTTGTAAATGTGTTTTGTTTTTATGGTTTTAAAATATATAAATAAATGCTGCGAAACGTTGGATGCCTGAATTCATTTGTGCCCTTTCAGCTACCTGTAGAAGAGGAAATCTATTGTTTATTCAGTGTGACAGATTCACAAAGTAATGGTTTACCTCACCTCTGCAAAACTAAAATATTTTCAACCTTTTTATAACGTAGTGATAAACAAAACAAGTGATAAACAAAAACCTACAATACACTGTGCATATAACGTTGTAATCAATAATCCTTCATGAAGCTGGAAATAATTTATGGCGGAATAACATTATTTTGTCAAATAATATTGTGTAAAAACAGAACTGCATCTCCAAAAATGAGCACATTACCATTCAGATCTATATCAAATAGCTCAGACATAATTCATCAAAAAAAAAATAAAATAAAATCTCAAAATGGCAAAATTTATGTGGGATTATTGTAAAGTATGAAAGTTTTACTTTTTAGATTTGAGTTATTTAAAAAAAAAATCACCACAATAGTCAACTTTTGGAGGTGCATGAGTAGAATGTAAAAGAAAATTAAACTCAAATCAAGTCAGTCAACATATAACAAACAGGAATTTATTTTGAGGAAAATATTTATTAAAAAATAAACAGTCCAGATGCAGGGCCCATGGGGCAGACCTGGGAGAGCAATAGAGAAATTAATTAAATCAGGATTAGGATAATGCAAAGCTATTGTTGTCCCCATAGCCAGTGTTGACCTTTTTTTTTTTACTATAGTCGGGTACAATTAGATGATGTAAAAAAGGACAGTTTCTAAGAAAGTGTCATCACAGACTAACAGCATTTTAGCTGTTAGGACATTTTAGCTGCCAAATTTTGACTGTTGTCTTGAGAAGTTATTCAAAAAAGAAAGAAACAAATATCTGTTGCATCTACTTTTGGAAAAATAATCCATAAATATGATTGGTTTGACCAGATTACTCACTAAGTATTAAAAAAAAACACTCCTTAACATTTCAAAAACAGTTAAAAAAATCTAAACAAACATGTAAAAATTCAAAATAAAGGATTTGGCATTATACATTACTGTGTAAAATGTTTTGATAAGACTAAACTTACACTGGTGTGCTGCCGACTGTCTTCTTTACTGGACGGTTCCTCTGACAGTTGTGGGCCTGAGCTGCTAATGAAGTCCAGGCCTCATACACAGGTGGGGTGGAGGCGAAGCTTCTGCTGACATCATCAGAATGTGGTTTTTAAATGTTGGTCTGTGAGAACACAGTCATATTAATGGTCCTTTTTTGTGACTTTTTACACGTAAAACTTTGCATCATACTCACCTAAAGGTCAGATATTGATGTTCTGTCCTGAACCGCCACTGGTCCATCACATCAGTGAGGGCTTCAGAAGCTGTTGACCCTCTCTCCATCACTGTTTGGTGGAGCTCTTCTCTGCTGTATCATGATGACATTGTCCAAACACCCATCTGTACTTATTCACATCATGATGGAGGAAGTCCTTACAGAGGGGGAAAAAATGTTATGGTTTATTACTTGGATAGTCAAAAATCTGACATAAATTTCTACATACATAATTACAGCTACTTCAGGGACTCAAGAAATCCTGTGGCTAATGTTGTGCAGTAACATTAGTTAGTAAGAAAATAAACCTGTTTATAATTATTATTTTTTTATTATTATTTTTAAATTAAGACCTGTTTATTCTGCTATTAGAACTTGAACTATTTTTAACCTCAATTTCCACCCTGGTGATCAATAAAGTTTTACATTATTATCTTAAATGTAACAACAATAAACAACTTTTTTCACTGTACACCAAATTATAACACTAAGCAGCTGCACATCAAAGCTGATAATTAAAAAAAAAATCTTTATGTAAAACATGACTGTTGGGCAACTAGTATGAGCCGTTACATTCATAGATGCAAATGTCGATCATATAATGAACCCGTCACACGTGTCAGCCTGTTAAGGAGCAGTTAGTGGGGTGTGTTCCACATCATATATTGGCTGATATTATCATACACTCATAATTATAATATGAACACGTCAGAAATAAAATGTAGTTGGTTACATAGACTTTAGACTGCTGCCCCCTCCCCCCGCCCCAACCACCAGACTAGCAGCAGCAGATGAATGAGCTAGTTAGCATCTTAGCTAGCACTGGTTACCTGTCAGAAGAAAAAAGGTCACCTCTGTGTGACTTTCTGCCCTTTACGACTCTTCAGCAGACATTAACCATCAAAAGCAGAACCCATATTTATCCTGCTCCTCTGTTGTGCAATACTTGAGAACGATTGAGAAACTGACGTCTGCCTCGAGACTCAGGTATTTAGCTGAATAATTCAATACCTGGCAACCCAACAACCCAAAACGAGATGGTGGCGCTTAACATCAGGCTAGCGATGCTATTGGCTGTGACATCCTCACTGGACTTCCGTGTTTGTCTTCCTCCAGCTGCTGGATGTAAATATTTATATTATTGTCGACCCACCAACAATTACAAAATATTTTTTTTCATCAATATAAAAATGTTTTGAAGAACATTAAGACTTACACTGTGCACATTTCTAAACACTTTATTGATGGGTTTTTTTTAAATCTTTGTTTTCATGAAAAAGTTCCCCATTGCACCTTTAAGCCAAACACCAGTCAAACTCATAACCGGTTCCCTAATTGTCTCAGTGTGAGCAGTTTCCATCCTGGGGCTCACAGGTCCTGAAGTGAGCTGGTGTGTTGTTGGTGCTGCTGGCGGTGGTGGGGGGCTTCGCTAGCTGGATGTGTCCGCAAGTGAACCTAACATGCTTAAAACCCAAAGTGATGTGTGCTTGTACTTTTGCAGCATGTTATCATGAAGGACAGTCCCGTTCCTTTGGGATCAAGTAAGGGTCCTGCTTCTCAATTCAAGTTTAAATTTAAAACTTTCATAAATTTCCAATTTTTTTTCTTGTAAATTTGCAAATTTTTTCTTTTAGATCTGCAACTTTTTCTTGTAAATTTGAAACTTTTTTTTTTATCATTTTAAATCTACAACTGTTTTCGGGTAATTTTTTTTTTCTTGTAAATCTGCATTTTTTTTCTCAAAAATTTCCTACTTTTTTCCTTAAATTCCACAACATCTTCATGTAAATTTGCAGCTTTTTTTTCCCTCACACATTTAAAACTTTTTTCATAAATTTGCAGCATTTTTCTTGTAAATTTGCAACTCCTTTCCCATAATTTTGCAGGTTTTTACTTATAAATTTGCTGATTTTTTCTTATAAATCTTCAACTTTTTTCTTGTAAATGTGCTACTTTTTAATCATAATTTTGCATCGTTTTCTTGTAAATTTGCAATGTTTCTCCATAAATTTGCAGTGTTTTATAGTAAATTTCCAACTTTTTTCTCACAGTTAAAATTTTTTGTCATCAATTTCCAATTTGTTCTTGTAAATTTACTTCTTTTTCCTAGTGAATTTACTATTTTTAACTTATAAATTCACTACTTTTTTGTCATAAATCTGCATCTTTTTTCTTGTAATCTGCAACTTTTTAATAATAAATTTGCAACCTTTTTTGCATACATTTAAAAACTTTTTTCTCATAAACTTGCAGCTTTTTGCTTGTATATTTGCAGTTTGTTTCTCATAAAATTGAAGTTTTTTACTTTAAATTTGCAGATTTTTTTTTCTTTTAAAAGTGCACTTCAGCAGCTCTAAAACCACCTAAAAGACTCGCGATTCAAAGATTTTATTTGTCAATACTACTATACATAAAGGACATACAGGAGAATTGAAATACCGTTTCTCTTTCTCTCTTCAGTGGTGTGGGCAATATCAAAAAAGGAATAAGGCTGGAAAAACAACAGCAGTCTATGTACAGTAATGCTACCCGTAATGCAAATGGCTACAAAGATAAAACCCAGACATCCCATAGTGCAAATAAAGATAAACGCTAAAACCCAGTAATTCTATATACAGAAAAAGTAAAGCAGTAATAGTGATAGTTGCGAGTTCAATACAGTGGTGTAGGTGCAGACAGTGACAGATTGGACTGCTCATGGTCAATATTGCAATAACAGAAGAAGAAGCCAACTTCATTGTCATTCAATCCATACAGCCAATAATGTACAGTAGAACGAAATTACGTTTCTCCTATCTACAATGTTAATCACATCTAGTATCAGAGGGGCTGCTGCCATGCAAGGTGGTGCCACAAACAACTTTTCCTTCCCCCATTCTATTATGCTGAGCACCAAGCTATAAGACGAGAAGTTCCATTTTTATATGGTCTTCGGTATGACCCGGATGGGGCTTGAACCCATGACTTCCCGGCTGTGGAGCGGGTGCTCTACCACGAGGCCACCACTCTGGTGACAGCAGCAGGTGTGGCATTTGTGCAAATGGCTGCAGTAAGGTGCAGAGACATACAGCAGCAGATGTATTACAGTTGGTGTGCCAGTCGTTCTGTGCCAACAGCTGAGGTAGTTATTGTGCGGGTGAGTGCATTATGGTCCGAGGGGGGAAGGGAGGAGTGAACAGAGTTCAGGGTCCTGATGGCCTGGTGAACAAAGCTGATTGGCAGTCTTGTGGAGTGGGCCCAGAGGCTCCGGTACCTTTCCCCGAGGGCAGAGGGCTGAAGAGGGAGTGTGAGTGGTGGGAGGTGTCGCCTGCAATGTGAATGGCTCTGTGGGTGAGGCAGGTGTGGTAGATATCCAAGATGGGGGGCAGAGAGGCATCGATGATCTCGCTGGCTGCTTCACTGTGCATTGTAGAGTCTTCCAGCAGGAGGCGATGGTGCTTCCATACCACACCCTGATGCACCCGGTGAGGATGCTCTCAATGCTGCCCCGGTAGAATAAGCACATGATGGGTGGTGGGACTCATGCTCTCCTCAGTTTGTGGAAAAAATAGAGATGAATTTGAGCTTTCTTGGCCAAAAAAACACCTCAAAAACAAATATGTATTGCCCAAAATAGTGTTTTGTGGCTTTTTACCCACAAAAAAACTTTCATTGCCTTAGAATTGCTGCGAAAGCGATCTTAAATCTTGCACCTACTTAAGTATGCACGGACCTATGAATATTCTAATTAGCTGCCTGTAGGGCTTGTATGTGATTGGCCGCCATGCTCCCGACCTGCAGGGATTGTATGTGATTGGTCGCTGTGACTCCTGGTAGGTGGGCTGCTAGTCTGTTCACTATGCTTTCAGACATTAAAGTTTTGCCTTTACTTTCAAAAGAAAAAAGCGAAACATTATTTCTGAAGACGGTTGAGGTGAGAGATAAATGTGTAGTCACCAAACATGTGTTTACTTTTTACTAACAACCAGTCCCCAGTCTGCCGGCAACTGAGCGGGGGGGGGGGGGGGGGGGTTGAATGTGGCTGCTTTCATCTCACAGTGCGGCACCCCATCCACTGGCAAAGTCAGATCATTCAAATCACCCCCCACCTCTCTGCCTCTCTCCCCGCTCTCTCTCTGCTGCTACCCCAACCCGCTCTGCCTCAATCCTGCTGCTCCTCAGCAACTCCCTCTTCCCTCGAGGTAGCCAAGAGTATTCGTCTGATTGATTAATGTTATAATCAACCAGGCTGAGCAGGAATACTTACGTAGCTACAAATGCTCTGTCCAAATCTGCCTTTTTTGGGGGTCAAACTTAAGCAGAAATTATTAGCAGAAAAACACATACTTGGCAGTTTGGAATGATTTTGCTCTTGATATGTCTTGTAAATCACAAGAAACATGTTAAAGACACGTTTATAGAAAAAAAAAACTTGATTTTTTGCAGTGTCACTTTATGTGAATCTGCAACTTTTTTCTTGTAAAATGTTACTTTTTAACATAACTTTGCAACTTTTTTCTTGTAAATTTGCAACTTTTCTCTCATAAATGAAAAACTTTTTTCATGGATTTCAGATTTGTTCTTTTAAATTTGCGACCTCTTTTTCCTCATGAATTTACTATTTTTCTTCATAAATTCACAACTTTTTGTTATAAATTTAATACATTAATATAATATTACTGTATATTTAATCTGATATAAATTGCTATAGTTCGTAACAACAAGCCCGATACCCCATACTCCTGAAGCACCCCCCCCATAAAAAATCATAAGGGACGCGGTCAAATGCCTTCTCCAAGTCCACAAAACATATGTAAACTGATTGGGCAAACTCCCACGAACCCTCGAGGATTCTCGAGAGGGTAAAGAGCTGGTCCGATGTGCCACGGCCAGGACGAAAACCACATTGCTCATCCTGAATCCAAGGTTCAACCAATGGCTGGACTCTCCTCTCCAGTACCTTGGCATAGACCTTCCCAGTGAGGCTGAGGAGTGTGATCCCTCTAAAGTTGGAGCACACCCTTCGGTCCCCTTTTTTGAAGAGAGGAACCACCACCCTGGTTTGCCATGCCAAATGCACTGCCCCCGACCTCCACGCAGTGTTGCAGAGGCATGTCAACCATGACAGCCCTACAACATCCAGGGCCTTGAGGTACTCAGGGCGACTCTTGTCCACCCCCGGGGCCCGGCCACCAAAGAAATTTTTAACCACCTTGGTGACCTCAGCCCCTGTGATAGGCGAGTCGTCCCCCTCGTCCACAAGCCCTGCCTCCTCTATGGAAGATGTATCAATGGGATTGAGGAGATCCTCAAAGTATTCCTTCCACCGCCCAACGATATCCCCAGTCGAAGTCAACAGCGCCCCATCAGCACCATACACAGTGTGGACAGGGAGCTGCTTCCCCCTCCTGAGCTGCCAGACAGTTTGCCAGAATCTCTGTGAGGCCGACCGAAAGTCTTGCTCCAGAGCCTCACCGAACTCCTCCCATACCCGAGTTTTTGCTTCAGCAACCACCCGAGCTGCACTCCGCTTGGCCTGCCGGTACACCTCAGCTGCTTCGGGAATCCCACAAGCCAACCAAGCTTGATAGGACTCCTTCTTCAGCTTAATGGCCACCGTCACTACTGGTGTCCGCCACTTGGTTTGGGGGTTGCCACCACAAGATGCCCTGACGACCTTGCGGCCGCAGCTCTGGGCCGCTGCTTCAACAATAGAGGTGGAGAACATAGCAGATTTACAAGAATAAAGTTGCAGATTTAAAAGAAAAAATGTACAAACTTTCAAGTAAAAGGCTGCAAAGATCATCACGTTATCGTGGTGGGGGGTTTATGTGCTCCAGTGATCCCAGGAGCTATGTTGTCCGGGGCAATTTGCCTCTGGTAGGGTCACCCAAGACAAACTGGTCCTGGGTGAAGGGCCAGACTAAGAACGATCCAACAGACTCATGATAAATACCAGAACAAGGATTCAGTGTACCCCGCCCGGTATGGGGTTACCAGGGCCCCACCCTGGAGCCAGGCCTGGGGGAGGGGCTCGATGACTAGCGTCTGGTGGCCGGGTTTCCACCCATGGGACCCGGCTGGGCTCAGCCCGAAGGAGTTACATGGGTCCACCGTCCAGTGGGCTCACCACCTGCAGGAGGGATCATGGGGGTCCGGTGCTATGTGGATCAGGTGGCAGTCAAAGGCGGAGACCTTGGTGGACTGATGCCAAGCTTCCTAAACTGGCTTTTGGTACATGGAATGTCACCTCTCTGGTGGGGAAGGAGCCTGAGCTGGTGCATGAGGTTGAGAGATACCGGCTAGACATAGTCGGCCTCACCTCAACACACAACTCCGGTTCCGGAACCAGTCTCCTGGAGAGGGGCTGGAGCTTGGCCTGCTCTGGAGTTGCCCCAGATGAGAGGCGACAAGCAGGGGTGGGTATTCTTGTATCCCCCCACCTTGCTTCCTCTATATTGGAGTTTCCCCGGTGGACGAAAGGGTTGTTTCCCTGCGACTTCAGGTTGGGAAACGGGTCCTGACCATCATTTGTGCCTATGCACCAAATAATGTTTCAGAGTACTCACCCTTTTTGGAGTCTCTGACTGGGGTACTGGAGGGTGCTCCTCTTGGAGACTCAATTGTCCTACTGGGGGACTTCAATGCGCATGTGGGCAATGACAGTGAAATCTAGAAAGGGGTGACTGGGAGGAACGGCCTGCCTGATCTGAACCCGAGTGGTGTTCAGTTATTGGACTTCTGTGCTAGCCACAGTTTGTCCATAACAAACACTATGTTCAAGCATAAGGGTGTCCATATGTGCACCTGGCACCAGGACACCCTAGGTCACAGGTCGATGATCAATTTTGTTATCATCAGACCTGCGACCATATGTCTTGGACACTCGGGTAAAGAGAGGTGCAGAGCTGTTAAATGATCACCACCTGGTGGTGAGTTGGATCCGATGGCAGGGGAGGATGCCATTCAGACCTGGTAGACCCAAATGCATAGTGAGGGTGTGCTGGGAACGTCTGGCTGAGGTCCCTGTCCGGGAGGTCTTCAACTCCCACCTCTGGAAGAACTTCAACCACATTCCGAGGGATTCTGGAAATTGGCAACTTGTTTCTCATAAATTTGCAGCCTTTTACTTGTAAGTTTGAAGATTTTTTCTTTTAAATCTGCAACTTTATTCTTGTAAATCTGCTATGTTTTTAGAACGATTATGCAACTTTTTTCAAGTAAATTTGCTACTTTTTTCTTGTAAATTTGCAACTTTTTTCATAAATTTGCAGTGTTTTTTTATTGGAAATTTGCAACTTTTTCTCATAAATTAAACATTTTCTTTTCATAAACTTGTAGCTTTTGTCTCGTAAATTTGCAACTTCTTTCTTTAAATTGGCAAATTTTTTTGTAAATCTGCAACTTTTTTTATCTTAAATTTCAAACATTTTTCATAAAGTTCCAAATTTTTTCCTTTAATTCCACTATTTTGCTCTTGTAAATTTGCAACTTTTTTCCTCATGCATTTAAAACTTTTTTCTCATAAATTTGCAGCTTTTTACTTGTAAATTTGCAGATTTTTTCTTTTAAATATGCAACTTTTTCTTGTAAATTTGCTGCCTTTTAAGCATAATTTTGCATCTTTTTCCAGTAACTTTGCAGTTATTATTAATTTGCAACTTTGTTCTCATAAATTTAAAACTTTTTTTCTCATAGACTTCCAATTTGTTTCTTGTAAATTTGCAGCTTTTTTCTTTAAGAATTTGTGACTTTTTTCTTCTAAATTTGCAATGTTCATATGGATGCTGGATTGATTTGTATTCTAATCTAAATTAATCTAATCTGATTAAATTTTCTTTGTTCATCTAGATAATGCCTCAAGTTTTTCTAAAGTTCTTGTCTTTTAGGATTTGAACTCTTCTCTTTTACAAATATAGGGGACACTAAATGCATTTTTGCATAGGGCCCTGACTACAGCCAACACCTATAGTGTCCCCCTCAATCATTATGCTGGAGAAAATGTTCTGTTTATTGTCCCCGCCAACAGTGAAATTAAATATTTGCACATGCAATACTCTGAATGTTTTTATTCAGCCCTGTTCTACGTGCACCTTAATTGTGAGGAAATTATTAGCTTGGTAAACTTTCTGCTGCAATAAATATTTTCAAATGGGAATGAATCTTGTTTTAAGCAGCAGGTTAAACAGCTGGAAAGTGGAGAAAAAAATCTCACTGCCCTGCAGCAATTATTTCTCTTTTAACAAAACTGTGACCAACTGAAACCAACAGCTGAGAAATGCAAAAGAAATACCTTTTTAACACACATTAAATCATCGCTGTTCATTCTAAAAGGCACGTCGGTGCCAATTGAAAATCTGCTGGTGAAAAGCCACTTTACAGAGCATCCAACTGTGTGAGATTAGTCACATCTGTTTATGTGGTAATGACTTTGGTGTGCAGCATATTTTAGAGTGCTCTGTTCTTTCTGTGAAACACAGTGTAATGTATATAGAGATATACAGTATATTCCCCCCCATAGTATGTTGCATGTTTGCTACTTCCAGGAGGGCATTAAGCGATGGGTTGGCATTGCACGCATGCATAATTTAGATGTGTGTTTGCTTTAGATCTCGTCGCCTCAGCCTCCAATTGGTACAAAGGGCTGTTTATCCATCTCTGTTTCACCATCAGCAGTCACAGCCTGTTTTCACTTGCCAAGTACATCCTGACAGGGAAGAGGAATTAGTGAGTGATGTTTCGCAGTTATTCCAACAGGCAGAAAGCCGAGAGCGAGACACCGTCGGAACAAAAACCTCTCCACATGCACAGCCGTAAACAACTAATTCCTATTGAAGGCAGATGAATGAACAATGTGCATTCATTTTCAATTTGGATCAAAACACAGCAACCTCAGTTAACGGAAAACCTCTCTGAGCATTTTTTCTTTCTGCAGAATAAACATCTAGTGTTGGGTTTTAACTTTTGCTTCAATGCAGTTACTCTGTAACTTTGACTAAATTTGCTACTTTTTTCTTCTAACTTGTTGACTTTTTCATTATAAATTTGCAACTGTTATCTTGTAAATTAGCAACTTTTTAAATAAATGTGCAACTTTTTTGTGTAAATTTGCAGCTTTTCTTGTGTAAGTTTACAATTATTTCTTTTACTGTAAATGTGCAACTTTTTTCTCATTAATTTGCAACTTTTTAATTGTAAATTTACAACATTTTACTAGCAAATTTGCAGCTTTTCTTGTGTAAATCTGCAACTTTTTTGAGTGTGAACTTGCAATTTGTCTTGTGTAAATTTGCAACTTTTTTCTCATTAATTTCTAAGATTTTCCTTGTAAAATTGCAACATTTTCTTGTAAATTTATCACTTTGTCATGTAAATTTGCAACTTTTTTCTCATAAATTTGCAAAAAATGTCAATAATTTGCAACATTCTTGTAAACTTGCAGCATTTTTGATGTAAATTTGCAACTATTCTCATGTACATTTGCTACTTTTTTCCTCATCAATTTGTAAATTTTTCCTCATTAATGTGCATTTTTTTTAAAAATTGCAGCACCTCTCATGTAAGTTTGCAACATTTTTCTCATTAATTTGCAAACTTTTTACTTGTAAATGTGCAACTTTTTTTTTACATAAATTTGCAACTTTTTTTCAATAATTTGAATTTTGTCTTGCAAATTTTCAGCTTTTCTTGTGTAAATTTGCAACATTCTTTTTTTATTAATTTGCAATCTTTTTCTTGGAAATTTGCACATTTTTCCTTACTGATTTGCAAACTTTTTCTTGGAAATTTGCAACTGTTTTCTTGTACATTTACAAATTTTCTGGTAAATTTGCCTTGTTTCTTATAAATTGGCAATTTTTTTCTTGTAAATTTGCTGCTTTTCTTGGTTACCTTTGCAGTTTTTTCTCATTTATTTGCAACTTTTTCCTGTATATTTGCAGCTTTTTACACATACAGTTATAACTTTTCTCTAATTTTGCAACTTTTCTCATTTAAATTAGCAACTTTTTTTCTCATAAATTTGCTACTTTTTTCTTCTAAATTATCAATGTTTTCTGATGAATTTGTGATTTTTCATTATGTGAATTTTTATTTCATTCACCATACAGTATATGCATCATATTGCATTGTTCCCTGCATGTCTTGACAGCTGTAGTAAATACAGACATAAATGTGCATAAATATCAAATGTTGAGCTTTCTGGCCTTTTTTTAAAATTTTATTTTCACAAGACAAATAGTTCCAAATTGAAACAAAAAATATTTAAAATTTGTGTGATTTTTTTTAAATAACCAAAAGGTTTATTTCCCCCACCCCCACACTGATACTTTAATATAAAATAATCTTTATTCATCCTAAAATGGCACCATGTAAATGTAGATGCATAATTTGATAAAATGAATAAAATATGTCATAATCAAAATAAAGGTGCAAAATCAAAGTAGATTTAAATATCTTCAAATTTGCACAATTGAGAGTTAACAGCTGTTTTAGGTTCATAGAACTGAATGCTTTTGTATTCTAAACATAGTTTTTGCCCAAAATTTATGATTTCAACACAAAAATCCTTTATTTGTAAGAATTCCTGATATTGGTATATATGACTATGTCATTAATCAAAAGGAGTCACATGAATTGACCTGTGTCTGACTTTAATGGAAACAAATCAAACCTTAAAGTCATAAATCTGAGGTTCGGAGCTATGGTTCACTGACGCTGATAAAGGACTTTACTTTGACTCCATGCTAATCATTTTTAGACTTATTTGACACAAAAGTGCTAACCTCTCAGTTTTTGATCAATAGGCCACCAAGAAAAGAAACAATAATAAAGATAAAGGACTGTTTGGTCAAATAGTAGAAAAGCTTGCAAATGACTTTGTAGTCAAGGAATGCTAAATTAGCAGTCATACAATGAATCTGATGATGTTGCTTTAAGGCTATAGAGCTGACATGGATTGTAGAAGCACATGTGGATGGTGAACTAGAGAGCCCAGAAGTAACTTTATCTTTTGTATCAATGGTCTTGTGCATGTTAGGAAGAGCTACTTGGTATGGGTGCTTGCATGGGTGTGTAGAAGTGCAGACTTGAGTTTTCTTCCAACTCAAAGCTCAGTCACAGAGTTCCACAGGGATTTGCGCTAGGCCCTGTTCTTTTTAGTTTATATATTCTTCTGCTAGGCAACATTATTAGAAAGCACTGTATACATTTTCATTGTTATGCAGATGAGACCCAATTATACCTGTTAATAAAGCCAGGAGATAGTAATCAATTAGCCAAGTTAGAGGCCTGTCTTAAGGAAATCAAAGCTTGGATGACTTGTAATTTCCTGCTATTAAATGCAGATAAGACTGAAGTCATTCTAGTTGGTCCAAAAAAACCCTTAGAAATGCCTTTCCAAATAAAACTCTTAGTTTTGATGCGGTTACTCTTTCTCTGAATAGTTCTGTGAGGAGCCTTGGAGTTATTTTTGATCAAGATCTGTTTTTTAATTCACATATTAAATTTGTTTCTAAGACTGCCTTCCATCATTTGTGTAATATTGGCAAGATTAGGAGCATCTTGTCTCAGAGTGATGCTGAGAAACTGATCCACGCTTTTGTTAGCTTGAGATTAGATTATTATAACTCTTTATTATCAGGCTGTCCTTAAACATTTTTAAAAAGTCTTCAGCTTATCCAAAATGCTCCAGCAAGAGTTGTAACAGGTACTAGAAAGAGAGATCATATCTCTCTGGTTCTGGCCTCCCTTCACTGGCTTCCCATAGAGTTTAGAATTAAGTTTAAAATCCTTCTCCTTACTTACAAAGCTCTAAATAATCAGGCCTCTTTTTATTTAAAAGATCTGATACTACCCTGTCATCCTAACAGAGTACTACGCTCCCAAAATACAGGATTACTTGTTATGCCTAGAATCTCCAAAAGTACAATGGGAGGCAGAGCCTTCAGTTATCAAGCTCCTCTCCTGTGGAACCAGCTGCTAATCTGGATTCGGGAGTCAGACTCGATCTCTGTTTTTAAGAATAGGGTAAAAACCTTCCTTTTTGATATAGCCTATAATTAGGGAGGGATCATGTGCCCCTGAACCCTCCCTTAGTTATGCTGCTAATAGGCTTAGACAGCCGGGGGACCTCCAACGATGCACTGGGCTTCACTCCTTTCTTCACTCTCAATGAAATATTTTTGCTGGTCATTAACATCTGTCTGTTCTTTCCCACAGATTGAGTCCCCGTCGTGTTGTTTGCTCTCCACATGTCTGTTCTTTTCTTCTTCTAAATCCCCTCACTCCCCCACCCCCACCCCACCAGCCAGTCGCAGCAGATGACTGCCCCTCCCTAAGCCTGGTTCTGCTTGAGGTTTCTTCCTGTTAAAAGGGAGTTTTTCCTCTCCACCGTCATCAAGTGCTTGCTCACAGGGGATCGCCTGATTGCTGGGATCTTTCTGCAACTGTGGGGGTTTCCCCTACAGTTGAAAGTGCTATGAGATGACTGTTGTTGTGAAATGGTGCTATATAAATAAAGTTGAATTGAATTGAATGTACCAGGCTGCAGATAAGGATAGATAGATAGATAGATAGATAGATAGATAGATAGATAGATAGATAGATAGATGGACTTTACTGATCCAAAACTGGGAAATTACATCTCAAAGTGGCTGTAGAGGTGGGCAGATTTGCCAGAAATTGTACACAAGTAAAAGTAGCATTACATTATGGTCTTAATCACTCAAGTACAAGTAATAATCACCAGAAAAAGGACGTGCTTTAGAGCAAGAAAGTAACTACTAAAAAAAGTTGCTTTTGTTGTGAAAAATTACTTAATATTTCTCATAAATTTTAGATTTTTCCTTAAAGAAATACTACTTTTTTTAAAAAAAAAAATCAATGTACAGTTTTTGTTATAAAAATTTTTCAGTATTTCTCATAAATCTGAAACTTTTTCTTTCTCATGTAATTTATCAGGTTTTTCTTATATGTGTTGAAAAAAAATTACAAATTTATGAGAAAAAAAAGTAAAAATTATTAAGTGAAAAACTTCAAATTCACAGAAAAAAAAGACTCAAATTGATAAGAAAATGTTATCAGAAAATAGGTGCAAATTTATGAGAAAAAGACCACAAATTAAAGAGAAAGGCTACAAATTTGCAAAGAAAATTTGAGAAAGCCAAATTTTTGAGAAAAACCTCACTTACTGGTGAGAGTAAAGTCATTCAAAACTCAAGTGACTTTTTTTAGTAGACACTCTTATTCAAGTAACTTTTATGGTGACGACTCTGACTTATACTTGAGGGATTAATATCATACAGTACAGCTCAGCGACATGGGACAAAAATCATATCTCAGTATAATTATTTAGTTTCTCTATACTAAATATATATCTCAACTGAATAAAATATTTTGGCAGAACTCACCAGCAAAATAACTGAAACAGTCGTATATGTCACGATCTGTGCACGGGGGGATCTCACGGTGTTCTGTTTCTTTGCTTTCTGTTTTTCCTTATTTGTGTAATGTTGTATTCTGGAGCTCTTTGCCTGTAATGTTATTTCTAGTTTGTTTTGACATATTTGGTATTGTTTCTCTGTATGATTTATTTTCCTGTTTATGTTCAGTGTAGTTTTGTTATTTACATATTTTGTTTTTTTTTTGTCTTTATTTGTTTCCACTTTATTTTTGCCAGTGTCTTTTCTTTCTTTCTCTCTTGGGGGGTTGCAGTCGTCAGGGGGCACTGCCAGGTTGTGGGCCGTGCTCCTGTCAAACTGTCAGCCCTGCCTCCTCTCCTCATGACTCACAGCTGATTGCCATTTTCTCCCCAGCCCGCTCATGTGATTCACACCGGGTACTATTTGTGTTTGATTGTTTCTAGCATAATTTAAGGGCATTTATTTTCATTTCTCTTTGCCAAAATCTTAAGTTCTCTACCCTCTTCTCCACCAGAACCCAGCCCTTGTTCTGGTGAGGAGATGTGTAAGTTTACTTTGCTTGTCTTTTTGGGATTTTGTGTTTGAGCTCGGTTTTGGATTTTGTGTTTGGTTTTCTTAATAAATTTCACATATTGCAGTCCGTGGGTCTCACCTCTCTGCCCTGAGGGGCAATTCACGACAGAAGATTCCAGCCAATTTGAGACCCAGCGGATGCAGTTGTGTTAACTTTTTGTTTCACACCAGTGGCAGCGAAGGTAGCCCCTTCCCCCCCACACCCAGTTTTGTTTTTCACCTGGGGTTTTGTTATGGTTGCTGCCTTGAATTTTTCAGCTCTGGGGCTGAGCAAGGAGGAATGTGGGGTGGCTATGCTCGTCGCCAGTTTTGCCTTGGGGGCTGGAGCCTCCCGCTCTCCCAAGGAGGTTTGGGGGTTCGTGGATGGCATGGCCTGGGTGATCGAGGCTCATCTCAGTCTCTGGAGCTACCCGGGCCTCACAGATTTCCTTGCCTCAGTGGTCGACACACACCACAAACTCTGTGCCAAGGCGAGGGACCTCCCGTCGGCACCACCGGGACTCAAGAAGAAGCATACCCGGGGGCGGAAGACTCGCTCATCCTATCCGGAACCTGAACCCTCGCTCATCCAGCAGACAATCCCCAGAGGTCCCAAATAGACACTGTCTAGTCTCGATACAGCAGCCCCACCTTCTCCTCCTGAACTGTGGCTCATATCATCGGCCGAGGAGCTGGAGGAGCGTAGGTGCGTCCAATTAGCGGAGACAGAGCTCCTACTTGAATATAAGCCATGGCTCCTCCCGGATCTCGCCCAGGAGCTGAAGGAGGTCTCACTGGGTCCTCTCCCACCTCTCCATGAGCTGATGTCTCCGCATCCTGCTCCCCGCTGTCGCTCAAAGAAGTCCCACCAGAAGAACACCTACACTTCCCTGTCAGCTTTTTCTCCTGCTGCTGCTGCCTGTTCCTCCTCCACTGTCCCACCTGTCGCTATGGCTGCAGGAGCGGCTCTTCAAGGGTTCCCTGGGAGGCCCTCTTCTATGGATGTCACAGAGAGGGTTGATTCCTAACCTGATGCAGCAGAAAACATCACAGCCCAGGAGTTCAGGCAAGTGGTTTTTCCTTCTCATCCAATTAAGCATAAATTATCTCACTTGACTCCTGACAGTGAGGCTCAGAGAAGGCAGTCCTCTGAGCCCTCACCATCTGCTGCAGCCTCAGACTGTTCACCCGCTCTCTCCGTGTCTCCTCCTTTTCCCCCGAGTGTCTGCCAGCCCTTGAATTGAGCGGCCAGATGATGGAGGAGCCTGCAGCCCTGGAGGACCTAGTCCTAGTCCTGCAGCCACAGTCTGGGTGGAAGGAAAGCGCTGTAACTGAGCTGAAGCCTGTGCCGACGATGGAGCATCCCCTGGCCTCAGCAGAACAGGATCCAGCACCAGCAGGAAGCCGACCTCCTGTGCCAACGTCGGGCGAGCCACCTGCGTGGGCCACTTCATTGTGGGGTCTTGTAACTGCATCCACCACCATGCCTGCTGCTGGGGCCGCCACAGCAGAGTCCGAGCTGGACTTCCAGAGGGCCAGGCCCAAGACGTCATCACCTGGATCGACGGAGTCCTGGACGGCGGTGGAGCTCGAGCTCAGGCAAGTGCTCTCTTGGTTTCTGGTGTTTTTATAGTGGAGAGATCTTGTCTGGCTCTTGGTGGGGAGATCCAGGCACAGTCGTCAGCTGTGCCTGAGCTCACCTCGCCGGTCTCCACTGCCGCCGGTGACCCTGATCCTGTTTCTCTGCCTCTCCAGTCTGAGCTTTTCCCCAGGGTTACCGAGGATTGTCCAGCTTTGCTAGAAGTCACCGTGGGTCCATTTCCTCCTGCCAAGGTCCTTGCGGGTGATCCGTCCCAGTCCAGGACCTCCGTGGGTGTTGCGCCCCCTCCGGCTGAGGTCTTCGCGGATGCTCCGTTGCAGCCCAGGGCTTCCATGAGGTGCTGCTTCTCCATCAGTTGAGGTTGTCCCGGGTGCTCTGTTCCAGCCCGGTGCCTCCATGGGTGCAGCTTTGGTCCAGTCCAGGTCCACTGAGGGTGTAGCTTTGGCCCAGTCCGAGTCCACCAAGGGTGCTGCCTTGCTCCAGCCCGGAGCCACCGAGGGTGCTGCTTTGCTCCAGCCTGGAGCCACCGTGGGTGCTGCTTTACTCCAGCCCAGAGCCATCATGGGTGCTGTGATGGTTTTGTCTGGTGTGGATCCTGAGTGGGTTTTTTTTTTTTTGTTTGTTTTCTCCTAGCTTGGGTTTTGCTGGGGTGTGAGTCATGGGCGTTCTTATTATTTTCTGTTGTTTTTTTTTTCAGTCCTTCTGTGCCTGGGTCCTCTTCCTCCCACCTGGGGTGGGGTTGTTTTCTTGTCTTTTGGTGGGGTGGGTTCTTAGTATGGGTGGGCCCTTGTTTTTCTGTTGACGTTTCCGGGGGTGTCTGGTACCCACCCCTTGAGGTGGGGCTCTGTCACAATCTGTTCATGGGGTGATCTCACCGAGCTCTGTTTCTTTGCTTTCTGTTTTTTCCTTATTTGTATAAAATTGTATTCTGGAGCTCTTTGCTTGTGATGTTATTTCTAGATTGTTTTCACATATTTGGCGTTGTTTCTTTGTTGTCATGAGCTGAGTGCTGGTGATTCCGCCAGACTCAGTATCATGGCTTTTTCTGCTTATTTACTCATTTGTTGCATTTTATGGTTTTTGGGGTTTATGTATTCTTGGTCTGCTTGCTGTTTTTCCTTTTCGTGTTAATGTTATATTTCTATTTTGCTTTTATTTATGTTTATTTTGAACATTATTTTATTCTTTATATCTTTAGTATTATCCTGTGACTGTTGGCAGTTGTCAGGAGCGTGATACTTTGTGTGGGTGTGCCCTGTCAGCTGTCAGTTTTGGGGTCGCCTTCCTCTCACTGCCTCAGTTGATCCCAATTATGTATCATCGCTTTCTCCTGCCCATTCAGGTACCCATGACTGTTGCTAATTATGTTAATAGGTTCTGATCTTTATTTAAAGGGCTGCACACTTTTGTCTAGCGCAGCGCCCTACTTGCAGCTTTTCTCCATGAGCCGTAAGTGTCTTCTTAGTGTGTGTTCCATGGCTGGTTCTCCCAGGTTTAGCAAGCGAATCCAGTTGCTTTAGCTTCGGCTATTCTTGCTTCACATGTGTCTCCAATTGCCTACAAGTTTTTGGTTGGGTTCTGTTTGTTCTTTTCTGCCTTTTGTTATTAAAACTTGCAAACTCACAGCTGGTGCGTGGTGCCCTTTATCATGCCCTGAAGGGTGTTTATGACAGAAGGGTGCTGCCAGTGTGAGCACCAGCAGCTGTGAGTTTGCCTTTTTTTTAAACTTTTCCCTCCGGTGTTTTTCTTTAAAGCCTGTGTTTTTATCGCTAACATGGCAGCATTTTCCAACCATGGACAAAGTGGGGTTAATGAGGAGGAATCTTTGGGCTCAGAACATTATCCATAACATCTTATCAGAGGCTCATGTCTCCCACACTCCCAAGACGGTACAGGAGTGCTTGGTTTGGGCTGCACAAATTCTGGAAGCATGCCCCAGTATGTGGAGCCATCCGGATTTAACAGACCTTCTCCTCTCCCTCATCAACCCATTGACCATGTTCCACGGGCTGGGGGAAATCTCCACACCCCAGCCTACACCTACAAGGAAGCGGTTCTGGGAACGGAAGCCCCGAGCCTCTCACCATCATCAAGCTGCAGACTTGTCTCCTCCTCCTGAACAGTGGCCCACCGCCTGCCGTAATGGGTAAGCAGCCCTCGTGTCCTCTGACGGTCCCAGCATGGAGGAACTGGAGGAGCACGAGCGGGTCTTGGGAGCAGAGAAGGAGCTCATTTTGAATTACAAGCCATTGCTCCTTCCTGAGGCTTCGCAGCAGCTGGAGGGAGGTTCACCAGGCACAGTGGAGTCTGTGCCTCCCCTGTCTCCGATTCTCTGCCTATCTCACCACATGACCTCTGCAGCTCCTGAAGAGACGTCATCTGGACCTGCAGCAGCCACCACAAAGCTCTGGGAGTTAAGGCAAGTATCTCTTCATTTATCAACATTTAATAATGAATTGTCTTGCCTTATTTCCGGTGGTGAAGCTCAGCAGCAGTGGCCCGATTTGGCTGAGCATTTACCATCTGCTACTATTATTCCACCCTCACCTGCTTCTCCTATGCTTCTCTCCAATTCCTCTGAGTGTCTACCGGTCCTGGGAGGGAACCGCCGGACAACGGAGAGGCCTGTGGTCCCAGAGAGGACCGGCCCAGCAAGGGAAAAGATCGCCTCCGGTGCCCCGAAGCCTGAACCGATGAAGGAACGTCCCCTGGTTTTGGCAACACAGGACCCGGTGCCATCGGTGAGGGGGTTCCGGGGCCTCAGTCTCGGGGTTAGGGGCATGCTGGTGTCAGAGGTGAGGCGGCCTTCAGCCACCACGCCAGAGGAACCATCGGCGTTGGCTGCCTCCCCCGGAGATCTTTGGTCTGCAGTAACCCCCATGCCTGCAGCGGGGGCCGCCGCAGCAGAGTTGAAGCTGGACCTCCAGGGGGTTGAGCCTGAAGCAACATAGTTGCCTGGATAAGCGGAGTCCAGGATGGCAGTGGAACTCGAGCTCAGGCAAGTACTCTTTGTTTTTCTCTTATCTGTCTTGGAGAAATCTTGTCTGGCTGTTGGTGGGGAGAGCCGGGTGCAGCCTTCAGCTGAACCTGAGCTCACCTCACCAGGATCTGCTGCTGCTGGTGACCCTGACCCTGCCTCTCTGTTTGTATTGTCTGAGCTCTCTCCCAGGGTCACCGAGGATAATCCACCTGTGCCAGATGTCTCCGTGGACCAAGGCACGCCGCCGGAGATCGCCGTTGGTCCAGCTTCCCCCGCTGAGGTCCTCAAGGACATTCCGTCCCAGCGCTGGACCTCCGTGGATGCAGTTTCAGCCCAGGCCAGGTCCTCCGTGGGTGCCGCTCCCCCTCCGGTTGAGGTCATTGCAGGTGCTTTGTTAAAGCCTGGGACCTCCATGGGTGCAGCTCCTCCACAGCCCGGGTTGCCGTGGGTGCTGTGTCCCAGTTGTGGACCATGGTGGGTGCTGCGTCCCAGCCTGAGATAAACTTAGGTACTGCGTCCCAGTGTTGGCCCACCATGGGCATTATGCTCCAGCCTGGGGGCCACCGTGGGTGCAGCCATGGCCCAGTCCGGGTCCACGGAGGGTGCAGCTCTGCTCCAGCCTGGAGCCACCAAAGGTGCTGCATTGCTCCAGCCCAGAGCCACCATGCATGCTGCATTGCTCCAGCCCAGAGCCACCACGGGTGCTGCATCGCTCCAGCCCAAAGCGGATGCAGCTTCATCCCAGTCTGGGACCCCCGAGGATGCTGCTGGCCAGACCAAGGGCATCATGGTTCCCCCTCCTTCGTCAGACACCATTGTGGTCCCCCTTCCTTCTCTACCAGATGTCGTAGTGGTCTCCCTTCCAGCGCCAGATGCCGTTGTGGCCCCGCCTCCTCAGCTCTCCCTCCCATGATTGGGTCTCCCCGTGGGGGAGCCACCTCCTGGGCCACCTCTCCTATTTGGGTGGCTTAAGAACTCTGGTCGGCCGCCTGATGGACTGAACCATTGGGTTGGGTGGCCCATTCTCCCCAGCAGGTCACCCGACTCGGAACACCGTGCCGTCCGCAGGCCTGGGACTTTGGCCTTTGGTCGCCCCTCTGAAGCTTTTAGCTCCTTGGCCCAGGGGGCCTAATTCATTGTTGTTGACTGGTGTGGGTCCTGAGTGGGGTTTGCTTTGTTCTCTCCTAGCCTGTTTCCTCCACCACCCACCCTGGGTGGGTCTTTGTGGTTCCCTGCTTGGGGTGGGGGTGGGGGCGGCTCTTTCTTTTTCTTTTGGTGTCACTATGGGGTGTCTGGGAACCAACCCCTTGAGAGGGGGGCTCTGCCATGAGCCGAGTGCTGGAGATTCCACCAGACTCGGTCTCATGGCTTGTTCAATTCAATTCAATTCAACTTTATTTATATAGCACCATTTCACAACAACAGTCATCTCATAGCACTTTCAACTATAGGGGAAACCCCCACAATTGCAGAAAGACCCCAGAAATCAGGTGATCCCCTGTGAGAAAGCGCTTGGTGACGGAGGAGAGGAAAAACTCCCTTTTAACAGGAAGAAACCTCAAGCAGAACCAGGCTCAGGGAGGGGCAGTCATCTGCTGCGACTGGCTGGGGGGTGAGGGGATAGAAAAGAAGAAGAGAACAGACATGTATAGAAAAAACAGCATGATGGGGACTCAATCTATGGGAGAGAACAAACAAATGTTAATGACCAGCAAAAAAAAAAAAAATCATTGAGAGTGAAGAAAGGAGTGAAGCCCAGTGCAATTATTGGAGGTCCCCTGGCTGTCTAAACCTATTAGCAGCATAACTAAGGGAGGGTTCAGAGACACATGATCCCTCCCTAATTGTAGGCTAGATCAAAAAGGAAGGTTTTAACACTATTCTTAAAAACAGAGCTCGAGCCTGACTTCCGAATCCAGATTGGCAGCTGGTTCCACAGGAGAGGAGCTTGATAACCTAAGGCTCTGCCTCCCATTGTACTTTTGGAGATTCTAGGTATTACAAATAATCCTGCATTTTGGGAGCATAGTGCTCTGTTAAGATAAGAGGGTAGTATCAGATCTTTTAAATAAATAGTGGCCTGATTATTTAAAGCTTTGTAAGTGAGAAGAAGGATTTTAAACTTAATTCTAAACTCTATGGGAAGCCAATGAAGGGAGGCCAGAACCGGAGAGATATGACCTCCCTTTCTAGTACCTGTTAAAACTCTTGCTGCAGCATTTTGGATAAGATGAAGACTTTTTAAAGATGTTTTAGGACAACCTGATAATAAAGAGTTACAATAATCTAATCTAGAGCTAACAAAAGCATGGATCAGTTTCTCACCATCACTCTGAGACAAGATGCTCCTAATCTTGGCACTATTATGCAAATGATAGAAGGCAGTCGTAGAAACAAATTTAATATGTGAATTAAAAAACAGATCTTGATCAAAAATAACTCCAAGGTTCCTCACAGAGCTATTAAGAGAAAAAGTAACCGCATCCAAACTAAGAGTTTGATTTGGAAAGGTATTTCTAAGGTTTTTTGGACCAACAAGAATGACTTCAATCTTATCTGCATTTAATAGCAGCAAATTGCAAAGCTTTGATTTTCTTAAGACAGGCCACTAACTTGGCTAATTGATTACTATCATCTGGATTCATTGACAGATATAATTGTATGTCATCTGCATAACAGTGAAAATGTATACAGTGCTTTCTAATAATGTTGCCTAATGGAAGCATATATAAACTAAAAAGAGTAGGGCCTAGCACAGATCCCTGTGGAACTCCATGACTGAGCTTTGAGTTGAAGGAAAACTCATTATTGACATGAACAAACTGGAACCTATCAGGTAAATAGCACCGGATCCCCTCAAGGCTGTGTACTCAGTCCACTGTTGTTTACACTTCTAACACATGACTGTGTATCCAGACATGAGGGGAACCAAATTATTAAGTTTGCAGACGACACCACGGTGGTGGGACTTATTCAGAGGGATGAGGAATCAATGTACAGGGAAGAAGTGAGAGACCTGGAGGGCTGGTGCAGGGAGAACAATCTGGTGCTCAACGTGGACAAAACAAAGGAGATGATTATCAACTTCCGGTGGTCACAGCCTGAGCACGTCCCCCTCAGCATCGGCGGCCGTTTAGTGGAGAGAGTAGAGAACATCAAGTTCCTCGGAGTGCAGATCTCGCAGGACCTGACCTGGAGCAAGAATTCCTTGGGGATCAGGAAGCAGGCTCAGCAGAGACTGCACTTCTTGAGGAAACTCAAACAGGCCTCTCTCCCCATCTGCATCCTCAGGACCTTCTACAGAGGTGTGGTGGAGAGTGTTCTGACACACTGCATTGCTACATTGTACTCCAGCTGCAGTATGTCAGACAAAAAAGCCCTGCAGAGGATAGTCAAGGGGGCTGAGAGGGTAATTGAAGTCTCCCTCCCCTCTGTCCAAGAACTTTTTCAGAACCGTTGTAGGAGCAGGGCACTGAACATTGTCAAGGACCGTTCTCACCCTCTGCATAAACACTTTGAACTTCTTCCATCTGGCAAACGATTCCGGAGCATCAGAGGCAGAACCACCAGACTGGTCAACAGCTTCCTTCCACAAGCTGTCAGGATGCTGAACAGTTGACCCGGAATCTCTCATACACACTACTGCACCTACGGACATTTTGTATATTATTTGTATATTATAGTTAGTTGGTTGTTTTTCCCCCAAGTATGTCTCAGGGATGTGTGAATGGATGGGGGGTGGGGTGGGGGTGGGGGGTGGAGCTATGTGGGAGTGTGTCTTAAATCATGCTGCTTCTATTTATATGGATGCCGAGAGAAACGCAATTTCATCTTGCCTGCACTACAGTTGTATGTACAGCAATATGACAATAAAGTTTGATTTGATTTGATTTGAAATAAGATCTAAACCACTGCAACAAAGTTCCATTAAGTTCAACATAGTGTTCTAATCTATCAAGTAGAATATTATGATCGATAGTATCAAAAGCTGCACTAAGTGTCATGTGTGGAGCTGGTGTTTCAGCTCTGCTCATGATTTGTGGCTGTAGCTTCTGATTGGTTGCTATTTGGTTCCAGCTTTTGGGTTAGCCCTGAGCCTTGGGCCTCGCCAGTCTACAGCCACACCCCTCCCTCTGCCAGGCACTCATCGGCTGTCATTGGTTTCTGTACACACACACACACACACACACACACACACACACACACACACACACACACACACACACACACACACACACACACACACACACACACACACACAGAGTCCCGCCACACATCTGCATCCACTTTTCACCCATCAGCCTACTTGGTATTTATTGGGTGACAGTGGGCATTCAGTGTTGTGGCGTCAGTCTTCAATGCACAGTCTGATTCATGGTCATGTGCCTATGTGACGTCCTGAAGCAGTTGGGTTCCTTTCCTTTGGACTACGATGGTGTTGTTTTTCTCCAGAGCCCTCTGAGCTCCGACGCCTTATGTACAGTAAGTCTCTCCTTTTTATTAACTGCCCTTTTTTCCACTGCCCTGTTCCGCCTGGGAGTGCATGGGGCTTTCCCTATATCCAACTGGCCTCAGACTACCAGTGCCAGTGTACCTGACTGTGTTTCCCCAAGTGAACATTTTCCCTGTTTTTATGTGTCTTTGAGTTATCCCATTCTGTTAATAAACTCGTTCACTTCACCTGTGGTTTGGGCTTGTATTAATCCACATGTTCGCTGCGAGATTACGCAGCGGACATGACACTAAGGTCTAAAAGGACAAGTACAGAAACAAGTCCATTATCAGATGAGATAAGGAGATCATTAGTGATCTTCACTAATGCTGTTTCAGTATTCTGATGGATTCTAAACCCACACTGAAACTCTTCAAATAAACCATTTCCCTGCGAGTGGTCAAATAATTGCGTAGCAACAACTCTTTCTAAGATTTTTGAAATGAAAGGGAGATTAGAGATCAGTCTATAGCAAGCTAAAATTCCTGGATCCATCGTTGGCTTTTTGAGTAAGGGTTTAATTACAGCAGTTTTAAAAGCCTGCAGTACATGGCCTAATGTTAATGAAGAATTGATTATTTGAAGAATAGTGCTACCAATAAATGGGAAGACTTCTTTAAATAACCTGGTAGGAATAAGGTCTAAAAGACAAGTTGAAGGCATAGATGAGGAAATTATTTTATCTAACTCCAAAAGGTCAGTTGGAGTAAACTCATCCAAACAGATATCAGTTGAAGGAGTTGTAGTTACTGTATTAAAGTGAGCAATGGGAAGAATCTGACTGATTTTATATCTGATAGATGAAATTTTATTATTGAAAAAGTTCATAAAGTTCTGACTAGTAAGCTCTAAGGGAATGCTAGGATTGACAGAGTCCTGACTCTTTGTCAGCCTGGCTACAGTGCTGAAAAGAAACCTGGCGATAATTCTTGTTCTCTTCTATTAATGCCGAATAATAACTTGTTCTAGCTTTTCTAAGAGATTTTTTATAAATTAAAAGATGATTTCTCCAAGCTAAATAGATTTCATCTAAATTAGTGGAGCGCCATTTTCTTTCTAATTGACGAGTCTTCTGTTTTAAGTTACAAGTTTCTGTGTTGAACCAAGGAGTTAGAAATCTCTGATTAGACTTTTTCTTTTATAAAGGGGCCACATGTCTAGAGTCTGATGCAGAGAAGCTGTAACACTATCTACAATGCTATCAATTACAGAAGGAGCAAGCTCTCCATATCCAAGATGGCGCCCACAGCGGTCGACATGGTGCTTCGCTGCGCTCTTTGTTTGTTTTTGTTTGTCAATTGTGTGTCTGCTTGCACTTATACCCGTGAAGAACTTTTTAGTGCAGTTCTACACAGCCATCATCGAGTCCATCCTCACCACCTCCATAACCGTGTGGTACGCAGGAGCCACTGCCAGGGACAGACTAAGGCTGCAGCGCGTCGTGCGCACTGCTGAGAAGGTGATCGGCTGCAAGCTCCCATCTCTCCAGGATCTGTACATCTCCAGGACCCGGAGGCGTGCTGGCCGGATCATAGCCGATCCCTCACACCCTGGTCACGTACTGTTTGCCCCCCTCCCCTCTGGTAGAAGACTTCGGTCCATCCAGACTAAAACCTCCCGTCACATGAACAGCTTCTTCCCCTCTGCCATTAGACTGCTGAACACTAAGTGACTCTCGTGCACCATGTACAGCAGCTCAACCAGACTCATGTCAATCATCACTGTTTTCTTCCTGCATTACCGACTGCACTATATAGTTCTCCACAGTATCTGCTGCTGGCTAATATATATTTTAACTGTTGACCAGTATCACTTAATCTTATCCTACACTTTATTACATGTATAGTTTATTTCTCTTATCTTATCATGTTTAATGTTGCAGCATTGTACCGAGACAAATTCCTAGTTTGTGTACTACATGAACAATGGCAATAAACCTGATTCTGATTCTGATTCTGATTCTATTTCCGTTGTGTTGACACATGGCATAGAGGAAACAATCTGCATAAATTTGGTAACAGCATCATCTGAGAGGCATCTGCTGTAATAATATTTTTCTTTAGGAGCCAAATAGTCAGAAATGGTAAAATCAAAGGTTAACAGACAATGGTCTGACAGTACAGGGTTATGAGGAGACACTACCAGATTTTCTATTTCTATGCCATATGTCAGAACAAGGTCCAATGTGTGGTGGAGATAATGGGTAGAATTTCATACTTTCTGAGAAAACCCCATTGAGTCTAATATTGAATTAAATGCCATATTAAGACAATCACTAGCTACATCTACATGTATATTAAAGTCCCCTACTATAATTATTCTATCTGATTTCAGCACTAAATCAGCTAAGAATTCTGCAAATTCAGATAAAAACTCTTAGTAGGCTGATGGAAGAAGATAAACTTTGGCAAATAAAATTGGGTTTAGCCTAAAATTGCAAAAATGCCCAATACTGAGGACCAGGTCCTTAAAGGAATTGTAATGTGTTTTTTGTTTTACATTAACTAGTAATTTGGAATGGTAAACTGTTGCTACTCCTCCTCTTTGACCAGAACTTCTGGGATTTTGACAGTTTAAATAACCAGAGGGAGTTGATTCATTTAAACCAACATAATCCTCTTGCCCTAAACAAGTCTCTGTAAGAGATATTAAATCAATCTGGTGATCAATTAACATATCATGGACTAGCAGAGACTTGGGAGTTAGGGACCTAATATTTAACAAACCACATTTAATTTTTATATTATGAGGAGGAACAGAGGCCAAGTCATTCAATTTAGAGACTTCATGTTTAATTTGAGTTTTACCAACTTTTTGTTTAATCTCTTTGGGGTGCTTACATATTATATTTTTATTTACTTTGGAGGGAGCAGACAATGATTCTGTAATGGGGAAGACAGGGGCTAAATTGAGGGGTGGCGGATGAAGAGGAGCTGCAGAGAGGCGTGTATGACTGCGACTCTGCTTCCTGGTCCCAACTCTGAGTTGTCAAGGTTTTGGAAATTTGGATAAAAATGATGCCAGATTGTTCGATAAATGAGATGCACCATCCAAAGTGGGATGGACGCCGTCTCATCTAATAAGATCAGGTTTTCCCCAAGATGAGTTCCAATTGTCTATGTAGCCCACATTGTTTGCAGGACACCACACAGACAGACAGCAGTTGAAGGATGACAAGCGGCTAAACATGTCATCACTGGTCAGATTGGGGAGAGGCCCAGAGAATACTACAGAGGCAGACATTGATTTTGCAAAGTCACACACCGATTCCACATAAGTTTTGTGACTTACGACTGTCGGAGTCAGATGTCGTTAATGCCTGCGTGGATAACAGTTGTGGGGTATTTACAGTTACTTTTAGCCAGCATTTTCAAATTTGACTCGAAGTCGCCTGCTCTGGCCCCAGGAATGCATTTGACTATGGCCACAGGAGTCTCTAGGTTCACGTTTCTGACTACAGAGTTGACAATGATCAGAGTTTTTTCTTCAGCGGGTGTGTCGCTGAGAGGGGAAAAGCGATTAGAAACATGAACAGGTTGGTGGTGAACCCGGGCCTTGTGGCTAGGCTTCCTTCTCATCGTCATGCTCAGGAGGACCGGAGGACCGCTAGCAGGCCACGTTATGCTAGGGAGCTCCGCTGCAGCTAAGGGGCGTCCGTCATTATTAACTGGCGCAGACGGTGTTTCAATGCAGTGGAGCTGGGATTCCAAATCAGACAGCCTCGCCTCGAGTGCCTCAAGAAGACAACATTTATTATATTTACCATTATCACTAAAAGAGGCAGAGGTGTAGCTAAACATCTGACAGAGAGAGCACACCAGAGAAGAAGGGGAAGGAGAGCGAGTAGCCATAGCTAGAGGCTAACTCGAACCTAACAAAAACACCGATGAAATGTGAACAGAAGGCTAAAGAGAGTGATTAGATGACACTGAGTGTGCACACAAGTGCAAGAGGCTTGTTAAACAGACGTGAGAGCTGACGGTAGATAGAAAAAAGTGATTAAAATGCAATTAAAGGCAATAATCCTCAGGAGATTGAGAGCTAACCACAGAGAAAACCACATAGACAGCTAGCAACACAGGAAGTCACAGGAAGATTTCTGCTTATCTACTCATTTGTTACATTTTATGCTTTTTGGGGTTTATGTATTCTTGTTCTGCTTGCCGTTTTTCCTTTTTGTGTTAATGTTATATTTCTATTTTGCATTTATTTATATTTATTTTGAATGTTATTTTATTCTTTATATCTTTAGTATTATCCTCTGACTGTTGACAGCTGTCAGGGGCGTGAAGCTTTGTGTGGGCATGCCCTGTCAGCTGTCAGTTTTTGGTTTGCCTCCCTCTCACTGCCTCAGCTGATCCCAATTATATATCATCGCTTTATCCTGCCCGTTCAGGTAGCCACACCTGTTGCTATTTATGTTAATGGGTTCTGAGCCCTATTTAAGGGACTGCACACTTTTGTCTAGCGCAGCACCCTACTTGCAGCTTTTCTCCATGAGCCGTAAGTGTCTCTTTACATTTTATTTTTCCTAGCGTGTGTTCCATGGCTAGTTCTCCCAGGTTTAGCCAGCGAATCCAGTCGCCTTAGCTTTGGCTATTCTTGCTTCACCTGTGTCTCCAATTGCCTACTAGTTTTTGGTTGGGTTCTGTTTGTTCTTATGTGGATTTTGTTATTAAAACCTGCAAACTCAAAGCCAGCACATGGTGCCTTTTGTCCTGCCCTGAAGGGTGTTTATGGCATTTGTATGATTTATTTTCCTGTTTACGTTCAGTGTAGTTTTGCTATATATACTGCTCAAAAAAATAAAGGGAACACTTTGAAAACACATCAGATTTTAATGGGAAAAAATAAGCTGGATATCGAAATTGTGGCAGGCTAGTCCAGTTTACTCAGATTAAAGGAACACTTTTTTTTTAAATTTAAATTTGTCCAGGAGGTAGCACACACCCTCTCTCTCTCTCTCTCTCTCTCTCTCACTCACTGACTCACTCACTCACGCACACACACATACATACTGGTGTGATAGTTCATGGAACTAATGTTTAGTTTCAGCATGGCAGCTCTATGAAGATTACACATTTCTAGATGTTTCATATTGTGGACAATATTAGGATATTAGCCCTGTAAGTTATTCTCACTGTTTTTACTGAGCTTTATGCATTGGTATTTTCTTATTTCATATAAATTCATTCAATTCTACACTCAACTCACCAAAGGAGAGATGAAGTCTGTGGCTAAGAACACTGTGTCCTTCCATGTATTCTTACTTTAGACCTGTGTGCAGTGAAAAATACATTCACCCCCGAGACCGTTTTTGGTCTGAGTGAATTAAATTTAATTTGCGCTGGACTACATCGAAAATGAGCAGAAAATAGATGCTCAGAACAGAAAAAAAAAACAGCCTATGGGGGTGAAGTTGCAGGGCAGCTGGCAAGCAGACCGAGTATCAGTGTAAATGATCCTGGTGTAGGGAACCCACGCTGGGATATTCATCTCAAACTGGAAGCAGAGGGGAGGGGAATATTCCCTCTGCCGGCAGAGCGTGGGGGATTAAACGGAGAAGGACAGTACGTATTGTAATGGGAGAAGTTATGGTAATGCAGCAGGAAGGAGTAGCTGTGGGGACAGTAAGGGGTGGATGTGTGAACGTATTGTAATGCAAGATTTCAGGCAGCAGGGGGAAGGGATGGAGTGGTATAAAAGGAGAGACCCTGGTGTATTGAAGAAAGTGTTTTTCTGTGTATGAATGAAGTGAGAGTGAGAAATAAAGTTCGTCTGTCGTGCAAGTCTGGTTCCTTTATTTGCACTCTCCACACTGGGCCATCCTGTGTCTCAGGTGAAAATACTGTATCCGTATCGGTACATTTTATAGTATCATGATATCTCCAAGCCCTGTCATAAGGGAACACTACTTGGGTAAATTTCTGGATACTCTGCAAACTTCTGCCTACAATAAAACTGCTCACAAAAAGTACACGCACATGTACTTGAGTAAATGTTCCTACCCAGCCAGCATGTCCATGTGGGCCCCACCAAAGGTTAAAACTGGGCTGTCTTATGGGTCCCATCTGTGTTTTCCCACACAGACTTCACCTGCTGTCAACTTAATTTCTCATAAATTTGCCATTTTCTTGTAAATCTGTGACTTTTCCCCCTAACTTGAAACATTTTTATTGGAAATTTGAAGATTTCTCAGAAATTTGTGACTTTTTTTTTACTGTAAACTTCCAGCTTTTTCCTCATAAATTTGTTAGTTTTTCTTTTAAAATTGCAACTTTTTTCTTGAGTATTTGCTAACTTTTTCTTGTAATTTTAGAACTTTATCATAAATTTGGCACTTTTTTACTGTAGTCTTGCAACTTTTTTCATAAATTTGTTACATTTTTCCCTGTAAATCTGCTGTTTTGTTGTAAATTTGTGAGTTTTTCCCATTTATTTGCAAGATTTTTCTTGTAAATTTGGAACTTGTGAACTGCAAATTTTCAACTTTTTTTTACTGTAAACTTACAACTTTTTTTCATAAATTTAGGCTGTTTTTCTCACAAATTTGCAACTTTTTTCTCATCAATTTTCAATTTATTTACTCACATTTGCTACTTTTTTGTTAAACTGCAACATTTTCCAAGTTGTTCCTCATAAATTTGACTTTTTTCTTGTAAATTGGTTAAATTTTTCTTGTAAAAATTGATATAGCCTTCAATTAGGGAGAGATCATGTGTCTCTGAACCCTCCCTTAGTTATGCTGCTAATAGGTTTAGACAGCCAGGGGACCTCCAATAATGCACTGGGCTTCACTCCTTTCTTCACTCTCAGTGAATTTTTTTTTTTGCTGGTCATTAACATCTGTTTGTTCTCTTCCATAGATTGAGTCCCCATCGTGCTGTTTGCTCTCTACATGTCTGTTCTTTTCATCTTCTCTATCCCCTCACCCCCCAGCCAGTCGCAGCAGATGACTGCCCCTCCCTGAGCCTGGTTCTGCTGGAGGTTTCTTCCTGTTAAAAGGGAGTTTTTTCCTCTCCACCGTCGCCAAGCGCTTGCTCACAGGGGACCGCCTGATTGCTGGGGTTTTTCTGCAACTGTGGGGGTTTCCCCTACAGTTGAAAGTGCTATGAGATGACTGTTGTGAAACAGCGCTATATAAATAAAGTTGAATTGAATTGAATTAAATTGGAACTCTTTTCAAGTAATTTTACATTTTTTTTTCTGATAAATTTGCAACTTTTTTCTCTTAAATTTGCGATCTTTTTCCCTCATAAATTTGCTACTATTGTTTTTGTAAATTTGTCACTTTTTCAAATCAATTTTCACAATTTTTTCTCATAAATTTGTGACTTTTTTCTCGTGATTTTGCCTATGGCACCAGTGTTACTGAAACTTGCCCCCCCCCCCCCACATTAAACCCACATTAAGCTTGGCACTTTCCTTTGTGTGTGTGTGTGTGTTTGTGTGTGTGTGTGTGTGTGTGTGTGTGTTTGGGGGGGTTACCGTATTTTTAGGACTATAAGGTGCACCGGATTATAAGGCGCATTAAAGCGAGGTAGTCGGAGCCGGGAAAAAAATTTTTTTTTGCGTGCATGGAAAGAAAATCCTATCTATAGTCATTATAGACACATATAGCGCGATTGTCTGCGAGTGTGAATGACCTGTTCCATGAGCAGGCGGAATGTTTTTAGTCCGTGGCTGTTTACATCGCCATATTGGCCAGAATACTCGTTCGGTAGTCGCTCAGTAATACGATATTTACAGCCGTATTTACTGCTCCCGTTTACAGCTAAACAGGAGCAGTTTCGATGCCGAAATTTCTCATACAAATCCTAATATACGTGTGTATCGACTACCTCGCGAGGTAGTCGGATCTGGGAATTTTTTTTTTTTTAATTTTTTTTTTGCGTGCATGGAAAGAAAATCCTATCTATAGTCATTATAGACACATATAGCGCGATTGTCTGCGAGTGTGAATGACCTGTTCCAAGAGCAGGTGGAACGTTTTTGGTCCGTGGCTGTTTACATCGCCAGGATACTCGCTCAGTAATCGATACGGCTCGCTCTCCGGCGGCAGCCCCGAGAAGTAAACAATGCAAACAAATGCCGGGACGCTTGAATTCTTTTGTCCCGAAAATATCATTTTTTAATATTAATTACAGCTAAACAAGAGCAGTTTTGATCCACGATCCATTGGCAGATAGTGGCGTAACTCGCTAGCAATTTAACTTTGAATGACCTGTTGACACCAATATAGCGGTTGGAGTTCTTTGGTTAATCCACCCGGAATGATGGCAAGCTCCGAATTAGTTTGCTTCACTTGGGTTTTGACAGTATCAGTGAGATGGGCGCGCATGGAGTGGCAGATCAATAGGGATGGAGATTTGTGGAAAAAGCCATCCGGCCATTATGTTGAAGCACATATTACTCCGCGAGGCTCCTGACTACCGTAATGCTCCGACAATCCATCAAGCGGTTCGGCTTCGTAGCTTACCAAAGTCGTACTAAAACATTTTTGACAGATTTTTGAGCGCCGTGTACCACATAAAATCGGTTCGAGGTCAGTAAGCACAACCAGAATTAATATATAAGGCGCACCGGATTATAAAGTGCACTGTCGATTTTTGAGAAAATTAAAGGATTTTAAGTGAGATGAGATGATGAGATGAGATTCAACTTTATTGTCATTACACATGTATGAATACAAGGTAACGAAACGTGACTTGGCATTTGGGCACGCTCTGCAGAGCGTATCCAAGGCCGGGGCAGCCGCTAGGCGCCAGTCATAAAGAAGAAAGGAAAAAAAAGAAAAGAAATGATATGACACAATAGGCGAGAGAAAAAAACATGTTTTATCAAATTGACGCTTAATGGGTAAGCGAAATTTTGATTGCAGGCAAAAAAAACCCTCAATGCATATTTAGCAAACATTTAGTGGACAAAAAACCAAAAGACCAAAAGTCAGAGAGAGTCAGTGAATGGATGGGTGTAATTCAGTATTATGAATCAGTGTGTTCGTGTATGTTGAATGCAGGTGGGTGTTTATCAGTTACTGGAGGCAGCAAAATCTCTCCCAGCCGAGATGTTATGTCTTAGTGTCTGAAACTCGGAAGCATGTCCTTGAGGCATGGCAGATGGAAATTTCCTGAGCCAGTCACATGTCAATGAGAGTTCAGATGCAGTCCCAGATTGTTTATGAAAGAGAAGCACAATCTTCTGTTTTGTCTTAATCCAGGAGGAAAATAGACAACAAGGCATCGAATTGAAGGTCTGGTAGACACAGATCACAGAGCATAGAATTTTACATCTCATGCAATCCTGTGTCCATAATTTCCATACTTAGGCTTTAAATCCATTCCTTGGAGGCACCAAAAACGACTCCAGATGTTTCCCTTCTAGAACATGGGTAAACATGTCCGGTAGAGTCCATTCTCTCTACAATGCATGCCAGGTGGAAATTTCCATGTTAATCATTGCCGATAGTTAGTGCACTCCCCCGTCTAGTCGAATTGTTGAGAAGCAGCTATGCCGGGACCGCTTTTAATTAGCTCTTCCAGTTAATTTTTCGATACACCAGGAAAAACTTCAGAGCCAATCAGCAGAAAATCCTGTGATCCTAGCCAAACCAGGTAGATGTTTCCACATCCTCAGTCGAATTATGCAGACACATGCGTTCCAATCCATGGGTCTCTCCATAGGGGCTCCCCCTGGCCCGAATTTATATAAAATGTTGTTAATTTTATTAAAGCCGCTCACCAAATCCATTTTTTTCGTTTGGATCAAGATTCAGCCAGAAGAACAGCGACGCAGACAAGACAGCAAGCTGGGATTCTCAGTTAGGGAGGGAAGGAGGGTAAAAGAGGGGAGCAGCAAAGAAAAAGGCATCTGTTCTCTCTGAAGGGCAAGAAGAAAAAGTGCACCTTATAGTCCAAAAAATACAGTAATTGTGTTTTATTTCAATGTGTGAACCACTTTGTGCTGCATCTTTTTGTATGAAAAGTGCTCTATAAATAAAGCTTTGATTGATTGATTGAAACCCACTGGGGCTCAGAAGGGTTTGAAGCAGGTAAACGGATCACCTGCTTACCTGTGCCACAGGTAAAGTCCATATTAATAGGCAAACACAGATGGGGCCTACATGGAACCCATGGACAAACCCACATGGGACCTGAAAGACAGCTCAGTTTAACCTATCGTGGGGGCCACATGGACATGCTTTTCCCACTCACTGTACTTTTTATATTTTTTCCATGTAAATTTCAGACTTTTTTCCTCATAAATTTTCTTTTTTTTTTAAAGGGGCCCCACCCCTTCAGGGAGTTCTGGACCTTCCTGCCTGTCATTGCATCATCATCATCATCATAGCAGTCTGTCGCGGGCCACAATAACTGTTTCATTTAGGTCTGATCAGATTCCTCCACGCAGCTCTGTCTTTCGCCCTCCCCTGCCAGGAACTCCTGACCTTGTTAACCCGGGCGACATCCGAGCCGGTATGAGTTGCTTTCTGACTGACCATTTCATGAAACTGCTTGCAAAGTATTTGAGTACCGCTAGTTTTTGCTGGACTAGCGGCACATTCTTGGCAGATAGAGGTATTATCAGTGGCAAGGACAGGCCAAGACAAACTGACTCAAGTATCTGCTGCAGTGACTGACTAGATGATAGTTTTGTTTATCTCTGCTCTTTGTGTAGTGCATGTCACGATGCACCTACTGGCAAAAGTCCACCACAGACCTTGCGACAGATGTGCTTATCTGCCAGGATGTCCAGTCTCACCCCATGTAACTGGGAGTGGTCCACCACAGACTTGTGACAGATATTGTTTTTAGTTCTGCCAGGATGCCCAGTTTCACCCTCCACATCCTCAGAAGGACAGTGTTGCCGGTTCTGTATCTTTGTATAAGGAGTTCTTATCCCTGTGTCTTTTTGATTGTCCTGCCCTTTTATATGTGAGTCTCGGTTTGTTGCTCTGTGAGAGGTCATTGTCATTACCCTGCCAGTGTTACTTGTCCATATTCCCGTGTTTCATGTTCCTGTGTTTCGTCTGTTCCTGCCTTGCCTTGCTTGTGTTTTGATGCCAAGTTTTTGTTTTATGTTAGCTTGGTTTTATTGCAAACTCTCCATATTGTCACTGCTGTGGTGATTCAAAGTTGGTAAGACCTGAAAATTGGGCATTTTGTTTGTTTATTTGTCCATTTGACTGTCAGAAGAAAATAGAGCAGAATAGAATAAAATAGAATAGAATAGAACAGAATAGGCTTTATTGTCGTTGTACAGTTGTACGGTACAATGAAATTGTGGGTGCTCTGCCAGGCCACCGTGCAATAAAGTAAGAGAGGAGGATTAGATAAAACACAGTTACAGAACACACGAATAAACACATGACTGACATAAAAATGGCCCACAATTATGGAAATATACACTGGTATGGAAGTGGTTTCATGGATGGGTCAATATCCATGAAAGTGCGGAGTGCAGAGACAGGTGTGATTATTATGATAATTAAAAAGGTTAGCAGAATTACACAAAAACTACTTGACGGATTTCAGTGAAATTTTCACCAGAGTTTGAGGTGATCCATGAGTGCACAACTCCACCAAGGACCTATCTCCTCATAAGATGTTAGCAAGGCTTACGCAAAAACGACTGCCCGGATTGTCATGAAATTTTCATCATAGGTAGCTCATGGGCTCTGGGTGAACCTGTTACATTTTGGAGGTGACCCGTCAACACACACCTCCGCCAAAGCCCTATCTCGCAATGTGAAATGCAGGGTTACGACAAAAAAACAAACAAAAAAAAACTACTGGATGAATTTGGAAGTATGGACAGCGGTACAGGCAAAGGTCCAGACAGAGGGATGGCGGGACAGAGGTACGAACAGATTCTGGCTGTAATATACACCTGCCGAGCACACTGAAGCAAGAGTCTGTAAAAGTAGTCAAATATGTTTCCATCACTTACAGCAAGCTTCTTTAACATCTAAAAATGACAGTAAGAGAAGTACTGCAGGAAATTGTCAGGACATCCATTAATGAGACATCCTTTATCACCCTTTAACATTTTAATACAGCACAGAGAGCGAGAGAGATGGGAAGGCAGTATAGAAACTGTATTGCTGGTATATGATTACGTAGCCATTTGGAATTACTGACAATCTGGGTGACTGATTTTAGTGACTGGCAGTCTGACTCACCGGATGACTCATGCTAGATTGGTTTGTTTAAGTACTTAGTTTGGAAAGAAGTGCAGATGGTTTTCTCCAATCATTAGGAAAGTTTTAAAAATACATTATAAGTATTTCAGACACTGACGGTGATGACTGACGATGCTCGTTTCTAGTGTTGGTCTTTCTGCTTGTGCGTCGCTATCTTTGGGGAAAGGACACCCACTTTAACCCTGCGTCGACAGATGTCACATCTAATAGACAACACAGCCTGTCTGCAAAAGGTGAGCACTTAAATTTGCAACTTATCCCATAAGTTTTAGGCTTTTTTTTGCTCTGAACTTCTGATTTTTTTTTCCCAGATATGAAATAAATTTGCAACTCATTTCCTAAAAAATGAAGAATTTTTTCAAAGCGAATTTGCAACATTTTTTGCCTGAATTTGCAACTTTTTCTTCCAAATTCATAGCTTTGTTTCCTGGTAAATTCACAGCTGTTTTCTTAAAAAAAAAATACACAACTTGTTTCACAGAAATCTGCAAAGTTTTTCTCATCAGTTTTAAACTTTTTTCCTTGTAAATGTGCATTAATTTTCTCTTAAGTTTGTGAAGTTGACCTCTTCAATTCTGAGCTTTTTAATGGTATATTTGCAATATATTTCCACATTAATTTGTGACTTTTTTTTAAAAAAATGTGCAACTTTTTTAAAAAAAAATCTGGCCCTTTTGTCTTCTAAGTGTAGTTTTTTCCTCATATTTTATAATTTTCCAACTCTTTGTGTAAATTAGCTTTTATTCTGTTTAATTTGGAACTTTTTCTTTTAAATTCAGTTTTGTTCTAGAGGACAAAATTCAACATTTTCTCGTGAAATTTTTTTTGTCATGCTAAGGGATCAAAAGAAAAGTTTCAAATCTACAAGAAAAAGTTGAAATTTACAAGAAAAAAAATGCAAATTGAGGAGGAAAACAATGCAAATTTAAAAGGGTCATTGACTGAAAAATGGTGTGTTTGTAAGTTTTAACTGTCTGAAATGAGTCTACTGGTCACGTAATTATCCCAAAATTTTCAAAACAGTAAATTCTCTTAAAAAAACACAGCCTTTATCTCGTTTTTCTCTCCCAGAAACGCCAGAAACGCTTTTGACTTTTCTGTGGAACTCATACATCATGTCTAGAAAAAGCCAACCCACCACCATACTTGAGACCCGCCCACTACTGGTACTCTATTATTGGCCCACCTAGCTCTCTGTCATGTAGATGGAAGAGGCTACTAATAGCTCAGTAGCCTATTAGCTCCTCAGCTATTAGCCCCCAAGCTAACATTGGTTCCAGGAAGCTCGAACCAAGCATAGCTTATATTGTTATTTTCTTCAGCTTAGTCACCCTAATAACCATCCCTGTTAACCACCTGGTTCACCGGTCCGCGGTCCACAATGTGCCTCGCGTCGCTCCGGCCGGTCTCCCAGTGGTTTCACCATGGTTACGCAGCAGGTCGCCAGTGCTGGCATGCCGGTCATGAGGAGCTGAGAGCCAGCAGCTCCAGGCAGCAGCCCCAGGTCGTGGCAACTGCCTGCGCCACAACCTGGGGCTGCGCAGGCAGTTGCTGCGACCCAGGGATGCCGCCTGGAGCTGCTGACTGTCATGGCTAGCTCCTTCACCATCCTCCGGGCATACTCTTGCGGGTAGCGTGGGGGAGCTGCTTCGTGATGGGGCATCCCCCAGCTGGCTGTGGGAGAGGAGTGGAATACTGCGGAGTGAGACATTGCCCTTTGAGATCCTGCGGCTCTGCCAGCGGCCTTGGGTTGAGGCCATTGGTGGATCGCTCGATGTGCAGTGCTGGCGATTTGTTGTGGCACCTCGTTGGAGTTGTTGGGGGGGGGGGAGTGATGTGAGAGGCACAAACGACTGTGGATCGGTGAACCAGCACTGCTCATCCACGCTAGAAGGAGGCTAAAAGCTACTCGGCTAATGGCTAACTGACGTAAGAGGGAGGGCAGAGTTGAACAGCTGAAGGATGTTTCTTAAAGTGATAGGCTTTAAATCATTGTTTCAAGAAAGCCAAGAAAAATTAAAGCTGCCAGCAGCTGTAAGCGGGTTCTCGCCCCCTGTGCAACTGTGGACCCCGGCACCTGTCGTACCTAGCTGGTTCAGAAAATTCCCCATCGTTGCGGCAAGCACTGCGTGAATAATAAACCATTTGGCGCAGTACTTCCTGTGAGCAGTAGATGGCGCTATAACTTTTGTCAATCTTTTTAAGCAGGAGCATGTGGGGCGGGACCAATATCCATCGTAGAAAATTTTGTGAAAATCAGACAGTTTGTCAAAGTTACAATTTTCTGATGTTCCATGGCAAGGAGTCAACCTTCGCCATGTCGCCATGGCAACACTTCCCTGTCAGTTATGTGTTGCCCACCTTTATAGGACTACATATGACAGTCACCTCATCCTATGTTCCAGATTTCATGACTCCAGGTCGTTCCCAACCATCCCAACAAGATCACGGATTGAATGGCGAGGAGGGCGTGTTCATAGTAACAGCAGTGACGCCATGCTAAAGCTGATGTGCAGTTATGATCAACCAGGTGGTTTGATAAACCTCAGAAAATTGCACGTCATTCTGGCAAGCAGCACATGAGTATGGCATGGGAGTAATGGCAAGTTCCTGTTCATTGGCAGTAGGGGGCGCTGTTGCTATGTGTCATTCTTTATTATAGAAATTATCAGTATTGGCTACCTATTCACCACACAGAATTTGGCTGAAATCAGTCAATGTATGTATGTGAGTTTTCGTGCACGTTGACTACCCCAACAATGAGATCTTAAATGGAGAAGAAGAAGAAAAAAAAATTCTAGCAATTACAATAGGGCTCTCGCCCACTGACGTTGTCAGTGGCTCGGGCCCTAATAAAAAAAAAAAAAATTTGCTTCAAAAATTAAAAAATTTAAGAAAATCTAAACAAAATATGTCACAAACACTTCATTAAGAAAGACATGAGTGAGCTGTTAAAATGTGGAAAAATTGCAGTCAATGACCCCTTTAAAAGAAAAGTTTCAAATCTACAAGAACAGAGTTGGAAATTTACAAGAAAAAAAATGCAAATTGAGCATAAAAGAGATGCAAATTTGAAAGAAAAGTCTCAAATCTACAAGAAAAAAATTACAAATTTGCACAAAAAAGTTACAAATTATTGAGAAAAAAAGTTGCAAATTTACAAGAAAAAAATGCAAATTGAGGAGAAAAAAGATGCAAATTTGAAAGAATTTTTTCAAATTTATAAGAAAAAAGTTTTAAATTTACAGGAAAAAAGTAGCAAATTTACATTAAAAAATGCAAAATGAGGAGAAGAAAGCTGCAAATTTAACCTCTTAAAATTCCGGTGTTCTGCTGGTGAATCTGACTTTCTTTGCATATGTTAAATTTAGGGACATTGGCTGGAATGCTGGGGTTTAAAATGGTGTACCATTGCATTAAGAAATCTTAAAGGTAAAATTTGATATCTGAGTCATATTCTATTCATGACACTGACCTTTTCAGTGGCTAAAAGATTCATGGATGGGAGAGCATTTCCGAAAGGGGCTTTTTATCTTAATACCTATGCAGCAAATGTTTCTGAAAAAATGAGGCTAGAAAATGTGTTTAATGTGTGTTTATTTTAAAGGGGTTGCTTTTTTTTCTACATTTTCACAGCTCACACATCTTAATGAAATGTGTGACACATTTTGTTCAGATTTTCTTTATTTAATTTTTGCAGCAAATCTGTTCTTTATTTTTCCAGCCTCTCTAACAAAAAAAAGCCTTTTTTGAGTGTTGTAAGGGGAATTTTATATCTTCTACTCTTATGTAATTTGTGTCTTTTATCAGTAATAATGTGTGGGTTTTTTTGCTGTTCTTTGACTGAAGAAATTGGTCTCTCTTCTGCTAAATGTTCTTCAGTTAGGAGGATAATGCCTGTTGCAAACCAGAGTTCTGGTCAAGGGGTTGTAAAGTTTATTACCCAGGATGGGGAGAGCTGGAGGGGGTTGAGTGGTTTCCTGTCTGGAAATTAAAGTGAGAAACAGCAAATTTATCTTTAAAAAGTTGTAAATTAATTTTAAAAAGGTGCAAATTTACAAAAAATAACAGTAAAAAGCTGTTTATGAGAGACTAGTGTTGCAATTTTATTTGGCTCTTTTACCTCCTTTTTTAAAGGCTTATATTACTTTTCTGGCTTCATGCAGCTTTTTTGGACAAAAATTGCTTAAAATAGCTCTTTTGATAGTGGAGGTTAGCTGCTGGAATAATGCGACCAAAATGCATGGCATTGTGTCTTGTATATTGTACTTTGAACACAATAGTGCCATGCATTTTCACCTTTTCAGCCCTGAAACTCTCTGTTGGTCAGATTGATCCCTGAACTGCCAGTCGCGGTGCCAAACATTTGCACTCCTCTTTAAACACAGAGAAAGTGTGAGCCTCAAACTTTGTTACTGCAAAACGGTCCGCAGCCCCCACCGAATCAATAAAAACTGTGAGCGGATCACTGTACCAAAAACGGCTAATTCTGCAGCCTGGGCTCAGCCTTCTCGCTGTATTGAACGTCTTCAACCCCTCCGCTCCACTGTTCCTTCACTTTAGAGGCAGGAAAACAGCAGCTTGTTCCATTCCCTCCATACGTAGGCGCGTCATCTTAATGATGATGTCGCTCTCAAATGTGTCTATTAGGCAAGAACAACACAAGAGCGCTGCAGCAGATTTCAGTTCCATTATGCTCACACGGCTATGGGCCCGAAGGCACAATTTCCTATAGACGTCTATGATCACGGTATACATTACACTGCTCTGAACAGTTATCATCATTTCCTTTGAACATGGATTTAGGGGAACATTTGATGCCTCGTGGGCGCGCTCGCCCACTCAAACTTTACATTGCCTCCATGTAGATTATTCCTTCTGCCAGATTTTTTTATGGGATGACTTAAAAAGGCATTTTTTGCATCCCTCTCTCTGTAAACTCACATGTGCAATCTTCTATTTGCGCATTTGTGCGTCCATAGTTTATTGTCCTTGTGTCTCTCTCTGTTTTGTGCGTGCATCGGTCAGAGCTGCAGGCAGTGGCAGGAGGTTAGAGGTTAGATGGACCAGGCTTTCCAAATCCCCAGGGATCTGCCTCGACAACAACAGCAACAACAGCAACAAACCCCCCTCCGTCTCCCCCGTCTGTCTGTCCAGCTGAAGCCCCCAGCCAAGAGAGCGCCGTGCTCAGAGATCACTGGGCCCAACACACATACACGCACACCTCCTCGAGCTACAGCTGTAAACTACATCCCAGTGTCACACCTCACTACTAGCTAAGCTGCACCGGCCTGCTCCATCCAGTCACACTGCATCTAACTGCATCTAAGAGTGATCACACAAGACCCCAGAAGTCACGCCAGAAGTCCTGATCGCCTGAAAAGCTGTACACATGAGTGGCTAACTTAAAGTTTTGACTATGTACAGTTTCATATATACTGTATTTATATAACAGTTAGTTCTGACCAAGACACTTGATTGGCTAACAGGGATTCCAGGAGTTATTATATTCAATGATAATTGCACTCCAATGTTTCACTGGATATATATCACTCGCTTCAAAGGTGTTCATGTAACCGTTAATTTCTAACAGTAATTTACTTTCAACTCTGCAGACTTTAGAATTGCACTACTGTGTTGGATACCTTAATTTCCACAGTGAGGCGCTGTTTGAAAAGAAAATATACATCCGTGACGCAGAAGTCTGCCCTTGTATAAACATCGTTAACCTATTTCACATTGTTTAAAAAAATAGGCAGTGCTAGAGTTGGATTTTTTGTCTCGATTAACAAACCACAGTACCTTTGTAGTGATGAACTCTTGGTTTCATCTGAAAATGCCAAGAAAAAGTGAGCAAAGTGTGCTAAAGCCAAATCGCTAGCATGCTAATAAGCCACCAGCATTTGCCACTTTTCAATCTCGGCTCTGCTGTGGTACCGACTCGGCAGGTGACTGGTATGCATTATAAACACTGACTTTTGCACTTGACAATATTTAATTTGTTTACATGTGTGTGAAATGACAATAGACGTCTTCATGCTGATTGAAATGTTTAGCAACAGTTACTGGCTACATTTAGAAGGGACTATTTTTTTTTCCTCAACTGCACAAAATAAGAGGTATGTAGGGAGTTGGAAATGAAGAAGCGATATGGCTTTATAAATCAAAGTTTAATATCAGCTTCACCTCCCTAACATCTCAGCTCGGTGCAGAAGCAGAATAAGAGGTCGAACGCAGTCAGACCTTCATACTTATACCCACACTCAACAAAAGACATTGCATATCAAAGCTGACATCCCGCATTAACATAATCCCCCCTCCATTGTCCTCCGTCTCCTCCACCTGACCCTGGGTGGTCAGGGAGATCGATCCGGTCTCCACCGCTGCAACTCTGTCTGCTCTTTGATCCTCGCTGGCGGTTGAGACCTCTTGTCCTGTTCATAGGCGTGAGGTCATTCTACATATGTAATCACTAAACATTCTAATATGTCTATACATATGTAGGTATGGAATATATGATTAATATAAGTCACAGCCCCCCCAAACGACTAAGAAAAGGACAATCAAATTAAGTTTACAGTTTAAGATAATCTCTATGACATATTATACTGTTAACCTCTTGACAGGAAAAACGAGGAAAAATCTTTCCAGCAGTCATACTCCTGTAGGGAATTCAGTGGTAACAACAACAGCATAGTAACATCACAAATCATCCTTAGAACTGTCACGGCACAATCTGATAACACAGTTAACAACTCTTAGTCAAGTTGTATCAGTCCCTGTGCCGTCTGGGTTTTAATCTTCTCCCGAATCTGCTGTGGGTCCGCTTTGGCGTCCTGGTGGGACCCTCCTGTAAGGAATCTGCAGCTTGGGGAGGAGAGTGGTTATTTGTTCCCTGCAGGGGGGCTGAGTTTTTTTTCTTGGGGGGTCTACCCCGTCGAGGTGCTCTCGCCACCCGTGCAGGTTCGTCTCTCAACAAGAAGGCAGGTTTAAGTCTGTCAGTGCTGACTGTTTCTTTTCTGTCCCCTAAATCAAGCACAAAATGCTTATCACCAGGTTTCAGCACTCTGAATGGTCCGTCGTATGGTGGATGGAGGGTTGATTTTAAAGCTTCGTGCCTAACAAAAACGAACTTGGCGTTTTTTAAAGCTTGGGGGACAAAAACCCGTGGAAAAGAGTGATGTGCCGGTCCGGGGAGAGTGTCCGGTCTGGTGCTGCCTAAAGGCCTCTGGGCTGGAAGATGCCCGGGCTCTGGGTTCTCTGGTAAAAACTCACCTGGGAGTCTGAGAGGTTGTGCAAAAACTAATTCTGCTGGGGAGGCGTCTAGATCCTCTTTAGGCGCAGAACGCAACCCTAATAAAACCCAGGGAAGTTTATTCACCCAAATCTGTATCCGTTAGAGAGGCCCTGAGGGCGGCCTTTAAAGATCTGTGAAAACGCTCGCATAACCCATTAGCCTGAGGGTGATATGCGGTGGTGCGGTGAATTGTCGCCCCTAAGCTGCTAGCCATGGCTGACCAAAGCTCTGAGACAAATTGAGGCTCCCTATCGGACGTGATGTCCGATGGGACGCCGAAACGTGCCACCCAGTTTGTTAAAAAAATGCGAGCGACTTCCGCAGCTGTGGTTGACGCCAAAGGGACCGCCTCAGGCCAGCGCGTAGTACGGTCTATCATCATTAAGAGGTGTATGAAACCCTGAGATGAAGGTAGTGGTCCCACAAGGTCGACATGAACGTGGTCGAACCTTCTGGCTGGGATTCGAAAAGGCTCTAGAGGAGCTTTTGTGTGTTTGTGTATTTTGGCGCGCTGACAAGACATGCAAGTTTTTGCCCATTCCTTTACATTTTTGCGCAGGCCCGGCCAAACAAACTTTTCTGCGACCATTTTAACCGAGGCGCGCACCTGGGTGTGCGAGGGAGTGAACCGAGTTGAAAATGCGGCAGCGCCATGCAGCTGGGACTACCGGGCGAGGTCGGCCGGTTGAAACGTCGCAGATTGGGGGGGTACACCGTCACGTAAACCCCTTTCCTCCAGTCTTAACCCTGTTGGTCCAGACAGGAGCGCGCGTACGTCCGCGTCGCTGCTTTGTTCCTCTGCCATGGCTGCGTAATCTATCCCTACCTGAATTGGGGCCGCGTACGCGTCCGCATTGGCGAAGAGTTCTGCTGCTGAGGTAGTATGATCTGTCTCCTCGTGCTCTGGCAATGTCACAGCTCGAGAGAGGCAGTCCGCTACCACGTTAAGTTTGCCTGCCACATGTCGAATGTCTGTGGTGAACTCTGAAATTGCAGCTAGCTGTCGTTGTTGCCTGCCTGACCACGGTTCCGAAATTTTAGCCATTTCAAAAGTGAGCGGTTTGTGGTCTACAAAAGCCGTGAAGCGCCGCCCTTCTAACCAGAACTGGAAGTGGCGGATGGATAAATGAAGCGCTAGCAGCTCCCTGTCAAAAGTGCTGTATTTACGCTCGGTTTGGTTTAAGGATTTGCTAAAAAATGCTAAAGGTTGCCAGGTTCCGCCAACATGTTGCTCCACGACTGCCCCTATGGCCAGGTCTGAAGCGTCTGTGGTTAACGCTATGCGGGCCGAGGGATCGGGGTGAACCAACAATGTGGCATTCGCTAGAGCACTTTTTACTTCCGCGAAGGCGTGTTCGCGCTCCGGGGTCCATTCGACCGCGTTGGAAGGCTTTTGTTTTCTGAGCGCGGCATACAGGGGTTGCATGAGTTGAGCTGCGCGGGGGAGGAAACGGTTGTAAAAATTCACCATTCCCAAAAATTCTTGCAGCGATTTGACCGTTTGTGGTCGTGGAAAATTTTTTACCGCGCGGACTTTGTCTGGCAATGGGACTGCCCCCGAAGGGGGCAATGGGAGTCCCATGGGCAATGGGACTCCCATTGCCAGTCCCATTGCCAGTCCCAAAAAATCAATTTGTGACACGCCGAATTTGCATTTGGCTGGATTGATTATTAACCCGTGCTCTTCAAGTCTCTGAAAAACTGCAGTGAGGTGTTGTTCGTGTTCTTCCTCTGACGGGCTGGCTACCAGCATATCGTCGAGGTAGACGAACACGAAAGGGAGGTCACGTAATACTGTGTCCATCATATGCTGAAAGGTTTGAGCAGCGCCTTTGAGGCCGAACGGCATCCGCAAAAATTCAAAAAGACCGAACGGGGTTAATACAGCCGTTTTAGGAATGTCTTCTGCTCGAACGGGGACTTGGTGGTAGCCACGGACCAGGTCTATTTTAGAAAAAATGCGCGCACCCGCCAGATGTAGTGAAAAATCTTGGATGTGAGGAATTGGGTAGCGGTCATGCGCTGTCACATTGTTTAGTCTGTGGTAATCGCCGCAAGGTCTCCAAGAACCGTCGGTTTTCGGGACCATGTGGAGTGGCGATGCCCAGGGGCTCTTTGAGCGTCTAATAATGCCTAATTTTTCAAGGGTGGCAAACTCGTCCCGTGCTATGGCGAGCTTGGTCGCATCTAAGCGCTGAGCTTTGGCGAACACGGGTGGGCCTGTTGTGAGGATGAAGTGTTCAACCCCGTGTTTTGCTACTGTCGCTGAAAATTTTGGAACTGTGAGTGCTGGAAATTGGGTGAGGAGTTGGTCAAACTTACCTCCTGCTGTTGTGACGCTGGCCTGCACGGATGGTGGAGAAACTTGAGCTGAGCAGGGAATAAAAGAAAATGACAGTGCATTAACCAAGCGCCTATTTGCTAGATCAACTAACAACCCATGTGCACACAAAAAATCAGCGCCCAGCAAGTTAAAACTCACCGCCGCTACAATAAATGTCCATCTATAGTTGCGGCCGTGGATGCAAAGAGGCAGGTTCCTTTCACCAAAGTGTCGATGATCGAGCCGTTGGCTGCCATTGCTCCATTTCCCCGGGGACCCATGGCCCGGTCTGCGTGGGAAGGGGTGATAAAACTCAGCTGAGCTCCGGTGTCGATCAGGAACTGTCTCCCGGTGTGTCCGTCAGTCACATACAGTAGCTTATTTTTCTCGCCGAGAGCCGCAGCTGTTAACGGTCTCTCGGCTTTGGCGTTCCCCGAACTTTTGAATTTGCAGGGGGGCATGCATTTGTACGCCCTCTCGGCGAAACGGTGTGTGGTAATAGCAGAGGTCGTTCCGCCTGCTGCGCCTTGGTCGTGTTGCCGCCATGGTGGGCGGGCTCTGCTCGGTTGTCTGTGGTTCTCCGCTGCTCTGGGTTTCCGCGCTGAGATCTGCGGATGCTGCTGTGGCCATCTGTTCCCCGCAGGCGTTGATGAGCCACTGCGCTTCTCGGGCCAGCGCGCGGAAGTCCTGCTGGGTGCTGCACCGCATGTTGACCAGCGTCCCTCTCATGTGTGGCGGCGGAGTGCTGAGGAAGATGTGTTGGAAGAGGAAGTTGTCGTTGTCCTCTTCCTTGAGCTGCAGCATGTCCAACCATGAGGGCCTTGGGTCTGCATCCTCTGTGGCCGTAGATCGCCAGGATCCTCTCTGCTCTCTCTTTGGCTGAGGGGACGAAGTTTTCGACGATGGTCGCTTTAAGCTCTCTGTATTTGTCATGGGCGGGCAGCTGTTGGATTATGCTCCGCGCACATCTTGACGTGGCAGCGTCGAGTTTGGCGACGATGTGATAAAACTTCGTGTCGTCCGCTGTTATGCCCGCCAGTGCAAACTGAGCCTCAGCTTGCTGGAACCACGAGCTCGGGTCTTCTTGCCAGAATTCTGGCAGCTTGACGGTGACGGCGCTTGTGTGGGCCGTCCCTGATGTGTCCGCCGGGTGAGAGCGCCTTTCTTCTGCTCTCACGGCAGGGCTGGGGATGGTGCTCGGTTGAGCCCTCTCTGTAGCTTCTGCCGTGGGGGAACGTCTTCCATCCGTTCCCCTGTCTGCATGGGCGCCAGCGCTTGCCTGGGTCGCCTCTGATGAGTTACTCGCGGGAGAACGTCTCTGTTCCATCCTCACGTCTGGTCACCAGTGTAGGGAGTTGGAAATGAAGAAGCAATATGGCTTTATAAATCAAAGTTTAATATCAGCTTCACCTCCCTAACATCTCATCTTGGTGCAGAAGCAGAATAAGAGGTCGAACGCAGTCAGACCTTCATACTTATACCCACACTCAACAAAAGACATTGCATATCAAAGCTGACATCCTGCATTAACATAATCCCCCCTCCATTGTCCTCCGTCTCCTCCACCTGACCCTGGGTGGTCAGGGAGATCGATCCGGTCTCCACCGCTGCGACTCTGTCTGCTCTTTGATCCTCGCTGGCGGTTGAGACCTCTTGTCCTGTTCATAGGCGTTAGGTCATTCTACATATGTAATCACTAAACATTCTAATATGTGTATACAGTGATCCCTCACTTATCGCGGTTAATGGGTTCCAGAACCGACCGCGAAAAGTGAAAAACCGCGAAGTAGTGTCACCCCAATGACGTCATCCATAAATAATACGTACGTTCATTCTCTCACTCTCTCTCTCATATGATACGTGTGTGTGTGTGTAAGTGTACATACATACGTAGATGTAAACAAAGTGTACATAAATATGTTTTTAGAACTCTTTTATTCTTATAACAAGATACGTAACTCAAGATGAAAATGATTTACTGCACAGGTTAATGAGGGCTTTACTGCTCCTCAGGTGACGCCTCATCGTGAGGTGCTGGAGGCGCAGGATCATCGAGGGCAGCTTCCGATAGAGCTGAAGCTGCAGAAGGTGGCGTAGTGGCTCGACGGGAAGACTATTTCGCACAAAATGGCACAAGAGAACAGCAAAAAGTTCCACGCGGCGAGACTAAGTAACACGAGCGATAAAAAGCAATGAATGCGGTCTTCCTTCCCTTCATGAGTGCTCGGCAGGGAGAGGAGGTGGGTGAAACGTCTCGGCCAATCAGCTTGCGGGGTGAAACGTCTCAGCCAATCAGCTTGCGAGATTTCCGAGCCGAGCCAACACGAGAATAGCGAACAGAGAGTTGTGCGGCTCTCCGTGTTGACACCTGATGGTCTAATGTAGTCTCCCTGCCTTCTGCTAGCGCCCGCCCATTATTTCTCAATTTTGAATTTTTGATGAATATTTTTGAAAAATCCGCGATGCACTGAGGGCGCGAAAGGTGAAGCGCAAAGTAGCGAGGGATCACTGTACATATGTAGGTATGGAATATATGATTAATATAAGCCACAGGTAAAACAAACAAATCATAATATTTTATCTAGTATTGCTGTCATTTAATATATTGTGCTTGTGGAACTGTTTTATAAAAACAACATTACTTGTTGGGCGTACAACGAATTGCCACCAGTTTAAATATTAATTTTTTTTTTTTTAGATTTTAGATTTAGTATACTTTATTGATCCCCAGAGGAGAAATTGAGGGTCATCCACCACCTGGATGGATGAAGGAGCCACGATACGGCGCTATCCCCTTAACCATTCACACACACATTCACACCTAGGGCCACTTTAGAGTCTCCAATTAACCTAACCTGCATGTTTTTGGCATGTGGGAGGAAACCGGAGAAATCCCGGGGTAAGCCCACGCATACACGGGGAGAACATGCAAACTCCACACAGATCACTGTTGGTCGGGGGCTGGGATTGAACCCACGATCCCCACGATCCCCCGGCCAAGGGTAAACTGCTGCAGTGCTAACCACTGCGCCACCGTACAGCCCATTGATACCACACTCGCTCTTGTGTCATGATCTGGACACCATCTCCATGCTTTCTGTTATTTTTGAACTGTTTGCAGCATTCTGTTATCATTAGTAGTTTGTGTATCCTTAGCTTCTTGTTGAAGCTGTTGTTTTCTAGTCTCTCCTGTTGTTTTTCTATACCTATAGCCACTTCTACATGTTTCTGTTCAGCCCTTAATTAGTCCCAGCTTTCTTATGTTAATTAGTTTCTCCTCTGTATAAGTCATTACCTTTTGTTTCCTGTTGTTGGGGCATTGTAGTGTTTCCCTTTGGTCATTCTTCATTGTGTTTTCTCATAAGTGTTTGCATTACCAGCTCACTTTGAGTTTGGAAGCCCCCGAGCTGTATTTATTTTGTGTTCTGTAATAAACCATCTTGCATTGAAGTCCGTCCCGCCTGAAGGAGTCGATTATTCCTGTTCGACCAGAAGTAGTTCATGACAGAATGTCCCAACCACAAGACTCTGCGGGTACAGACTATAGTGTGTACGGCCTGGATGAGGAGGAGTGTTGGGCTGCGAGCTTAGTGGAGGACCTTATTTCGGACATCTGCACCTCCCACCTCCCGAGGTGGCCCTGAGATTCCTGGACGGCTTGGCGGAGGTAGTAGAGATGTACCCTAACCTGCGGAGCTACCCAGGACTCACCTGGCTTCTCATCTCGGTTCCCAATCTCCAGCAAATGCTCCGCGGACTGGTGAGAAGCTGTCACCTGTCTGTACCTGTGCTGATGATGAAGCATCCCCTGGTTCAGACGCCTTCAATTTCTCACAGTCTTCCAGCAAGTACTTTTTTTTTTAGGTTTTTTAACATCTGTACTTAGAATCTTGCCTTACTTCTGGTGGGAGAACCCAATTGCAGCTCCCATCTGCTTGTGGCTTCACGCAGTCTGCTCCACCCTGCTCGTCAGAGCTGTCCACTTCACCTGGTTCGCCTGAGCCCCCCCCCCCCCCCGGTTCACCTGAGCAATCCTCTCCAGCTGGTTCGCCTGAGCAATCCGCTCCACCTGGGTCACCTGAGCAGTCCGCTTCCCCTGGGTCGCCCAAGCAGTCTGCTTCACCATCATTGTCTGAGTTCGATGCTCTCCAGTCGTCACCGCCTGAGCTCAACACTCCCCTGCTGCTGTCACCGGAGCTCAACACTCCCCTGCTGCTGTCACTGGAGCTCAACACTCCTGCGGCACCATGTTCCTCTGTCTGGTGGCCTATGGGTTCTGGTAAGCCACCCCATGCACCATATTCTTCCGTTTGGTGGTCTGTGGACTCTGGAGGCCACCAGACCCATTGCATTCTTTGTTCTGTGGGCCCATAGACTCGCGGCGACCTCCTGACCCATTCTGCTCTTTGGTAGGGGGGTCCTTGGACTCTAGATGCCCCCCCCCCCATCCTCCCTGTTCTCTGGTCTGGGGATCCATAGACTCTGGTTGGCCCCACAACATGCTGTGCTTCCCTAGGTGGTGGTCCCTGGACTCTGGCTGACCCCCCGATAAACTGTTTTTTGTTTTGTATTTTTCTATTGATTCATTCCCTCCAGTCCTTTGTCCCCCTCCACGCACCTGATTTGGGGTCCCTTGTTTTTTTTTTGTTTTGGGGGAGTCTGGAATCAGCCCTTAAGGAGGCGGGGGGGGGGGCAGTCATGATCTGGACACCATGTCCACGCTTTCTGTTACTGTTTGCACCATTCTGTTCTCATTAGTAGTTTGTGTATTGTTCCTTGTTTCAGCTGTTTTCTAATCTCTCCTGTTTTTTTCTATACCTATATCCACTTCTGCATGTCTCTGTTCAGCCCTTAATTAGTCCCTGTTGTCTTATGTTGAGTTAATTAGTTTGTCCCCTATTAAAGTCATCACCTTTTGTTTCCTGTTTGCAAGACATTGCAATATTTTGCTCCGGTTATTCTTCATCGTGTGTTTTCTCATGTGTTTGCATTACCAGCTCACTTTGTGTTTGGCAGTCCCCGGGCTGTATTTATTTTGTGTTAGTGATGTTAAAACCGAGGCCAAATGAAACAATGAGCAACTCTGAGACAATAGCTTCACGAGCGACATAGTGTTATGAAACATCTAATGAACACTGTCATCTGGTGACTGACTGTCAGAACTGCAAAAAACCTGAAAAAAAATCTCAATACTTTTTTTGAGCATTTGGCCATCACAAGTCTATTCAAAATTGGATGGCAGGAACAAACAATACAAAGGAAACAAAAAAAAACTAATTCCCTCTCAAACTTCCTGTGAGCCCTCAAGTCACATAATGTGACCGAAAAACGAGGCCTCACTTGCTATGGTCACGTGACTGTGGGCCTGTTGACACAGTGCTCGACACTCTGCTCACAACACTTCTACACTATATTGCTCGAGTCAGTGTTGAGTGGCCGATGTTGAGCATAACATCACTATTTTGTGTTCTGCAATAAACCAACTTGTACTGAAGTCCGTCCCACCTGAAGGAGTTAATCATTCTTTTCTCCCAGAAGTAGTTCATAACATCCTGTGTAATATTGCTTATCTATCTATCTATCTATCTATCTACAGTGGTGTGAAAAAGTGTTTGCCCCCTTCCTGATTTCTCATTTTTTTGTATGTTTGTCACATTTAAATGTTTCAGATCATCAAACAAATTTAAATATTAGATAAAGATATCACAAGTAAACATAAAATGCAGTTTTTAATTGAAGGTGTTTATTATTAAGGGTAAAAAAAAAATCCAAACCTACATGGTCTTATGTGAAAAAGTGATTCCCCCCTGTTAAAAAATGAATTAACTGGGGTTTATCACGTCTTTGAAAGCTGAGTTTAATTTTCTAGCCATTTCTAAAGCTTTGGGACTCCAGCAAACCACAGTGAGAGCTATTATTCACAAATGGCAAAAGCATGGAACAGTGGTGAACCTTCCCAAACTTACCCCAAAAACGCAGTTACAACTCATCCAAGAGGTCACAAAAGACCCCACAACAACATCCAAAGAACTGCAGGCCTCACTTGCCTCAGTTAAGGCCAGTGTTCATGACTCCACCATAAGAAAGAAACTAGGCAAAAATGGCCTGCATGGCAGAGTTCCAAGACGAAAACCACTGCTGAGCAAAAAGAACATAAAGGCTTGTCTCAGTTTTGCCAGAAAACATTTTTATGCTCTCCAAGACTTTTGGGAAAATACTCTGTGGACTGATGAGACAAAAGTTTAACTTTTTGGAAGGTGTGTGTTCCATTACATCCGGTATAAAAGTAACAGTATTTCAGAAAAGGATCATCATACCAACAGTAAAATATGGTGGTGGTAGTGTTATGGTCTGGGGCTATTTTGCTGCTTCAGGACCTGGAAGACTTGCTGTGGTAAATGGAACCATAAATTCTGCTGTCTACCAAAAAATCCTGAAGGAGAATGTCCGGCCATCTGTCCATGACCTCAAGCTGAAGCGCACTTGGGTCCTGCAGCAGGACAATGATCCAAAACACACCAGCAAGTCCACCTCTGAATGGCTTAAGAAAAACAAAATGAAGACTTTGGAGTGGCCTGATCAAAGTCCTGTGTGGGGAGACTTGAATAACGAAACCGAATTGTCTTCCATTATAGTTTATTCAAGAACTCATTCCACTGTCTGCTCTTATTCTTGAGCAGCGAACAAAGAGAGTGAACACACCAAAGTTCTCTCATTTAAACCTTCTCACATCAAACCATTTCCCTCGCGGGGGAAATCACACATCTATATCAAAGTCTCTTTATTCACATTCATTAGCCTTTTATTTACATAACTCCCCCTTCTCTCTTCCCGAGCCTCAGTGGTCAGGAAGTCTTCTGTCCCCTGTCCTCCGCAGGGGGTCCAGGCTCTGTGGCTCCGCACCGCAGGGGGCTGGCTCTCCTTCATCGTGGTTAAATCACATATGCAGTGTCCAACATATACATGTCTCACAACACAGCCATATAACCCCCCCCCAAACGATGAAGAACAGACTAATTCCCAAAATTTAATAGCACCTTACTCACTACTGAATAATCAACACCAACATTCAGTCTGTGCGCCGCTTGGGCTTCAGCCGTCTGCCGAATCTGCTGTGCGTTGGCCCCGCCTTGCCTGCGGTGCTGTTCTGCTTCGGGTCTGTTGACTGAGGAAGAGAGTGGTTAATTGCCCTCTGCGGGGGCCTGCCTCGTCGAGGCGCCACCGCGACCGGTACAGACACGTCCTTCATGACAAAAGCAGGTTTTAGTCTGTCAATACTGACTGTCTCTTTTCTGTCCCCAAAATCTAGCACAAATTGCTTATCACCTGCCTCCAGCACTCGAAATGGCCCTTCGTAAGGTGGTTTGAGCGTTGCTTTAAGGGCTTCGCGCCTGACAAAAACGAAATCGGCATTTTTCAAAGCCTTGGGGACGAAAACTCGTGGAAAAGCGTGATGCACCGGACCCGGGAGCGTGTCTGCCCCCGTGCCAACTAACGGTCCCAGAGCAGAGAGAGGTGGGGGCTCTGGGTGCTCTGGTAAAAACTCGCCCGGCAGCCTCAGAGTTTGTGCGAATACCAGCTCCGCTGGGGAGGCGTCTAAGTCCTCTTTAGGCGCAGAACGCAACCCTAATAAAACCCATGGGAGTTTATTTACCCAATCTGCATCCGTGAGCGACGCTCTGAGTGCTGCCTTCAAAGACCTATGAAAACGCTCGCATAAACCATTAGCCTGAGGGTGGTAAGCCGTAGTGCGGTGAATTTTGGCTCCTAAGCCGTTGGCCATCGCTGACCACAGCTCAGAGATGAATTGCGGTCCTCTATCGGACGTAATGTCCGACGGAACCCCGAAGCGCGCCACCCAAGCCGTTAAAAAAACGCGAGCCACCTCCGCGGCCGTGGTCGTCGCAAGTGGGACCACTTCCGGCCAACGTGTGGTGCGGTCCACCATTGTCAAAAGATACGTGAACCCCTGTGATGCCGGTAGGGGGCCCACAAGGTCGACGTGCACATGGTCGAACCTTCTGGCCGGAATGCGGAACGGTTCTAACGGGGCTCTTGTGTGCCTGTGAATTTTGGCCCGTTGACAGGAAATGCAGGTTTTTGCCCATTCCTTCACGTGCTTGCGCAGGCACGGCCAAACAAACTTTTCCGCCACTAGTTTCACCGACGCGCGCACCCCCGGGTGCGCCAGTGAGTGGACCGAGTCAAAAACACGGCGGCGCCACGTGGCCGGAACCACCGGACGCGGGCGCCCCGTCGACATGTCGCAGATCAGGGGGGGCATACCGGTTTGTAAACACTTGCTCTCCAGCCTCAACCCTGTTGGTCCAGACTGGAGCGCGCGCACGTCTGCGTCCGCCCCCTGGTCCGCTGCCATGGCTGCGTAATCTATACCCACGTGCACCGGGGCTGCGCGCGCCACCGTGCCGCTCTGCTGCGGCGCGGTCACGGTGGCCCGTTCTGCCTCCGCGCGTGTTGGGGTCGTGAACGCGCGTGAGAGACAATCCGCTACCACATTGAATTTGCCCGCGACGTGCCTAATGTCAGTGGTAAATTCCGAGATTGCGGCCAGCTGCCTCTGCTGCCTGCCGGACCACGGATCTGAAATTTTGGCCATGGCGTATGTGAGCGGCTTGTGGTCCACATAAGCGGTGAAGCACCGTCCTTCCAGCCAGAACTGGAAATGACGAATAGCCAAATGCAGCGCCAACAGTTCTCTGTCAAACGCGCTGTATTTTCGTTCAGCCGCGCTTAAAGATTTGCTAAAGAAAGCCAAAGGCTGCCAAACTCCGGCTACCTGTTGCTCAATAACGGCCCCTATGGCTAAATCTGAAGCGTCTGTCGTCAGCGCGATACGTGCTGCAGGGTCTGGGTGGGCCAGGAGCGCAGCGTCAGCCAAGGCTTTTTTAACCTCTGTGAACGCGCGCTCCCGCTCCGGGGACCATTCGACCGCCTGGGTCGGCTTTTGTTTTTTGAGCGCGGCATATAACGGTTGCATGATTTGAGCTGCGTGGGGCAGGAACCGGTTATAAAAATTCACCATCCCCAAGAATTCCTGTAGTGATTTGACCGTTTGTGGACGGGGAAAATCCGCTACCGCGCGTACTTTCTCTGGTAACGGAACCGCTCCCTCCGGGGAGACGCGGTGACCCAAAAAATCAATCCGCTCAACGCCGAACTGGCACTTGGCTGGGTTAACTATTAAGCCGTGCTCTCCCAGCCTCCTAAAAACTGCTGTGAGGTGCGTTTCGTGTTCGTCCTCTGAAGTACTCGCGACCAAAATGTCGTCGAGGTACACAAACACGAAAGGGAGATCGCGTAACACGGCATCCATCATCCGCTGAAATGTTTGCGCCGCCCCTTTGAGACCAAAAGGCATGCGTAAAAATTCGAAAAGTCCGAACGGGGTTATTACCGCTGTTTTAGGAATGTCCTCCGGTTGGACCGGGACTTGGTGATAGCCGCGAACTAGATCAATCTTCGAAAAAATGCGCGCCCCCGCCAGGTGCACCGAAAAATCCTGAATGTGCGGGATGGGATAACGATCGTGTGCCGTAGCGTTGTTTAGCCTGCGGTAATCCCCGCACGGTCTCCAGGAGCCATCGGCTTTCGGTACCATGTGCAGCGGCGAAGCCCACGGGCTCTTCGACCTACGAACGATGCCTAGCCTCTCCAGGCTGGCGAACTCCTCGCGCGCAATGGCGAGCTTAACTGCATCCAAGCGCCGAGCTTTTGCAAACACGGGAGGACCAGAAGTGGGGATAAAGTGTTTCACCCCGTGCTTCGCGACCGTCGCTGAAAAAGTGGGCACAGTGAGCGCTGGAAATTGGGTGAGGAGTGTGTGAAACTTACCACCTGCTGTAGCGACGTGGGTCTGTACTGGTGGCGGGGACACTCGAGCTGAACAGGGGAGAGAGTAAAAAGAGAGTGCATTTACCAGCCGTCTATTAGCAAGATCAACTAACAGATTGTGTGAACACAAAAAATCCGCGCCCAACATGTTGAAACTCACCGCCGCTACTACAAAAGTCCATTCATATGTGCGGCCATGTAAGCATAAAGGCAAGGTCCTTCTCCCGTAGGTGTTGATGTTCGAGCCATTTGCCGCTGTAGCTCCGTCACCGTGGGGTCCAGCCACCCGGTCCGCGTATGTTGGGGTGATGAAGCTCACTTGTGCTCCGGTGTCAATGAGGAACACTCGTCCGGAGCGCGCATCCGTGATGTAGAGCAGCTTGTTGCGTTCTCCGAGGGTCGAAGCTGCTAGCGACCCCCGGTCTTGCCGTTTCCCGAACTCCTGAAGATGCAGGGCGGCACACACCTGCGTGCCTTCTCTGCGAACCTCCGATGGTAAAAGCAGAGATCTTCTCCTCCGCTGTGTCGTGCCCGCGCCTCTGTCGCCGGGCTATTGGCTCCCCCTCGTCGCGGTCGTGTTGCCGCCGTCGTCGGCCAGTCTGGTTCTGCCGCCTCTGGCTCCCCGCTGTCTCGGGTCGCTGCTGTGGTTGCTTGCCCGCCGCAGGCGTCCAGGATCCCATCTGCCTCCTGGGCCAGCTCCCGGAACTCCTCCAGGGTGTGACACTTTTTGCCGGCCAGCGTGCTTCTCGCATGCGCCGGGAGGTTGGAGAGGAAGATGAACTGAAAAATGAAATCATCGTTGTCCAACCCTCTCAGCTGTATCATCTCCTCCATCAGGGCGCTCGGCCTGTGTCCACCTTGGTCTAGCAAAGACAGGATCCTCCTCGCCCTCACTTCAGCCGAGGGGGTGAAAAACTTGATGAGGGTGGATTTCAGCTTGCCGTACCTGTCGGTCGCGGGTGGCTGCTCCACCAAGCTTTGCACGCACCGAGCTGTGCTGTTGTCCAGTTTAGCGATGACATGGTGGAACTTAGTGTCATCCACCGTTACTCCTGCGAGCGCGAACTGCGACTCTGCTTGCAGAAACCACGACCGTGGGTTATCCTGCCAGAAATCAGGCAGCTTAACGGCCACTGCGCTCGCCAGCTCTGAGCGCTGTGAGTCCGGGACCCTGAGAATTTCTTCGTTCATTCTCAACGTCGTCAGTCACCAATGTGGGGAGACTTGAATAACGAAACCGAATTGTCTTCCATTATAGTTTATTCAAGAACTCATTCCACTGTCTGCTCTTATTCTTGAGCAGCGAACAAAGAGAGTGAACACACCAAAGTTCTCTCATTTAAACCTTCTCACATCAAACCATTTCCCTCGCGGGGGAAATCACACATCTATATCAAAGTCTCTTTATTCACATTCATTAGCCTTTTATTTACATAACTCCCCCTTCTCTCTTCCCGAGCCTCAGTGGTCAGGAAGTCTTCTGTCCCCTGTCCTCCGCAGGGGGTCCAGGCTCTGTGGCTCCGCACCGCAGGGGGCTGGCTCTCCTTCATCGTGGTTAAATCACATATGCAGTGTCCAACATATACATGTCTCACAACACAGCCATATCCTGACCTGAATCTGATTGAAATGCTGTGGCATGACCTTAAAAAGGGGGTTAATGCTCGAAAACCCTCTAATGTGACTGAATTACAACAATTCTGCAAAGATGAGTGGGCCAACATTCCTCCACAGCGCTGTAAAAGACTCATTGCCAGTTATTGCAAACGCTTGATTGCAGTTGTTGCTGCTAAGGGTGGCCCAACCAGTTATTAGGTTTAGGGGCAATCACTTTTTCACACAGGGCCATGCAGGTTTTTTTTTTTTCCCCCTTAATCCTAAACACTTTCATTTAAAAACTGCATTTTGTGTTTACTTGCGTAATCTTTGTCTAATATTTAAATTTGTTTGATGATCTGAAACATTTAAGTGTGACAAACATACAAAAAAATGAGAAATCAGGAAGGGAGCAGACACTTTTTCACACCATTGTATATGACAAAAAGGCCCACATTTTTGAGAAAAAAGTTGCAAACCTATGTGAAAAAAGTCGAAGATTTAAACAAGACTGTGAAGTTACAAGAAAAAAATGTAAATTTATGAGAAAATAGTTGCAAACTTATTAGAAAAAAGTTGAAAATTTATAAGAAAAAAGTTCCAAATTTATTTGAAAAAAGTTGCAAATTTACAGGAAAAAATGTTGCAAATTTATGAGACAAAAGTCACAAATTTGTCTTGAGAAAAAAAATGCAAATTTACAAGAAAAAAAATTGTGTTTTTGAGGTTGTTATGAAGTTATGAGGTTGAAAGGCTGTGAGGAAAAAGTTGCAGATGTATATTCTTTTTTCTTCTTGAATAATTTAGTTTAATACGAGCCCATTGTTTATTTTATGCTTGTGTGTTCTTACTTTCTTTGTCGGGAAAAATAACAAAAGGATTTGAGAAACAAGTTACAGATTTAACCTCTTGCACTCCGGTGTACCGCGGACGGTCACGTCTCTGCGTCCTAGGGCGCACAAGGGTGCCCTAGAACGCACACTGTGCGTCCTAGTGCGCACTGAAGAAAAAAAAAGCTGCATTTCTGTTCTTCCACTACAGACACAGCCGCGAACAGAAAGCCAAAGGAGTGCTTTGATTGGTTTAGCTGTGATTGACCTCTCATTCGACTAATAAGAGCCTTGAATTGGGTTTCTGAAACCTTGAAGAACCAATGACTGAAAACCTAGCAAGAAGGACCCGCCTACCAACGGCTGCGAATACAGTGAGCCAATTGAAGCACAGAAGTTTGAAAGCGTGCGTCCCTTGCATAAAATCTGTTTTGTGTAAGGCTGGGTGACACACAGGCGTTCGCCAGTCTTTTTTTGTTACTACTGTTCTTATTTGTTTTGAAAAATCATTCGCCAAAACCGCAATCATGGAAGCGCAAAACCGCAATAATGGAATTATGGTTTGACCGGGTCGCGTGACCAGAACCACGAGTCCGTAACAAGCGGACCAGCGTCATGTTCGTCTGACAATGAGGAAGAGAAGTTCGCCAGCGACACTGCTGTTGTTGACAGGTAAGTGTTATAAGCTAAATTATTCTTTATCCCTGAAAATTGTAATCAAAATGACTTTTGACCGATCGGTAAATTACAACTGTGCGTCATCCCAACATGAAGACCGGACCGTGAAGGCCCCCCCCCCCTTCTGTAGTGGATTGCAGATACCGCGGTGCATGGACCGTGTACCAGTTCGTGCACCGCGTCCGGACTGTGAACGCCCCCCCCCCCCGCTACTCTTCTGTAGCGGATTGCAGATATTATTGCAGATATTTTAGTACAACTGTGCGTAGTAGACCGCGGCGCACGGACCGTGTACCGCGGCGCACGGACTGGACACGGTTCGTGCTCCGCGTCCGCCGCATCCGGACCGTGAACACCCCCCCCCCTCGCTGTTGATTGCAGATATTATTGCAGATATTTTAGTACAACTGTGCGCCGCGGTCCGTCATGTGGCGATGGATGATGTCTGTCCTCTGTAGCGGGGGTGGGGGTGGGGGGTGGGAGTTGTTATCCTCTACATTACAGATATTTTAGTATAATTTTTAGTGCACTGTAGGTTATTTTTTCTTGTAAAAAAAAGCCACACATTTTTTACGTGGCATGCTTCTTTGTGTGTGGGGGCTTGTTTGTTCATTCATTCATGAATGAATGAATAAACAACACCCCCCCCCCCAACACACACACACAGAGCCCTGAGTGTCACCTTTCATTAGAGCCCAAGATGAAGCTTCTATATTGAATCATTTAAAAGTTACAGACGTTTTTCCAAACTGTGCCATTTGGCACAATTTGGCACAGTTCAAAAACGCCTGGGAACAACCCAAGAAAAAAAGCTGTGTTAATATATTCATTTTTTGTGGTATTGTTACAAAATTTTGACCTCAGCTTGATAACACTTGGTTCTACATTTCTGTCGCATTTTCCAGCCCGGATCTGACAGCTGTGTGTTATTTGCAAGCATTTGTATCCAAAAAAACACCCAGCCGAAATTTATTTTCTTCAAGTTCAGTATGTTTAGATGACTGTTACTCAGTGGCAGGAGCACTTAGAGAGATTATGACTGTTTTGCCAAAAAATTCAGTGTTTTCTTCTAAATGAGACCAACCCCATGAAGATGCTGCAAAGGGTTGAAGAACAGCTTTTGATTTACCGTACTTTGGGTACGTTATTTTTGGCGTTTTTAGGGAAATTGACCAGAGTGCAAGGGGTTAAACAAAAAAACATTTAAATTACAAGAAAAAAAATGTAAATTTATGATAAAAAAGATGCAAATTTATGAGTGAGAAAAAAATGAAATTTTACAGGAACTAAGATGAAAATTTACAAGAAAAAACTGCAAATTTGTGACCAGCCATGGAAAAATCAAGAACAAGTCTCCTGAAGGGTGTTTTGTGTTATTTACAGATTCTACAAGTGTGGAATCTAAGCTTTCCAATGATTTCTAACACATGGAAATCCAAAAATATTTGAAGATGTGGCCATTTGAATGCTAGCACCTCTCAAACTACTTCTCTGAGAAAATCAGGTTCAAAGTTTCCAAGGATTGCCACCTTCCAGGGGAGCCAGGTGGGGGGCGGTCACAAAAGCTGGTCATTTGCATGACTTAGCATGAACCCAACCCCCTTACAGTGCTTATGAAAAGGAGTTCTGGAAACACTCATTGAGAACATGCTGCTGATTGGCTGAAATGAATAACAAAGGCGTGTGAATAGCCAAACAAATGGGATATGTAAATCAGCTGTGTTATCCACACCCCCAAAACTAGGAAGTAGTTTCGCTGATAATTCTTTCTGAAACTGCTGTCTTTCAAATACAATGTTTAGTTTTAAAATCTCCCACACTGTTATTTGAAGCATGGAGTAGCTTCTTCATGATTTCAACTTGCATATTTTGCAAAAATATTCTACTTGATAGATTAGAACACTATGTTGGACTTAATGGAACTTCGTTGCAGTGGTTTAGATCTTATTTATCTGATAGGTTCCAGTTTGTTCATGTAAATGATGAGTTTTCTCTCAGCTCAAAGCTTAGTCATGGAGTTCCACAGGGATCTGTGCTAGGCCCTACTCTTTTTAGTTTATATATGCTTCCGTTAGGCAACATTATTAGAAAGCACTGTATACATTTTCATTGTTATGCAGATGACACACAATTATACCTGTCAATGAAGCCAGATGATAGTAATCAATTAGCCAAGTTAGAAGCCTGTCTTAAGGAAATCAAAGCTTGGATGTCTTGTAATTTCCTGCTATTAAATTCAGATAAGACTGAAGTCATTCTTGTTGGTCCAAAAAACCTTAGAAATTCCTTTCCAAATCAAACTTTCAGTTTGGATGCAGTTACTCTTTCTCTTAATAGCTCTGTGAGGAACCTTGGAGTTATTTTTGATCAGGATTTGTTCTTCAATTCACATATTAAATTTGTTTCTAAGACTGCCTTCTATCATTTGCGTAATATTGCCAAGATTAGGAGCATCTTGTCTCAGAGTGATGCTGAGAAGCTGATCCACGCTTTTGTTAGCTCGAGATTAGATTATTGTAATTCTTTATTATCAGGCTGTCCTAAAACATCTTTAAAAAGTCTTCAGCTGATCCAAAATGCTGCAGCAAGAGTTTTAACAGGTACTAGAAAGAGAGATCATATCTCTCTGGTTCTGGCCTCCCTTCATTGGCTTCCCATAGAGTTTAGAATTAAGTTTAAAATCCTTCTTCTTACTTACAAAGCTCTAAACAATCAGGCTCCTTTTTATTTAAAAGATCTGATACTACCGTATTATCCTAACAAAGCACTACGCTCCCAAAATGCAGGATTACTTGTAATACCTAGAATCTCCAAAAGTACAATGGGAGGCAGAGCCTTCAGTTATCAAGCTCCTCTCCTGTGGAATCAGCTGCCAATCTGGATTCGGGAGTCAGACTCGATCTCTGTTTTTAAGAATAGGGCTAAAACCTACCTTTTTGATATAGCCTACAATTAGGGAGGGATCATGTGTTTCTGAACCCTCCCTTAGTTATGCTGCTAATAGGTTTAGTCAGCCGGGGGACCTCCAGTAATGCACTGGGCCTCACTCCTTTCCTCACTCTCTATGAAATATTTTTTTTTGCTGGTCATTAACATTTGTTTGTTCTCTCCCATAGATTGAGTCCCCATCGTGCTGTTTGCTCTCTACATGTCTGTTCTTTTCTTCTTCTCTATCCCCTCACCCCCCAGCAAGTCGCAGCAGATGACTGCCCCTCCCTGAGCCTGGTTCTGCTGGAGGTTTCTTCCTGTTAAAAGGGAGTTTTTTCCTCTCCACCGTCGCCAAGTGCTTGCTCACAGGGGATCGCCTGATTGCTGGGGTCTTTCTGCAACTGTGGGGGTCCCCCCTACAGTTGATAGTGCTATGAGATGACTGTTGTTGTGAAATGGCGCTATATAAATAAAGTTGAATTGAATTGAATTGAATTGAATTGAAAAAAACAAAAATCATAAATTAAAAAAAAAAGTATTTCTGTGTTTTTTAGGAATCACATCAGGCCGACTTGTTGCTGGTTTACTTGTGATGGGTCACATTTTCGAGAAAAAAGTTGCAAATATATAAGAAAAAGTTGCAGATTTTTGAGGAAAAGAGTTACAAATCTATGAGAAAAAAGTTGCAGATTTAAACAAAAAGACTGCAACTTTTCAACAACAAAAAAAATTCAAATTTATGAGAAAAATGACAAGTTTATGAGACAAATAGCCTCTATTCTTATAGAATAATATTGAGCATAATTATTTTAAGTCAATGATCAGGCGGCATATTGGATTTAAGCATATTTATTAAAACAAATAAAAGACGAAAAGAATACCTCGTGGCCATTTGGGGGAGAGATTACAGAGCATGGCCTTCAGCACACACACTGAATCTCTGAACATACATTTTCTAAGCCTCGTATTTATAGCTGCTCTTCAGGATAGATAAACAGAGGGGGAGATGCCAGAGACATCTCGGAGACAGACAGAGTGTCTCTAATCTATACAAACTAATAGTTTTGCACTTTCCTCAGACTCAGAAACTTAACAGGGCATGTCAAAGAGATTATCAATGCAGCTTAGGTCATCTTTTACGCTTGTACTGACCTACAGTCTCAGCACTTGCATGCAATCCTCTGAAGGCCACAGTTAGACAATAATTGCTCACAGACATGAAAGAATAATATAAAGGAATATATGAACTTATTCTACATGGAATGCACATATAAACATCAGACATGAAATAGGAAAGGCATGGTACAAAATAATAATAATAATAATAATAATAATAATAATAATAATGTGGATAATATGGAATTTTTCTATCATATGGAGAATATGATAGAAAAATTCCTTATTACTTGATGCTTAATAAAGCATCATGATTAAAAGAAAAATAATCAAAGTGGTAGTAAAATAAAGTGAATAAAATAATATAAAGATATATGTGTAAGAATTTACATGTTATGTGTCTTTGCAGACTAGCAACAATCTTATGAGGTGGTTTAAAATATGTGTAGAATATGTCATTAAAAGTTAATATGTGTAATATAATCAAAATTAATCTTAGACTGTGTCAAATAAGAACGTAGAAAATGATATGTAGATACTCAAAATAGACTTAGATTATATTGCAACCATCATACTCCTTAAGCTAGTATCTGTGGGCGATCCCCACATACTGGGACAAGCAGAGCGCTCAGCTGGAGCACTTAGCAGAACAATGAGATGCGTGTATTGACATCAATGGGCAGCCTCTCTTTGTCTAGTTCAGGCGCCAGTGTCCTGCTGTTGATATGTGTGACTCAAATGCAGGTGTTCATGCCTTCCTGCCCTGTACTGTGATGCAAATGTCCCATGCCTTCCTGCAGTTACTGTGATGTTAATGTGCCATTCATGCATTGTCTGTAGTGGGGTATTTAAATTGCATATCGCTCTGTAACTCTCTCTCTCTGACTACTGCTCAACTGACCACACGATTGCCTGAGAGCCTGAGGGCTCGCTCTGGCGCGCCTGCACAGCGCTGGAGTGAGTTCTGTGATGGCGGGATGAATGATCAATAAAATCATAATAAGCGGTGAACTCTCAGTTCACCGCTTATTATTATTTCATACCGCCACACTGGTGACCCCAAGAAAAGAACACGCTGGCAGACCCCGGCGGTGACTTTCCGATGACAAGCGAACGCAGCAGCCTGACGCAAATGGACTGCCCTCCCTTCGGCTACCGGGAGACCTCGATGCACAACCAACACCAGGCGAACTCTCCGGAGATCACCCACGACCAGGAAAGCCGCAGAAAGCTTCATGGTGTGACCCTCGCCTGAGATCGGGACATCCATGCTGGACCGGCCGAGGGACACAGAACGTCTTCTCCCTCTCGCCACTCCTCCTCCCTCTCACCGCTCCTCCGCATCGACACGAGCCCGAGGGACAAAGATCGTCTACTCCCTCTCACCGCCCCTCCGCATCGACACGAACCCGAGGGACAAAGATCGTCTACTCCCTCTCACCGCTCCTCCGCATCGACACGAGCCTGAGGGACAAAGATCGTCTACTCCCTCTCACCACTCCAACTCGCCTCTCAACAGCGGACCACCCACGCACCAAACCCCCGCGCGCACACCGGGGGGTTACGAGGACGGCGCACCACGCACGGGACAATACCGGCTCCACACAGACCACCATCGTCCTTCGCCGCTGCACACAGAACCTTCAGGGCTGCTCACACACCTGAAGCGCGCACACAGCTTGCTCACAGGATTTTGTATGGGTCTCAGCCATGGCGCACAAGAGAATTCAGCCGCCTGCTGTCCCCGAGGGCTTTAGGGCTGCGCGCGCACCTAAAGTCAACACGCCAAGTCCCTCACTGCTGCAGCTCCTTTTTTTCTTCATGGCCTCGAGAGGAGTCAGAGACAAATTTTTCTTCTCACAGCGCCTGTGGATCTCCGCCACGTTCAACGGGACAGCCCCTCAACATCGTGGATCCACAGGCAATTTTTGCGCGGCCCAGTCAACTTCGTTCCCGGGCCGGCACTTGCTACCCCCACCCTCCTCCCTCCCCCTCCTCTGCTTGCACAGAGCTTTTCCCGCAGCTCGCTACCAAAACCGGACGATCGAGGCCTCAGCCCCCTGCTGAGCCCTCTGGGGGGGAGTAGTGTGGGCGACCCCCACATACTGGGACAAGCAGAGCGCTCAGCTGGAGCAATTAGCAGAACAATGAGATGTGTGTATTGACATCAATGGGCAGCCTCTCTTTGTCTAGTTCAGGCGCCAGTGTCCTGCTGTTGATATGTGTGACTCAAATGCAGGTGTTCATGCCTTCCTGCCCTGTACTGTGATGCAAATGTCCCATGCCTTCCTGCAGTTACTGTGATGTTAATGTGCCATTCATGCATTGTCTGTAGTGGGGTATTTAAACTGCATATCGCTCTGTAACTCTCTCTCTCTGACTATTGCTCAACTGATCACACGATTGCCTGAGAGCCTGAGGGCTCGCTCTGGCGCGCCTGCACGGCGCTGGAGTGAGTTCTTTGATGGCGGGATGAATGATCAATAAAATCCACTTTTAAACTCTCAGTTCGCCGCTTATTATTATTTTATACCGCCACAGTATCATCCCTTTCACCATCCTCATCAACTGCGGCAGTTGTATGAAGACATATCACTAAGTTTACAGTAACCTGCCTCATCATGTTGAGGACTCACACAGGAAAAGCCCGAAGTTATCACTATAAAAATCATTACCAAGTTCATGATGAGACTTCTCCATGAAGAGAATCACTAACTTAATCAGTTTTGTTATCATTGCCTGCAGAGCAATGAGGCTGTGTGCATCCGAAGTATTAATATGACCATTTGCATTATTTTCATGGATAGAAGTACAACAATAACCTCCTATAACAGGGCACACACCCCTACGGGTGGCAATTAGTTGACCAAGAACAATTCTATTCTATGTTATAATTTTACAAGTAATTGTAGCCTATAATTAAGTGTTTTAATCCCTAAGGTGCCACAGCTCACTCTCGCCCATCTCCAGCTCCAGCTGTGAACACACCTGCGTCTCATCAAGCCTGGACTATTTAGCCCGCTCTGCCCTGCGCTTCAGCCTGGAGTCGTCTGCTCACCTGAGATTGTGCTTCCCACACTCGCCTTCTCCTCGACGCTCCTAAGACCCTCAACCATCACTTCCCACGTAAGCCATCATCCTATCACTCACCTTTTCTCCAGTCCTTCTCCCCTGTGCACAGGTGGATTCCTTGGCGGCGGAACCTCTCCTCGTCAGCGTCTCTCTTTCTCACCCGCTGCGCCGAGCGCGCATTGGAGCGCTATCCTCCAGGCAGGAGACCTGCGGCTCACCACCGGAAACATCTGCAAGTAAGCCACAGTCCGAGTATTAATTCACCGGGCTTGGCTCGGCGTCTAATCTCTCCTCTGCTCTGACCTAGGGTTGTCTGGCCGTACGGCGCACTGCTCTGCCCCCGGTGCATCCTGTCCTCCAGCAGCATATCAACTCCCGCACTCACACATCCACACACACTCACTATTTAATAAACCTTTGTTGCAATTGACTCGAGCCTGTATGCGTGTTCCCTGGGTCTAAACTCATGTCAGTACGACTCCAGCAGCGCAACCCAGCGGACAGCGGGCTCGCACACCGGCTAACCAACCTAGAGGCTCGAGTCAATCAGATAATACATCAGCAACAGGTGATATTGAATCAGCTCACCGTTCTCACCCGCTGGATGGATCGTCTGGATCCCCCGCATGCATTCCCTCCGGGTCCTCAGGGTGGCCTAGCTCCCGCAGCTCCTCCGGCTGCCCAGGCTAACCCGGGGGCACCGGCCCGGCTCACTCCAATCCCCATGCCCACGCGTTTCGGCGGCAAGCTCGGTGAGGCGCGTGGGTTCATTCTCCAATGTGAGTTGGTGTTCCAACGTGTCCCCGGGGACTTCCCGACGGATCACAGCCGAATTGGTTACATCGCCAACCTCCTAGAAGGGCGAGCATTAGCTTGGGCCTACGCCATCATGGCGCGACCCAGCTAGCTAACCCAACTTATGCCCAGTTCGTCCGAGACTTTAATGAGGTGTTTGACCATTCGGACAGTGATATCGTGCTAACAACCTGGTTGCTAAATCTTTGCCAGGGTAGCCGGTCAGCCACCGACTACGCTGTCGACTTCCGGGTTGTGGCGGTGGAAGTTGGAGGGGGAATTGCTGCCCTCTGCAGCATTTTTGTCCATAGCCTGAATGCCAGCCTTCAGGACGAATTGGCCTGCAAGGATCTGCCGGAGCGGCTCTCCAAGCTGATCTCCCTCACCATCAGCCTGGACAACAGGTTGAGAGAACGGGCCGCCGAGCGGAAGTCCTCCAGCCGCTCGAGCGGTACTCCTCCCCGCTCCTCTCAATCTTGCCCCCTGGCGTTGCCCGCGCCTGAGTCCGCCAACAACCCGGTGGCGATGCTGATTGGCCGGGCGAAGCTCCCACAAGCAGAGAAGCAGCGCCGGATGGAGCTGGGGCTCTGCATGTATTGCGGAGATGACCAGCACGCCTTGGAATCTTGCCCGGTTCGGCCAAAGGAGGGAGTCCGCGAGTCACCATAGGGGGCCTCGCGGACGCATCCCAGCCTAACCCCCTATCCAAGTGCATGCTGCCAATTCGATTCTGTCACAACCACACTGAACATCTCACTCACACACTGGTGGACTCGGGGGCGGAGCAGAGTTTCATCTCCAAGGGCCTGGCAACCCGTTTGGGCATCCCCTGCCTTCCTCTGCCGGCTCTCTTGAATCTGGTCTCTCTTGCTGCCACCCCCCTGGAGTGGGTTACTCACCAGACAGCCCCAGTCCCGGTCATTATTTCCGGAAACCATCGAGAGGACCTCAGCTTCTATGTGCTGCCCATCTCGGCCGCCTCTGTCATTCTGGGCTACCCCTGGCTGCGCCTGCACGGCCCAACCTTTGATTGGCAGTCGGGGAGCGTCCTCTCTTGGAGCACCTTCTGTCTGGGCGCCTGCCTCCAGTCCGCCGCTTGCGCCCCGTCACTCCCGCCTCCTTCCTCCAATGTGCCTCCTCCAGACCTCTCCTTAGTCCCTCCGGAGTTTCATGACCTTGGCATAGTTTTCAGCAGGTCTAAAGCGCTGGCTCTTCCCCCCCACCGCCCCTACGACTGTGCCATCAACCTCCGCCCGGGGGCGCCCTTGCCTTCCAGTCACCTGTACAACCTGTCAGCGCCTGAGCGCGAAGCCATGGACTCTTATATCAAGGAATCGCTGAACTCCGGCATCATTCAGCCTTCTTCGTCTCCTGTCGGTGCTGGCTTCTTCTTCGTGGCCAAGAAGGATGGGTCGCTCCAGCCATGCATCGACTACCGGGCACTGAATGACATTACAGTTAAGGACAGGTATACGCTGCCGTTGATGGATTCAGCTTTTGATTCTCTGCAGGGGGCCACCTGGTTTACGAAGCTGGATCTCCGCAGCGCATATCACCTCGTCCGGATCTGGGAGGGCAACGAATGGAAGACGGGGTTCCGCATGCCCAGCGGACATTTTGAGTATCTTGTCATGCCGTTTGGGCTCACGAACGCGCCAGCCATCTTCCAGCGCCTAATTAATGATGTTCTCCGCGATTTTCTGGGGGTGTTCGTCTTTGTTTACCTAGACGATATCTTGATTTTCTCCCGGTCGCGGGAGGAGCACCAGGTTCACGTGAGGCGGGTCCTCCAGCGCCTTTTGGAGAACAGACTTTATGTTAAAGCGGAGAAGTGTGAATTCTACGCTGACAAGACCTCCTTCCTGGGGTTTATCATCTCCCATAATCAGATCATCCTCGACCCTGCTAAGGTCAAGGCGGTTGTCGAGTGGCCCACCCCCTCATCCAGGAAGCAGGTCCAGCAGTTCCTCGGCTTCGCCAATTTTTACCGGCGCTTCGTCCCAAACTTCAGCGCCATCGCTTCTCCCCTGACCCACCTCACCTCCCGCAAGGTGCCTTTTCTGTGGACTGAGGATGCCGGGGCCGCTTTCGCGGCGCTGAAGATGGAGTTCTCCTCCTCCCAGGTCCTGGCCCAGGTGGACCCTGCCCTGCAGTGCCTTGTGGAAGTGGACGCCTCTGATACAGGGGTGGGGGTGGTGTTATCTCAGCGCTCACCGGTGGACGGGGCGATCCGCCCCTGCGCCTTCTTCTCCCAGCGCCTATCGGCTGCAGAGAGGAACTACGACATGGGCGACAGAGAGCTCCTGGCAGTCAAGCTCGCTCTCCAGGAGTGGCGTCACTGGCTCGAGGAGGCGGCTCAGCCCTTTGTGGTCTGGACCGACCACAAGAACCTGGAGTACCTGAGAACGGCCAAGCGTCTGAACGCCCGCCAGGCGCGCTGGTCTCTCTTCTTTGGCCGCTTCAGGTTCACTATCACCTATCGCCCAGGCTCGAAGAATGATAAGGCAGATGCTCTGTCCAGGCAATTTGCCCCTGAAGCCCCTGAGGACCGGGATCATACCATCCTTCCAGCCTCGTGCGTTGCGGGCGCTGTCTCCTGGTCCATCAGGGACAAGGTCCGGAGGGCACAGGCAACCAAACCTGACCCGGGTGGCGGACCAGCGGGTAAGCTGTTCGTTCCTTCCTCGGTTCGGAGTGACGTCATCCACTGGGCTCACACCACCAAGCTCGCCTGCCACCCTGGGATCTCCCGCCTGATTGAGCTCCTTCAGAGGTCCTTTTGGTGGCCAGGCCTCCGGGGCGACGTCGCCAATTATGTCCGTGCTTGCCCCCAGTGCGCGACTGGGAAGACGTCTTCCTCTCCCCCAGCTGGTCTTCTCCACCCTCTGCTGACCCCCAGCAGACCCTGGTCCCATGTGGCCTTGGACTTCATTACCGGTCTCCCGTCGTCCAACTCCTTCACCACCATCCTGACGATCGTGGACAGATTTTCCAAGACCACCCACTTTGTGCCACTCCATGGTCTTCCTACTGCTCGGGAGACGGCGGACCTATTGGTCCAACACGTCGTGAGGCCGCATGGGATCCCAGCCGACATTGTCTCTGACCGGGGTCCCCAGTTTGTGTCCAGAGTCTGGTCGTGTTTCTGCAAAGCCCTGGGGGCCACGGTGAGTTTGTCCTCCGGCCACCACCCCCAGTCCAACGGGCAGTGCGAGCGGACGAACCAGGAATTGGAGGCCGCTCTGCGCTGCGTCACCTCCTCCAATCCTTCCTCCTGGAGCGCACATCTGCCCTGGGTTGAATATGTGCACAACGCCACTTTGTCATCGGCGATCGGGATGTCCCCCTTCCGAGCTTCACTTGGGTATGACCCCCCCCCCGTTGTTGCCTGAAGAGGAGGGGGAGATGGAGGTGCCTTCCATCCAGGCCCATCTCAGGCGTTGTCGGCGCATATGGACAACGGTGCGCCGTGCGCTTTTGCGCCCTGGTGGGCCCTGGTGGGCTGAGCGCAACACCAGGGTGGCTAATCGCCACAGGAGGGCCGCTCCGCGCTATCAGGTGGGTCAGCAAGTCTGGCTGTCTACGCGGGATATCAACCTGAAGGCCGAGAAAAAGAAGCTGGCTCGACGCTTCATTGGCCCCTACCCAATCACAAAAATCATCAACCCGGTGGCTGTGCGCCTGGCTCTCCCCCCCTCCCTCCGCGTCTGCCCGACGTTCCATGTTTCCCGTGTTAAGCCTGTGGTGTCTCACCCTCTCTGTCCTCCTCCTAGGGCTACTCCCCCTCCTGTGATCATCGACGGTGACCTGGCGTGGAGGGTCTCTTCCATCTTGGACTCCCACCGCCGAGGTCGCGGGCTGCAATACCTGGTGGATTGGGAGGGGTATGGCCCCGAATGGAGGTCCTGGGTGCGTCCATTGTTTGTGCTGGACAAACGCCTCATCTCAGAGTTCCATCTGGCGCACCCAGGTAAGCCAGCGCCGGGAGGCGCTTCTCGGGGGGGGGGGGGGTACTGTCACAGCTCACTCTCCCCCATCTCCAGCTCCAGCTGTGAACACACCTGCGTCTCATCAAGCCCGGGCTATTTAGCCCGCTCTGCCCTGCGCTTCAGCCTGGAGTTGTCTGCTCATCTGAGATTGTGCTTCCCACACTCGCCTTCTCCTCGACGCTCCTAAGATCCTCAACCATCGCTTCCCACGTAAGCCATCATCCTATCACTCACCTTTTCTCCAGTCCTTCTCCCCTGTGCACAGGTGGATTCCTTGGCGGCGGAACCTCTCCTCGTCAGCGTCTCTCTCTCTCACCCGCTGCGCCGAGCGCGCATTGGAGCGCTATCCTCCAGGCAGGAGACCTGCGGCTCACCACCGGAAACATCTGCAAGTAAGCCACAGTCCGAGTATTAATTCACCGGGCTTGGCTCGGCGTCTAATCTCTCCTCTGCTCTGCCCTAGGGTTGTCTGGCCGTACGGCGCAGTGCTCTGCCCCCGGTGCATCCTGTCCTCCAGCAGCACATCAACTCCCGCACTCACACATCCACACACACTCACTATTTAATAAACCTTTGTTGCAACTGACTCGAGCCTGTGTGCGTGTTCCCTGGGTCTAAACTCATGTCATAAGGTGTTCTTACCTACTCTCACTCAAGGAAACATTGAACGAAAGACCCTCACTCCTGCGCTTTCCATCTGAAATGGCATTCATCCCCCAAAATGGCATCATGTGGTAGAAAAGTATCTCTCTTCACCCTGCCCACCTGTCCTGCTGACATGATGAGGGTGCGGTCAGTTGCCAAAATGGGGTACACAACCCTGCTCAGTTTCCTGGCCAGATGTGGGTATATCCAATGACCCAATGACCACCCCTTTTGGCAATGTAGATCCTGAGTATAACAGTTGCTCGCTTCGTTGGTCAAGCAGGAAGCAGTACAGGGGAGAGATGCACTGTAAGCCATTGCACACTTAGAGAGTGTTAAGCTGCTGAAAGAGACATCACCGCTTCAGAAAAGAGGAGTTCCCTGATGAAATTGACCTTGCCTTCTCAGAGTAAGGAGTGTCATCATGTTTCCGATCAGTGGAGTGGTAAGTGTTGTGACAGGTGTGTTTCAAAGTGATATTTGCTGTGTTATTTCTGTATATAGCCTCTCTTAAGAAACCAAACAGCCTGTAGTAGCTGCATTATTTTAGCAGTAGCAGATAATTTGTCCAGCTGTTAGTGGCATTAATTTTTTGATTTTGATTTTGTATACTTTATTGATCCCCAGAGGGGAAATTGAGGGAATCCACCTGGATGGATGAAGCAGCCACAGTACGGCGCTATCCCTTTACCATTCTCACACACATTCACACCTAGGGCCACTTTTAGAGTCTCCAATTAACCTAACCTGCATGTTTTAAGTGTTAAGGAACAAACATAACAATTCTCTACAGTGTATAGGCAGTGGAACAACTTAATAACAACCAACACTAAAAGTGTTACTACAAGGATGATGAGGAGGATAAGGCAACAACACTAGCCGCACTTTTCTTTCCCTTGTATTTTTGCCTCGTCATGATAAACAAACAGCCTGCTTCTCTATGCAAAAGCCGTTTGCTGGATGCCAGGGAGTGCCATCAGCTGACACTTGCATACAGAAACAGTTAAACAGTCACTTGATTTTTTTTTTTTTTAACTGAGTATGCAATGTGTATTAAACAGTCTCTTGCTGAGGGTTCCAAGTGGGGTAAAATGTTACATGTACCCAAGTGCCACGTCCTTTGTTTTCCGAGGCTGTTGGCTTCGCTAGGCTAACCTTAGTGCTGTCCTCGCCAGGGAATTTTGGCCCAGTTTCCTTTGATGACCAGATCTCCTGGTTCGGCCAAAAGATGGGTGCACCTCCCACAGTTCCTTTGTCACATGGTCCCTCCTGGGAAGGGCAGTATGGATAACTTCACTGTCAGTTGTCATTCTTTGCATGTAATCAACCAGAAACCCTTCCTCATCATCTAAGTTAAATGGCTTCAATAGTAGGGTTTGCCGTTCACAATTTCCCTATTTTTCTTATTTTCTTAATTCATCTTTCATAATCCTATTTGTGCATTATGCTGATCCTGTAGATTGTTGATGGTAAGCTAAATGGTTTCCTAGGTAAATGTTGGGTACTAATAATTCGGGTATTGTACCTAAATGTGATATGATTTGATTTGCTAAGTGTATTCCACTAAATGTATTTCATTATCTAAGTGAATCATTTCAGCTATTTTAAACCTTGATATTGTTTCAATTAAGGGTTTCAGTGTCACTATAGCAGTATTCAGATTAGTGCAGGGGAAAGCCTTTGTTTATTCAATCAGCATGCCAATAATTTCTAAACAACATTTTTACCTTCACTCTTATTTAGCTCAATGAGATCAGTGCAAAGGTTTTGAAAAGACTAAGTTTATGCAGGGAAGGTCAAATAATTTTGCTTTGAGCTCCCTAAAACATTGTTCTCTTCATATATAACTGAGTAAGAATCTGTGTTGTCTCTGTAGTAGATTCTAAATTGAGTCCCACAGTAAGCATAAATTCAGCTTAAATTGGACCTTCCTTAGACATTTGGAACTTTTCTCATAAATTTGCATGGCTTTCTGCTTCCTCATCAGTTTACCTTGTTTCTTATAAACATGATATTTCTTTTTACAATAATCTGCAAATATTTTCCAGCTCAAAATTTTCTTAAATACCTGCACATCTATTGATGTAAATTTAACTTCTCCTATTGAATGTTGTGATTTCATTACCAAGCGGTTTCACCTATATTTTTCTCAACATTATTGATCATTTAAATAAAATCAAATCAACCTTTATAGTCATATTGCTATACATACAACTGTAGTGCAGGCAAGATGAAATTGCGCTTCTCTCAGCATCCATATAAGTAAAAAGAACATAATTTAAGACACACTCAAACACACCCTCACCCCAACACAGCCATTCACACTTCCCTGAGACATACTTGAAAATTAACTAGAACTATAATATACAAATAATATACATAATGTCCATTAGGTGCAGTAGTATGTATGAAAGATTCCGGATCAACTGTTCAGCATCCTAACAGCTTGTGGAAGGAAGCTGTTAATCAGTCTGGTGGTTCTGCCTCTGATGCTCCGGAATCGTTTGCCAGATGAAAGAAGTTCAAAGTGTTTATGCAGAGGGTGAGAACGGTTCTTGACAATGTTCAGTGCCCTGCTCCTACAACGTTCTGAAAAAGTTCTTGGACAGAGGTGAGGGAAACTCCCATCACCCTCTCAGCTCCCTTAACTATCCTCTGCAAGGCTTTTTTGTCTGACATACTGCAGCTGGAGTACCATGTTGCAATGCAGTACATCAGAACACTCTCCACCACACCTCTGTAGAAGGTCCTGAGGATGCAAATGGGGAGAGAGGCCTGTTTGAGTTTCCTCAAGAAGTGCAGTCTCTGCTGGGCCCGCTTCCTGATCCCCAAGGAATTCTTGCTCCAGGTCAGGTCCTGCGAGATCTGCACTCCGAAGAACTTGATGTTCTCCACTCTCTCCACCAAACGGCCGCCGATGCTGAGAGGGACGTGTTCAGGCTGTGACCGCTGGAAGTCGATAATCATCTCCTTCGTTTTGTCCACGTTGAGCACCAGATTGTTCTCCCTGCACCAGTCCTCCAGGTCTCTAACTTCTTCCCTGTACATTGATTCCTCATCCCTCTGAATAAGTCCCACCACTGTGGTGTCGTCTGCAAACTTAATAATCTAGTTCCCCTCATGTCTGGATACACAGTCATGTGTTAGAAGTGTAAACAACAGTGGACTGAGTACGCAGCCTTGAGGGGCTCCGGTGCTCAGCTTGACAGAGTTGGAGATGTTATTTCCAATCCGGACAGACTGAGGTCTCTCAGTCAGGAAATCCAGGATCCAGAGACATGTGGCTGTGTTCAGACCAAGAAGGAGTAAATTCTCCATCAGTCTCTGGGGAATACTGGTGTTGAATGCTGAACTGAAATCAATGTACAGGAGTCTGCCGTAGGTGTCTTTCTGATCCAGGTGGGTGATGACAGAGTACAGGGTGGTGACTATAGCATCCTCCGTGGAGCGGTTTGAATGATATGCAAACTGGAGTGGGTTATGTGATGCAGGGAGGCAGGCTGTGATGTGTGGTTTGACAAGCCGTTCAAAACACTTCATCACAATTGGTGTCAGTGCAACAGGATAATAGTCATTCAGACAGGACACAACTGGTTTCTTTGCCACCGGTACTATGGTAGAGGTCTTAAAGCATCTGGGAATGATGGCCTGACTCAGGGAAATGTTATAAATGTCAGTCAGGACATCCGCCAACTTGCTCGCACAGTCTCGGACCACACTTCCCGGGATGCTGTCCGGACCTGCAGCTTTACGTAGGTTGACCCTGATTAGGGTCCTCCGTGTGTCCGCTGCGTTGATGATGATAGCTGGCCCAACAGATGGTGGAGATGGGCCAGCCCTCCCTCTGATTATTGGGTTTGATGCTTCAAAACGTGCAAAGAAGTTGTTGAGCCTGTCTCGAAGCGAAGCGTCATCATCATCATAAAAGCCAACGTTAGATCCAGGAGCTTTAGCTAACTATAGACCAATCTCTAATCTCCCTTTCATTTCAAAAATCTTAGAAAGAGTTGTTGCTACGCAATTATTTGACCACCTGCAGGGAAATGGTTTACTTGAAGAGTTTCAATCTGGGTTTAGAATCCATCATAGTACTGAAACAGCCTTAGCGAAGGTCACTAACGACCTCCTCATTGCATCTGATAATGGACTAGTTTCTGTACTTGTCCTTTTAGACCTTAGTGCAGCTTTTGATACTATCGATCATAATATTCTACTTGATAGATTAGAACACTATGTTGGACTTAATGGAACTTCGTTGCAATGGTTTAGATCTTATTTATCTGATAGGTTCCAGTTTGTTCATGTAAATAATGAGTTTTCTTTCAACTCAAAGCTTAGTCATGGAGTTCCACAGGGATCTGTGCTAGGCCCTACTCTTTTTAGTTTATATATGCTTCCGTTAGGCAACATTATTAGAAAGCACTGTATACATTTTCATTGTTATGCAGATGACACACAATTATACCTGTCAATGAAGGCAGATGATAGTAATCAATTAGCCAAGTTAGAAGCCTGTCTTAAGGAAATCAAAGCTTGGATGACTTGTAATTTCCTGCTATTAAATTCAGATAAGACTGAAGTCATTCTTGTTGGTCCAAAAAACCTTAGAAATTCCTTTCCAAATCAAACTTTCAGTTTGGATGCGGTTACTCTTTCTCTTAATAGCTCTGTGAGGAACCTTGGAGTTATTTTTGATCAGGATTTGTCCTTCAATTCACATATTAAATTTGTTTCTAAGACTGCCTTCTATCATTTGCGTAATATTGCCAAGATTAGGAGCATCTTGTCTCAGAGTGATGCTGAGAAACTGATCCACGCTTTTGTTAGCTCGAGATTAGATTATTGTAATTCTTTATTATCAGGCTGTCCTAAAACATCTTTAAAAAGTCTTCAGCTGATCCAAAATGCTGCAGCAAGAGTTTTAACAGGTACTAGAAAGAGAGATCATATCTCTCTGGTTCTGGCCTCCCTTCATTGGCTTCCCATAAGATAAGATAAGATAAGATAAGATAAGCCTTTATTAGTCCCACAACGGGGAAATTCCAGGATTGCAACAGCACAGGGATAGCAACACTCAGAGCAACAATCAGAAGGCAAGAAAAAAAACAAGCAAGCAAGAGCAGCTAATAAACATATGTACGTATTACTATAAAATATATATATATACACACACACACAGACACACAGTGCAGAGCATTGTAGCTGGATGGAATAAATATATGAATATATGAACACACAGTGCAGAGCATTGTAGCTAGATGGAATAAATATGTAAATATATAAACACCCACAGTACGGAGCATTGCAGCTAGGTGGAATAAATATGCAAGTATATAAACACACACAGTGCGGAGCAATGTAGCTAGATGGAATAATATGTAGATATATAAATATATAAACACACCCAGTGCTGAGCATTGTAGCTAGATGGAATAAATATGCAAATATATAAACACACACAGTGCAGAGCATTGTTGCTAGATGGAATGAAACAGCATAACCGTCTACTTAGTTATCCTACATGGTATGATTATGTGCCCATACATATTCTCACCCTCCATAGCGACCGGTATGTTCCTAGTTGTATGCCGGAGGGGACCATTGTGTAAGTCTATTGCATCTTTTGCATTCAAAAAACTATTAGTTTGTTACGTCTTTTTGCTATCTCTGCGAGCAGCCCTGCTTAGGTTGTACAGTCTGACAGCCGTTGGTAGGAAGGACCTACGAAACCTCTCGGTTGTGCACCTGGGATGATGTAGTCTGCTGCTAAATGAGCTCCTCAGTGCATTCAGTATGTCCTGCATAGGGTGGAACTCGGACTCCAGCAGAGATGACAGTTTAGCCACCGTCCTTCTCTCTCCTATCTCCTCCATCGGATCAAGGCGCTGCCCCAGGACAGAGCTAGCTTTCTTAATCAGTTTGTTCAGTCTCTTCCTATCGGCTGCAGTAATGCCACTGCCCCAGCAGACCACTCCAAAAGTGATGGCTGATGCCACCACCGTGTCATAGAATGACTTCAGCAGCGCCCCTGGTACACCAAAAGACCTGAGTCTCCTCAGCAGGAACAGCCTGCGCTGTCCCTTCTTGTAGAGTGCATCAGTATTGTGTGACCAGTCTAGTTTATTGTTCAGATGAATACCCAGGTACTTATAGGATGTCACCATCTCGATGTCTGTTCCCTGTATATTTACTGGTACTGTGAGGGGCTGCCCATGCCTGCGGCAGTCCACCACCAGCTCCTTAGTTTTCCTCGCGTTGATCTGGAGGCAGTTCCGATGGCACCAGTCCACGAAGTCCTGGATAAGCCCTCTGTACTCAGCTTCATCTCCATTGGAGATGAGGCCAACGATCGCAGAGTCATCAGAGAACTTCTGTAGATGGCAGTGTGTTGTGTTGTGTGAGAAGTCCGCAGTATAAAGAGTGAACAGGAAGGGAGCCAGCACCGTTCCCTGGGGGGCCCCCGTGCTACTGATGATCGTGTCGGACACACAGTCCCGGGTTCTCACAAACTGAGGCCGGTTCGTGAGGTAGTCCAGGATCCATGATGACAGGTGCTGGTCCACCCCTGCGCGCAGCAGCTTGTCCTTCAGGATCATCGGTTGGATGGTGTTGAAAGCACTGGAGAAGTCAAAGAACATGATCCTCACCATATTCCCGGGCTTCTCCAGGTGGGACAGAGAACGGTGAAGGAGGAAGATCACCGCATCCTCCACCCCAATGCCATGCTGGTAGGCGAACTGGAGTGGATCCATCGCTGGTTCCACCAGGGGGCGGAGGTGAGCAAGGAGCAGTCTCTCCAGGGTCTTCATCAAGTGGGACGTCAAGGCCACCGGTCTGTAGCTGTTCAGGTCTTTGGGGTGGGAAGTTTTTGGTACAGGTACCACACAAGATGTTTTCCACAGCTGTGGTACCCTCCCCAGTTTCAGGCTCATGTTGAAGATATACGTCACAATCCCACACAGCTGGTCTGCACAGGACTTGAGGAGCTTTGCGCTGATGCCGTCCGGTCCCGGCGCCTTCCTCGCCTTGATCTTCCTCAGCTCCGTCCTCACCTGGGTCCTGGTCAGGGTCAGGATGGGGGGCTGTGTGTTGGGAGTGGGGGGGTGTTGGTGGAGTGGGGAGTGGGCAGCAGGACTTGATTTCTTTAGAGGCAGCAGTGGTTGTTGTGCAGTCAGGGGGGAGGGCGGTTGGTCAAATCTATTGAAAAACAGATTCAGGTTGTTCGCCCACTCCCTGCCCCCTGTGGCCTGGGGGGAGGTATTCTGGAGCCCCGAGATGGTTTTGAGGTTTCTCCAGACCCCGCTGATGTCGCTCTGTTGCAGCTTGTCCTCCATCTTCTTCCTGAAGCTGTCCTTGCCTTCTCTGATCTTTCTCCTCAGCTCCCTCTGTACGGACTTCAGCATCTCCCTGTTCCCTGACCTGAAGATCCTCTTCTTCTCTCTCAGAAGTGTTTTTATCTCAGGGTTGATCCAGGGTTTGTTGTTTGAGTGACGCCGTATGGTCTTGGTGGGAACGGATTTGTCCACACAGAAGCTGAGGTAGCCCGTGAAGGTGTGAATGAGGCCATCGATGTCCTCACCATGTGGATCGCAGAGCTGCTTCCAGGCGGTGGCTTCAAAACAGCCCTTTAGGGTGTCCATTGTCTCCTCAGACCATAACTCCACAGTGTGCATGGCCGGAGGTTGTCTGTGCACTAGGGGTTTGTACACCGGCTGGAGATGAACCAAGTTGTGATCCGATCTCCCGAGTGGGGGGAGTTGTGATGAGGTGTACGCCTCCTTAGTGTTTGCGTAGAATAAATCCAGTGTTTTATTGTCTCTAGTGTGGCATGTGACATACTGGGTGAACGTGGGTAGAATGGGAGACAGTGAAACATGGTTGAAATCGCCTGAGATGAGGAGAAGAGCATCTGGGTGTTCTGTCTGCAGCCTGCTGGTTACTGAATGGATGACGTCACGTGCTGTCCCAGCGTTCGCCGTCGGATTTGCATAAACAACAATGCAGATCACGTGTGAGTGTTCTCTCGGGAGATATGTAGGCCTCATGCTAACAGCTAGCAACTCAATGTCTTTGCTGCAGTGTCGTTGTTTAACAGTGATATGTCCCGGTCTGCACCAGTTGTTGTTAACATACATTATCACTCCACCGCCCCTAGCCTTGCCACTGTCTGGTGTTCGGTCAGCTCGTATCATGTGAAAACCCTCCAGCTCAATGTTAGCATCTGCTGCTAGTTCAGTTAGCCACGTCTCAGTAAACAAAAGGAGAGAGCACTCCCGGTATGTGCTATCATAACGGGAGATAGCCGCTAGCTCATCTAACTTTCCCAGTATCGACCGTACATTTCCCATGACAACAGATGGAAGGGAGGGTCTGTACCTTATATTTTTTGTCCTCCGCCTTACTCCAGCCCGGCAGCCGCGGCGTTTTCGCCTCAGTTCTCTCGGTATGTCGAGTTTTTCCAATGGGACCGGGTGGCGGTTGAATGCTAGCAGCTGTTCTCTGCTGTATCGTATCCTGCTATAGACAGTGGCTCCGTCCACCGGCTCAGGAGACATTTAGGACGATCTGTGTGTCCGTGATATAAGTGGGGTGAAAAAAAAAGACGGATCAAAAGAGAGAGGAAGGGAAAAAGACTCGGAATCGAGCCGCTGTTGCAAAAGGCAGCCGACTCGTGTGGCGCCGAGAGAAAAAAAAAAAAAAAAAAGTTTAGAATTAGAATTAGAGTTTAGAATTAAGTTTAAAATCCTTCTTCTTACTTACAAAGCTCTAAACAATCAGGCTCCTTTTTATTTAAAAGATCTGATACTACCGTATTATCCTAACAGAGCACTACGCTCCCAAAATGCAGGATTACTTGTAATACCTAGAATCTCCAAAAGTACAATGGGAGGCAGAGCCTTCAGTTATCAAGCTCCTCTCCTGTGGAATCAGCTGCCAATCTGGATTCGGGAGTCAGACTCGATCTCTGTTTTTAAGAATAGGGCTAAAACCTACCTTTTTGATGTAGCCTACAATTAGGGAGGGATCATGTGTTTCTGAACCCTCCCTTAGTTATGCTGCTAATAGGTTTAGTCAGCCGAGGGACCTCCAGTAATGCACTGGGCCTCACTCCTTTCCTCACTCTCTATGAAATATTTTTTTTGCTGGTCATTAACATCTGTTTGTTCTCTCCCATAGATTGAGTCCCCATCGTGCTGTTTGCTCTCTACATGTCTGTTCTTTTCTTCTTCTCTATCCCCTCACCCCCCAGCCAGTCGCAGCAGATGACTGCCCCTCCCTGAGCCTGGTTCTGCTGGAGGTTTCTTCCTGTTAAAAGGGAGTTTTTCCTCTCCACCGTCGCCAAGTGCTTGCTCACAGGGGATCGCCTGATTGCTGGTGTCTTTCTGCAACTGTGGGGGTTCCCCCCTACAGTTGATAGTGCTATGAGATGACTGTTGTTGTGAAATGGCGCTATATAAATAAAGTTGAATTGAATTGAATTGAATTGAATTGAATCATCGACCCCCTGCCTAGACTTATAATCCGTCAGCGCCCGAACTCCCTGCCACATCCGTTTGGTGTTCCTTGTGTCCCAGAGGTGTCCCTGGATTTTCTCCGCATAGGCGCGCTTTGCCGTCTTAATTCCCTTTGAGAGCGCAGACCTGGCTGAGCGGAGGGCGATCCTGTCCTTCGCTCTGAAGGCTGCATCTCTGGCTGTGAGCAGCGAGTGCACCTCTGCAGTCATCCAGGGCTTATAGTTGCCCCGTGCAGTGATAGTCTTCACTATAGTGACATTATTTATTGATAATTTTTATGTATTGTCTATTTTTCTGAGGATTTTTGCTAATTATTTTTTGCTAATTAATTGTTGTGGTACCCCCCCCCCCCCCACACACACACACTGATGCATGGAGACACTCATGCATCAAAGTTACGGTGTTGTTGCGTGATGGGTAGTGTCCTTTTTACTAGAAGAAGGAAATGTTGTGTGCTATTTATATGTGTTGCACATGGTTAATTGAGATGGAAGTTTGTAAGTAGTGTAACTCCCTCAAAATGAGGTTTCAGTAGTCATAGCTTCTGTTGTGAATGTCCTCCCTTGACCTAGTTTACAAATTTCAGTTAGGACAAGTAATGCAGCTGTCTGTGTAGATTTAATGTGATTTTGCTTTTATTGTAACCATTCTGAGTTAGTCTTTAAGGCCACATCTGTCTGTCCTGTTGAACACAGACAGTTTGAATTTGTGTAAGTGCATCTATGTGAAAGGGTAATGTCCCACTTCTTCTTTTAATGGAATGATGGACATGTTGCTTAACCAGAATATGGCTTCAGTGTACACAAGGAATGCCTTATTTTATATATTCCTTTCTAAATTATGGTGTCTGTAGTCCCGAGGTCCCACTTGGCTGAGGCAAAGTACCAGGAGCACAGCCCAGCTCTTTAGCACGTCATTGTCATACAACACAATTATTCCTTATTACTGTCACATTTCTGAAATGTGATACTGTCATACTGTTACCTGGTGAGATGCACCATTGCAATGTGTCAGATTGCAATGTGGCAGATGTGTCCTGCAATGTCAAGTCATGTAAACACTACATTTTCAAAGTCAAGGTCAGTTAAATTGATGTGTTATGTCATTGTCAATGTCATTTGTTCTGCTTAGCTTCGGTAATGCCTGTCCTCTGTGAGGTCCCCTTCTTCCCATGCTGTGCCCCCAGCCAATGATCCAGATGACCAGGTTGGTGACGAATGTGTTGTTCCCCTTGCAACAGCCAGCCTGCCCCACACTGACCGCCGTCCTCCCATCTCCTGCAATGATCCAATCGCGGGGCTATCCTGTAATAAGAGATTGGGGGAAGTCCGAGGCTGCCCCCTGTCCTTGCGTCAGAATTCACACCAACAAGAGTGCAAATCTTGTCAACCCATAAATTGTTCTTGCAAGTGTTACCATTATAATCATTCAAGTTTTGTCCTTTAGAGTTTTTACAGTGGTTATTCCACTGTTTATTATAATGTTTAATTTTAAGAAACACAAGTGAATTATTGTTTTTATTTTGTTTATATTTCTTTATCTCTTGAAAAGAAAACATGAACCCAGAATAACAAAGGAATTTAAATTATACCTAAATCTCAGCATTTATTTGAATATTGTGTTTTTGTAATTACAACAACAACTTTTTGCTAAATATTCAGTGAATCACTAAATGTTTTACCAATTTGCAGTGGTAAGCATTACTTTAACATCACTGTTTAATAAAACAGCGTCATATATTAGAAGCCTTAAGTCAATGCAGCATTTAAAAGAAATAAAAGACACATATCACTTCAAAAGTTAGCTCTTGTTGCTTGTAACTTAACCCTCTGAGTGTGTATGGTGCAGAACTGCGACATACCCCCTAGTGGTCAAGAGTGGTAAATATTTTTTGTCTATAAAATAGTTCAGATTTCCAAGGCTATAACTTGAAAGTGGTAAGAGATAATGGCTTACTGTCAATTAGAAAGATGTAAAATACGATCCAAAGTTTCGGATAGGAATAAATTTCATCCATCCATCCATCCATCTTCTACCGCTTTTCCGGAGGTCCGGGTCGCGGAGGCAGCAGTTCAAGCAGAGAAGCCCAGACTTCCCTCTCCCCAGCCACCTGCTCCAGCTCTTCAGAGGGGATACCAAGGCGTTCCCAGACCAGCTGGGAGACATAGTCTCTCCACCGAGTCCTGGGTCTGCCCCGGGGTCTCCTCCCAGTGGGACGTACCTGAAACACCTCAAGTGGGAGGCGTCCAGGAGGCATCCTAATCAGATGCCCATACCACCTCAACTGACTCCTTTCAATGTGGAGGAGCAGCGGTTCTACTCTGAGCCTCTCCCGGATGACTGAGCTCCTCACCCTATCTCTGAGGGTGAGTCCATCAATCCTACGGAGAAAGCTCATTTCAGCTGCATGTATCCGCAATCTCGTTCTTTCGGTCATTACCCAAAGCTCATGACCATAGGTGAGAGTAGGAACGTAGATTGACTGGTAAATCGACAGCTTTGCCTTAGAACTAAGCTCCCTCTTCACCACAACAGACCGGTACAACGTCTGCATCACTGCAGATGCTGCTCCAATCCGTCTGTCGATCTCTCACTCCATTTTCCCCTCACTCGTGAACAAGACCCCAAGATACTTAAACTCCTCCACTTGGGGCAGGAGCCTGTCCCCAACCCGGAGAGGACAATCCACCTTTTTCCGGCTGAGGACCATGGACTCGGACTTGGAGGTGCTGATTCTCATCCCAGCCACTTCACACTCAGCGGCAAACCGTCCCAGCAAGAGCTGTAGATCATTGCTGGATGAAGCCAACAGGACAACATCATCTGCAAACAACAGAGATGAGATCCTGTGGTCACCAAGCATGACACCCTCCATTCCCTGGCTGCGCCTAGAAATCCTGTCCATAAAAATTATGAACAGGATCGGTGACAAAGGGCAGCCCTGGTGGAGTCCAACTCTCACTGGGAATGACTCCGACCGAGTGTTGGCAATACGAACCAAACTCTCACAACGGTCGTACAGAGACCGAATAGCTCGTAACAACAAGCCCGATACCCCATACTCCCGAAGCACCCCCCACAAAAATCCACGAGGGACGCGGTCAAATGCCTTCTCCAAGTCCACAAAACACATGTAAACTGGTTGGGCAAACTCCCACGAACCCTCAAGAATTCTCGAGAGGGTAAAGAGCTGGTCCGATGTCCCACGGCCAGGACGAAAACCACATAAATTTATGCATCTAATTTGCATAATGTCACAGCACCTCTTTAAATTCCATAACTCAGTCAAAACTGGACTTTGGACGTATTTACACAAAAAATGGCTCAGTCTTTTGACACCATTTTTTGTACAGAGGTACCTCATCATCTTATCTTCAAAGCATATGAACAAGAAATCAGTACATTTAACACCCCCCCCCCCCCCCAGAAATTTGTCACTTACTTTTGACAAAGTCAGAGTGAGAGGGCAGGCACAGTGCTGCGCTCTGCCACTGGGGACGCGCAAATTCTCACACTCAAAGAGTTAAAAGATTAAAATGTGTGGTTACAAACGAGATTAACTGCAAAGTGTAGGGCTAATCTTTTTGCTGGATTGGGAGAGATCTGTTCTGTCCTTATGGCAAAGCTTGTGAACTGTTTGTAGTTATCTGTGGAAGAGGTCATAGTGATAAGTTAGCCGGGCAGCAGTCTGTGTTCAGGATTTTATCACACAGGAAAAAAAAAAAAAAAATGCAGCCTGAGCCCAAACATGAAGCTGTATGAACATGTTGTAATCCAGTCACCCAGAACTTCTGAGACCCAAGGCCAAAATGATTGATGTTCTAATCTTTTTTTTCCCCCTCTAAATCCTGCAATCCATCAGAGCTTTTGACTTCTTTGTTTTTCATGGACAGTAAAAGGATTGAAACTTTAATAAACACATAGTCATTCATTAAAAGTGACTTTAGTATTTGGGAAAAAACAATAATAAATGGATGTATGTAAAATAAGCCTTCAGTGATTGGGTATTATTAAGTGACAGCATTATTCCATAATCTTCAGTTTAATTTGTCAATGTCATGCTGGTAGCAGTGATTAACATGCATGCAATTGTACTTAATTTATTGGATTATCCGTCATGGCTTTGTTGTCAACGGGAGGAGTGCGGTGGGCAGTGGTGAGGTGACATTGTTTTGCTGGGCTCCAGAGGCAGGGTTCTGGCTGAGAGTGGGGAGCAGGGGGAAGGAGAAACCCTGGTGTTGTCATGTCAGACACTTAGTCCGTTGTCCTTTTTCCCTCTAGAGTACACTGTTTTCCCTTGGTCAGAGAGACAATGCAACTGATTTAATAAAAATCAAACTGATATGTCAAAAAATTTAGTAAAAATAGCCCAATGCTGTTCGTCTGCCAAAGAAAAAAATCTAGTAAATGAAAATGCTGGCTTTAAAAATATGTGAATATTTACCAGTTACACAACATTAGATTCAAAACCCACAAAATTAGATTGAAAAACCCACAAAAAACCCGTAAAACCCATAAGCTTTGCAAAAATACCCATATATAGATTTTTTTTTTACCTCTTCCCCTTTTTCTCACTCACTCACTGTCAGACACAAGGGCCCACACATACATACACACAGCGCAGTCCTGTTATCTCTCCAAGGTTACTTTTGGGCAGCTGCTCACACAGACAAACAGGAAGATATCCTTAAAACAAGCTTGAAATGGCAACCCAAAGTACTTGTAAAAACAAATCTGGCAACCCAACGTTTTCATGTCAACTTTTTGTCTGCCGCTATGAGAACACAATTGAATTAATAATAATAATAATAATAATAATAATAATAATAATAATAATAATAATAATAAAAATAAGTTTATTTATAGAGCACGTTTCACAGACAGAGTCACAAAGTTCTTAACATGGTAAAAAACAAAGCAAATAAAAATACAAGCACATAAAGCAGTAAAAGAACAAAGTAGACAGTAAAAGCACATAAAAATACAATCAACACATAGTTAATTAAAAAGCCAGGCTAAAAAAGGTGGGTCTTTGGTTGCTTCTTAAAAACATCAATGGAAGGTGCAGATCTAAGTTCAAAAGGTAAGGAGTTCCAAAGTCTGGGAGCAACAGCAGCAAAGGCTTTATTGCCTTTGGTTCTGAGCTTAGTGCTAGGGACTACCAGTAGATTCTGATTAGAAGACCTGAGAGACCTGCTGGGATGGTGTAGATGGAGCAGGTCACTAATATAAAAAGGTACCTCTTCATGAATGGCTTTGTAAGTAAGAACAAGAACTTTAAAATCAACTCTATAATTTAAAGGAAACCAATGCGAAGAGGCCAAAACGGGAGTGATATGACAGAATCTACTGGACCTAGTTAGTAATCTTGCTGCAGAGTTCTGGACTAAATGTAGGCGGTGTAAAGAGGATTTACTAAGACATGTGAAAAGAGCATTACAGTAGTCCAAACGTGAAGAAACAAAGGCATGAATAATAATTTCTAACAGATTGTAGGAAACCAATGACCTAATTTTGGATATATTCCTAAGGTGGAAAAAACAGCTCTGGGTCAGAGATTTGACATGCTGATAAAAACTCATCAATTGATCAAAAATGACACCAAGATTTTTTAGATTAGACCGTACATTAGAGCTCAATGAACCAATGCTATTAACCATCTTAGGAATTAGATTATCAGATGCTACAATAAGGACTTCAATTTTGTCAGCATTAAGTTGCAAAAAGCTACTAGACATCCAGTCCTTAATTGCGGACAGACAATCATGAAAAATTTTTAAATTGTCAACATGGTCAGGCTTAAAAGAGAAAAATAACTGTAAATCGTCAGCATAGCAGTGATAAGACACACCTTTAAATTTGCTGATGATAGAACCAAGTGGCAGCATATACTGTGTAGGGCAAATAAAAGTGGACCCAGAATAGAACCCTGAGGCACCCCACAGGTTAAAGGAGCAGAATCAGATGAATAAGAGCCAACAGCCACGGAAAAACTCCTACCAGAAAGTTAGGAGAAAAACCAATCCAGAGCTTTTCCAGAAATCCCTACCCAGTCTCTAAGCCTTTGTAACAAAATACAATGATCGATAGTATCAAATGCTGCAGTAAGATCTAATAACACTAAAACAGAGCATTTGCCAGAGTCTGATGACATTAAAATATCATTCGACACCCTAAGAAGAGCGGTCTCTGTAGAGTGTTTCTGACGAAAACCTGAAATTTGTCAAAAATATTGTGTTCAATCAGAAAGTCAGTGATCTGCTTGGCAACAACTTTTTCTAAAAGCTTAGAAAATAAAGGAAGCTTAGAAATTGGCCTGAAGTTTTTAAAAACAGATGGATCAAGGTTAGGTTTTTTTAAAAGTGGCTGCACAACTACATCTTTAAAATACGAGGTTACACAACCAGATTCAAGTGAACTGTTAATGATATTAACCAAAGATGTTCCCATTGAGCCAATTACCTCTTTTAATGTTGAGGAAGGCAAAATATCTAAAGAGCAGGAGGAAGATTTCATGGAGCTCACCAACACTACCAAATCCTCAAAAGAAACTGGGGTAAAATCACTTAAAAACGCCTGTCTGTTAGGACAATCAAGGATTAGGGGAGAGGAATGAGTAAAACCAGCCCTAACAGTAGTGACCTTGTCAACAAAGAAGGAAAGAAACTTGTTACAGTCATTAATTGAATAAACAGGGGGAGCAGAACTGACAGGATTAACTATACTGTCTATTGTGCTGAAGAGGATCTTTGGATTGTTACTATTGGAGGAGATGATGTTGGAAAAATAAGAAGTTCTTGCCATTTTAATCATATTGCTAAATTCAATTAACAGTTCCTTAAGGTACAATCGATGCGCCTCAAGTTTAGTGGACTTCCACACTCTTTCCACCCTCCGACATTTACGTCTAAAACAAGAGAGATCTTCATTTAACCAGGGGGATAAATTAGCAGCATGGACAGTCCTGGTTTAAAAGGGAGCAATTACATCTAGGATGCTTGAACAGTGTGAGTTAAAAGAGCAGACCAAGCTCTCAGTGTCTTCATCAGAGGATAAAACCACACTGCTGTCAAAGGCAGCAGAAAATTTCACAGCTGAAAACTGGTCAATGACACGAGAGCATTTTACAGGCTTGCCAGTGTAACAGACTGATAAATTAAAAAGAACATTAAAAGGGTCTGACACAAGAAGCTCCTTAGTCGGAACATTATTCATACTAAGACCAAGTGTAAAAACAATAGCAAGTGTATTTCCTTTTATATGCGTAGGGCCAGATAGACACAAAACAAAATTAAATGATTCAATAATACCCAAGAAATTAACTACAAAACTGTCACTGGGATTGTTAATATGCAAATTAAAATCTCCAAGTAATAAAATCCGCTCAAATTTAATAATAGAAGTTAAAAGGGATTGATTTCAGTTCAGCATTCAACACCATTATTCCCCAGAGACTGATGGAGAAATTACTCCTTCTTGATCTGAACACAGCCACATGTCTCTGGATCCTGGATTTCCTGACTGAGAGACCTCAGTCTGTCTGGGTTGGAAATAACATCTCCAACTCTATCACGCTGAGCACCGGATCCCCTCAAGGCTGCGTACTCAGTCCACTGTTGTTTACACTTCTAACACATGACTGTGTATCCAGACACGAGGGGAACCAGATTATTAAGTTTGCAGACGACACCACGGTGGTGGGACTTATTCAGAGGGATGAGGAATCAATGTACAGGGAAGAAGTGAGAGACCTGGAGGGCTGGTGCAAGGAGAACAATCTGGTGCTCAACGTGGACAAAACAAAGAAGATGATTATCGACTTCCGGCGGTCACAGCCTGAACTCGTCCCTCTCAGCATCGGCGGTCATTTAGTGGAGAGAGTGGAAAACATCAAGTTCCTCAGAGTGCAGATCTCGCTGGACCTGACCTGGAGCAAGAATTCCTTGGGGATCAGGAAGCGGGCCCAGCAGAGACTGCACTTCTTGAGGAAACTCAAACAGGCCTCTTTCCCCATCTGCATCCTCAGGACCTTCTACAGAGGTGTGGTGGAGAGTGTTCTGACGTACTGCATTGCAACATGGTACTCCAGCTGCAGTATGTCAGACAGAAAAGCCCTGCAGAGGATAGTTAAGGGAGCTGAGAGGGTAATTGGAGTCTCCCTCCCCTCTGTCCAAGAACTTTTTCAGAACCGTTGTAGGAGCAGGGCACTGAACATTGTCAAAGACCGTTCTCACGCTCTGCATAAACACTTTGAATTTCTGCCATCTGGCAAACGATTCCGGCGCATCAGAGGCAGAACCACCAGACTGATTAACAGCTTCCTTCCTCAGGCTGTTAGGATGCTGAACAGTTGATCCGGAATCTCTCATACATACTACTGCACCTACGGACATTATGCGTATTATTTGTATATTATAGTTCTAGTTAGTTTTCAAGTATGTCTCAGGGAAGTGTGAATGGCTGTGTTGGGGTGGGGGGTGAGGGTATGTGTGAGTGTGTCTTAAATCATGTTCTTTTTACTTATATAGATGCCGAGAGAAACGCAATTTCATCTTGCCTGCACTACAGTTGTATGTACAGCAATATGACAATAAAGGTTGATTTGATTTGATTTAAAAAAAAATCACTAAACTCAGATAAAAAAAGAGGCATAAACTCCTGGAGTGCGGTAAATTAAAACACAATAAAATGGGTCTGAGGAGCCAATTTTTAAAATCATCAGTTCAAACAATGAAAAAGTTCCATGGCTCACCATCTGTGGAGCGAAGTGGCTCCGGTTCATGATGGTCATACCACCGCCATGGCCTGTCAATCTCGGAGCACAGGAGAAGGTACAATCCGGTGGACAGAGTTCAGTTAACCCCTTGACGCCTGTTTTAGCTAATTCACATCAAACCGCTTCTGCTCCAAATGCAACCAAAATACCGTTTGTATTCCTCCACTTCCGGTTGGAGCACTTCCAACACATACTTAGGAACCTTTTGCAAGCACTAGTTTCTCGTAGGAACGGTCAGAGACGGAGCACCATCCCTTTCCTGATTGCTAGGGTAAGGATTAGGGTTAGGGTTAGGGTTATAGTTTGGCAGTCATGAGAGTTGAAAATACTGAAAATAACTTTGTTGCATAAATAAAAGACTCTTCATACTTGAGATGGGAACAAGTGCTTTTTTACCATTTTTTTTTACCATAGATGCCTGTTGTCGCTAATTTGCATCATACCTAAAATTATATCTATTTTATGTGCTATAGTCAAATTAACTTTCTCAACTTAATTTAGCATCTACTTGAAAGCAAAAACACAAGTGAAATTTTTTTTTCATAATTGGAAATAAATTCAGGCGTTAAGGGGTTAAGGAGGTAAATTCCTCACTTCTCTGCCAAGTCTCAACAAGAAATAAAAAGTCCAGCCCTGCAGTAATTAATAAATCATTCAAAAAGAATGATTTATTTGAGATGGAACGTGCGTTAAGCAATGCCAGCTGGATGGGCTCTGTGACAGCAGCAGTCTCGCCAGGAATGGGGGCCGGTGAAAGTTGACGTAGGCACCTACTACCTGCAGGGGATTTCCTGGCTCGGAGCAGGGAGAAGACCGGTTGGCATGGTAGAACAAGGAAAAAAGGCCGGAGAAATTATGGCCTCACTCCAGGCACACCCAGGGCCAGGATCGAAAAAAGAGGCCAGCTGCAGAATTAGGAGAAGACGAGGTGGAGCGAACAAGATGGCGAAGCCGAGCAAGCCTTCTGGATTTCTCTGTGGCACCTGCACATCCTCCCTAAGGTTTGAATCGCTTTCTGCCGGTATAACCACAGCGGGGATGCCAGGTTCCAATGGGAAGTTGCAAATGCAGAGACCGACGGAAGAATATTCCCTCCTGATTATGACAGCCAAAACCCACCATGGAAGATTAAATATCCAGCAGCACTTGGCGATCATAAACAATGACTGATTGCACATGATCCAGACACAATAACACAATCAAAAACAGGACAAACAACACGGCAACAAGTGGAGACAACCAGCAGCCAGAAACACAGGTGGAGTGGCCATCTTGCTGTCTTATTTCTTACCCAGAAGTATTATTTGCAAGCTCCTGCAAATAAAAGTGTTACTCAGTGAGCCAATAATCACATAACCGTCCCTTTACACTCCACAAGAACCAGAAAAACAATGGACAAACACAGCTTCAACCGTCACGGCACATGTACTTCTGCCTCTGCGGTTTCATCAGGACAAACCGTATAACATAGGACAACCAGACAGACAAACAAAACTGCAGTTATTTTTAAACCAGTGCTGTTACAGAAATTAAAAATTACTGGTACACGGTAGACACGGCGTAGAGCGCGGTGCCAGGGGTTGTTCCCGACGGTGGGAGGGATCATCGGATCTCACTGGACAGCTACCGCCCGCCTCAAGCTGGGCAGCCCCCAGCCAATAAGGTGTTGTCCCACCACAGCTTGCTTTCCTCATTGGGTGCATGGGGATGAGGAGAAGTCCGAACAGCAGGCTGAGAACCTTCGCACCAGGCAAGACAATAAAACAAAAGAGACCAATTCTAAAACTGGGAACTTGGAATGTCCGCACTATGACAGGACTTGCTGCTAACCTCAAGGACATCAACGACACCAGGAAGACTGCCATCATCAATAATGAGCTGAAGAGACTGGGAGTGGATATCACCACTCTCCAGGAAACACGGTTGGCTGACGCAGGCACACTGAGAGAGAAGGACTACACATTGTACTGGCAGGGAAAGGGCAGTGACGAACACAGGGAACATGGAGTGGGCTTCGCAGTGAAGAACACCTTGCTGAAGATGGTGGAACCGGGCAGCACTGGCTCTGCACGGCTCCTCACCCTCTGCCTGAACACCACTCAAGGCCCAGTCACCCTCGTCAGTGTGTATGCCCCAACACTGACAGCCACACCAGAGGCAAAAGACGAGTTCTACGAGAATCTCGCAACAACTGTCAGGATCATCCCCAACTCTGAACAACTCATTCTCCTTGGAGACTTCAATGCCAGAGTGGGTGCTGACCATGACTCCTGGCCCTCCTGTCTTGGACCTTTTGGCGTGGGCAGAATGAACGACAACGGACAACGGCTGCTCGAGTTCTGCACATATCACGATCTGTGCATCACAAACTCGTTCTTCAAGACCAAGCCCCAACACAAGGTTTCCTGGCAACATCCGCGCTCAAAGCACTGGCACCAGCTGGACTTGATCCTGACCAGGCGCACCTCACTGAAGAACGTGCTAATCACCCGTTTGTTCCAGAGTGCAGATTGCGACACAGACCATTCATTGGTGTGTTGCAAGGTCAAGCTGCAGCTGAAGAAATTCCATCGTGCTAGACAGCCTGGAAAGGCACGGATTGACACCAGCAAGATGGCTCAACCAGAACTTGTTGAGCAGTTTGCCTCCACCTTTGAGAAGGAATTTGGTGTACCACAAGAAGGAGAATCTGCAAAGCAGAAGTGGGAAGAGCTGCGAAACACCATCCACCGCACAGCCTTGGCTATCTTTGGGAGGAAGACCTCAAAGTCACAGGACTGGTTTGATGCCAAGTTGACCGAGATGACCCCCGTCATTGAAGCCAAGCGCTCAGCACTTGCTGAGTACAAGAAGTACCCAAACGAGAAGAATCTCCAGATTCTCAGGGCTGCGAGAAGCAAAGTTCAGCAGACTGCTCGGCACTGTGCCAACGAGTACTGGACTCAGCTCAGCCAAGACATTCAAACCGCTGCCATAACAGGGAACATCTGTGGTATGTACGATGGCATCAAGAAAGCACTTGGTCCGGCTCAGAGCAAGACGGCCCCCCTCAAATCCTCCACTGGGGAGATGATCACAGAAAAGAACAAGCAGATGGAGAGATGGGTGGAACACTACTCCGACCTCTACTCTAGACAGAACACTGTGACACCGTCAGCCCTTGATGCCATCGACTGCCTGCCATCCATGGACGAACTTGACGCTGAGCCAACCATCGACGAACTCAGCAAGGCCATTGATAGCTTGGCTGCTGGCAAGGCACCCGGCAACGACGGCATACCCCCTGACCTGATCAAGCACTGCAAGACCGCCCTACTGCTGCCATTGCATGACGTCCTCTGCCAGTGCAGGAAGGAAGGTGCCGTACCACAGGACATGAGGGACGCCAAGATCATCACACTCTACAAAAACAAAGGGGAGCGAAGCGACTGCAACAACTACAGGGGCATCTCCCTCCTCAGCGTTGTTGGCAAAGTCTACGCACGAGTTGTTCTCGTTCGTCTACAGAAGCTTGCCGAACGTGTCTACCCCGAGTCTCAGTGTGGCTTCCGCGCTGAGTGATCGACGGTAGACATGATATTCTCCATCCGCCAACTCCAGGAGAAATGTAGAGAACAGAACATGCCCCTGTACGTCGCCTTCATCGACCTCACCAAAGCGTTCGATCTGGTCAGCAGAGAGGGCCTTTTCAAGATCCTGCCAAAGATAGGATGCCCACTAAAGTTGCAAAGCCTCATCGAATCGTTTCACACCAACATGCAGGGGATAGTGCAGCACGATGGCAACGTCTCAGAGCTATTCAACATACGCAGTGGAGTGAAACAGGGCTGTGTACTTGCGCCAACCCTCTTTGGGATTTTCTTTGCTATGCTCCTGAGGCATGCCTTCAGCACAGCAACAGAGGGAATCTACCTGCACACAAGATCTGACGGCAGGCTTTTCAACCTCGCCCGCCTGAAAACCAGAACCAAAGTACGCGAGGCTCTAATCAGAGACATGCTGTTCGCAGACGACGCTGCAGTCGCAACCCACACACAGCAGGAGCTTCAGACCCTGATGGACCGCTTCTCCCAGGCATGCAAGGACTTCGGGTTTACCATCAGCCTGAAGAAGGCTAACGTCTTGGCGCAAGGCACGGAAGCACCACCAACCATCACCATCGACGACTACGAGCTGGAGGTCGTGAATCAGTTCACGTACCTGGGGTCCACGATCAGCAACAACCTCTCCCTTGATACAGAGATTAACAAGAGGATTGGAAAATCAGCCTTCACACTCGCTCGCCTCACCACACGAGTGTGGGAGAATCCCAAACTCTCTGTCAAGACGAAGATGGCAGTGTACAATGCCTGCGTCATCAGCACACTGCTCTATGGGAGTGAGACGTGGACAACATACGCCCGGCAGGAAAAGAGACTGAACTCCTTCCACTTGCGCTGCATTCGCCACATCCTGGACATATCCTGGCAGGACAAAGTGCCCAACACAGAAGTTCTGTTCTGCTCCAGCCTTCCCTCCATGTTCACTCTACTCAGGCAGCGCAGGCTCCGCTGGCTAGGCCATGTTCACCGTATGGAGGATGGCAGAATCCCCAAAGACGTCCTCTACGGAGAACTGGCGACTGGAAGGAGAGACGTTGGCCGCCCACAGCTGCGCTTTAGAGACGTCTGCAAGAGAGACATGAAGGCACTGGAGATCAACACAGAGCGCTGGGAAGACCTTGCAACGGACCGCTCCAAATGGAGAGGCACCCTGACCAGACAGCTCAAGGTGGGTGAAGAGAGACTGACTGCTGCAGCAGATGAAAAAAGGACCCGCAGGAAGAACCGGCACAGACCCAGCAGCACGGAGACCACCCACAAGTGCGACCTGTGTGACAGGGACTGCCATTCGCGCATCGGCCTGTTCAGCCACAGCGGTCACTGTAATTCTCCACAGAATCTTGCATTGATTTTTTTTTCTTTTTTCACTGCAATATTGCCGGACAGAATCTTACCCCGATTATCTCAGGGCTCACTGCGCAGTATTAACCACTCTTGCTTCAAATCCAACGCTCACTGTAGTGGAACAGCAGAATCTTCCCGGACTTAATTAACGCTCACTGCAGTATTGCCGGACAGAGTCTTACCCTTATTAATATCTAAGAGTTCACTGCGCAATATTAAACAGTATCTTGAATTAATTCCTGTGTGCAACACATCTAAGCATCCACCTCGCTGACACGAACTGAAGTTAACCAGGCTGTGCGGTGTCAATCGCTCAGAAATACATCATCATACATCACCCTCGGGGAATCTTTCACCTCAGGGGACCTCAACAAATAAATGTACTCACATCCATGCCACCTGCAGGGTTCTTAGATCCATCACCGAGTCAGTTCCAGCGCCCTGGTTTGAAATGCCTTCACTACAGTAACACTGAGTGTTGTAGCCAGCCTGGGAAGGTCTTTCGTCAGCTGTGTACTCGCTGAAATGGGCAGAGGTGCCGGAAAGATGGAGATGTGGATCCGCTGTTCGGTGTGCCAAATGATAGAATAATTTTGAGCATAATTATTCTAAGTCAAAGATCAGGTGGAATATTGGATTTAAGTATATTAGTTATAACAAATAAAAGAAGAAAAGAATACCCCATGGCCATTTGAGGGGGAGATTACAGAGTGTGGCCTTCAGCACACACACACACACCAAATCTCTGAACATACATTTTCTAAGCCTGGTATTTATAGCTGCTCTTCAGGATAGATAAACTGGGGGGAGATGCCAGAGACATCTCGGAGACAGACAGAGTGTCTCTAATCTATACAAACTAAAAGTTTTGCACGTTCCTTGAACACAGAAACTTAGCAGGGCATGTCAAAGAGATTATCAATGCAGCTTAGATCATCTTTTACGCTTGTACTGACCTACAGTCTCAGCACTCACACGCACATCCTGTGAAGACCACAGTTAGACAGTAATTGCTCACAGACCTGAAAGAATAATATAAAGGAATATATGAACTTATTCTACATGGAATGCACATATAAATATCAGACATGAAATAGGAAAGGCATGGTACAAAATAATAATAATAATAATAATAATAATAATAATAATAATAATAATAATAATAATGTGGATCCAACAGACTCTCATGATAAATTCTAGATCAAGGATTCAGTGTACCCAGCCCGGTATGGGGTTACCGGGGCCCCACCCTGGAGCCACGCCTGGGGGAGGGGCTCAATGGCTAGCATCTGGTGGCCAGGTTTCCACCCATGGGACCCAAATGGGCTCAGCCCGAAGGAGTTACATGGGTCTGCCCTCCAGTGGGCTCACCACCTGCAGGAGGGATCATGGGGGTCTGGTGCTATGTGGATTAGGTGGCGGTCAAAGGCGGAGACCTTGGCGGAATGATCCCAAGCTTTCTAAACTGGCTTTTGGTACGTGGAATGTCACCTCTCTGGTGGGGAAGGAGCCTGAGCTGGTGTACGAGGTTGAGAGATACCGACTAGATATAGTCGGCCTCACCTCAACACACAGTTCCGGTTCCGGACCTAGTCTCCTGGAGAAGGGCTGGAGCTTGGCCTTTTCTGGAGTTGCCCCGGGCAAGAGGCAACGAGCAGGGGTGGGTATTCTTGTATCCCCCCACCTTGCTTCCTCTATATTGGAGTTTACCCCGGTGGATGAAAGGGTTGCTTCCCTGCGCTTTCGGGTTGGGAAATGGGTCCTGACCATCATTTGTGCCTATGCACCAAATGATGTTTCAGAGTACCCACCATTTTTGGAGTATCTGACTGGGGTGCTGGAGACTCCATTGTCCTACTGGGGAACTTCAATGTGCACGTGGGCAACAACAGTGAAACCTGGATTGGGGTGATTGAGAGGAACGGCCTGCCCCATCTGAACCCAAGTGGCGTTCAGTTATTGGACTTCTGTGCTAACCACAGTTTGTCCATAACGAACACCATGTTCAAGCATAATGGTGTCCATATGTGCACCTGGCACCAGGACACCCTAGGTCGCAGGTCGATGATCGATTTTGTTATTGTGTCATCAAACCTGCGACTGTATGTCTTGGACACTCAGGTAAAGAGAGGTGCAGAGCTGTCAACTGATCACCACCTGGTGGTGAGTTGGATCCGATGGCAGGGGAGGAAACCATTCAGACCTGGTAGACCCAAACGTATAGTGAGGGTGTGCTGGGAAAGTCTGACTGAGGCCCCTGTCCGGGAGGTTTTCAACTCCCACCTCCGGAAGAACTTCAACCACATTCCGAGGGAGTCTGGAGACATAGAATCTGAATGGGCCATGTTCTCCACCTCTGTTGTTGAAGCGGTGGTCCAGAGCTGTGGCCGCAAGGTGGTTGGTGCATCTCGTGGTGGCAACCCCCGAACCAAGTGGTGGACACCAGTGGTGAGGGGGGCCACTAAGCTGAAGAAGGAGTCCTATCAAACTTGGTTGACTTGTGGGACTCCCAAAGCAGCTGAGGTGTACCGGCAGGCCAAGCAGAGTGCAGCTCGGGTGGTTGCTGAAGCAAAAACCCGGGTATGGGAGGAGTTCGGTGAGGCCATGGAACAAGACTTTCGGTCGCCCTCGAAGAGATTCTTGCAAACTGTCCGACGGCTCAGGAGGGGAAAGCAGCTCCCTGTCCACGCTGTGTATGGTGCGGATGGGGCGCTGTTGACTTTGAAAGGGGATATCGTTGGGCGGTGGAAGGAATACTTCGAGGATCTCCTCAATCCCACTGATACACCTTCCACAGAGGAAGCAGGGTTTGTGGACGAGGGGGACGACTCGCCTATCACAGGGGCTGAGGTCGCCAAGGTGGTTAGAAATCTCCTTGGTGGCTGGGCCCCGGGGGTGGATGAGATTCACCCTGAGTACCTCAAGGCCCTGGATGTTGTTGGGCTGTCATGGTTGACACGCCTCTGCAACATTGCGTGGAGGTCGGGCGCAGTGCCTTTGGCATGGCAAACCGGGGTGGTGGTTCCTGTCTTCAAAAAAGGGGACCGGAGGGTGTGCTCCAACTTTAGAGGGATCACACTCCTCAGCCTCCCTGGGAAGGTCTATGCCAAGGTACTGGAGAGGAGAGTCCGGCCGTTGGTCAAACCTCAGATTCAGGAGGAGCAATGTGGTTTTTGTCCTGGCTGTGGCACATCGGACCAGCTCTTTACCCTCTCGAGAATTCTCGAGGGTTTGTGGGAGTTTGCCCAACCAGTTTACATGTGTTTTGTGGACTTGGAGAAGGCATTTGACCGTGTCCCTCGTGGTTTTATGTGGGGGGTGCTTCGGGAGTATGGGGTATCGGGCTTGTTGTTATGAGCTATTTGGTCTCTGTACAACCGTTGTGAGAGTTTGGTTCGTATTGCCAACACTCGGTCGGACTCAGTCCCAGTGAGAGTTGGACTCCGCCAGGGCTGCCCTTTGTCACCGATCCTGTACATAATTTTTATGGACAGGATTTCTAGGCGCAGCCAGGGAATGGAGGGTGTCATGCTTGGTGACCACAGGATCTCATCTCTGTTGTTTGCAGATGATGTTGTCCTGTTGGCTTCATCCAGCAATGACCTACAGCTCTTGCTGGGACGGTTTGCCGCTGAGTGTGAAGCAGCTGGGATGAGAATCACCACCTACAAGGCCGAGTCCATGGTCCTCAGCCGGAAAAACGTGGATTGTCCTCTCCGGGTTGGGGACAGGCTCCTGCCCCAAGTGGAGGAGTTTAAGTATCTTGGGGTCTTATTCACGAATGAGGGGAAAATGGAGTGAGAGATTGACAGACGGATCGGAGCAGCATCTGCAGTGATGTGGACATTGTACCGGTCTGTTGTGGTGAAGAGGGAGCTTAGTTCTAAGGCAAAGCTGTCGATTTACCAGTCAATCTACATTCCTACTCTCACCTATGGTCACGAGCTTTGGGTAACGACCGAAAGAACGAAATCGCGGATACAAGCTGCTGAAATGAGCTTTCTCCGTAGGATTGCTGGGCTCACCCTCAGAGATAGGATGAGGAGCTCAGTCATCCTGGAGAGGCTCAGAGTGGAACCGCTGCTCCTCCACATTGAAAGGAGTCAGTTGAGGTGGTATGGGCATCTGATTAGGATGCCTCCTGGACCCCTCCCACTTGAGGTGTTTTGGGCACGTCCCACTGGGAGGAGACCCCGGGGCAGACCCAGGACTCGGTGGAGAGACTATGTCTCCCAGCTGGTCTGGGAACACCTTGGTATCCTCTCTGAAGAGCTGGAGCAGGTGGCTGGGGAGAGGGAAGTCTGGGATTCTCTGCTTGAACTGCTGCCTCCGCGACCCGGACCTCCGGAAAAGCGGTAGAAGATGGATGGATGGATGGATAATGTGGATAATATGGAATTTTTCTATCACTTCTCATCCTCCTTCAAATCACATCCTGGGAGTATTCTATTCCAAAACTGCAATATGCAGTATATTGTATCCTTTGTTAAACTGTTAAACTTTGTAAGAAATGAGGGGATGGGGAAAACTTTTTTCTGCATACAAATTAGACATAATCCAGGTATGGAGAGTAAGACTGAGGTACACAACTACTGGAAAGTAGGCATCAGAAAAGTGAAAGATGGAACAGGAGAAAAATGAGGCTCTCATCCTTCCTCTGTCTCTTCCTCTCTCCACCAACGACTGTGAGGGGGGAGTTGACACTTTGTTCACGCCCCTCCGGGAACCTCTCTCACCACCTAACCATGTGAGGACTGTGAGGGAGAAAGTCTGCTACGAGACGCACCTTACAGCCTTGCTCACTGACCTTCGGCCCGGGCGCCGCTCACTCTCGCCGAGGCCCGGAGAGCAGAGGAGTTGCCGAGGAAACTGGGAGCAGAGATAACAGTGGCAGCGCAGCTGGTTTAAAAATAGCACCAGAAATACAGACACACACTGAGGGCTCAGACACTCAACACTGAAGTTGCTGTATATTGCTGCTCCCAGAGGACATTGTTTGGTGTACTGAAGCAGCTTGCAAATCCAGACAAAGCTGTGGGGTGGTGGTGGTGTGTGTGTGTGTGTGTGTGGGGGGGGGGGTGGTCTTGTATTTGGAGTTTTAGGATGCAAAACATGCAACTACAAGGTTTTCCTAAAATTGTATTGTCACACACATTTCTTAACTGGTCATACCAGTGGTTACAGTGGTCATAATGTTGGACACCACAGAAACCAATAAATCTCATCCTGTTTCAAATCACTGTTTTAAACTTTGGTAAAAAAATGCATTTTCCTTTGACTCTGGCTAAGTTAAGGACAAGACTGTAGTTTGTGTTCATTCCCAATGCATCAAAGACTGCTGTTTTGTCAAAACCGCTGCTGTCCCAAAGATATGCAACCTGGTTATGGTTTTGACACTTCACACTGGATGAAGACCCCCGCTATGCTCTAAATGACCTAGGCAACCTATTAGAACATGGCTGAAATCATGACGCTGCTACGTTTTTGTTTTTTCCTGGGATATGGTGTCTGATGTGAGAGACAAAATCTTGCAAATTATGGCTGGACACCCCGACGGTGAAAAGTCTCATATTACACATAGGCTCAAATGATGTTGTGAAACAGCAGTCTGAGGTACTGAAACAGGACTTTAAGGAACTGCTGGATGCAATCAGCTGTTTGGATGTTTGTTTGTTAGTAGCCCCCTACCGCCGGTCAGAGGAGGAGATGACAGATTCTGCAGACTGCTTAATCTGAACGCATGGCTATCGGGGGCATGCACCACGCACTCACTCCACTTTACTGACGATTTCAACTTTTTTCGGGGATCACAGACACTTTTTTTTTTTTTAAGGCATATGGACTCTGTCTAAACAGGTCAAGAGTGCAGCTGTTTGCCTCCAATCTATTACGTTTTCTGTTTTGCCACTTTATACCCCTGGGCAAGAACAAGAGCAAAGTAACCAAGGAACCAAAACAAGAGGATAAGATACAGCCCAGCAGAAACACTAAGTTAGAGCCGCCTCAGCCCCCGCCTCCACAGACTCCTCATTCACCAAAGGCCACCAGTGAGGACCCACCTCCTCTCTCACCCCATACCCCCTCATCGCTTCCATCTTCCCCATCCTTCCCACTCCTGGACTTCACTGACCAGATGAAGGAGCTGGCCACTGTGGCTACAAAAACTCACCCCACGCCCCAGTCCTATTTTTTCACTCCGAAACCTCCCATTCTGCACCCCCCCGCCCCAGCATTTTCCTCAGCGAGCTCTGACACAACTGCCAAAGTCCCGACTCCCACCATCACCCCCCACCATTATGGCCGAACCAAAATCTACAACCTGATAAAGGTGCAAGCTCCAAACTGATATGTATTGGGTCCAGGCTCTGATACCATTGGTACTCATGGCTCTTTCCAGAATGGAAGTAGTTTCCTTATTTCCTGTTTTAGTAGGTAGCAGAAAAAGGTTGATAAATTTACAGAGAAACAAGATCCATTCCACACATCCTGTAATTTGATCAAATATAGTGTTCATTTCTCATCAGTCACCGCTTAAACAAAATGAAAATTTGGCAGATGATGCTCTTAACACAATGAAACTAGTTTTCAGGTCTTTGGCAGGAAAAATATTTTTAATAAACAATTTTATTATAAAGCACAAACTGAATTTCATGTTTTTAATAGAAACCTTGCTAGATGAAGATAACAGTGGATCTGTTCTTATCGAAGCACCCCCTCTCAGCTACAGCATTATAAGTGACCCAGGCTTTCCATGAGAAATGAGGAGGAGTAGCTGTTTTATTTAATGATTCTCTCCAACACAAGCAGATGTTCATTTGAATATGTGGCTTTTCATAATTAAATTTAGTCTTTCATTCCAGCATGGTCCTTGTTATCCTATAAGTGTATCTATCTATTATACACCTATTGCAAAATCATAAAGCAGAAAATCAAAGGAAAATAAGGATATGGATGATGATTGATGCAGTACGTCACATTAGTCCAGGGGTCAGCAACCTGTGGCTCTGGGGCCACATGTGGCTCTTTGGCCCATAGATAATGGCTCCCTGAGGCCCAGAGAAAAAAAACAAAACAAAACATAAATTTCCAAGAAAAGAAGGTTCCACATTCATGAGAAAAATATCCTAAAAATCAAAATGAGAAAACCTGAAAATTTAATCAAAAATTTAGGGAAAATTTTTGCAATTTTCTGGAATAAACATACCAACAAACTTGCAAGAAAAAGTCACAATTTCAAGAAAAAGTTTGTTTTTTTGAGAAAAAATGTAATAATTTTATGTAAGAAATGCTGCAGTTTTACCTATGAAAGGTAATACATTTGCAAAGAAAAATATGATAAATTTATGAAAATGGCTGAAAATTTATGCCAATAATACTTGAAAAATACTTGAAAAAAATACTTGGGGAAAAAAAATCTTACAAATCGGCAAGAAAAAAAAGTCACATTTTCCAGAAAAAGCTACAATTTTATTAGAAAACTTGCAAATTTATGTGAAAAAGGCAATTTTTTTACTGAAAAAAGTAGCAATCAGATAAGACAATCTTATGAGAAAAGCAGAAGATTATGCCAAAAATCTCAACATTTATGAAAAAAACCTTAAAACTGTCATAGGTAGGGTTGGACGTCTCCAACCCCACCCATGATTTGTGGCTGCAGTTCCTGTTTGATTGTTAATTATTCCCAGCTGGCAGGTTATTGGAGCCTCCGAGCGTGGGCTCCCTGCCAGCCTACTGCCACGCCTCTCCCTCTCTGCCGGCATCCGCCAAGCTGTTTGTTGTCATTTTTCATTTGTCCATCTATACCTTATCATACATGCACACACACACCCACATTCATCCTGACACACATACACGCATCCACGCACACTCTTCTTTTACATGCACACACTTACATATTCATTCTCACTCACATACCTTGCATCATTCAGCGCGCGCGCACACACACACACACACACACACACACACACACACACACACACTCTCCTCTCTCACTCATTCACCAAGGGCCGCTGCACACCTGCTTCGAGTCGTCGCTCATTAGTGCGGGGTATTTATGGGTGACAGTGGGAGCACCTGGTTGTGAGTGACAGCATTAGTCAATAGTCAGCGGTCTAAGTCAACTTTTTCCCGAGTCAGCACTGTGTTTATTCGTTGTTTCCAGAGCCAGCGTGCTCCGACCCAGCCCGTAAGTCTTCCTCCTGATTATTCTGCCCTTCCTCTCCGCCCCAGCTCCATCTGGGAGTGCGTGGGGCCCATCCTCCTCCAAACCACTAGCTCGTTCATCCGTGCCTGGTATTTGACTTTATTCTATGGACATTTTTGTGTTGTGTTGCTTCTGTTAATAAACACGTTTACATCACTTGCACTTTGGGCTCGAATCAATTCATTTGTTCGCTGCGCAGTTGAACAGCAGACATGACAATAACTTTATAACTTTATGGAGAAATAAGACGAAAAACGACGTTGGTGTCGTGCTGGTGTAAGATGGCGGGCAAGGAATATAAGGTACAGACCCACCCTCCCATCCGTTGTTATGGGGAATGTACAATCGATATTGGGAAAGATAGATGAGCTAGCGGCTATCTCCCGCTACGAGAACATATACCGGGAGTGCTGCCTTATGCTATTCTCTGAGACATAGCTAACTGAACTAGCAGCAGATGCTAACATTGAACTGGAGGGTTTCCACGCGATACGGGCAGACCGAACACCAGACAGTGGCAAGGCAAGGGGCGGTGGAGTGATAATGTATATTAATAACAACTGGTGCAGACCGGGACATATCACGGTTAAACAACAACACTGCAACAAAGCCATGGAGTTGCTAGCTGTTAGCATGCGGCCTACATATCTCCCGAGGGAATACTCCCACGTGATCTGCATTGTTATTTATGCAAATCCAACGGCGATCGCTGGGACAGAGCGTGACGTCATCCACTCAGTAACTGGCAGGCTGCAGACAGAACACCCAGATGCTCTTCTCCTCATCTCAGGCGACTTCAACCATGTTTCACTGTCTCCCATTCTACCCACGTTCACTCAGTATGTCACATGCCACACTAGAGACAATAAAACACTGGACTTATTCTACGCAAACACTAAGGAGGCGTACACCTCATCACCACTCCCCCCACTCGGGAGATCGGATCACAACTTGGTTCATCTCCGGCCGGTGTACAAACCCCTAGTGCACAGACAACCTCCGGTCATGCGCACAGTGAAGTTATGGTCTGAGGAAGCAATGGACGCTCTAAAGGACTGTTTTGAAATCACTGCCTGGGAGCACCTCTGCGATCCACATAGTGAGGACATTGATGGCCTCACTCACACCATCACGGACTACATCAGCTTCTGCGTGGACAACACCGTACCCACCAAGACCATACGGTGTTGCTTGAACAACAAACCCTGGATCAACCCTTAGATAAAAACACTTCTGAGAGAGAAGAAGAGGATCTTCAGGTCGGGGAACAGGGAGATGCTGAAGTCCGTACAGAGGGAGCTGAGGAGGAAGATCAGAGAAGGCAAGGACAGCTTCAGGAAGAAGATGGAGGACAAGCTGCAACAGAGCGACATCGGTGGGGTCTGGAGAAACCTTAAAACCATCTCTGGGCTCCAGAATACCTCCCCCCAGGGCACGGGGGGCAGGGAGTGGGCTAACAATCTGAACCTGTTTTTCAATAGGTTTGACCAACCGCCCTCCCCCCCGACTGCACAACCACTGCTGCCTCTGAAGACATTGAGTCCTGCTGCCCACACCCCACTCCACCATCACCCCCCCACTCCCAACACACAGCCCCCCAACATGACCCTCACTAAGACCCAGGTGAGGACGGAGCTGAGGAAGATCAAGGCGAGGAAGGCGTCGGGACCGGACAGCATCAGCGCAAAGCTCCTCAAGTCCTGTGCAGACCAGCTGTGTGGGATTGTGGAGCACATCTTCAACCTGAGTCTGAAGCTGGGGAGGGTACCACAGTTGTGGAAAACATCTTGTGTGGTACCTGTACCAAAGACTTCCCACCCCAAAGATCTGAACAGCTACAGACCAGTGGCCCTGACGTCCCACATGATGAAGACCCTGGAGAGACTGCTCCTTGCTCACCTTCGCCCCCTGGTGGGACCAGCGATGGATCCACTCCAGTTCGCCTACCAGCATGGCATTGGGGTAGAGGATGCGGTGATCTTCCTCCTTCACCGTTCTCTGTCCCACCTGGAGAAGCCCGGGAATACGGTGAAGATCATGCTCTTTGACTTTCCAGTGCTTTCAACACCATCCAACCGATGATCCTGAAGGACAAGCTGCTGTGCGCAGGGGTGGACCAGCACCTGTCATCATGGATCTTGGACTACCTCACTAACCAGCCACAGTTTGTGAGAACCCGGGACTGTGTGTCCGACACGATCATCGGTAGCACGGGGGCCCCCCAGGGAACGGTTTTGGCTCCCTTCCTGTTCACCCTTTATACTGCGGACTTCTCACACAACACAACGCACTGCCATCTACAGAAGTTCTCTGACAACTCTGCGATCATTGGCCTCATCTCCAATGGAGATGAAGCTGAGTACAGAGGACTTATCCAGGACTTCATGGACTGGTGCCATCGGAACTGCCTCCAGATCAATGCGAGGAAAACTAAGGAGCTGGTGGTGGACTGCCGCAGGCAAGGACAACCCCTCACAGCACCAGTAAAAATACAGGGAACTGACATCGAGATGGTGACATCCTATAAGTACCTGGGTGTCCATCTGAACAATAAACTAGACTGGTCACACAATACTGACGCACTCTACAAGAAGGGACAGCACAGGCTGTTCCTACTGAGGAGACTCAGGTCTTTTGGTGTACAAGGGGCGCTGCTGAAGACATTCTACGACACGGTGGTGGCATCAGCCATCACTTTTGGAGTGGTCTGCTGGGGCAGTGGTGTTACAGCAGCCGATAGGAAGAGACTGAACAAACTGATCAAGAAAGCTAGCTCTGTCCTGGGGCAGCGCCTTGACCCAGTGGAGGAGATGGGAGAGAGAAGGATGGTGGCTAAACTGTCATCTCTGCTGGAGTCCGAGTTCCACCCTATGCAGGACATACTGAATGCACTGAGGAGCTCATTTAGCAGCAGACTACATCATCCTAGGTGCACAACCAAGAGGTTTCGCAGGTCCTTCCTACCTACGGCTGTCAGACTTTACAACCTAAGCAGGGCTGCTTGCAGAGATAGCAAAAAGACGTGACAACCTAATAGTATTGAATGCAAAAGACGCAATAGACTTACACAATGGTCCTCTCCGGTATACAACTAGGAAAATACCGGTCGCTACGGAGGGCGACAATATGTATGGGAACATAATCATACCACGTAGGATAACTAAGTAGACGGATATGCTGTTCATTCCATCTAGCTACAATGCTCCGCACTGTGTGTTTATATATTTATATATTTATTCCATCTAGCTACAATGCTCCGCACTGTGTGTTTATATATTTATATATTTATATGTACATATGTATACTCACTGCTCTTGTTTTTTCTTGTCTTCTGATTGTTGCTCTGAGTGTTGCTATCCCTGTGCTGTTGCAATCCTGAAATTGCCCCATTGTGGGACTAATAAAGGCTTATCTTATCTTATCTTATCTTTATTGGGAAAAATTTCACAAATTTACATGGAAAAAATCTTCAATTTTATTCGATAAAAGTATTAAATTTGCAAAGAAAAATATGCTAAATTTAGGGAAGAAACCAAAACACATTAATGCCAAAAATATAACAAATTAAAAAAAAACATTGAAGTTTAATAAAGAAAACTCCCAACCAAGCAAAAAAGACAAAATTTAACAGAAAAAGTAGCAATTCAGTGAGAAAACGGTAACAAATTGACAATTAAAAATACCAGAACATGGGTCGGGTCTCATGCCCTCATCCTTATTTATTATGATAATCTGGTCTTCAGGGCATGACCTCAGACCTCGCCCTCGCTTTAATTTCATTTTTGGGATTTTCTTTGTTTCACTCTGGTTATCGTTTGCCATTATTATTATTTTGTTTTGTATAATTATTTCTCTGTGGGTTGTTCTCATTATTATTGTCATTACTATTTGACATAATGTCGGGCCCAGGGAACACGCACACAGGCTCGAGTGTGATTCAAAAGCTTTATTGAACAACAACAGGTGTTTGGATGCGTGAGTGTGAGATGTGGATGGATTGCAGGAGGACAGGGAGCGCCGAGGGCGGAACAGTGCACCGTGCAGCCAAGCAACCCTAAGGGCAGAGCAAAGACAAGGGTGAGTAATGGGTTTCCACCCTGCGGGGTGGAAACCCATTGCGTTGGCTAGTCGCAGGTCTCCTGCCTGGAGGACAGCACCCAGATGCGCGCTCGGCGAAGGTAAGAAGGGATAAGCGAGGATGAGGCGAAGGAGAGGGAAATCCGCTGCCTGGAGGATCCACCTGTGCACAGGGGAGAATACTGGAGAGCAGGTAAGGAAATAACAGCTTACATGCGTGAGGAACGAAGGCGCAGGCCGGGAAGGAACGGTCGTGTGCTGGAGTTGGGAGCGTAGACGAACAGACGGCTCCAGGCCGAGGCTCCAGGCAGAGCGGGTTAAATAGTCGGAGGCTGATGAGGCGCAGGTGTGCGCGCCGCTGAAACAGATGGTAGGTGAGAGCGAGTTGTGACAGTACTCCCCCCCCCCCCCAAGCAGCACCTCCCGGCGTTGGCTTACTTGGGTGCACCCGGTGGAACTCCACGACAAGTTGCTTATCCAGCACAAAGGAAGGGTGCACCCAGGATCTCCACTCAGGGCCATACCCCTCCCAGTCCACCAGATATTGTAGCCCGGGACCCCGGCGGCGGGAGTCCAGGATGGAGGTGACCCTCCACGCTGGGTCACCGTCGATCATCACAGGAGGGGGAGGAGCCCTAGGAGGAGGACAGAGTGGGTCAGAAATCACAGGCTTGATTTGGGAGACGTGGAATGTTGGACAGACACGGAAGGGGGGGGAGAGCCAAACGCACAGACACTGGATTAATTACCTTAGTCACAGGGAAAGAACCAATAAAGCGTTGAGCCAGCTTCTTCTTCTCCACCTTCAGGTTGATGTCTCGGGTGGATAACCATACCTGTTGGCCCACCTGGTAACAAAGAGCGGCTCTCCTGTGGCGATTTGCTGCGTTGGAGTTGCGCGACGCCGTGCGTAATAGCTCTTGACGCGTCTTGGTCCACAGGTGCCGGCAGCGTCTGAAATGTGCCTGGATGGAGGGAACTACCACCTCACCCTCCTCTTCGGGGAACAATGGAGGGTCGTACCCCAGGGACGCCCGGAAAGGAGACATCCCGATGGCAGATGATAAGGTGGAGTTATGGGCGTACTCCACCCAGGGCAGATGGGTGCTCCAGGAAGAGGGACTCGAGGAGGTGACGCAGCGCAAAGCAGCCTCCAGCTCCTGATTAGTGCGCTTGCACTGCCCATTGGACTGTGGGTGGTGACCGGAGGACAGACTCACCGTGGCCCCCAGGGCGTTGCAAAAGCACTTCCAGACCTTGGACATGAATTGAGGCGTCCGGTCGGAGACGACGTCAGTCGGGATCCCATGTAGCCTGACCACATGCTGGACCAATAGGTCGGCTGTTTCCCGCGCCGTAGGGAGGCCGTGGAGCGGCACGAAGTGGGCAGCCTTAGAAAACCGGTCCACGATGGTCAGGATGTGGGAAGACCGGTGATGAAATCCAGGGCTACATGAGACCAGGGCCTACTGGGGACCGGCAGGGGATGGAGTAGCCCTGCTTGGGGGGAGGTTGAAGTCTTGTTCGTTGCGCACTGAGGGCAGGCACGGACGTAATTGGCGACATCATTCCGAAGTCCAGGCCACCAGAAGGATCGTTGGAGGAGCTCCACCAGCCGGGAAATTCCAGGGTGACAGGCGAGCTTAGAAGTGTGCGCCCAGTGGATGACGTCACCCCGGACGGATGATGGCACGAACAGCTTCCCAGCTGGGCCGCTGCCAGGATCAGGTTCAGCCTCCTGTGCCCTCCGGACCTTGTCCCTGATAGACCATGAAATGGCCCCCACGACACACGAGGCCGGCAGAATGGTGTGGTCTTGTTCTTCCGGGGCCTCTGGGGCAAACTACCTGGACAGCGCGTCCGGTTTGCCGTTCTTGGAGCCAGGGCGATAGGTGATCGTGAATATGAAGCGGCCGAAGAACAGAGACCAACGCGCCTGGCGGGCATTCAGACGCTTAGCCATCCTTAGGTACTCCAAATTTTTGTGGTCCGTCCAGACCACAAAAGGCTGTGCTGCCTCCTCCAGCCAATGACGCCACTCCTGCAGCGCGAGTTTCACTGCCAGGAGTTCTCTGTCACCGACATCATAATTCAGCTCCACTGCGGACAAGAGCCGGGAGAAGAAGATGCAGGGGCGCACCACCCCGTCCACCGAAGAGTGCTGAGACAATACTGCCCCCACCCCCGTGTTGGATGTGTCCACCTCGACCAGGCATTGTAGTGTTGGGTCAATCTGGGTCAGGACCCGGGAGGAGGAGAACTCCATCTTCAGCATCTCGAAGGCCGACGCCGCTTCCTCCATCCACCGGAACGGCACCTTGGGGGAGGAGAGGCGGGTCAGGGGAGAGGTGACGGAGCTATACTTCGGTACAAAACGGCGGTAGAAGTTGGCGAATCCTAGGAATTGTTGCACCTGTTTCCTGGACGAGGGAGTGGGCCACTCGACCACCGCTTTGATCTTGGCAGGGTTGGGGAGAAGCTGGTTGTGGGACACGACAAAGCCCAAGAAGGAGGTCTTGTTGGTGTAGAATTCGCACTTCTCCGCCTTCTCGTACAACCTGTTCTCGAGGAACCACTGGAGGACCAGCTTAATGTGAGCCTGATGCTCCTCCCGAGACCGGGAGAAGATCAGGATATCGTCCAGGTAGACGAATACGTAGACCCCCAGGAAGTCATGAAGAACGTCGTTTATGAGCCGCAGGAAGACGGCCGGAGCGTTGGTGAGCCCAAACGGCATGACCAAGTACTTGAAATGGCCGCTGGGCATCCGGAACCCCGTCTTCCACTCGTCGCCCTCCCGGATCTGAACGAGGTGGTACGTGCTGCGGAGGTCCAGGTTGGTAAACCAGGAGGCCCCCTGGAGGGAGTTGAAAGCGGATTCCATGAGGGGCAGTGTGTATTTATCTTTCACAGTGATGTCGTTTAAGGCCTGAAAGTCAATACACGACTGCAGGGACCCATCCTTCTTGGAAACAAAGAAGAATCCGGCTCCGAGTGGAGATGAGGAGGGGCAGATGATGCCTGCACTGAGTGACTCTTTAATATAGGCATCCATGGATTCCCGCTCTGGGGCAGACAGGCTGTAAAGACGACCAGATGGCAAGGGCGCCCCTGGGCGGAGATTTATGGCGCCGTCATACGGGCGGTGGGGGGGAAGAGACAGCGCTTTGGACTTACTGAAGATGAGCCCCAGGTCGTGGAACTCAGGGGGCACCAAGGAGAGGTCCGGCGGGGGTGAGTCAGAGGCGGGGAGAGGCACTGACGGGGCGCAGGCAGCAGACTGGAGGCAGGTGCCCATACAGAAGGTGCTCCATGAGAGGACGCTGCCAGACTGCCAATCGAAAACTGGGTTGTGGAGACACAGCCATGGGTAGCCCAGGATGACGGGAGCAGCCAAGGTGGGCAGGGCGAACAGACTTAAGTCCTCGCTGTGATTGCCAGAGATGATGACGGAGATGGGTTTGGTTCAATGAGTGACCCTCTCCAGAGGTGTGCGGGAGAGAGTGACAAGGTTAAGGGGGGCTGGCAACGCTTGGCACGGGATGCCCAGGCGGGTTGCCAGGCTCTTGGAAATGAAGTTCTGTTCCGCCCCCGAGTCCACCAATGCGTGAGTGACATGCCTGATAGGATTATGACAGAACCTAATTGGAAGGAGGCATTTGGAGAGGGGATTAGACTGGGTTGCATCCGCGAGGCCCCCTACAGTGACTCGTGGACTCCCCCTTTTGGCTTAAACGGGCAGGCCTCCATGGAGTGCTGGTCGTCTCAGCAATACATGCAGAGACCCAGCTCCCTGCGGCACTGTTTCTCCGCCAGTGGAAGCTTGGTCCGCCCGATCAGCATAGCCTCAGATTCATCGTCGGACTCCGGAGCGGGTAACACCAGGGGGCGAGACTGAGGGGCGCAGGTGGAAGCTCAGCTCGAGCTGCTGTAAGACTTCCGCTCGGCGGCCCACTCCCTCAGCCTGTTGTCCAGACTAATAGCTAATGAAATTAATTCGGATAGCTGTTCCGGCTGATCCCGGCAGGCCAGCTCATCCCGCAGACTGGAATTCAGACTGCGGAGGAAGATGCTGCAGAGGGCAGCATCGCCCCAACCAACTTCCTCCGCTGCCACCCGGAAGTCGACAGCGTAATCGGCTGCCAATCGACTACCCTGGTGAAGATTAAGTAGCCGATTGGTTAGCACGCTGTCACGATCCGAGTGATCAAAGACTTCGTGAAAGTCGCGCACGAACTGGGCATAGGTCAGGTTCACGTAGCTGGGCCTCGCCATTATGGCGTAAGCCCAAGCTAACGCTCGCCCTTCCAGGAGGTTGGCAACATACCCAATCCGGCTATGATCAGTCGGAAAGTCCCCGGGGACGTGCTGGAACACCGACTCACACTGGAGGAGTAACCCGCGCACTTTGCCGAGTTTCCCGCTGAAGCGCGAGGGTGTCAGAATAGGGGTGAACCGGGTTGGTGGCCCCGGGCTAGCCTGGTTAGCTAGGGGAGCGATGGAAGCTGGCCCACTATGCTGAGCCGGAGGGAACACCTGCTGAGGATCCAGGGGGTCCAACCGGTGAGTGATTTGGGTGAGTTGGTTGAGAATTACCTGTTGCTGATGAGCTATTAAATCCACTCGAGCCTCGAGGGTGGATAATTGGCATGCGAGCCCGCTGTCCACTGGGCCACTTTGCTGGAGCCATACTGACATAATGTTGGGCCCAGGGAACACGCACACAGGCTCGAGTGTGATTCAAAAGCTTTATTGAACAACAACAGGTGTTTGGATACGTGAGTGTGAGATGTGGATGGATTGTAGGAGGACAGGGAGCGCCGAGGGTGGAACAGTGTGCCGTGTAGCCAGGCAACCCTAAGGGCAGAGCAAAGACAAGGGTGAGTAATGGGTTTCCACCCCGCAGGGTTAACACACAGTGTGCTGCTTACTTGCAGGTGTCGAGGTGGCTGGCTTTGGCTAGTCGCAGGTCTCCAGCCTGGAGGACAGCGCCCAGATGCGCGCTCGGCGAAGATAAGAAGGGATAAGCAAGGATGAGGCGAAGGAGAGGGAAATCCGCCGCCTGGAGGATCCATCTGTGCACAGGGGAGAATACTGGAGAGCAGGTAAGGAAATAACAGCTTACGTGCATGAGGAACGAAGGCGCAGGCCGGGAAGGAACGGTCGTGTGCTGGAGTTGGGAGCGTAGACGAACAGATGGCTCCAGGTCGGGGCTCCAGGCAGAGCGGGTTAAATAGTCAGAGGCTGATGAGGCGCAGGTGTGCGCGCCGCTGAAACAGATGACAGGCGAAAGCGAGTTGTGACACTATTATTATTCTTGTGGTCTTGTCTCCCCTGGTTCTTCAGTTCATGTTTTGTGCATCCTATGTCTATGATCACCTCTGTAGCCCCGCCCGTCCCATGTTTGTGATTAATCCCTGCTGTCTCCATTTACCACTTATTGCGCTCACCTGTTCTGTTACGTTTGATTACTCCTGTCTCTATTTATGTTAAGCCCCAATCTGTGTTTCGTCATGTGTGTAGTTAATCATATCTGTGTGATCAACACGCTTCTGTTTCTGACTGTGATTCCTGCCTGATCCTGCCTGACCTTCTATGTAAGATTTTGTTACAGCTCCTCAGCTGTCAGTCTGTTTTTGTGATTTTTTTGAGCTGTGTCTGTCATGCCAGCTCATTAATAAGTCATCACTGAAGAACTTTAAATACTGCGTTTGGGTCCAGTTTTCCACCCACTGTGAAAGAACGACACACATCATGGACCCAGGATTTTTAAAGTTTCGGCAGTTGGGCCTCAGTGTGAAGGAACCATGGGAAGCGACCAACATTGAGGCCTGCATCGAGGATGCCCGCACCTCCCGCATGCAGGAGGAAGCCCTCCTCTGCTTCAAATGGGCCAAGGAGTTGAGTGAGGCGCTTCCAGCCCTCCGATGGCTCCCTCAGCTCACCCGTCTGCATGAGCAGAGCGTTAACATGCTGATCATCATCCGGGGGCTGATGGAATCGTTACCAGCGGCGGGAGAGGCGCCAATGGAGGAAGGCCTGCGTTCATGCGGGGGAAGACGAGATTGTCGCCGATGCCGTGGGACACAGCGGACCGGCTTCTCATCCCCAGCGAGGGCGTGCCAGGCTTCCATTTCCTCCTTCGGTTTGCTATGAGCATACCACTATCAGGCATCCCCCCCCCCCCCCCATCTGACGAGCTCCAGCTTCTCCCGAGAGAACTTGCCAGAGGGGTCAGTGGTAGCAGAGTGGGAATACAGGCAAGTACCCATTCATTTTTTTTACATCAATTAATGAAGGGACTTATCTGGAAAAACTCAGCTGTGGCCGCCTCCCGCTGCTAAGTTCTCGCCATCTCACTCTGCTTTTAACTCTGCTGCCTTGTCCATCCCCAAATCCTCGCCTGCATCTCCTGTTTTTCATTCTGGGTTTTGTGAGAGACTGGCTATACTGGGAGGCAACTTACTGGCCTGGGAAGAGCCGGCTGCCCCTAAAGCTCTTCCAGCTGTAGCTACATCCAGGAAGGGGCTCCAAGTAGTTGCAGCCCTCAGACTTGATGCTCCACCGGTTGCTGTAGCTACATCCGGCCTGCGTGAGAATCATCCAGTACCGGTTCCACTCCGCTCCCCAGCTCCGGTGCCAGCTCTGCATCGCTTCCCACCACCACCACCAGTTTTGGCTCTTCTCAAAATGACTTCAGCTGCTGACGAGGTGTGCATCCATGCTCTGGCTGCTTCTGAGGTGCACACAACAGTGCCAGCCATTTCCATGGTGTGCACAACAGCACCAGCCATCTCTGAGGTGCGCACAACAGCACGAGCCATCTCTGAGGTGCACACAATGGCTCCAGCCATTCCCGAGGTGCACACAACTGCTCCCGCTGTCCCCAAGGTGCACACAGTGGGTTCCGCTGTCCCCGAGGTGCACACAATGGCTCCAGCCATTCCCGAGGTGCACACAACTGCTCCTGCTGTCCCCAAGGTGCACACAATGGCTCCTGCTGTCCCTGAGGTGCATGTCGCAGCTCCAGCTGTTCCCACAGTACACACTCTTGTTCTTGCTATGAGCATACCACTATCAGGCATCCCCCCCCCCCCCCCATCTGACGAGCTCCAGCTTCTCCCGAGAGAACTTGCCAGAGGGGTCAGTGGTAGCAGAGTGGGAATACAGGCAAGTACCCATTCATTTTTTTTTTACATCAATTAATGAAGGGACTTATCTGGAAAAACTCAGCTGTGGCCACCTCCCGCTGCTAAGTTCTCGCCATTTCACTCTGCTTTTAACTCTGCTGCCTTGTCCATCCCCAGATCCTCGCCTGCATCTCCTGTTTTTCATTCTGGGTTTTGTGAGAGACTGGCTATACTGGGAGGCAACTTACTGGTCTGAGAAGAGCCGGCTGCCCCTAAAGCTCTTCCAGCTGTAGCTACATCCAGGAAGGGGTTCCAAGTAGTTGCAGCCCTCAGACTTGATGTTCCACCGGTTGCTGTAGCTACATCCGGCCTGCGTGAGAATCATCCAGTACCGGTTCCACTCCGCTCCCCAGCTCCGGTGCCAGCTCTGCATCGCTTCCCACCACCACCACCAGTTTTGGCTCTTCTCAAAATGACTTCAGCTGCTGACGAGGTGTGCATCCATGCTCTGGCTGCTTCTGAAGTGCACACAACAGTGCCAGCCATCTCCATGGTGTGCACAACAGCACCAGCCATCTCTGAGGTGCGCACAACAGCACGAGCCATCTCTGAGGTGCACACAATGGCTCCAGCCATTCCCCAGGTGCACACAACTGCCCCTGCTGTCCCCAAGGTGCACACAATGGCTCCTGCTGTCCCTGAGGTGCATGTCGCAGCTCCAGCTGTTCCCACAGTACACACTCTTGTTCATGCTCTGCCTGAGGTGCACACTCCTGTTCCTCCTCAGCTCAAGGTCCACGCTCCGGCTCCTGCGGCTCATCCTAAGGAGGTCACCCCAGCAGTAGATGTTCAGGAGCTCAGGCAAGTGCATTTCTTTACTTTTAAAACATCAATACTAGTTAAGACTTGCCTAGCTCCTGGTGTCTTTGGTGATGCCTCAACCTGCCTTTCTCCCCTGTCTGAGATGACTGCAGCAGGGGTGGTTTTCCAGGCATTGGAGCCTGACGCTCCAGCACCATCCACCCCAGAGGTCGAGCAGTCTGCTCCACCCGTCATCCAAGAGGGCGAGCAGTCCACTCCACCTGTCGTCATCCATGAGGTCAAGCAGTCCTCTCCACCCATTGTCATCCAAGAGGTCGAGCAGTCCGCTCCACCCATTGCCATCCAAGAGGCTGAGCAGTCTGCTCCACCCGTCATCCAAGAGGGCGAGCAGTCCGCTCCACCTGTTGTCATCCACAAGGTCGAGCAATCTGCTGCACCCGCTGTTGTCCAAGAGGTCCCGCAGTCCACTCCATCCATAGCCCAAGAGGCTGGCATGCCTCCACCCATTGCCCAAGAGGTTGGCGTGCTTCCACCTATTGCCCAAGAGGCTGGCATGCTCCCACCCGTTATTCCGGAGTCAGCGTGAAGCAGTCAATGGTAACAGAACATAGGGCTCCTCTGTGTTTGTTTGGTGAGCTCTGTGCTTCTGCGGCTACTGTTCCATCTTGTTCTCCAGTTTGGTGGCCTACGGACATTGGCAGGCTGCCAGCCTGGCCCTACATTCCTGTCTGGGGGTCCATGGACTGGGGCAGGCCCCCCGACCCACGTTGTTCTCTGGTCCAAGAGCCGATGGACTTTGGTAGACCCCTGACCCATTTTTTTGTTGTGGTCCGGTGGCCCATGGACTTGGGTAGACCACCTGACCCTGTTTGTTTTGGGTCTTGGGGCCTTGGACTTTAGTTGGCCCATGAACTGTGTTGGTTTTGGATGTTGCTGTGGGGGGGAGGGGAGTTAGAGTTTGTTTTGGCCCACTTGGCCTTGTACCCCCACCACCCACCCTGTGAGGGTCTTTTGGTTTTTGTTTCTTTTGTTGGTGTTACCATGGGGTTCTCTGGAAGCCACCCCTTAAGAGGTGGGTACTGTCAGGACGTGAACCTGGTCTCATGCCCTCATTCTTGTTTATTATAGTTATCTGGTCTTCAGGGCATGACCTCAGCCCTCGCCCTCGAGTTAAGTTCATTTTTGGAATTTTCTGTGTTTCACTCTGGTTATTGTCTTTATCCTGGTTTGCCATTATCATTATTTTGTTTCATATAATTATTTCTCTGTGGGTTGTTCTCATCCATCCATCCATCCATCCATCTTCTTCCATTTAATCCTTTTTGGGTCACGGGGGGGCTGGAGCCTATCCCAGCATCTTAGAGCGAGAGGCAGGGTACACCCTGGACAGGTCGCCAGTCCATCGCAGGGCCAACACAGAGAGACAGACAACCATTCACTCTTACAGTCATACCTAAGGACAATTTAGAATCCCCAGTTTTTATGCCAATTAACCTAACTTGCATGTTTTTGGCATGTGGGAGGAAACCGGAGAAATCCCGGAGTAAACCCATGCAGACACGGGGAGAACATGCAAACTCCACACAGATCACTCTTGGTCGGAGGCTGGGATCGAACCCAGGATTCCCCGGCCAAGGGTGAGTTGCTGTGCTGCCACAGTGCTAACCACTTTTCCACCGCGCTGCTCATTATTATTATTATTATTATTATTATTATTATTATTATTATTATTATTATTATTATCATTTTTCTCATGGTTTTTTCTGCCCTGGTTCCTCTGTTCATGTTTTGTGCATCCTCTGTCTATGATCATCTGTATAGCCCCACCTGTCCTGCGTCTGTGATTAATCCCTGCCATCTCCGTTTGTTACTTATTGTGCTCACCTGTTCTGTGTTATGTTTGATTGCTCCTGTCTTTATTTATGTCAAGCCCCAATCTGTGTTTCCTCATGTGTGTCGTTAGTCACATCTGTGTGATCAGCATGCTTGTGTTTTTTAAATGTTGTGTTTGGGTCCAATTTTCCACCCGCCATGACAAAAACCCCTCTTAATTCTGATATTTTCAGGCCAGATTGTAGTTGTAACTCTGCTGCTTTGCCTCAGTTTTTAGGATATAGATAGATAGATATTTATGTTGCTCCATGTTGATTTTTCACAGTGGCTGTTTGTGTAGTGCAGGTTGCTGACCCCTGCATTAGTCATATTGCTTGTTCTTCTCTCTAAAATTCTCAAGTTTGGCCTATGGTGTCCTTTGGCATTTGCATTCCGATGGTGGATGTAGCACATTGATAACAAAGTACAGAATGTTTCGTTTCACCCAAACAGTTCTTAATAGTAGATTGGTTTTGTAATGGTGTTGGCACAGCTCGCTGGATCATCAGCCAAAGCACTGCTTTGTTGAACATTTGACGTTTTGTCTTGCTTCTTCTGCTTTTTTTCACTTGATCATGTTTTCGGAAGGGGTTGTTCGGTAAAATAGATACGCTTACAGCTGTAACCCTGGCAACTCTAAGACAAATATCTCCTTTAAGGGGTTGCCAAGTCTAGCCAAAGGACACCTTCTGAGTCGAGGAGACACACCAACAACCATAAGAAGGACAAAAAATAAACTACGGGAAAGAGTTGGCTTGGATTTTTCATGATCACTTGAGCTTCAACATTAAGTTTTAAACATCCAGACATCAAAGACTCATATCTCCTCTGACATGCTAACACTTTTCACTCTTGCATTTGTTCATGTAGGAGCTCATTTTAAAACAAACTAAGAAGAAAAAGCATTCCTTTTCAGAATCCCTAAAATGAACAGTTCATTGTTCTAATGTTGGATGATTTCCTTTTCTTAACTAGTGACATTTTTTTCAATGCCTATTATTTATTAGAAACATTTCAATACAGTATTTCAACCCTGTAATGTCAATTACTTTTTCTTTTCTTTCAAATATTTGCAACTTCTCTCTCAAAATTTTCTGAAAAATTTCTTTTTCTTGTAAACTTGCAAAATTTTCTTGTGAATTTGCAACTTTTTTTTCTCGCAAAAATTTGCAACTTTTTCCCCTCTAAATTTTCAACCTTTTTCTGATACATCTGCTCTTTTTTCTTGTAGATTTGCAACTTTTTTCTGATAGACTTGCAACATTTTTTGTGAAAAATCTGACTTTTTTTCTCATAAATTTGCAACTTTTTTCTTGTAGAGTTGCCACTTTTTCTCCAAAATTTGCAACCTTTTTCCAATAGACTTGCAACTTTTTCTGAAAAATTTGTGACTTTTTTCCTCATAAATTTTCTTTTTTGTTGCTGTTGTTGTAGATTTGCAAGTTTCTTCCTCATAAATCTGCAACTTTTGTCTCCCAGATTTGTACCTTGTGTCTTAAAAATTTGTGACTTTTTTCTCATAAGTTTGCAATTTATTTCTTGCAAATCTGCATCTTTTCCAGCTTTTTTCCGATAGACTTGTAACTTTTTTCTGAAAATTTATGACTTTTTTCTCCTAAATTTGCAATTTTTTTCTTGTGGATTTGCAACTTTTTTTCTCAAAAATTTACAACCTTTTTCCTATACATTTTCAACATTTTTCTCATAAATTTGCATTTTTTGTTGCAAATCTGCATCTTTTTCCAGTAAATTTTTGACATTTTTCTGATAGACTTGCAACTTTTTTTGTGAAAAATTTTACTTTTCTCATAAATTTGCAACTTCTTTCTTGTAGATTTGCCACTTTTTTCTCCAAAATTTGCATCCTTTTTCCAATAGACTTGCAACTTTTTCTGAAAAATTTGTGACTTTTTTCCTCATAAATTTTCTTTTTTGTTGCTGTTGTTGTAGATTTGCAAGTTTTTTCCTCATAAATCTGCAACTTTTCTCTCCCAGATTTGTGCCTTGTGTCTTAAAAATTTGTGACTTTTTTCTCATAAGTTTGCAATTTATTTCTTGCAAATCTGCATCTTTTCCAACTTTTTTCTGATAGGCTTGTAACTTTTTTCTGAAAAATTTATGACTTTTTTTCTCCTAAATTTGCAATTTTTTTCTTGTGGATTTGTAACTTTTTTCTCAAAAATTTACAACCTTTTTCCTATACATTTTCAACATTTTTCTCATAAATTTCCAATTTTTTTCTTGCAAATCTCCATCTTTTTCCTTTTAAATTTACAACTTTTTTCAAATAGACTTGCAACTTTTTCTGAAAAAAATTGTGACTTTTTCCTCATAAATTAGCTTTTTTGTTGTTGTAGATTTGCACGATTTTTTTTCTCACAAATCTGCAACTTTTTTCTGATAGATTTGCACCTTTTGCCTATCATTTATGAGGAAAATTTGAATACTTTATTTCCCCCTGTAATGTCAATGACTTTTTCTTTTATCCATTACCCACAGCTCCAGTGGAAAAGGCATTTGCTGTGCTTTTTAGTGATCCCTGCTCGTATCTATTCTAGAAGGGCATCCAAATAACAGGCATCCTTTTTGTACCCTTTGAGCTGCCCACCCCCTTCGCCCTCTATTACTACAAATGCACCGGCTGTGTGCGATGCATGGCGCCTCAGCGCCAAAGTCTGAGAGCTCAAATCGTTCACGTGAATTTGTCAACTGTTTTTCCCACCGGTTTACTTGGCGCTGCCAGAGGGCACAGCACTAAAACCCCAGGACTGCAGGACTACCTGATAGCGTGAAACTAGAAAAGGCAGGAAAGGGACAAGAACACCTTTTTTTCACTGCTGGAAATTAAAGGCCAGCTCCACTAGAATCCCATGAATTGCTGTCAAAAATCCCAACCCCCGCAGATGCTAAAAGTGTGAAATGTAACTGGATACAAACTAAAATTGGATTTTCCATTGTCACAAAAAAAAAAGCTTTCAAATATCTATCAGAATGTCTCAGTACACACTATCATTTTTGTTAAACCGTGATTTATGAGGGACTACACTGCTAGCTTGCACTCTTGTTCCTTTTCTCATCTATGAAAGGACAAATAGCAGTCCATCATAAAAAATATGGAACCAGTTTTCCAGTCCTGCTGCTCGCATTACAAGGTGTGTTCACCCAATCATGCACGCTTCACCTATCAGTGACTGAAGACAACAGGCAGATGCCTCAGTCATGCGCCACAGCTGCGAGGATGAAGCACATTTTCTATTGCCTGAGCAGGTTCCTGGATGTGATCTGTTTGTCTGTCAGCAGGATGTGGTGGCGTTGAGGTGAGCGACTCCGGTGCCCGGTGTTGTGTTTCTTCTGCACCTCCCTGCCCCTCCAAACATGGAAAAGAGAGAGAATTGTCCCCCTACCACCAATATAATCACGAGCCTTTCTGCGTCATGCCACATAACGGAATCACATGATTTTGAACAACGAATCCTAAAAAAAAAAATAAATAAATAAATCTTTTCAATTTTCAGCTTTTTCTTAGAGATGCAAATTTTATTTCTCAAAAATTTGTGACTTTTTTCTTAAAAATGCATTAATTTTTTTCTCATAAATTTGATTTTTTTTTTCTTGCAGAGTTCAACGTTTTTCTTCATGAATCTGCGCGTTTTTGTCATAAATTTGTTACTTTTTTTTCTATAAATTTTCAACATTTTCTCAAAAATCAGCAAATTTTTTTCTTGCAAATTTACATCTTTCTTCTCGAAATTTTCAGTGTTTTTCTGATTGACTTAACTTTTTCTATGAAAAATTTGTGACTTTTTTCATCATATATTTGCATTTTTTCTGGTAAATTTACAATTTTTTTTAAATTTTTAACTTTTTCTCATAAATTGACAGTTTTTTTCTTGCAAATTCATATTTTTCTCTTGTAGATTTTCAACATTTTTCTGATACTTCCAACTTTTTCTGAAAATTGTTTGACTTTTATTCTCATACATTTGCATTTTTTAACTGTAAATTTTCACCTTTTTCTTAAAAATTTGCATATTTTTCTCATAAATCTGCAAATTTTGTTCTTGCAAATCTGCACTTTTTCCTGAAAATTTTCAACATTTTTCCAATAGACTTGAAACCCTCAAAAATGTGTGACTTTTTCTCAAAAATTTCAATTTTTTCCAATAACTTTTAAACCTATTTCTCATAAATTTGCAATGCTTTTCCTTTCAAATCTGTATGGTTTATGTGTAAATTTTCAACTTTTTCCAATAGACTTGCAACTTGTTTCTGAAAAATTTTGGACCTTTTTTCCTCATAAATTTGCTTTTGTTCTTGTTGTACATTTGCAAGTTTTTTCCTCATAAAGCTGCAACATTTTTCTTGTAGATTTATAACTTTTTCTTCAAAAATTTGTTACTTTTTCTCATAAATTTGCTTTTGTTCTTGTTGTACATTTACAAGTTTTTTTCCACATAAATCTACAACTTTTTTCTCACAGATTTGCACATTTTTTCTTAAAAATTGGTGACTTTTTCTTATGAATTTAAATATTTTCTAAGACAGTCTCAACTTTTTTCTCATATACAACTCAACTTTTTAACCTGTAAATTTTCAACCTTTTTTCGTAAATTTGCAGCTTTTTCCTTATAAATTTGTGACTTTTTCCTGTAAATTTTCATCTTTTTTTCATAAATTTGCAGCTTTTTTCTTAAAAAATTGTAGCTTTTTGTCATGACTGTCCAAAGGGAAAGCTCACGTGCAAATTAACTACATCAGAGAAGACACTTATGCTGTGTTTGGAATATTCACTCGTTCACTATACAGTGTTAACTCTATAGTAGACCGTTAAGTGAACTCAACAGCGGATACCACCAAAATATTTCAGACACTAGTTGCACTATTGTGACATGACGGATATTATAGTTTCTGCTGCATAAATATTGGAAGTGAACACCTTTAAGGTGAGACAACTTTATTGTTTTGGTTAAGTACACATTGTAATTGATATGTTGCTTCAATATATTTGAATAAAAATCATAAAGATAACTCTTCTGTCATAGTTTTCTTGTCTGTATGCACAAACACAAGCACGGACTACAGTCCTTTTCAAAGGGACATTACAAAGGAAAGTAACCCTTTAATGGCCCAGATTAAATGGACGGGTCACGCGCCCCCAGTGGCACAGCGCCGCAACTGCACGTGTCAACTTATTGGTGTCTCTCAGGGCCCTGATAATATACTGTATGTGGGTGCTTGGTAAAGTCACATGTAAAGTCACACGTGCACGTGAACTGAGTCCTATATTTCATTACATTTTCAATAAGTCCTTACAGACACAACATGTGCCTAAGATCTGGAAAGAAGCCGTGGTTGTTCCCGTTCCAAAATCCAGCTGTCCTAAAACGGTAAACGACTTTAGATCAGTTGCTTTGACTTCAATTTTAATGAAAATTTTTGAAAAACTGGTCAGATGTGAGGTCCTAAAGCAGACTGAGCATGCATTGGATCCTCTGCAGTTTGCCTATAGGCCTCACAGAGGAGTGGAGGATGCCACTGTCACTCTGTTTAACATGCTTTTTAAACATCTGGATTTTAATGGGACACACACCAGACTTTTATTTGTGGGCTTTTCCTCCGCCTTTAATACAATCCAACCTCATATCTTAGTTGAAAGGCTCCTGCAACAATTTGATTTGAGTAATAATCTGGTGGGTTGGATTCTGGATTTCTTAACCAACAGGACACAGAGAGTAAGGGTCAATGGTACATTGTCTGACCTAAAGTGCTCTTCTACTGGCTCTCCTCAGGGGTGTGTGTTGTCACCACTACTCTTCATCCTGTATACAAACATGTGTCGGAGCAGACATGACAACAGACACATTATAAAGTATGCTGATGACTCAGTTATTGTCAGTCTCCTCCAGGATGGTGAGAGTGGCCACGGCCCAGTAGTTGATGATTTTGTTCACTGGTGTGAGGATTCCTACCTGCAGCTGAATACGACAAAAACTAAAGACATGATTATTGACTTTAGGAGGAAAACTCCCAGGCACAAAGTCACCGTACTAAAAGGCCAGACCACCGAATGTGTACAATCCTACAAATATCTTGGGATGATTATTGATAGTAATTTAAACTTTGAAGAGAACTGTGAAAGGTTGTGCAAAAAGGGTCAGCAAAACTTGCATTGCTTGAGAAAACTTGCACACTTCCAAACTGACCGAACCATAATGACAATGTTTTATCGGGCTTTTATTGAATCTGTTTTATCCTTTTCTTTAGTGTCATGGTTTGGTCAGATAAAACTGAAACAGAGGAAATCCTTGGATCAGGTAGTTAGATGGTCCAGTCGTTTGCTTGGTGAGCCACAGCTGAGCCTGACATCCCTGTACACCAGACAAGTACAGAGGATGGCTACCTCCATTTTAAATGATGACTCCCACCCTTTGCACTGCAACTTTCAGCTTCTTCCCTCAAGACGGAGGTTTGCTGTCCCAAAAAGTAGAACCCAGCGCTACAAAAACAGCTTTGTTCCTGCTGCTGTCAAAGAGTTGAACAAGCTGTAACAATATATTGCACATAATTTAGGTACCTATTTATTAACTCCATTTTATATTTACTTATTTTTGTAGGATGTTACTTGGGTTCTAAATATTTTATTGGGTTTTAGACCTTTGAGTTTTTAACATGTTTGACTAGTTTTTAACTTTTAATATGACCCTTCTCTCTTACCTCTGGTTTTTCTCCCATCTCTTTGTCTTTTTATACCCTGATTGATGGAGCCTTGAGTAATTTATCATGTTTATAGTCAGCTTCATGTGTGCCTGTGTTTGTGTCTATGTTGAATGTAATTTGTGGCTTGTAAATATGGATGTCACCAGACTGCAAAACAAATCTACCTACGGGTACAAATAAAGTAACCTGAACCTGTCTCTCGGCTATGTGAATATGAAAATATGTTTTTTTTGTTTTGTTTTGTTTTTTTTTACATTTTATTGATTTTCTGGTTCATATACTTTGAAGATTAGATAAAAACATACCCCTGTAGACAAATCGGCGTAAAAAAACAAAACAAAAAACATACCATTCTTTATGTAAATGTGTCCAAAGTCCACTTTTGACTGAGTTATGTAATTTATATAGCTGCCGCGACATTATGCAAATTAGATGTGTAAATTTATTCCTTTCTGAAACTTTGGATCATATTCTACATTTTTCTAATTGACAGTAAGCCATTGTATCTTGTAACTTTCAAGTTATAGCCTTGGAAATCTGAACTATTTTATTGACAAATTTTTTTTTTTACCACTCTTGACCACTGGAGGGGGGGGGGGGGGCTTGACCACCCTTTAACCGTCCCTGTCGCCATATGGCGCCTGGGGCAGTTAAAGGGTTAAGAATATTGAAGACGGCCATTAAAAGCTCCAGACCGTTATAACTTGTGTGCAAATATTACACATGCAAGCAACATTATAATGACCAGACATTAGCCATTTACACAAACAAAAAAAAAAAACTTAACGATGGTACCGGTGGCACATCTTTTCACCATAATTGTTCAAATTCTGCGGCTCAGGCAGAGGAGACAAGCGGCTTCCCGACTGAGACGCCTAAGGAATATTATCACGCTCACTGGGCATTCTCACTGGGTAAGGAAATCACAAAAATGAACAACCATTTGAACTTTACCCGTTGTGTTTGCGTGATGTGTAAATACAGTAGTAAGTACAACCCTAACAGGTGAATGCACAGTCAGTGGCCACTATTTTAGGCACACATCTGAAATCTAATGAAATCCAACAGCTCTATTTAGATTACCACATATTATATGCTTTTATGTTGTCAAAAAAGGTGATAATTCTGTTTTGTTATTCATTGAGCTAATAGTGACTGCATGATATCTACTGAATGGTGCTCCCCACCTCATGTATGTTATGGAGTGGGCTAAACACAGTATAAGAAAAACACAACCATTCATTTGGAGCTCAGTGATTAACATAAATCAGAATTATCACCTTACTGACATAAAATTAAAATGAATCCATTCTGTAAAAGAATTAATGACAGCTGTTGTGTTGGATTAAATTATATTTCACAGGTGTGTATAAAGTGACAAGTGTGCTAGCCTGTACATTCAATAGTGTGCTGACACCCTCTATAATTTTAAAATTTTTTAAAAATGTCAAACTGTTTTGACATTACTTTGAATACCCTAATAATTTCAGCAGGAGTGTCTTTGTAGATACTATTTGGCATACCAGATATATGCTAACCTTGTACAGAGTGCTGCATTACGGATCCACATAATTTTTACTTGTCAAGTTTACGTGAACTTTAAAATGGAGGCCCAAACATGTCAACAGTAATACACACCATATAAAAATCACACATATCTCAATAAATGTTTTTTTTTTTTAATGACATTTTGTATGCTCTATTACAGATAGATGCTTCAGTAAGATACTGCAGCCTTAATGAAAATGTATCATTCCTCAGGATGTTTGTTGATGGTACCTCTGACCTGAGGGCAGACTACAGACTCGTTAGGCCAACTATAACCAAACTAGTTACTATTTTAAAGGCTGAAGAACATGGAAAGTCTGGCTGGGGACTTGACCTTGAGGTACTTATATTCGTCTCCTGGCTTGCAAGTGCAACATCCTATAGAGATGTGTGGAGGGCTTTTGACTTCCCACGAGCAACCATTCATGATATTATTCATAGGAGGTCTAAAAAGATCATGAAGCTGATTAACAAAGTAATTTCACTTCCTCATGCACCAGAGTATGAAGCAATAGGAAGTGGATTCGCTCAGCTTGCAGGGTCACCAGCCTTCTCCAAAGTTCTTGGAAGTATTGATGGCTGCCAAATTCGCATAAAGCCCCCCTCCTGTGATGCAGCCTGTTTCCTCAGCAGGAAGCTGTTTTTTTTTTTTTTTGCTTTTTTTTTTTCAGATCAGCTTCAGGCTGTGTGTGACCACACAGGACGGTTGGTTCCTTGATAGCTTTGTTTGGTACCCTGGATCAGTGCATGATGCCCGAGTGTTAAAGAACAGCCCAGTCTTTGTTCAAAAACTTTACCCACCACAGGGACACACCCTCCTGGGTGATGGTGGGTACCCCTGCTCTCCTGCCATCATAACACCATGCCGGGAACCTGTGGTGAGACCGATGGAGAGAAGATTGAACTACCACCCTGCAAAGGCCCGTTCAATAATTGAACGGGCCGTTGGCATCATGAAGACAAGGTGGCGGGCAATATTTTTCAAGGCACTGGAAGTCAAACGTGTATTCGTGCCAGAGGTTGTGGCATGCTGTGCAATTCTGCACAACATAGCTATTGATTCTGGTGATCAGCTGGAGCCAGACGAATCAGTTGCAGAAGACGATAACAGTGATCCGCATCACCTGCTACAGCACTTGGACCACATGGGAGAACAAATCAGGGAACAGCTGGCCGCTGCTGTGTCAGCTCCTGAGGTGCTGGTGGGGGCACTCGAGGAGTATGATTATCTTTAAAAACAAAACAACAACAACAAAAAAAGCAAGGTAACTGAGCCTTCCAAGGTTAAACAGAGACACAGTTGCCACTCTAACCATTCACCATACACACCACAGAACGAGATACCAACCCTTCACCAGAAAGAAAGAAAGAATAAACCTTCACCACAGACCTGAGAGAGTGAAAGACCCATCCACGACCCTCTGACACTTCTGACCAGCTTCACTACTTAAATAATATTATAATTGAGACGTTCTGGAGTTTTTGTTTTTTTTCCTAGAAACCTTTACAAGCAATGGGAGTGTATATAGTTCTCCTTCATAATAATAAATATAATTTACTGAACTGTATTTTGCTTCTTTTCCCCCACAAACTCGTAGAACAGAAAGCACTATAACCAGGACACGGGGGAGCGGCGGTGGTGGGGGGCTGGCAAGTGGTTGATCACTGTAAAGGCTGTACTTACCATAGACAGCAAAAGACATTTCCCTCTGTGTATGAATATGTAGAAGAAAATGTTGGACAACAATGAAAACGTGGTACAAACATCCAATACACCCTTACTGGGATTTCAAAACCAAGCTCATACACATTCAGCTTCTCCAAAAAATTTAATGATCATTTGAATACATATACACATAAGTAACTTAAAGAGAACAAACACAAACAAAGTGCAAAGAATATAAAAAAATAAATTTATTTTTACATTTTTTTCTGCAATTTTATCTAAAATTGCAAGGAGTCTCTCCTCCCTCTCCTCATCTCTCCTGGCTCTTTCCTCTGCCTTCTCCGCCTCCCTCTCCAGAAACTCCAGAATATGGTCCCTCCTTCTCTTTCGCCTGACAGTGCTACTGGGCTCTGGGGTCCCTGCAATCGGCTCATCTTCGTTGTTTGCCTCCTCCTCAACTTGTGGCTCAGGGGAAGTTGTTACAGCTGTGAAGGAGTGGTCACCCCCTGCAGACGAAATGACAAGGGGAGGACTAACAGAAGGTCTCCCCACCAGCACTTCGTCCATCAGTGGATACCATTTCCAGAAGCCTGCGGTGGCTTCCCCTGATTCTGTCCCTACCCCAGATGGAGTCCGTTTAAGATCCTTTAAATGTCATTAAAGTAATATTAATATTCAGCCAGGTTTTTCATAAACTAGCACAAAACACAGGTGGTACATTTATCTGCTGTATAGCTGTATACATATACTAACAGCACAGCACTGAACACTGCATTGCACTGTCGAGCAATACGTATTTTGTAGGTTTTTTTAAAATTCTCCCATTTTTTGGTTGCCCTTGCAGGTGAGATGAGGGATTGACGATCCATTTCCTTCAGGATAACACTAAAAAAGAAAACAAGAGTCATTCATGAGTAAAAATTGCACTTAAAAAAAGAAAAACCTGCTAAAACTTACTCCCATCCATGCTGAGCAACATTACGCCGTCCAGAGAACAGGCCGTTATGTTTTTGTCTCAGCCTTATTAAGGTTTCTACATCTTCATCTGTCCCTAAAACAATAAAAGAGGAAAGCATTATTTGTAACTGCTGTATATAATAAATCATTGTAGGCTGCGGCTCAGGCACTCCAGCATTATTGTATTACTTGACACACCTTGACAGGTCTCTTTTGAAAATGAGATCCCATGTCTCAGTGGGATTACCTGTAAAAAAAAAAAAGGGTTAAAAAAATAATTACTGTAACTAAATAACCTTCAAATACTACAGCCTACTGGATAATCCATGGGACTGCCTTGACAAAAATCTGAAATATGGTTTGTAGTGGTGAACGATTCTGAAGGGTAAATAGCTTTAATCTGTCCAATGATAAAATATGGACTTAGGGTTACGTGTATTCATTGGTATAAACTACAAAACAAGCCAGTTAAAAACACAGACGAAGACTTAAAAAAGTTCAGATCAAAAAAAGGAAACAGTTCTCCAGACTAAAGAAGGGGTCATAAAAGTGGGCAAGAGCCACAAACAGCACTACTGTCCAGTTTATACCCAGATTATCTAGTCCTTTTTATGATCCAACATGTTAAGGCACTGCTTTATATGAAGCTGTGATAACAACCAATTTATGTAAGTGCATAGTCCAAAAACTTATAAGTAGCTGTTATTCACTCAGAAGACTCAGAAGTCTGTGTTAGCACAAATAAGAAACCCCTAAATTGTACCTCCTTTTCTTTCTTTTGTTTGCTTTATCTAAACACCGGAATTTCAGTGGACCGTAAATTGTGTTCGTATAATATATTATCAATTACTGAGATTATGCTTGAGAAATGTGTTTATGCTCAATCTTGTTCCGAAGTTTACAAATATTCTGTACTGCTGTATGTCAGCCAAGAAATACAATAAACTGCTTGTAAAAGAGCAAAGAAGACTCTAGTGGTTAGTGGTTTCACTTGATCAAGTTTTACGAAGCTGGTGACATGTCTTCTTCTAGTGCATCTTTCTCCTGTGGGGTCCCACAGGGCTCTATCCTTGGCCCTATTCTGTTTTCATTATATATGCTGCCACTCGGGTCAATAATAGCCAGGCACAACATGTCTTTCCACTGTTAGGCGGACGATTTGCAGCTTTATTTACCTTTGAACCCAGAACAAACTAACTCACAAAGTGTTCTATTGGACTGCATCATTGACATTAAGTTGTGGTTAAGCCAAAATTTTCTCCACTTAAATGAAGAAAAAACAGAATGTATTGCGTTTGGGGATACTGTAATGGCTGGCCTTGGTACCCTCTCTTTAAGGCTCAGTTCAGCTGTCAGAAATTTGGGGGTGATTTTTGACAGCCCTTTAAAATTTGATAAACAGATTGACAATGTAGTCAAGATGAGCTTTTATCAGTTACGTCTGTTATCCAAAGCCAAACCTTTCCTGAGCCATCATGATCTTGAGATAGCTATCCATGCTTTAATCATGTCTCGACTTGATTACTGCAATGCACTTTATGTTGGCATCTCTCAGTCTTCTCTCGGCCGCCTTCAGTTTGTGCAAAATGCAGCGGCCCATCTTTTGACCAACACACCTAGGCGAGAGCACATTACTCCGATCCTTTATTCACTTCATTGGCTTCCAGTCCATTTTAGAGTTAATTTTAAACTTTTGCTTTTTGTTTTTAAAGTTCTTAATGGCCTTGCTCCGGTTTATATGTCTGAGACTTTGACTGTCCGTGACCAAGGCAGGGCTTTGAGGTCATCCACACCTAGGCACATCCAGCTTTTGCTGGATGTGCCTAGGTCAAGGTATAAACATTGGGGTGACCAAGCCTTTTCTGTTGTCGCCCCCAGGCTCTGGAATAATCTTCCCCCTGACCTACGTGCTATCTCTGACCTGGCCCTTTTTAAATCAGAACTTAAAACATATTTGTTTAGGATGGCTTTTAATACCCAGCAGTGGTGATATTTGTCTTGGTATTTGTTTTTATTTTATTATCATTTTTAGGTATTTGTTCTTATTTCTTTGTTTATGTTATTTGTTTTTAATGCTGTTTAATTTTCTTTAAAGCACTTTGGTCACCTATGGGTTGTTTTAAAGGGCTTTATAAAAAAAAGTACATTACAAGTTATTTCAGTATAAATAAATTTAAAATACTACTTACCCTTGTAGGTCATTTCCCGTTTCTCTGCTTGCTCCATCACTGATGATGTCAGGCCACAATGCATTATGGTCTATATGGCTCAATGAAGTGACCATCCGTTGTACACTACTTTTCAGAATTCATTATAAGATATTTTGAGTGTACTATATAGTGAATGAAATTTCCTATTAAGATTTTGAACAGCACTACAAAATGGCTGATTCACTATATAATACACTATATGGGGAATCAGTGAACATTTCAAACACAGCCTTAGACACCGAATTGCAAAAGTTAAACACAACTTTATTGAACAGCTGGCAAAGTAGGAAAAAGCGGTGCACGCAGGAAGACACACAGCCTGTGGAAAGGAAGAGATGAGAGCTGGTTAGAGAAGAGAGTACAGGGGAGAATGCAACTGAACGGGGTTAGGCTGTGTCCACCAAATGCGTTTTTTTTTTCCCCACTCTGGGCGACTATTTTCCATTCATTCTCTTTGTAGTCCAGCGTTTACAGTGCTGAGTGCTCTCGGCGCTGAAACGCTCTCGGCAGGGGCCGTTTTTTGTCGCGCCGCTCAGGGCACTCAGAGCTGAAAAAGTTCAGCTTTTCAGAGGCTGCAGCTGAGCTCGTCAATGCCAGACCTAAGCAGCTCAGAACTGCTGCGTGGGCGGGACATAGGACGCAGGTACTAGTCTGTACTCGGACTCCTGCTTTCCATGTCATCTTATTTTACATCCAGAGCTGCTAGAAAACGTTCCCTGTCCATTGATTTTTAGAGACTGCTATTAAAAAAAAAAAAAAAAATCAGTAGAAAGTCTGACAATAGGAAAAGCGGAAGTTCTTAGCTGAGAGTGACAAGCTGTTGCTGGGATACAGGGCACGGACTTTTTTTTTTTTTCCCCCAGAGTTCCATGCACAAATGCTGGAAAAAAATTGCTCAGGGCGGTCAGGCGACAAAAAATGCACTTGGTGGACACGCAGCCTTATTCTTGCTGCGTACGAACAGAGAGCCCGGCAGTGGAACTCAGCACAGGGGAAACGAGCCAGCAGGACTGAGCTGGCCGGAAACGTGGAGAGGTTGGAGCAGGGTGGAGTCTGATCAGGTGGAAAAAACTGTCCAGAGAGATGATGATGAAGCGGCAGGTGAGCACACAGCAATCCTGGAGATGCACCGCAGAGATGGAAGCAACCTGGGGAGAAAAGAGGAAAGGAGAGATTAGGTTGAGTTCCTAACAAGTCAATAATCAACCTTAATCTCAGGCAGCAATACCCAACGAGTCAGCGCTGAAGTGTTCACAAGCAGGTCCTTTTAAGCGCTGGCAGTGAAGAGGCAGCAGGTGCGTCCACTCCCGCAGGTGTAATGATGATGAGCGGAGCCGGGAGCTGAATGAAGAACCTCCCACAGAAAAGGAGGGGGAGTGCACTCACCCGATCATCACAGTGCTCCCCCTCAAGGGGCGACTCCTCGTGACCCACCGGGCTTATTGGGATGGGCCCTGTGAAAGGCATGGACCATCCCTTTTTTGTGGAAGTTGGAACCGGGAATCCATGACCTTTCTTCTGGCCTGTAGCCTTTCCAGTGGGCCAGGTATTGCAAGCCCTGGCCCCGATGGCAAATGTCCAGAATCCTCTGTACGGTGTAGGTGGTCTAGCCACTGAGGATCCGGGGAGGAGGAGGCGGCTTTGGGAAGGGGGGGGGGGGTAGAGAGGACTGGCAGAGAGGGGCTTGATCTTGGAGATATGGAATGTGTGTGGATTCCGAGTGTTGGTGGTAGTTTCAGACGGACCGTCACGTCGTTCATGATCCTGGAGATGGGAAAGGGACCAAGGAAGCAGGGTGACAGCTTCCTGGACTCCGTCTTCAGAGGAACCTGCTCCGCCAACAGCCACACCTCTTGACTGACTACATATTTAGACACCGGGACCCGTCTGCAGTCCTCGTATCGGTGATTCCATTCAGCCGAACGGAGAAGGGCCGCCCAGGTGGACCTCCACAACTGGTGGCAGTGGCGAGAGTGAACCACCACAGATGGCACAGTGATGCCCCTCTCCGTCATGGACAGCAGGGAGGGTATAGCCCATCGAGGCCTCGAATGGCGTCAACCCAGTGGCAGTGGAGATGGCCAAATTATGGGCATACTCCACCCAAGTCAGATGGGAGCTCCAGGTGGCGGGGTTGCAGGAAGCCACACATCTGAGGGTGGCCTCCAGGGATTGTTTAGCCTGCTCAGCCTGCCCGTTACTGAGGTGAGACTGACTGCAGTGCCAAGGGAATGACAGAAGGATTTCCAAACCTGTGAGGTGAATTGGAGACCCCGGTCAGACACAATGTCCAAGGGAATACCATGAAGGCAGATGACATGAAGGGTGAGCAGGTTGGCAGTCTCGGTGGCAGAGGGCAGCTTGGGAAGGGGCACCAGATGAATAGCCTTTGAAAAATGATCAACTATGGTGAGGATGACTGTGTTGCCCTGAGAAGGAGGGAGTCCTGTGACAATGTCCATGGCTATATGAGACCAGGGGCGACTAGGAACCAGCAGGTGATACGGAAGACAGGCAGGTGGAGATGAGTCAGATTTATTAGTGGCACACACCTGGTAGGCTTTAACATAGTTCCGCTCATCAGTCAGCACCGTGGGCCACCAGAACACTCGCCTCACCAGATCAGTGGAACGGGAGATCCTGGGGTGATAGGCAAAATGGTTGGTGTGCCCCCAGCGGATGATGTCACTGCGCAGGCTGGGCAGGATGAACAGGCGATTGGCTGGGACTCCCTCGGGTTTGGGCTAAGTGGACTGCCCGTGCCCGACTCTCTGCTCGATATCCCACAAGAGGGCACCCAGTATGCAGGAGGAGGGCACAATGGGCTCAGAAGGAGAAGATGAGGATAAGGGATCTGAGGCGAACTGGGGGGAGAGAGCATTAGGCTTGATGTTACGAGAACCAGGCCGATAAGTGATAACATTAATTCTAAGGAAAAATAGGGCCCAGTGAGCCTGCCTGGAATTTAATCTGCAGGCCGACCTAAGGTACTCTAACTTTTTATGGTTGGTCCACACAATAATGGGATGAGCGGCTTCCTCCAGCCAGTGCCTCCACTCCTCAAGAGCCAACTTGATTGCTAACAGTTCTCAGTCTCCTACATTGTAATTCCTCTCAGCCAGAGTTAACCGCCGAGAGAAATATGCGCATGGGTGGAGCTTCTTATCGGAGGTTGAATGTTGCGAAAGGACAACGCCCACCCCTGAGTCGGAAGCATCCACCTTAACTATGAACTGAAGCTGAGGGTCGACCTGGGCCAAGATGGGTGTGTTAGAAAAAAGGGCTTTCAGTTCAGAGAAAGCTGCTCAGCTGCCTCGGACCACTTAAAGGTCACTTTGGATGAGGTCAGCTGAGTGAGAGGCTGTGCCGCCCTGCTGTAATTTCTTATGAACCTGCGGTAAAATTTAACGAAGCCCAAGAAATGCTGGAGATGTTTACGGGTGTGCGGGGTAGGCCAATCAAGCACAGCCTTCACCTTGGCCGGATTGGCCCTCAGCTCCCCCTCAGAAACAATAAAGTCCAGGAAGGCAGTGGAGCTGGTGGAAAACTCCCACTTCTTGACCTTCACAAAGAGCTGGCTCTCCAGAAGCCACTGTAACACAGCCCAAACGTGGACTGTGTGTTCCTCCTGCGTGTGCGAAAAAAATCAAAATACTGTCTACATACACAAACACGAATTGGTTGATCATGTCGCGGAGGACGTCATTGATCATGCATTGGAAGACGGCTGAAGCATTCCTGAGGCCAAATGGCACGAGATATTCAAAATGCCCCAAGTGTGTTTTGAAGGCCGTCTTTTACTCATCCCCCTCGTGTATGCAGACCAAATGATACGCTTTACGTAGGTCGAATTTAGAGAATACCCACACGAGCTGAAGGAGCTCGAATGCAGAATTGATTAGGGGCAGTGACTATTTATTTTTGACAGTTATTGCGTTGAGCTCACGGTAGTCAATGCATGGACACAGAGATCCATCCTTCTTTCCGACAAAGAAAAACCCCACCCCAAGAGGAGCCGAAGAAGGCCGAATGAGACTGGTGTTCAGAGAATCTTTAATATAACCTTCCATCGCCTCCCTCTCCAGCCCTGAAAGACTGTAGAGCTGTCTGGACGCCAGCCGCGCACCTGGGAAGAGGTCGATAGCACAGTCATAGGAGTGGTGTGGAGGCAAAGAGAGAGCTCTTGACTTGCTAAAAACCTCCCCAAGTCTCAGATACGAGGCTGAGGTCCGGTGGCTCTGCCAGGGAAGGGGAGATGGGAAGAGTCGGTGAACACACGGCCGAACTGAGACAGGAGGCTAAGCAAAAGGGACTCTAAGAGGAAATTGAGTTTTGAGCCCAATTGATAATGGGATTATGCCTCTGGAGCCAGGGGAACCCCAGAACCACCAGGGAGAACGAACTAGGGAGAATAAAGCGCAAAAGTGACTCCCGGTGGTTACCAGAAAGAAGAATGGAGACCGGCTCTGTGCGCTCATGACGGAGGCTAGGCTACAACCAGATAATGCTACCACGTTTAATGCAGCTGGCAATTTGATAGTGGGTATGCCTATCTCCCGCACAAGTCACAACAAAATAAAATTCTGCTCCGCCCCTGAATCAATTAATGCAGAGACCTTTCTCTCGGCCCCCGGTAACTGGATAAGAGCCGGGATAGAGAAGTTACCAGGGGGATTAGTGGAATTTCCGCCCGTCAGACCCCCCACGGCTACTGATGGGCTACGTCTTTTGGTTTCATGGGGCAAGTAAGCAATTTGTGCTCCAGAGAGCCGCAGTACATACAGTGGGGCAAAAAAGTATTTAGTCAGCGACCAGTTGTGCAAGTTCTCCCACTTAAAAGATGAGAGAGGTCTCCAATTTTCATCATAGGTATACCTCAACTATGAGAGACAAAATGAGAAAAAAAAAATCCAGAAAATCACATTGAAGGATTTTTAATGAATTAATTGGTAAATTCCTCGGTAAAATAAGTATTTGGTCACCTACAAACAAGCAAGATTTCTGGCTCTCACAGACATGTAACTTCTTCTTTAAGAGGCTCCTCTGTCCTCCACTCGTTACCTGTATTAATGGCACCTGTTTGAACTCATTATCAGTATAAAAGACACCTGTCCACAACCTCAAACAGTCAGACTCCAAACTCCACTATGGCCAAGACCAAAGAGCTGTCAAAGGACACCAGAAACAAAATTGTAGACCTGCACCAGGCTGGGAAGACTGAATCTGCAATAGGTAAGCAGCTTGGTGTGAAGAAATCAACTGTGGGAGCAATTATTAGAAAATGGAAGACATACAAGACCACTGATAATCTCCCTCGATCTGGCGCTCCACACAAGATCTCACCCTGTAGGGTCAAAATGATCATGAGAACGGTGAGCAAAAATCCCAGAACCACACGGGGGGACCTAGTGAATGACCTGCAGAAAGCTGGGACCAAAGTAGCAAAGGCTACCATCAGTAACACATTACGCCGCTAGGGACTCAAATCCTGCAGTGCCAGACCTGTCCCCCTGCTTAAGCCAGTACACGTCCAGGCCCGTCTGAAGTTTGCTAGAGAGCATTTGGATGATCCAGAAGAGGATTGGGAGAATGTCATATGGTCAGATGAAACCAAAATAGAACTTTTTGGTAAAAACTCAACTTGTCGTGTTTGGAGGAGAAAGAACACCATACCTACTGTGAAGCATGGGGGTGGAAACATCATGCTTTGGGGCTGTTTTTCTGCAAAGGGACCAGGACGACTGATCTGTGTAAAGGAAAGAATGAATGGGGCCATGTATCGTGAGATTTTGAGTGAAAACCTCCTTCCATCAGCAAGGGCATTGAAGATGAAACGTGGCTGGGTCTTTCAGCATGACAATAATCCCAAACACACCACCCGGGCAATGAAGGAGTGGCTTCATAAGAAGCATTTCAAGGTCCTGGAGTGGCCTATCCAGTCTCCAGATCTCAACCCCATAGAAAATCTTTGGAGGGAGTTGAAAGTCAGTGTTGCCCAGCGATAGCCCCAAAACATCACTGCTCTAGAGGAGATTTGCATGGAGGAATGGGCCAAGATACCAGCAACAGTGTGTGAAAACCTTGTGAAAACTTACAGAAAACGTTTGACCTCTGTCATTGCCAACAAAGGGTATATAACAAAGTACTGAGATGAACTTTTGTTACTGACCAAATACTTATTTTACAGAGGAATTTACCAATTAATTAATTAAAAATCCTTCATTGTGATTTTCTGCATTTTTTTTTTCTCATTTTGTCTCTCATAGTTGAAGTATACCTATGATGAAAACTGGAGACCTCTCTCATCTTTTAAGTGGGAGAACTTGCACAATTGGTGGCTGACTAAATACTTTTTTGCCCCACTGTACATGCACCGGCCTCCTTCCGTTGCTGGTGCTCCTCCGGAGTTAGATGGACTCGTCTTAACACCATAGTTCCTGAGGAAGTGTCAGGCTTAGCTGTGCTGGTAGCTGGAGGGGGTGTACTCCAGATGAACAGACCAGAGAAGGCCTTTGGCTCCTTCACGCTCTCGCGGTACTGCTTGTCCAAACTGAGAGCTTGATCGATAAGCTCATCCAGAGAGAATGAGGTCGCATGAACCTCCAGATCATCATGGAGGTTGGTATTCAGACCCAGGAGGAAGGTGCTGCGCAAGGCAACATCGTTGCCGTGGCGACCCGGAACTCCCCAGAGAAATCGGGCGCTGACCGATTCCACTGTCGGAGCAACATTAAGTGGCTCATAATATTCCCCTCACTCTCCGAATGGTCAAAGGTCCAAGAAAATTCCTGAACGAACCGGACAAAGGTATAATTGGGGCCCTCCGCACTGTCGAGAACAGACTGGGCCCAGTTAAGGGCCCGATGTCAGAGCAGGAGGGTCATAAAATGGATTTTTGAAGTGTCTTCTGGGTACTCCCCCCCACCTATCGCAGATAGAGGCGAACATGAAGCAAAAATCCCTTGCACCCCCCCCACCTCCCCCACGTATGGGGCAGGTGAAGGCACGGAAGTGGTGCAGCGAATGGTAGAAGCCACTGGGGCGACAGGAGGAGAGTAAGGGCCCAGGTGAGACATCTGACAAAGGCAGTCAGTAACCGAGGTCAGCTGCTGAGTAATGGTTTGCAGCTGCTCGGTTAAAATGGCCACCTGCCGCTCAGTAGCGTCTAACCGATAAAGAGCTGAGTGTTCTGCTGCTGCAGCACCTGCTGAGTTTCGGTCATGGCTGGCTCATTCTGTCATAACTGTCAAAAGGGGAAGCTCATGTGCAAAGCAACTACACTAGAGAAGACATTTAGACACTGAATTGCAAACGGTAAACACAACTTTATTGAACAGCTGGCAAAGTAGGGAAAAGCAGCGCACGCAGGAAGACACACAGTTTGTGGAAAGGGAGAGACGAGAGCTGGAGAGTAATGCAGGGGAGAATGCAACTGAATGGGGTTATTCTTACTGCGTACAAACAGAGAGCCCGGCAGAGGAACTCAGCACGGGGGAAACGAGCCAGCAGGACTGAGCTGGCTGGGAACATGGAGAGGTTGGCGCAAGGTGGAGACTGACCGGGTGGAAGAAACAGTCCGTGGAGATGATGATGAAGCGGCAGGTGAACGCACAGCAATCCTGGAGATGCACCACAGAGATGGAAGCAAACTGGGGAGAAAAGAGGAAAGGAGAGATTAGGCTGATTTCCTAACAAGTCAATAATCAACCTTAATCTCAGGCAGCAATACCCAACGAGCCAGCGCAAAGTGTTCATAAGCAGATCCTTTTAAGCGCTGGCAGTGAAGAGGCAGCAGGTGCGTCCACTCCCGCAGGTGTAATGATGATGAGCGGAGCTGGGAGCTGAATGAAGAACCTCCCACAGAAAGGGAAGTGAAGTGTGCTCACCCGATCATCACACTTTTTTTAATTTGCAATTTTTTTTCCTGTAAATTTTCAGATTTCTTTTCTTATAAATTAGCAAGACTTACCTGGATACTGGTTAAATATTTATTCTGTGTAACTAAATTGTAATTTGTACCTTTTTAAATGTTTAAATTAGCATTTTTAATTGTATCTTTGCACCTTTATTGTTGCAAATTTGCACATTTATACATTTGTACCTCCTGCTAGCTTGGTGAATACTCCCTATCCCCCCGTTAAACAAAAACAAATGGCCTACTGCCCCCACCCATCTGTGCCACTTGCAGGATTCCAGAAGGAGAAGCATGACTGCAGCTGTGAAGCAAAACTGCATCTGGTCTGGCAATCATCCAAGCAGTAGTTATGGTCATTTGGTATTTCCAGCAAAGACCTTTTTATCTGTGCTTTCTCGCTCCTCTGAAATTCACTAACACCACTCACCCGGGCTCCACACTCTGAAGCTGATTGCTTCTCACTATTTCGGTTGCTTTTAGTCTGAGCTGCAGTGCTAAACCATCCATCTATCCATCCATCCACCCATCCATCATCCATCTATTCTCTACCACTTTTTCGGAGGTCCATGTCACAGAGGCAGCAGTTCAAGAAGAGCAAAAGCAAAAAAACCCCCAAAAAACTCATGACTGACTTTCGTAGAAATCATTCATCCCCAATTGGAGGAAGTCATTTGACTCAGAGAGAGGAAATTCACACACTGAAAGTATCTCATTATGCCGAACATAAACTACAAGAGATGGAGAATGATATTGATCCTGATAACAACTTCTTCAATAATATTCATAATCACTGTGAATATTACACTGAAAAGCAATTCAAAAGTCAAGTGCAAGTAGATGGTAAACTATCACTAATACACTTTAACAGCAGAAGTCTTAACAAAAACTTTCCACAGATTCAGGGCTATTCAGGACTATTTAAAACAGCTGGATAGAAATTTTACAGCTATAGCAGTCTCTGAAACTTGGCTCAATGAAGAGCAGGCTTCTTTGATGGCAATAGACGGATATCAGATGTTTCATATTAACAGATCTGAAAGAAAAAAAAAGGTGGTGGTGTTTCACTGTATATTGATAAATTGTATAGGTGTAAACTTGTAAATGGGATGTCCTTTGCACTACCAGGGATTCTGGAATGTGTTACTGTTGAGATTGACCAAGATAAAACAAAAAATGTAATAAGTTGTATATATAGAATGCCTGGAACTTGTGTGGTGTGGGGAAGCCACTCAGTATGTCAGTATGTTTTCACTCAGACGGAAGGACAAGGGGAATCATCATGGGGGGTTTGTGTGTTGATGCGAACAGTGACAAAGAGAATGGGAATTGCAAAGGCTTTCATGTTAATACATCACCACAGAAGGCTGATCGAGTTGTATGCTATAAAAGGAGAGGTGCCTGTGACCTGTGATTCTTTTGATGCTTGTGATTCTGGACAACGTGAAAGAGCAAAATGAATAAAGCCTGTTCTACTCTGGACCTATCTGCCTGATTATTTCTCTCTCCACAATGATAACCCTTGACGCACAATGAAACTCGAGGCGAACACCCCGCAGACGACCAGGACGGGAGGTGCCAGCAACATGTGCGCCATTACGGTCAAACTCCCAGACTTTTGGCTACATGACCTGAAGTCTTGGTTCCTCCACACCAAGACCCAGTTCGCGCTCCAGGGAATAAAGGTGGATGACACCAGATACTACTATGTGGTTGCAGCACTGGACACACGCACAACACAGCAGGTGGGTAGCCTGCTTCAATGGCCCCCAGCCCACAACAAATACGAGGCTCTCAAAACCGTGCCGACCTGGCGCTATATGCTCTCAGACTGCGAGAGAGCAGAAAGGCTCCTGACGCGCTCCAAGTTGGGAGACGGATCAGTGGTCAAGTTAATGGAGAAGATGTTGGCGTCGATGGGCACAGATGACGGGCATTTCCTCTTTGCCCACCTTTTCCTCCGGAACCTCCCGACGGTGGCCAGGGCGGTCCTTGCCAATTCGCCACTGCTGGCCGTGCACAACTACTGGGCGCTAGCGCAAGAGGCAGATTGGATTATCCTCACCACCAGAGCCCTCGCAGTGAATGCAGCGGCATCAGAACCTAGCGAGATGGCCAGCAGGGGCGAGGAGCCAACAACGGTGGCTGCAGCGGAGGCTAAGAAGCACCGCAGAGACACACTTTGCTTCTACCACTGCTGTTTTGGAGAGGACGCACGCCGATGTGTGCCACCGTGCCAATTCAAGCGCTCGGGAAACGCCAGGGCCGGCAGTCTGTAACAGCTGCGACCACCGGTGAAGCGAACAAGCTCCTCTATGTGACAAGACTCATGCTCGGGGAGACAGTTCCTCGTGGACTCCGGCTCCCAGAAGAGTCTCATCCTGCCGTCCTACGCAGACCGGCTGGCGGGAACTAGCGGCCCCGAGCTGATGGCCGCAAACGGCTCAGACATTAAGACTTTTGGTGAGAGGACACTGACTGTATCCTTGCACGGCCGTATATACCAATGGACATTTGTCATAGCGGCATGCAGCTTCCCCATTTTGGGTGCTGATTTTTTGTATGCACACGGTCTACTAGTCGATGTGGCTAACAGACGCCTGATTAACGCAATGTCTTTTGATTTTCTCCCCTGAACAGCTAGAGAAGCCGGGCCCACAACGCTAGCAGTGCCACAACTCCATGGGGTAAGTTCCACACACTACTCACCCAGTTCCCAGCACTCACGGTCCCCACTTTTTCGGTGACCATCACTAAACATGGGGTGGAGCATTTCATTACTACCATGGGGCCACCCATTTTCGCACTACCTCGGCGCCTGGACACAGCTAAACTGGCCATGGCGCGTGAGGAGTTTGCCAACTTGGAAAGGTTGGGCATCATCAGACGTTCAAACAGCCCATGGGCATCCCTGCTACGTATGATTCCTAAAGCCGAGGGATCGTGGCGACCGTGCAGAGACTTCCGCGGATTGAACAACGCTACAGCGTAAGACTGCTACCCGATCCCCCATATTCAGGATTTTTCCGTTCACCTCACAGGGGCACACATTTTTTTTAAAGACAGACCTGGTCCGCTGTTACCACCAGGTCCCGGTGCACGCTGAGGACATACCTAAGACGGCAGTAATAACCCCGTTTGGTCTTTCTGAGTTTTTACGCATGCCTTTTGGGTTAAAAGGGGTGGTGCAGACATTCCAATGTATGATGGATGTGGTGTTGCACGATCTGCCATTTGTGTTCGTCTACCTGGACGACATCCTGGTGGCCAGGGCGTCCGAGGACTCACATGTAGCCCACCTCAGGACAGTTTTCCAGAGGTTGGAAGAGCATGGATTAATAATCAACCCGGCGAAGTGCCAGTTCGGGGTGACAGGAATCGATTTTTTGGGCCACCATATCTCACCGGAGGGCACGATACCCTTACCAGACAAAGTGCGCGCAGTGGCAGATTTTCCCCGGCCTCAGATGGTCAGGGTGCTGCAGGAGTTTTTGGGGATGGTTAACTTTTACAACCGTTTCCTCCCCTGCGCAGCCCACCTCTTGCATCTGTTGTATGCCGCGCTTAAGAAACGGAAACCGGCGGAAAGAGTCAACTGGACTCCTGAGCAAGAGCAGGCGTTTTCCGAGGTTAAAACAGCCCTGGCGAACGCCGCACTGCTGGCGCACCTGGACCCGGCGGCTCGGATAGCACTCACTACCGATGCGTCGGACGTGGCCATAGGGGCCATCATGGAGCAGCGTGTTGCAGGTTCTTGGCAGCCACTTGCTTTTTTTAGCAGGTCTTTGCGCAACAGTGAGTGTAAATACAACGCATTCGACAGGGAGTTACTGGCTCTCCACCTGGCCATACGCCACTTTCAGTTCTGGTTGAAAGGGCACACTTTCTCTGCATTTGTGGACCACAAGCCGCTAACATACGCTATGGCCAAGGTGTTGGAACCATGGTTGGGCCGGCAGCAGAGACAACTGGCCACGATCTCGGAGTTTACGACCGACATTCAGCATGTGGCCAGTAAACTCAACGTGGTGGCAGACTGCCTCTTGCACGCATTAGTGGCCCCAGTCTACGTGGGGATAGATTACACGGCCATGGCCGCTGAGCAGATCAGCGATGCGGACGTTTGCGCGCTCCAGTCTGGACCAACAGGGTTAAGGCTGGAGAGCAGAGTACTGCAAGATGCCCCCCCCCAAATTTGTGATGTCTCCACGGGCCACCCATGCCCGGTGGTCCCATGTGCTTGGCGCCGCCGCGTTTTTGAGTCGGTTCATTCCCTGGCACACCCAGGAGTGCGTGCGTCAGTCAAAATGGTGGGAGCAAAGTTCATCTGGCCGAGCCTGTGCAAACAGGTGAAAGAGTGGGCTGCAGCCTGCATAGCATGCCAGTGAGCCAAAGTGCACAGGCACACAAAGGCCTCCTTGGAGCCGTTCCATATCCCGGGTAAGAGGTTCAACCACGTTCACGTGGACCTCGGGGGGCCCCCTCCCACCATCGCAGGGGTTCACGCACCTCCTGACAGTGGTGGACCACACCAAGCGCTGCCGGACAGCCCCGCGCTGAACACCGATCCATCCCTGCTTTCACTGCATAGCGCAGTGGCAGGGATGGTACCCGTTCCAGTCCACCACTGTTTTTCATGCGTTTTTGTGCCAAAGGCCTTGAAGGACGTGGTGTTCATATTTGTCAGGCACGATGCCCACCGGACCCCCTTGCGCCCACCCTACAATGGCCCATTCAGAGTGCTGGAACCGGGGGAGAAACATTTTGTGTTAGACTTTGGGGGATGCAGGGAAACAGTCTGTATAGACAGGCTTAAGCCCGCTTTTGTTTTAGCAGACGAGCAGGTGGTGTTGGCCCGAACTCCTCGGCGCGACGACCCCCACTGAGAACTCCCCAGGTAAATGACTTGTCAGATCAGTCACAATGGCGTGATAAAGATGCTTTCCCCTCTCCCAATGTTCCCCCACAGACGGATGCACCCCCAAGAGCCTCCCACCAGCACAGCAGTGCCTCAGACCCCCCGTTACAGCTACTATGGACGTAGGCTGAAGCCCAAAGGACATGAGGGTTAAGACTCAGTCTGAGTTTCGGGGTGGGGGGGAAGCCACTTAGTATGTCAGTATGTTTCCACTCAGACGGAAGGACAAGGGGAATCATTATGGGGGGTTTGTGTGTTGATGCGGGGGTTGGTGTGTTGATGTGAACAGTGACAAAGAATGGGAATTGCAAAGGCTTTCATGTTAATGCAGCATCACAGAAGGCTGATCGAGTTGTATGCTATAAAAGGAAAGGTGCCTGTGACCTGTGATTCTTTTGATGCTTGTGATTCTGGAGAATGTGAGAGATGAATAAAGCCTGTTTTACTCTGGACCTATCTGCCTGATTATTTCTCTCTCCAAAGTAGAGACATTTAGAGATAAGTTAGTAGAGCTGTTCAATAATATAACTAATAAAAAAAAGGTTGTAATCTGTGGAGACTTCAATATTGATTTACTAAACCCATTTCAACAAAATGTAACTACAGTGCTCATGAATTCTAAGTACAGTATGAGTCTATATCCCACAATAACACATCCTAGTAGAATCACAGTCCACACTGCTACACTTATTGACAATCTGTTTGTTAATATTATTGATAAGAAAATAGAAAGTGGACTATTGATAAATGACATAAGTGACCATCTGCTAGTCTTTGCACTTATGCATGGCCACACGGGGGCCAATACAGAAAAATCTTTCGGATATAAATCACAGAATGCAATCAGTTCTTTTAAAGAAGACCTGCTGAAGCAAGACTGGACAAAAGTTTATGTATCAGATGTAAATGAAGCCTACGATACATTCATGAACATTGTACCAGCTCTTTATGAAAAACATTGTCCATTAGTAAAGAGAAAGCTTAAACAGAAATGTGTCGACAAGCCATGGTTAACCAAAGGATTCCAAAAAGCGTGTAAAAAAAAAATATATAAAGCTTTTCTAAAGAAAAGGACAAAAGAAGCAGAGCAGTGATATAAAACATACAAAAATAAGTTAATATATATAATGAGATGTAGTAAAAGAGACTTTTACAGTAAAAAACTGGAAAAAAAAACAGCGATAACACTAAAAATACATGGACAATACTTAGCAATATTCTTAAAAACAGAAATACAAGCTACCCAACCAATCTTTCAGACAAAACAAAACAAAAAAAAAAAACACAGAGTGTGAATGAAGTCTCACCTGCAGATGAATTTAATACTTTTTGTTAACATTGGTCCTAATTTGGCTAGAGAAATACCCATTATGGCATCTACAGGTGATACAATAAGCAAAAACATTGCTATAAAAGACTCCATCTTCATAAAGAACACAGATGAGAGAGAGGTCATTGAAATTGTTAAATTGTTTAAAAGTACAACATCTACAGATTGTGATGATATTGACATGCTTTTAGTCAAAACTATCATTGAATGCTTAGTGAAGCCACTGACATATCTGTAACCTGTCTCTCCAAACAGGTATATTTCCCAATGCAATGAAAATAGCTAAAGTAATTCCAATTTACAAGACGGGTGACCGAGGGGAATTTTCATACTATAGGCCTATTTCACTATTGCCGCAATTTTCTAAGATACTCAAAAAAATATTCTGTGAAAGAATTGACAACTTTATAATGAAGAATAATTTATTGTGTGAGCAACAACATGGGTTCAGACACAAGAGGACAACTGCATTTGCTCTAATGGAATTTATAGATAAAATATCAACTGCTGTAGAAAATAAAGAGTAGTCAGTTGGGGTATTCCTGGATCTTCAAAAAGCATTTGATACAGTGGATCATAAATTATTGTTAAAGAAATTGCAAAATTATGGTATTGGGGGGGGTAGCACTGTCCTGGTTATGTAGTTGCTTAAAGAACAGATATCAGTATGTATGTGTTGGTATCAAAAACTCACAGTTACTGAAGGTTTCTTGCGGAGTCCCACAGGGTTCAGTTTTGGGGCCATTGTTATTCAATATGTACTGTATATAAATGATATATGTAAAGTTTTGGAAAAAATGGATTTAATACTGTTTGCAGATGACACTAATTTATTATGCAGTGGAAGCAATATGGAACAACTTTTGGATACACTTGGAAAGGAATTAGGAAAGCTCAAACTGTGGTTTGATTCAAACAAATTAACGCTCAATTTAAGTAAGACACAATTTACAATTTTTAACAACCATCACAACAACTCTATCTAAACTCAGTGTAAATGGTGTAGAGATTGAAAGGGTATCCACAATTAAATTTCTTAGAGTAATAATTGATAACTAGAAAAGCACTCGGAGAGCACAGACCTCCGCCAAGCGCCACAGTTCCCCCCATACAGTGTTTGTGTGTACGTTTTCAGATTCCTTGACCATGAAAACATATGACTAGCAGTTGTATTCACAATGATAGGATTAGTGGTTCAGTAGTTATTGACGAAAATCGCATTTTCCGTAATGGCGGTTTTCTTCTGGACGGTGATCCGAATCACCACCAAAATCTAATCATCTGTAGGACCCCCCCCCCTTTTCTGACAGTCTCTGAAAATTTCATGAAAATCTGTCCATAACTTTTTGAGTTATCTTGCTAACAAACAAACAGACAGACAAAAGGACAGACAGACAGACAAACCAACGCCGATGAAAACATAACCTCCTTGGCGGAGGTAATAAACTGTGTTGGAAGTCACATATAATTATATTACAGGAAAAAATATCCAAATCAATCGCAATACTACACAGAGTGAAATATTTGCTGAATCAACCCACACTATATACTTTGTATCATTCATTATTACTCCCATACATGACATATTGTACTGAAGTATGGGGAAATACATATAAAACAAACATATATCCAGTCTTTATGCTTCAGAAGAGAGCTATTAGAACTAGAAAAGCACTCGGAGAGCGCAGACCTCCGCCAAGCGCCACAGTTCCCCCCATACAGTGTTTGTGTGTACGTTTTCAGATTCCTTGACCATGAAAACATATGACTAGCAATTGGATTCACAATGATAGGATTAGTGGTTCAGTAGTTATTGACGAAAATGGCATTTTCCGTAATGGCGGTTTAGCGCCACAGTTCCCCCCCCCCCCATACAGTGTTTGTGTGTACGTTTTCAGATTCCTTGACCATGAAAACATATGACAAGCAATTGGATTGACAATGATAGGATTAGTGGTTTAGTAGTTATTCACGAAAATGGCATTTTCTGTAATGGCGGTTTTCTTCTGGACGGTGATCCGGATCACCACCAAAATCTAATCATCTGTAGGATACCCCATTTCTGACAATCTGTGAAAATTTCATGAAAATCCGTCCATAACTTTTTGAGTTATCTTGCTAACAAACAAACAAACAAACAAACAGACAAACCAACGCCGATGAAAACATAACCTCCTTGGCGGAGGTAATAATAATAAACAAAGCTGCTTAAAGGGAACCAACAGACCCACTTGTTCTTAAATTAAAAGCTCTCAAGTTGAAAGATCTGGTTGATTTTAAAACTGCAGTAATAATGTTTAAAGCGAAGAATCTATCATTACCCGCAAATATCCAAAAGCTTTTCCAAATAAGAGAGAAACAAAATCATTTCAGAGGAACATGTACGTATATTTCAAAAACCTTCAGTGAGAACTACCACCAAGCAACACTGTGTCTCAGTGCAAGGAGTCAGACTGTGAAACGCTTTTGGACCCGAATTAAAATCATATACAATGCTTGGATAATTTAAACAAAAACTAAACGAAGAAATGCTCTCAACATATATACAAGATGACGTGTAAAATCACAAGCTTTTTTAGATTTAGTATACTTTATTGATCCCCAGGGGGGAAATTGAGGATTATCATATCCAATCTGTGTTGTGCTGTTGCTTAGTTTTTTTTGTCATGTTTTGTCTTAGCTTTGTTACCTCCGCCAAGGAGGTTATGTGATCATCGGCGTTGGTTTGTCTGTTTGTTTGTTTGTTTGTTAGCAAGATAACTCAAAAAGTTATGGACGGATTTTCATGAAATTTTCACAGATCGTCAGAAATGGGGTATCCTACAGATGATTAGATTTTGGTGGTGATCCGGATCACCGTCCACAAGAAAACCGCCATTACGCAAAATGCCATTTTCGTGAATAACTACTAAACCACTAATCCTATCATTGTCAATCCAATTGCTTGTCATATGTTTTCATGGTCAAGGAATCTGAAAATGTACACACAAACACTGTATGGGGGGAACTGTGGCGCTAAACCGCCATTACGGAAAATGCCATTTTCGTCAATAACTACTGAACCACTAACCCTATCATTGTGAATCCAATTGCTAGTCATATGTTTTCATGGTCAAGGAATCTGAAAACGTACACACAAACACTGTATGGGGGGAACTGTGGCGCTTGGCGGAGGTCTGCGCTCTCCGAGTGCTTTTCTAGTTCTGATTTGTAATCACTTATTTTATTTCTGAATTTTTAGATGGCACATGGGTGGGCAATATAAGCTGCGGCTTCAGCCATCACCCATTTTGGAAAACTTATGTTGAATTGTATAATCCAAGGAGTTAATGTTTAATTTGACCTTGTTGGATTTTTTTCCCCTTTGTTACATTATTCTGTTCCTTTCTTTTAATCTTTTAATCTAATCTAATCTATCCGAAATAAAGATTCATTCATTCATTCATTATGCAGTGGAAGCAATTTGGAACAACTTTTGGATACACTCGGAAAGGAATTAGGAAAGTTTTAACTGTGCTTTGATTCAAACAAATTAATGGTCAATTTAAGTAAGACAAAATTAATATTTTTTAACAACCATCACAGCAACTCAGTATTTAAACTCAGTGTAAATGGTGTAGAGATTGAAAGAGTATCCGAAATTAAATTCCTTGGAGTAATAATTGATAATAAATTGTGGTGGAAGTCACATATTAATTATATTAAAGGTAAAATATCCAAATCAATTGCAATACTACACAGAGTGAAATATTTGCTGAATCAAACCACACTATATACTTTGTATCATTCATTAATACTCCCATACATGGCATATTGTACTGAAGTATGGGGAAATACATATAAAACATATATCCAATCTTTATGCTTCAGAAGAGAGCTATTAGAATAATAAACAAAGCTGCTTCCAGGGAACCAACAGACAGACTTTTTCTTAAATTAGAAGCTCTCAAGTTGAAAGATCTGGTTGACTTTAAAACTGCAGTAATAATGTTTAAAGTGAAGAATCTGTCACTGCCTGCAAATATCCAAAAGTTGTTCCAAATAAAGGAGAAACAATATCATTTCAGAGGAACATGTATATTTCAAAAACCTTCAGTGAGAACTACCACCAAGCAACACTGTGTTTCAGTGCAGGGAGTCAGATTGTGGAACACTTTTGGAGCTGAATTAAAATCATGTACAACGCTTGGACAATTTAAACAAAAACTAAAGGAAGAAATACTCCAAACATATATACAAAATGATTAGGATTATATCCAGTCTGTGTTGTGCTGTTGCTTAGTTTTGTCACATTTTGTCTTAGCATTGTTTTGTTTTGCAATCAATTTTATTTTTTAAATTCTTAGATGGAACATGGGTGGGCAATATAAACTGTATCACCCTTTTTGGATAACTTATGTTGAACTGTATAATCCAAGGAATTATTGTTTAATTCATCCTTGTTGGATTTTTTCCGTCTGGTATATTACTTTCCTTTTTTTTTTTAAATCTTTTAATCTAATCTATCCAAAATAAAGATTCATTCATTCAGAAGCTCAGACTTCCTTCTCCCCAGTCACCTGCTCCAGCTCTTCAGAGAGGATACCAAGATGTTCCCAGGCCAGCTGGGAGATGTAGTAGTCTCTCCAGCATGTCCTGGGTCTGCCCCAGGCTCTCCTCCCAGTGGGACATGCCTGAAAGGCCTCAAGTGAGAGGCATCCCGATCAGATGCCCAAACCACCTCAACTGGCTCCTTTCAATGTGGAGGAGCAGCAGTTCTACTCTGAGCGTTTCCCAGATGACTAAGCTCCTCACCATATCTCTGAGGGCAAGTCCAGCAATCCTAAAGAGAAAGCTCACTTCAGCTGCTTGTATCCGTGATCTCATTCTTTCGGTCATTACCCATAGGTGAGGGTAGGAACATTGATTGACTGGTAAATTAACAGTTTTGCTTCAGAGCTCAGCTCCCTCTTCACCACAAAAGACCACTACAACTTTCGCATCACTGCAGATGCTGCTTCAATCCGTCTGTCAATCTCTCGCTCCATTCTCCTCTCACTCACGAATGACACCCTGAGAAACTTAAACTCCTCCACTTGGGGCAGGAGCTTGTCCCCAACCCAGAGATGACAATCCACCCTTTTCTGGCTGAGGACCATGGACTAGAACTTGGAGGTACTGATTCTCATCCCAGCTGCTTCACATTCAGTAGCAAACCATCCCAGTAAGACCTGTAGGTCATTGCTGGATGAAGCCAACATGACAACATCATCTGCAAACAGCAGAGATGAAAGTCTGTGGTCACCAAGCATGACGCCCTCCAATCCTTGGCTGTGCCTAGACATCCTGTCCATAAAAATTATGAACAGGATCGGTGACAAAGGGCAGGCCCTGGCAGAGTCCAACGCTCACTGGAAACGAGTTTGACTGAATATTGGCAATACAAACCAAACTCTTGCAATGGTTGTATAGAGACAAGATAGCTTGTAACAACAAGCCTGATACCTCATACTCCCACAGCACCACCCACAAAAAACCACAAGGGACACTCTTGAATGCTTTCTCCAAGCCCACAAAACACATATGGATTGGCTGGGCAAACTCCCACAAACCCTCAAGAATTCTCGAGAGGGTGAAGAGCTGGTCTGATGTGCCATGGCCAGGATGAAAACCACATTGCTCCTCCTGGATCCAAGGTTCGACCAGCAGTCGGACTCTCCTCTCCAGTACCCTGGTATAGACCTTCCCAGGGAGGCTAAGAATTGTGAACCCCCTAAAGTTGGAACACACCCTCCAGTCCCCCTTTTTAAAAAGAGGAACCACCTTCACGGTTTGCCATGCTGAAGGCACTGTCCCCAACCTCCACGCAACATTGCAGAGACATGTCAACCATGACAGCCCTACAACATCCAGCGCTTTGACGTACTCAGGGCAAATCTTGTTCAACCCCAGGGCCTGGCCACGGGGGTGGACCATTTCTTTTTAAATTTGTTATGCAAATTCATGATGTTTTTAACCATTCCATTGCCTTCCCTCTCTATTCATCCATAATAGTGAGAAAACATATCTATAAACCCAATTTCACTTATGAGTAGGCTATACAATGAATAAATACCTTGCTGTGATATTGCATAGCAGATATAAATAATATGACATGTGGAATCAGGCAAAATAGTTCTTTCAAATACATTGTATTCTCCATATCCCACATTGAATATCTAAGAAATCAACAGCCAATTAAAGTTAAATACCATTATGTGATTTATGGGCAGCGGCTGTTATGACCCATAGTAATAGAAATATGATAGATCAATATGACTATGAACCACAGCCCATGAAGCAAATGTATTCGCCATAGCCCCTATAATATACTGGTTCCAATAATGATTACTACACAGGTTCCTTGATTGACCTGTTCACCACCTATTGCCCACATTTATAGTTAAACTGTGGAATAAACTCAATACGATGCTTTAAAGTGTTGTTTTTGTTGCTCCTTTTCACATTTCAAGGATATCGTGATGTTCTATTCACCATAGCCCTGTATTTTTATGCGTTGGGGTACCTACGTTTACTGTAGTGCTGTAAGTTGAATACTATTTGAGGATACTTCATAGAATTTTCACATCAAATTGCCAAAGCATTATAGATTTCAAAGCAAACTTGATTTGTTTCTGTCTTTTCTTGGATTTTTGTACCTTTTCGGAATGCAGACTGACACCTTGAAAGAAAAGCATCCTCTGTCAAAGGTTTTCTTGAATGTATTTTTAATTTACATTCATAACACAAAGGAAAATCGGACATTTCTTCTTTAATGCATACTGAAATTTGATTAAAAAAAATCATGCATCTTTATGATCTTATAATTAATCGAGATCTAGTTGTCAATGCGGATCCATGAACTCAATTGATGCATCAAGTCAAGGGAATTTAATGAATTTATTTGTCAGTTTATGCAAGCATGGTCTGGTTTGTCTTCAGAAGTCAACATTAACTCAGACTGACTTTTGTGCAAAGGCTGTGAAGTAGGGGTTCAAGTGCAGGTTAACCTGCCACAGTCTATCACTGCTTACAGGAATATAATATAAATTCTGAGTCATCACAACTCAGAGTATACAGAGTTCTGCAGAAAAAGGGGGAGAAACTTCAGCGACATGAAATGAAGCCTCAGTAAAGAATGAAAAACTATTTCTGTCTGTACAATTCTGTTGAGAGGTTTGGAGGTTTTCGAGAGGATGATTCATTAAATAGGACAGTTGACCCTGGTACCTTTATGTCTTGAAAGCCACACGCTTACACTCACAGCCTTCATTAAGTCTGTCTGACCGTAGAATCAGTTTAGTTCAGCAAAAACTATCTCAGGGTGCTTTCATGCCTAATAACCCATTTGGTTCAGACTTTTGAACTTTTCACGTAAATCTGGACCAAAATTTTAAATCAATTAAATCACCCTTTATTGTCATTCAACCAAACAACCAATCATGTACAGTAGAACGAAACTGTGTTTTTCCTGTCTACAGTGTTAATCACACACACCTCATATGTAGAATCAGGAGTGAAACCTCTCAAGAACTACAGTCTCAAAAAAAAGCCGACTTTGGTCTGAAAGATACACTGTATGGTCTTGGTTCGGATCAAATGGAACTTTGGTCTGGTTTGTTGTGAAAGCAGTTCTCAGAAAGGTTTGGACACAGGAAGTTAAGGCAGCTCATGAGAAAGAAAATGAGCTGTAGTAGCAATGGACGAGCAACGCCACCTAAAAATCATCACAGCTGTTGAGAAGGACAGACATCCTTTTTAAATGAAGACCTGGATAATGTTCTTGCCTCAATAAACTACTTCACTGATTAATATCAAATTTTATTTCTAAAGCACTTTAAAAACAACTACAGCTGATACAGTGCTGTACATCAGGAATAGTTAAAATGAGAAGGGCACGTAAGACATAGAAATAAATAAAATGCAATAAAATGCAACTAAAAAAGTATAAAACAAAACAGGTAAAAATGACAATCATAATTAAAGCAATAAAACAAGTAAAATCAATGTCTCATGCTGGGTTGAAGGCCAAGGAGTAAAAATGAGTTTTAAGAGAAGTTTTAAAAGTGGACCGTGAAGGAGCCTGTCTAATAGGCAAAGGGAGACTGTTCCACAGTTTAGGAGCAGTGACAGAAAAAGCTCTGTCCCCTCTGAGCTTCCTCTTCGATCTCTGTATCCCCAGGAGCAGCTGATCAGCTGACCTGAGAGACCAAGCAGGAGTGTAAAAGTGAAGAAGCTCATGGAGGTAAGGTAGGGCAAGGCCATTTAATGATTTAAAAACAAAAATAATTTTAAAATGAACCCTAAAGTGCACAGACAGCCAGTGGAGGGAAGCTAAAATGGGTGTAATGTGATCCCTCACACGTGTTCCATTTAAAAGACGTACAGCAGCATTCTGAACCAACTGGAGACGTGAGAGGAAAGACTGGCTGACTCCAAAATAAAGTGCATTACAGTAATCAAGCAGAGATGTGATGAAGGCATGGATTACTGTTTCAAAGTGCTGTTTAGAAAGGATGGGTTTAACCTTTGCCAGTTGCCTTAAATGAAAAAAAGCTGTACTTCACTACTGCAGCAATTTGGCGATCAAGTTTAAAATCACTGTCTATCTTAAAACCCAGGTTAGTAACAGTAGGTTGGACAAACCCTGTCAAGGACAGGACGGACGATGGACTAGGGCTGAAATGATTAGTCAACGTTTGTGATAACGCCAACAATAAAAATTTGGCGACAAAGATTTTTAGTATTGACAAATTGTTTAATTATAAAGTTTATATGCATACCTCGGAAATGTTCAGTTGTAACTGCAATGCACGACCGGAACTGCTGCGGGCAGTTCTGCCTTTCTTGTCCAGCATGGGTAAACAATTTCCAGTGAAGAAGTGAAGCACAGCATGGTGAAGTGGAAGGATAGATATGTAGAAGCGGAGCAGAGCTAAATAAAAAAAAAAGGTAGACCCAAACTTTATGTAGTATGGGAAAATTTCACAGACGACAACAACAACGACAACAAAAACAACAAAAATGAACAAGTAAAATGCAGACTTTGCAAGGCATGTGGAGGAGGAAATCAGACGAGGCAATAAGCTGACGACACAGAACTTTATTCTCCTCCAACAGATGCAAACAGCTTGCCCTGGATTTCAAGGTGACCACTTTTATACTCTTTATTTCTGCCTTTTGCACCAAGGGTGTGAAACATTAGCATACTGGATACAAGACATGTACACACATCAACATGCAATACACAGAGCGTGACTTATTACCATACTTTCAAGCCCCGGTGACTTCAGGTGTGAACCCTGTCACAGCAGGGGCAAAGGCACCTCTTGTGTAGTCTAAAACCCCCTAGTGCTACGGTGCCCCTTGTTGTCTTCGCTCCTGTCTTCACGATTACCATTTTTCACCTCCCTCTCCCCCCAACCTCAAGCCCAGGGTGGAGTGCCACCTGTTATCGTGTCACCACACAGCCCCCCACCCAAAAAACAAAAACAAAAACAGAAAGGGCCCTAACCCTCTGGTCCTTTGGCTTGAGCAAGTGCCTGTAGTCGCTGTAGCTGGGAACTGCCGGTTCGGTCGATGCGCCTTCCTGATGAGGTGTGTGGGAAGAAACATTGGTCTGTGGAGGGGGAGAGGGTGGAGAGGGGACACAGTTATTTTGGTGAGCACAGGTCTCTGCCGGGGGAATACCAACCTGAGGACCCACTTTAGGTGGGCATCCATGCCGGGGAACTTGGGCCAACACCACCTGTGCGTCTGCCAACACATAAGCAGGCTTAAGCCTGTCAATGCAGACAGTTTCCTTACACCCCCCCCCCCCCAAGTCTAACACAAAGTGTTCTGCCCCTGTTTCCAGCACTCTGAACGGGCCCTTGTACAGTGGACGCAGCGGGGTTCTGTGTGCATCATGCCTGACAAAAACAAATTTGTCATTTTTCAAGCTCTTTGGAATGAAGGGGCGGGGAAAACAGTGGTGCTCCGGGCCCGGCGTGTTGGCAGCCCCTGTACTGCGAAAACAATTGCACAGGCGGATCGGTCCTGGGCACAGGGGTCTCTGGTAAAAATTTCCTGGAGATTGCAATGGTTGAGAAAAATGAGTTCTGCAGGGGAAGCCGCCAACTCTTTGTTTGGCGCAGAGCACAACCCCAATAGGACCCAAGGCAGGTGGTTGACCCAGTTTGCATCCAAGAGCGAGGCTCTGAGTGCTGCTTTAAGCGACTTGTGAAAACGTTCACACAGCCTTTTAGCCTGGGGGTTGTACGCGGTGGTGCGGTGAATTTTGACCCCCAGGCTATCAGCCATCATGGTCCAGAGTTCCGAAACGAATTGTGGATCCCTGTCAAAAGTGATGTCTGACAGGGATCCGAACCGTCTGCTCCAAGCTGACAAAAACGCGCAAGCTACCTCGGCGGATGCCAGTGGGACTACTTCTGGCCAACTTGTGGTGCGATCCACGATTGTCAAAAGGTGTGTGAAACCTTGCGACGGCGGAAGGGGGCCCATTAAATCCACGTGTACATGGTCGAACCTCCTGTGTCATGAATCTGCCCACAGGGCAGAGACCAAGACTCACATGCTGAACTGTGAGTAGTGCAGGTTTAAAGAAGAGCACAAAATATACAATGAACAAAAAACTTAAAAAAAAAATAGACAAACAGGATTCTGGGAGAGAACAGATGTGGGCTAGACATCTGAACTTGGATTTAGGACATGGTACTGAGTGGACAAGCCGCCGCCCTTAAATAGGACCAGAGAAGTCACTGAAACTAATGACAGGTGTGGATCACAGAGCAGGGAGCAATCAGGACAAGCAAATGACAGCTGTGCTAGGAGTGAACTTGGGAGGCAAGGAAGCAATACACCACACCGTCAAAACAAAAGCACAGGGGAACATAAATACAAAATGGGAAATACCCAAGATGATGGAGATAATCATGAGTACCACCCTCCAGGACGAAGAACAACAGGTGGAGGGGAAAACAGGTTCAAGTCCTTGACCAGAATATATACACTGTAATAATAACTACACCAGACTAAAATAAAGATACAAAACCCAGAACTCAATACTAAAACAGAAGCAAACTCAGATGGTATGGAAAGAATAAAATACTAAACAGAAATGGGGAGATGCAGAAAATAACCGGAATAATCAAAGAAGGGTGAGCACAGTTCTCCAACCGTGCTCCGTACCATGACAACCTGGCTAGAATTTGAAATGGCATGAGGGGGGTTTTGGTGTGCTTGTGCACCTTAGCCCACTGGCACGAGATGCATGCTACAGCCCATTCTTTCACATCTCTGCGTAGGCGAGGCCAGACAAATTTTGCCTTCACCAGTTTAACCAAGGCGCACACGCCGGGATGTGAAAGGGAGTGGACGGACTCAAAAAAGTGGTGGCACCAAAAGCTCAGCCAAGAGGGCAGCACCCTTCTTGCACCACCCTGCTCTCCAGTTTTAATCCAGTAACCACAGACTGGAGCGTACAAATGTCTGCGTCCCCAGTTTGGTCGGTGGCCATGGAAAATGGGAAATCTATCCCCATGTAGACTGGGGAGACTAACGCGCAGGACAGGCAGTCAGCTACGACATTAAGCTTACCGGCTATGTGTTGGATATCGGTAGTGAATTCTGAGATTCTGGCTAAGTGCTGTTGCTGCAAAGCTGACCATGGTTCCAAAACTTTGGACATAGTGTATGTTAGTGGACTGTGATCGACAAATGCGGTGAACTTGTGGCCCTCAAGCAAAAACTGGAAATGGCGCATAGCCAGGTGGAAAGCCAAAAACTCCCAGTCAAACGTATGGTATTTGCACTCGTTTTTGTGCAAGGTACAGCTGAAACATGCGAATTGCTGCCACAAACAAGAGACGTACTGCTCCACCACTGCCCCTATCGCGACGTCAGACGCATCCGTGGTGAGCGCTATCCGTGCTGACGGGGTTGGGTAGGCCCGCAAAGCCGCGTTAGCAAGCGCCGTTTTGGAATTTGTGAAAGCATGGATTTGCTCGGGGGTCCAGTCAATGCTTTCCATGGGCTTCTTTTTTTGAGCATGCCTTAAAGCGGTTGCAGCAGCTGGGCTACCCGGGGAAGGAAACTAAAAATTGACCATTTCCAAAAATTCCTGTAGTGCCCTCATGGTCTGTGGATGCGGAAAATCTGACACCGCGCATATTTTATCCGGCAGCGAAATCATGCCCTCTGGTGAGATGTGGTGGCTCAAAAAAAAACAAACAAAAAAAACAAAACAATGATTGGCAGCCCAAACTGGCACTTTGTCGGGTTAACGATTAACCCGTGTGCTTCCAGCCATTGGAAGACCTGTCTGAGATGGGTGAGGTGCTCCTCCCCTGATGCGCTATCCACCAAAATGTCATCCAAGTAGACAAAAACAAACGGCAAGTCACAGAGCACCACGTCCATCATTTTTTGAAAAGTTTGTGCTGCGGCCTTTAACCCAAACGGCATGTGTAAAAACTTGAAGAGGCCAAAAGGAGTTATTACCGCCATTTTGATTTTTTTTTGATTTTGTATACTTTATTGATCCCCAGAGGGGAAATTGAGGGCATCCTCCTGGATGGATGAAGCAGCCACAGTACGGCGCTATCCCTTAACCATTCACACACACACATTCACACCTAGGGCCACTTTAGAGTCTCCAGTTAACCTAACTTGCATGTTTTTGGCCTGTGGGAGGAAACCGGAGAAATCCTGGAGTAAACCCACGCAGATACGGGGAGAACATGCAAACTCCACACAGATCACTGTTGGTCAGGGGCTGGGATCGAACTAGGAATCCCATGGCCAAGGGTGAGCTGCTGTGCTGCCGCAGTGCTAACCACTGCGCCACCACACCGCCCCCAGGGCTTGAGGTGGGGGGGAGAGGGATGTGAGAAGTGGTGAGCATTGGGAATGTCTTCTGCGAGCACCAGGACCTGGTGGTAACCACGGACCAGGTGCACTTTTGAAAAAAAAAAAAAAAATGTGCGTCCCGTCCAGGTGCACAGAAAAGTCCTGGATGTGCAGGATGGGATACTGGTCATGTTCTGTGATGATGTTCAAGTGTTGGAACTTGCCACAAGGCTGCCACGGCCCATCAGCCTTTGGCACCATGTGCAGCGGAGATGCCCAAAGACTGTTGGAGCGCCTAATGATGCCTAATCGCTTTAGGTTAACAAACTCCTCATGCACGCTGGCTCGTGTAACCGCGTCCACAGGAGGACCTTTTGTTGTGATAAAATGCTCAACCCCGTGTTTGGTTACCACAGAGGAAAAGGTGGGAACCGTGAATGCTGGGAACTCGGAAAGCAAACACTGGTACTTACCCCCTGGGGCTAGAACATTAGCATGTGTTGGTGGCCCAACTCCCTGAGCTATGCAGGGCAGGGAGGAAAAAGAAACAGCATCCACTAAACACCTGTTGGCAACATCGACTAACAGTCTGTAAGCACACAGAAAATCAGCCCCCAAGATGGGAACCGAACATGCAGCTACCACAAAGTCCCACTGGTAATTGCGTCCATGTAAACAAACCGTCACAGTCCTTTCACCAAATGTCTTGATGTGGGATTCGTTGGCGGCCATAAGAGCCGGGTCACTGCCTTCTGCCAACCAGTCCATGCTGACTGGCAAAATGAGGCTCTTCTGGGAGCCGGAGTCCACCAGAAAACGTCTCGAAGAACACGTGTCTGTGATGAAAAACAGCTTCTATCACCAGTGGTGAGCTGCTACCGACTGCTGGCTGTCTCGTTTCCCGGCTTTCTTGAAGTGGCACAGCGACAGACAACATTGCGCTTCTTTGCCAAAATGGCGGTGATAAAAACACCGTGTCTCCCTGTCGTCCCTGCCACCACCATCAGCTCCTCAACCTTGCTGGATTCCTTTGGAGATCCCGGTGTCACTGTGTGCATGCTGAGAGCCTTGTTTGCAAGGAGGATTTGGTCTGCCTCTTCTGCCAGCACGTGGTAGTTCCTGGCTGCCAGCAGCGGCGAGTTGGCGAGGATTGCCCGCACTGTAGCTGGTAGGTTCCTGAGGAAGAGGTGGGTAAACAGGAAAAATCTGTCGTCTTTACCCATTTGCATGTGCATGCTCTCCATAAGTTCCACAGCTGATCTGTCACCTAACTCCGAGCGTGTGAGGAGTTTTTCTGCCCTCTTCCCATCCGAAAGGGTGTAACATTGAAGCAGCATCCGCTTGAGAGCGTTGCATTTACCCAGGGTTGGTGGGTCTTGGAGCAGGCTCATGACTTGTACCGTGGCGCGCACGTCCAGCACATCTACCACATGATAGTATCTGGTGTCGTCTGTAGAGATTCTGTGGCGGGCGAACTGGGCTTTAACATGCAAAAGCTAAGCGGCCGGGTTGTGGAGCCAAAAGTCAGTGAGCCTGACCGTGACGGTGCATGCAGTGGTGTGTGGCTCCTGCGGGGGTGTATCCATGGAGGCACTCAGCTCATTCTCCATTTCACGTCTTAAGGTCACCAATGTGGATGAGGAAATCAGACAAGGCAATGAGCTGATGACACAGAACTTTATTCTCCTTCAACAGATACAGACAGCTTGCCCTGGGTCTCAATGCAACCATTTTATACTCTTTATTCCCACCTTTGGGACCCAGGGTGTGAAACATTAACACATGGGACACAAGACATGTACAGACATCAACATACGGTACACAGGGCATGACTTATTACCATACTTTCGTGCCCCGGTGACTTCAGGTGTGAACCCTGTCACAGCGGGGGCAAAGGTACCTCTTGTCTAGTCTAAAACCCCCTAGCGCTACAGCACTCCCCGCTGTCTCCTCTCCTCTCTTCACTATTACCATTTCTCACCTCCCTCTCCCCGCCACCTCAAGCCCTGGATGGGGTGACACCTGTCATTGTGTCACCACAGGCAGACCTTTCCTATCATGGCAGGACTACAGTGATGCATGAGCATTTGAAATGGCGGCACCTGGGAACCGCGACATCAACGTCTACTTGGTAAGTTTTAGTGAGTAAAGAAAGTTAGCACGGCTTATTTTCAATGGCCAACTGTTTCAAGCTTTAGAAAAATGACAACACTGTTAGGACATGCTGTTTATGTTAGCTTACCTGTTTGACAATAAGCTCTGTGGCTGCTGAGGGCTGAGCTGTTTAAGTCATGGCTAATGTGTTTATGGATGCAGTAAATGACTGAATTACAGGAGTCGCTCTCTCTTTTTCAACGTTGTTAATATTAGTCCCCATTCAGAGTATTAGTGCATCGGGGTTAATTAGAATATCTCAATTTGTAATTTAATGAATAAAAACCTACAACCATAATCATCAAAATTAAATCAAATGGCTTGAAATATTACTCTTAAGTGCAGTGAATACTGAAGGTTTACCTTTCTGAATTATATTGTTAAAAAAATGCACTTATGGAAAACTTCCACCTAATGTTAGTTTGTTGGTTGGAGCAGATCAGTAATTGAATTGAATTGAATTGAATTTATTTATTTCGGATAGTACATTACGGGTTAAAAGAAACTGTATAATATAACAACAATGTCAAATTAGACAAAGACTCCTTCTACTATACAATTCCACGTGAGTTATCCGAAATGGGTGATGGCTGAAGCCGCAGCTTATATTGCCCACCCATATTCCATCCAAGAATTCAAAGGAGAAAAAGAGAAAAACAAGACAAGAGCGATTACAGTTTAAAACAAGGCTAAGACAAAATGTGACTGAGAGAAAAAAGAAAACTGAGCTAGTCTAAGTTAAGCGGTTACTATTCAAAAACAAATCTAAGACATAATGTCACAGAGAAAAAAAAGAAAAACTAAGCTACAACACAACACAGGCTGGAAATGTCAATCCTTATGTGAGTTTACATGTCGTCTTGTAAATATGTTTGGAGTATTTCTTCCTTTAGTTTTTGTTTAAATTGTCCAAGCGTTGTACATGATTTTAATTCAGGTCCAAAAGCGTTCCATAATCTGACTCCTTGCACTGAAACACAGTGTTGCTTGGTGGTTGTTCTCACTGTAGGCTTTTGAAATATACATGTTCCTCTGAGGTGATATCGTTTCTCCCTTGTTTGGAACAACTTCTGGATATTTGCGGGCATTGATAGATTCTTCACTTTGAACATTATTATTGCAGTTTTAAAGTCAATCAGATCTTTCACCTTGAGAGTTTTTTGTTTAAGAAAAAGTGGGTTTGTTGGTTCCCTGTAAGCTGCTTTGTTGATTATTCTAATAGCTCTCTTTTGAAGCATAAAGAGTGGATATATGTTTGTTTTATATGTATTTCCCCATACTTCATTACAATATGTCATGTATGGGAGTATTAATGAATGATACAAGGTGTATAGTGTGGGTTGATTCAGCAAATATTTCACTCTGTGTAATATTGCAATTGATTTGGATACTTTACCTTTAATATAATTAATATGTGGCTTCCAACACAGTTTGTTATCAATTATTACTCCAAGGAATTTAGTTTCGGATACCCTTTCAATCTCTACACCATTTACATTTCATACAATTCATACATTTCATACAATTCAGTTGTAAGATATTTAATCAATTGCTTAATTGACTTTAGGCATTATGCTGTGTGTGATAAATTGATATATAACCTTGAACTTATGATAATTAATACAGCTTTCCTGGTTTTTGTATTTAGCTCTGGAAACTGCTTATAGTTGCTGCTTATAGTTACAGAAATTGCTTATAGTTGGAAGCTGCTTATTGTTATATTAAAGCAGGCACTGACAACAAGGTGCTTTTCACAGGTGTGCAGGCTTAAACAGCAGATGAGGTAAAATATGCACTAGAGCCCCAGAAGGAAGAAGAGATGGTGGACATGAGAAAAATAATCTCGATTAGTCAACTAATCGAAAAAATAGTTGTTAGATTAGTCAACTACCAAAATAATGGTTAGTTGTAGCCCTGCTCAGGACAGGGGAGTACAAAGGGCAATCACAGAGGACCCAGGGGAAACACAGAAGGCAAATAATGCAAAATAATAATGACGAGGGAAAACACAATGACATCAAAATGAACCTAAAGCATGGACATGGACTAAAGCCATGTCCAGATTCTGGCATTACCCCCCCAAGGGTGGATTCCAGATGCCCCAGAAACAACACAAAGAATTACTGTAAACCAGAAGGGAGGAGGGGGCACAGGCATGGCAAGAAGAACCAAACAGAAAAACACAAGAAAAAAAAAAAGTCCATTGGATGGTTGACCAAAGTCCCAAGTCCACCACCCAGGAAAGCACAGCATGTCCAGGGGCTACCCCAAGTCCTTAGACCCCAGAGAACACGACGGGTTTGGGGGCCAATCACAGTCCAGGGACCCCCAGACTGGAGAGCAGGCAGGTGGGAGGGCCAAGCAGAGTCCACAAACCCCACAAGTAAGAACACAGTCTGATGACCTTCCAGAGTCCATAGATCACAAGACAGAGGAGCTTGGAGCATCGGGTGGCCTCCCAAAGTCCATGGGCCTCCTGACGGATGAACACGGTGTATCGCGTGGCCTACCAAAGTCCATGGGCAACCAGATGGGTGAACATGGCGCCATAGGAGCGTTGAGCTCAGGAACCTTTGGAACACATGGAGGCTCACCGGCCACAGGAACAAACAGCAGAGGCACACCAGCCTCTGGAACAAATGGTGGAGGTGCATCAGCCTCTGGAATAAATGGAGGCACACTGGCCTCTGGAACAAACGGTGGAGGCACACCGGCCTCAGAAACAAATGGTGGAGGTGCATCAGCCTCTGGAACAAACAGTGGAGGTTGACTCGCATCTGGCTCAGACACCTGAAAAGCCATCCCCAATGCAGCCACCTCGGATGAGGGAGAAAGGCAGGGAGTGAGTGGGGTCTCACCAAAATCACCAGGAGCATGGCAAGTCTTCTCTAATACTGATGTTATAAAAGTAAAGAAAAGAACATGTCTTAGCTCCTGGTCCTCTGCTGCTGGGGTGACCACCTCAGGGAGAGCTGCAGGAGTAGTGGATTCCAAACACTGCGACTGGGTAGCATCGACCACAGGGAGAGACGGCAATTGGGGAGAGCGTCGACCACAGGGAGAGACGGCAACTGGGCAGCGTCGACTATGGAGACAGGCTGTGACTGGGGCCCATCGACCCCGGAGAAAGACTGCAACTGGGAAGCATCGACCATGGAGACAGCTGGAGCTGGTACGTGCACCTCGTAGATATATAGAACAGAAGTGCTCACCTTTGAGACAGGTGGAGACAGCTGTAGTGTGCACCTTGGAGACTGCTGGAGCCGAGGCATGCACTACAGAGACTGCTGGAGCCGAAGCAAATGAGGAGGTGTCCATCTCCTCTGGTGTGGAGACAGGAGAGGAGACCAACACTTCTGGCATGGGAGTGAGGGAGAGGATGACCTCGTGTGGAAAGGAGAGAGAAGAGATTGGTGATTGAGACACAACAAATGTGATAAAAGAGAGCAGGTCGCAAGGAATCAGGAACAGATGGTACCTGTAACTAAGAGCCCTTGCCAGGAGTGAGGTAAGTCTCATTACTCAATGGAGACTTGGAGTTAAAAATAGAGAAACTGGTACTTGCCTCAATTCCTCCTGCTCGGCTGCCACTAGATCCCTCTCTGGAGGATCTGCAGCTAGGATGATCACAGGAGGACTGGAATGAGGAATGAAGCGGTGTTTCCTTAGAGCTGTCTTCCTTGCTGGGGCTCTTGAAGTGAGTTGGTCCTCACATGGCAGAAAAACAAGTTCCCTTGTAAGCTAGGGCTTGTACTCCAGCATAAGGTCCATTTGTGCGATCTCCACCTGCCTCTGTTCCTCCTGCTCTCTTGTATCCGTTGCTGTCGTCAGGAAGGGAACCACGTCTGCTGCCCGTGATGAAGTAGAGGCCCTGGGCAGCATAGAAGCAATGGGGAAGCGAGAGGCAGCTTACCAGGGGCAGGAGAAGGAGTTGATGAGCTGATGCCAGGATGGGTGGAGCAGTGTAGGGAGCCCATTCGCCTTTGATGGTCCCAGAGTTATGTCATGCAGGATCGAGGTTCTGCTACCTCGAGGAATTGCTGTCTGCGTGGGTTTACTACGGGATTTCTCCGGTTTCCTCCCACATGCCAAAAACATGCAAGTTAGGTTAATTGGCATCAAACTGGGGATTCTAAATTGTCCTTAGGTATGAATGTGAGAGTGAATGGTTATCTGTCTCTTTGTGTTGGCCCTGCAATGGACTGGTGATCTGTCCAGGGTGTACCCTGCCTCTCGCCCAAAGATGCTGGGATAGGCTCCAGCCCCCAGCGACCCGATAAAATGATTAAGCGGAAGAAGATGGATGGACAGATGCCAAAATAATGACAGTGTGGGGGCTGTAACACAAGAAGAGCCGTAAAGGCAAATTACATATTCACAGGGCACAAGTTCAGGAGACAGGGAAACCAGAGTGGGTAACTGACAATGACACCACACCAGAACACAAACTCAGACAGACAGAAAGGGTAATTAATAATTACATAGACACAAGAGAGCTGGGAGACAATCAGGGGCTAAACAGCAACACACGTAAGGGAAAGAGACTATAGGTATGGAACACAAGAGGGACTGAGAACAGGTAAACAAGTACAGGGGATACACGAGACTTGCACAGAAGACCAAGGGGGTCACAGAAGACAGCAACAGAGACAACGGGGGTGACAGGGACGACAGGACATACTAAGGACTGGGGAGCACAAAGGACAATCACAGAGGACTCAGGGAAAACACAGAAGGCATATAATGAAGAATAATAATGACCAGGGAAAACACAATGACATCAAAATGAACATAAAGAGTGGACATGGACTAAAACCATGTCCAGATTCTGACACTTATGTGCATGTTCCATAGATAGGGAACATTCCTTATGGAACTCTAGTGGTCCTTTTAGCTAGTGGTCCAGCCTGCTAACATTCCTAAGTGCCTTACCTACCCATTCCGTAGATTCATATAAGCAAAGCAGGCAGCACAATTTCACTGCGGCCCAAGCATTGTGGGGTGACAGCTGCTCTCTGGTCCTGTGAGGGAGCAGCCCGCCGTGAGTCCCGAGGAAGGAGGTGGATCGATTCCTTAGATTGACTGATTGATGAAAGCTTCAAAACATATTGAACCAATGAAGCGTGAAGTGAAGCAGTGATGACGTTTGAAGCTTTGGACGTCATCGGTCATCTGAAATTAGTGTTTTGATACAAGCACCAACACAATGAAGAGTGAAACAAGCTCCGAAGCCTTGGTATCATTCATCCATCACTACTTACGGTATGTTCCTTAATTTCGGCAATGGCTCAGGAGGTAGAGCAGGTCGTCCAATAACCACATGGTTGGCGGTTCGAATCCCGCTGTCCCCGGATATCCTGCCGTTGTGTCCCTGGGCACGACACTTCACCCTCAATTGCTCCTGGTGGGTCTGGAAGCGCCATGTTAGGTAGCATGCCGCCATCAGTGTGTGAATGGGTGGATAGCAGGATCTGTAAAGCGCTTTGGTCATCAAGAGATGAGAATAAAAGTGCTATATAAGTGAATGCCATTTACCATTCTAATTGCATTTATTCATTTATTAATAATTGCAGTTGTGGTTTATTTACAACCGCCATGTACAGGACATGAGCGGTATACGTATGTATCAAACATGCTAAGTGCGGACTAAAGGCACATTAACATGAAATGCAGATGGTTCCAGTTTATTTCAGCATAAAGTACCCACCCACTTGGATGCAATCTTGAGAGGCTTTCATGGACAAAATTAAAGTGACTTAGGACTGGCCACCAGCCATTGGGACTCAAGTTTCATTCAATATATTCTGAATTGGTTTGCGTCTCTCTTTCTCATATATATATACACACACAGCCGTGGACAAAATTATTGGTACCCCTCTGTTAATGAAAGAAAAAACCCACAATGGTCACAGAAATAACTTGAATCTGACAAAAGTGGTAATAAATAAAAATTCTATGAAAATTAACCAATGAAAATCAGACAATGCTTTTGAATTGTGGTTCAACAGAATTATTTTAAAAAACAAACTCATCGAACAGGCCTGGACAAAAATGATGGTACCCTTAACTTAATATTTTGTTGCACAACCTTTTTAGGCAATCACTGCAATCAGACGATTTCTGTAACTGTCAGTGAGACTTCTGCACCTCTCAGCAGGTATTTTGGCCCACTCCTCATGAGCAAACTGCTCCAGTTGTCTCAGGTTTGAAGGGTGCCTTCTCCAGACAGCATGTTTCAGCTCCTTCCACAGATGTTCAATAGGATTTAGATCAGGGCTCATAGAAGGCCACTTTAGTATAGTCCAATGTTTCACTCTTAGCCATTCTTGGGTGTTTTTAGCTGTGTGTTTTGGGTCATTATCCTGTTGCAAGACCCATGACCTGCGACTGAGACCAAGCTGTCTGACACTGGGCAGCACATTTCTCTCTAGAATATCTTGATAGTCTTGAGATTTCATTGTACCCTGCACAGATTCAAGACACCCTGTGCCAGATGCAGCAAAGCAGCCCCACAACATAACAGAACCTCCTCCATGTTTCACAGTAGGGACAGTGTTCTTTTCTTGGTATGCTTCAATTTTGCGTCTGTGAACATAGCGCTGATGTGCCTTGCCAAAACGTTCCAGTTTTGTCTGGTCTGTCCATAGGACATTCTCCCAGAAGCTTTGTGGCTTGTCAACATACAGTTTGGCAAATTCCAGTCTGGCCTTCTTATGATTTGTTTTCAACAGTGGTGTCATCCTTGGTCATCTCCCATGAAGTCCACTTTGGCTCAAACAATGACGGATGGTGCGATCTGACACTGATGTACCTTGACTTTGGAGTTCACCATGAATGTGTTTACAGGCTGTTCTGGGCTCTTTTGTTACCATTCTTCAACAAGTTTCCTCCTGCAGCCACGTCCAGGGAGGCTGGCTACAGTCCCGTGGATCTTAAATTTCTGAATAATATGTGCAACTGTAGTCACAGGAACATCAAGCTGCTTGGTGATGGTCTTATAGCCTTTACCTTTAACATGCTTGTCTATAATTTTCTTTCTAATCTCCTGAGACAACTCTCTCCTTTGCTTCCTCTGGTCCATGTTTAGTGTGGTACACACCATGTCACCAAACAGCACAGTGACTACTTGTCACCCTTTAAATAGTCCGACTGACTGATTACAAGTTTGTAGACACCTGTGATGTTTAGAGAACACATCTTGGTTGAACATGTCCCTATGGTCACATTATTTTCAATCTTTTCTAGGGGTACCATCATTTTTGTCCAGGCCTGTTTCATGAGTTTGTTTTTTAAAGTAATTCTGTTGAACCACAGTTCAAAAGCACTGTCTGATTTTCATTGGTTAGTTTTCATAGAATTTTTATTTATTACCACTTTTGTCAGATTCAAGTCATTTCTGTGACCATTGTGGGTTTTTCTTTCATTAACAGAGGGGTACCAACAATTTTGTCCATGGCTGTATTGCACCATACTGCGTGATTAGGATATGTTCACTAAACAGACACTCAAAATTAAAAAGTTCTTTAAGAAGATCAAAAAAAATCTTGGCATAAGGACCTGCACTTATAGCACTTTTTCTAGTCTCAAAGACCACTCAAAGTGCTTCACTCATACTACCCCTCTATTCTAAGGACTTATTGGAGACAGATACCAAGGGACAATTTAGAATTACCAATTAACCTGACATGCACGTCTTTGGGTTGTGGAAGGAAACCTGAGCTCCCAGAGGAAATCCACACAGCATAGGGAGAACATGCAAACTGCACACAGAAAGATTCCGACCCCTGCCAGCCTGTGAATTTGAACCTGGAACCTTCTACCTGTTAAGCAACAGTGTTAACCACTGCATCACCAGTGGTTAACACTGCAAAAGAAAAAGAAAAAAAATATGGATACCATTGTCAATGATGGGGGACTTCTAGTGTACTTTATTGATATAACTTAATATTTTAACTTGATATTTTAAACACTGCAGGGATTTTTGTTGTTGTTTATTAGTAATGTTTTCCCTCAAATTGCAACTTCTTCTCATATATTTGCCACTTTAATAACTTTACAACTTTTTTCTGATAAATTTGCAATTTACTCATAATAAATTTGCAACTTTTTTCTTGTAAATTTGAATCTGTTTTCTCTGCCTTTTTTTTAAACTTTTTTCTTCTTAAGTTGCAGTTTTTCTTGTAAATTTGCAACTTCTATTTTTTGTTTTACTTTTTTAAATTGCAGTTTTCTTGCAAATTTGCAACTTTTTTCTAATAAATGTTCTACTTTTTTTGTAGCAATTTTGCAACTTTTTCTTGTAATATTTGTAACACATTCAAGCAGGATTGAATACCAAAACTGGAATTTTGACGGCTTCATGTCTGAACTAAGGCTGTATTCACACCAGGATAGTCCGGGAGTCTCGGTTTGACTCGGCAGAGAATGGTGAGAATTTTCACACCTTCGTTTGCATTCACGGCACTTCACTCAAGCAGACCAAACTGCTTGGACAACGTCACACAGTTACACCAGCTGCTCGTTTGTGGCGCTGTAACCGAAGCCACCACTGACCAGGTCCTCACCTTATGTGAAGGCTGAAAAGTGTGAGTTTTCCAACCACTCCACTTCCTTCCTGGGCTTCATTGTAGCCGAAGGGTAGCTGAGGGCTGACCCGGCCAAGGTGAAGGCTGTGCTTGATTGGCCAACCCCGCAGTCTCACAAACAACTCCAACATTTTCTGGGCTTTGCGAATTTTTACCACAGGTTCATTAGGGACTACAGTAGGGTCACACAGCCTCTTACCCAGCTGACCTCGGTCAAGGTAGCCTTTACGTGGTCTGAGGCAGCTGACCGGGCTTTCACTGAACTGAAGGTCCGGTTTTCTAACACACCCATCTTGGCCCAGGTCAGTCCTCAGCTCTAGTTCATAGTGGAGCTGGATGTGTCCAACTTGGGGGTGGGCGCTGTCCTTTCGCAGCGCTCAGCCTCCAATCAGAAGCTCCACCCATGCGCGTATTTCTCTTGTTGGTTAACGCCGGCCGAGAGAAACTATGACGTAGGAGACCGAGAGCTCCTTGCCATTAAGTTGACCCTCGAGGAGTGGAGGCACTGGTTGGATGGGGCCATTCATCCTATCATTGTGTGGACCGACCATAAAAATTTAGAATATCTTAGGTCGGCCCGCAGACTGAATGCCAGGCAGGCCCTTGGGGCCCTATTTTTCCTCCGATTCAATCTCACCATCACCTACCGGCCTGGGTCCCGTAACGTCAAGCTCGACGTCTTCTCCCGCCAGTTCACCCCTGATCAATCATCCTCCTCTTCACCTCCTGAATCTATAGTACCCTCCTCCAGTATCCTGGGTGCCCTGTCGTGGGAAATCGAGCAGAGTGTCCGGCAGTCCAAATCTTCCAAGCCCAAGTGGGTCCCGTCAATCGCTTGTTTGTCCCAGCCGGCCTCCGCAGTTGCGTCATCTGGTGGGGGCGCACCAACCACTTTGCCTTCCACCCGGGAATCTCCCGAACTATCAACCTAATACAGCGAGTGTTCTTATGGCCTACATTGCGGAGGGACATCCGGGACTACGTCAAAGCCTGCCAAGTATGCATCAGGAATAAGTCAGGCTCTTCACCCCCGTTGGCCTTCGACGTCCCCTGCCGGCCTTCTACATCCCCTGCCGGTCCCTAGTCGCCCTTGGTCGCATATAGCCCTGGACTTTGTCACAGGTCTTCCTCCATCGCAGGTCACAGTTATTCTCACCATCATCGACCGCTTCGCTAAAGCCATCCATCTGGTGCCCCTCCCTAAGCTACCCTCCGCTTCCGAGACTGCTCATCTCCTAACCTCCCATGTCATCTGCCTGCATGGCATCCCCTTGGACATTGTGTCTGACCGGGGTCCACAATTCACCTCCCAAGTCTGGAAGTCCTTTTGCCGTTCCCTGGGCACCACAGTCAGCCTCACCTCCAGATATCACCCCCAAAGCAACGGGCAGGTTGAGCGTGTGAATCAATCCCTGGAGGCCGCCTTGAGATGCGTTGCTTCCTCCAACCCATCGTTGTGGAGCACCCATCTGACCTGGGTTGAGTATGCTCACAATTCCACCGTTTACTCATCTACCAGTTTGATGCCTTTTGAGGCATTGGCAAAGAGGGAAGTGGCCGTACCATCTGTGGGGGCCCACGCTTGCTGCTGCCGCCATCTTTGGAGGGCCACCCGGGCCGCTGTTCTTCGATCAGTGGAGCGGAATCATCAGTACGCGGACCGCAGGCGGGTCCTGGCACCCAAATATGCAGTTGGTCAGAGCGTGTGGTTGTCGGTGGATCAAGTTCCCTTGAAGACGGAGTTTATGAAGCTGTCACCTTGCTCCCTTGGTCCATTCACCATCTCCAGGATCATCGATGACGTAATAGTCCACTTGAAATTGCCACTGACACTCCCCATTTACCCCACATTCCATGTCTTCAGGATCAAGCCCCTCTCTGCCAGCCCTCTCTGTCCCTCCCGAAGCCGCCTCCTCCTTCCTGGATCCTCATTGGCCAGGCGGCCTATTCGGTCTAAAGGATTTTGGATGTTCACCTTCGGGGCCATGGGTTACAGTACCTGGTTCAATGGAAAGGCTACGAACCAGAGAGATCGTGGATCCCCGGCTCCTACTTTCTCAATAAGGGGATGGTCCGAGCCTTTCACCAGGCTCACCCTAACAAGCCCAGTGGGCTGCCAGGAAGTACCCCTTGGGGAAGGGGGCACTGTGATGATCGGGTGAGCGTGCTTCCCCTCCCTTTCTGTGGGACGTTCTCCACCTGGCTCCCAGCTCCGCAGGTCATCAGCTCACCTGCGTGAGTGGACGCATCTGTGGCCTCTTCTCTGCCAGCGCTTCACAGGACCTACTCGTGAATGCTTTGACGCTGGCTTGTTGGGTATACTGCCTGCAACAAGGTTTACAAATTATAATCAACTGAAACCCAGTTTAACTCTCCTTCTCCTCTTTTCTCCCCAGGTTGCTACCATCCCAGCAGTGCGTCTCTGGGGTTGTAGTGCACTTGCCAGTCTCCTCCTCATTTCATCTTGGACTGCCTCCTCACCCGATCAGATTCTCCCACCTCCACTCCTCGCCTTCCCTTCCACCAGCCCTGTCCCGCTGGCTCTTCTACCGCCCTGCTGGGTTCCTGCCAGGATCCCTGCTCACCCACAGTAAGATCTACTCCTGCTAATATTCCTTGTCTCCAGTCTCCTTCCTCGGTTCTAATCAGCTCATCTCCCTCTCCCCACAGGCTGTGGGCTCCTCGGCATGCGTCGCTTTTCCTTTGCTTGGCGAGTTCTTCAATAAAGTTGTGTTTAACGTTTTCTTACGCCGTGTCAGAGTGTCTTTTCTGGTGTTTGCTGCCTTCACGTGAGCTGAATACTTCTTGTCATGACAGAATAAAAACAAAAAAATTCAAATACAGTCTGAAAAGGAACAGGATTGAAGCCAAAAGCTTATCTTGTCCTGTCCCATCCTTAGCTAATTAATATAGCTACATACATGCTTGCTCTTATGCACATGCATACGTACATACATTGCCATAACAACAAATGGAAACTTAATGAGTAAGGATGTTAATTACCAGATCTCTTCATGCATTTAAAATCTTATTACTTATTAAAATAGAAATTCAAAAATGAAAACACAAGTAAACACATTTCCACTGATCATACAGTCCATGAGTGACTCAGACTGTCACCCAACCAACCCTAGTGATTAACACAAGCATCTTTGTCCCTGCATTTATCTAATTTCTCATTTTTGCACCTTGTTTTTTTTTTAAACTCAACATGTTTGGACATTGTTTTAACTCCATATTTAACCCATTCCATAATTTAACCACACAAATTGAAACAAAAAAGCTTCTCCTAGTTGTTTGTAGACCCACTGTCTTTAGAAGTAAGTCCTTCCTTAAATGATTTCCCTTTTGTCTTTCAACGAACATATCTTGGATGTTAACTGGCTGTAAATTGTCCCTTACTTTGTACATTATTATAGCAGTTTTATATTCCACCAGTTCAAAGAATTTCAAACTCTTCGACTGTAAAAATAAACCATTTGTGTGATCACGGAAATCAGCACCATGGATGATTCTTATTGCTATTTTTTGTAAAATAATGAGTGGCTGTAATGAACTTTTATATTTCCCCAAACTTCTGATCAATAGTTTAAATATGGTAAAACCAGTGAACAATAGAAAGTATGGAGTGATTTTTGATCCAGTATGTGCTTTGTTCTACTCATGACCAAAATACTTCGACAGTTTATCTTGTATCTATTTAATTTTAATACATTAATAATAATGCTAATAATAATAATAATGATTGCATTTATACAGTAGCATCTTTCATTCGGATTTTCAGGAAAGGTGTGTAATGGCACACTGAACAGATTATTAGATTTTGGTGATGATCCCAAAATGCATACCTCCACCAAGGCTAATCTTCTCACAGTGTGTTAGCAACAATACTCCAAAACTAATGGACAGATGCAATTTTCACCAGAAGTGGCTCTTGGCTTCCACAGAAACCCATTACATTTTGGAGGTGATCCATGAGGGACGGAAGGAGCCTTGGCGAAGATGTGCGCTCTGTGAGTGCTTTCTAGGTCATAATAAATTTGCAACCGTTTTCTCTACTTTTGTTAGTTTTCTTGCTAAGTTGCAGTTTTTTTCTTGTAAATTTATAACTCTCATAAATTAGCTTTGTTCCACCTGATAAATTTGCAACTTTTTTCTCAAATTTGCCACTGTTTTCTTAAATGTCTAAAAAAACAAAAAAAAACAAAAAACAAACAAACAAAAACACACCAGTGAAAGAATATAAGAATTATTTGTGATTAAAAGGATATTAATACAGGTAAGTGTAAATGTTTGGACAGTTGGCTTTTCCATAAGCTCCCATTCACTGAACTTTTCCCACACATGCTGACAGCTCCCATAGGTCTTAACGGAATGTTTATGAAATACTTTGGGCAATTTTTTAATTACCTAACGAACTAACCTGCACTTATAATGCTTTTCTAGTCACAAAGACCACTCAAAGCGCTTTCACTAGTACTAACCCTCTATTCTAAGGGCCTATAGGAATTATTTAAATTAAATTTCCTTTATGCCAAAAATCAAAATACATTACTCACAAAATGTTAGGAATATTTGGCTTTTGGGTGAAATTTCAGGATGCACCTAAAATGCACTATAACCTTTTCAGGTGAACTTAATTTGACCTTCTCTAACCTTGTGAATGCACATGTCCAACTGTTCAGTGTTTCAGTACTTTTTGTGTAACTTGCTGTTCTCCAACAAGGTGCTGCAGGCAAAATTCACAACAGGTGTTTGATCCATGAATCAATCAATACATTTTGTGGTTTAGATAGAATTGGTATTTAAACAGTCCTCTTCATCGTGTTGTTCACGTTTTGACATCATGAAACCAAGATGACGCCTAACAGTTGATCAACAGTACCTCACCATTGCGAGGCTTCTAACAGGATGCTCTCAGAGGCAAGTGGCCACTGAGCTTAGAGTGTTACAGAGTGTCATCAGCAGGCTGCAACAGAGATACAGAGGGACTGGAAGAGTCACAGAAAGGCATAGAGGTGGATGTCCTTTGGCCACATCCCCCGCTGATGACTGCTTCATTGTGAACAGTGCCCTGTGGAACTGGATGGTGAATGCTACTCAACTCAAAACTATTTACATCAGTGTGGTCTGCTTGCTAGACGACCTGCAAGGGTACCTGACCACACCACCAGGCCCAGGCGTCACATCGTCTTGCATGGGCAGTGGAGCATTTACGCTGGACAAGGGACCAGTGAGCCTCAGTGCTGTTCTGATGAAAGTCGAGTCACATTGAGCAGAAATGATGGCCGCCAACAATGTTGGAGACGTCAAGGGGAGTGCTATGCATCAGTCACTGTTGTCACCAGACGAGCTTTTGGCAGTTTTGGTGTTACAGTCTGGGCAGGTGTGTCTAGTCAATACAGAATTGCCCTACACCTTACAAATGGTTCAGTAACAAGCTGATACTACCTGAATAACATCATTTATCCAGTATTTGTGCCCTGCATGAACAACACAGGCCTAATTTCTTCTTCATGAACGACAATGCTCCAACTCATCGAGGATACATCATTAGGGAATGGCTGCTGGAGGCTGGGGTACCTCAAATGGAGTGGCCTGCACTTTCTCCAGATCTGAATCCCATAGAAATCCTATGGGATCAGCTGAGTCGCCGTGTAGAGGCTCATAACCCTGCACCCCGCAACCTCAATGACCTGAGGGCCACCCTTCAAGAAGAGTGGAATGCCATGCCTCAGCAGACAATAAGTCGACTTGTGAACAGCATGAGACGTTGTCAAGCTGTAATTGATGCTCAAGGGCACATGACAAGTTACTGAGACGCTGACATTTTTTGTTGCGGTATACCCACCACTGATGTTGGCTTTTGTTTCAATAAATTGTCTGAGTTGAGGAAATCACCATTGCATGTTTCTACTTAAATGCTCTACTTTCATGATATAATATCACTGTAGCATGACATTTTAACATTTACCATAAATTTCACCTGAAAGCTAAATATCCCTAGCTTTTGAGTAGTTCATGTACAATATATATTTGCTCTGAACAGAAAAAAACTTAAATGCCTTTCTCATAATTTCCCCCCAAATCCTTGAAACTGTAGCAGAAAAAAAAAAAAAAAAAAAGATCATTTAGGAACAATTGATATCTCCCTTTAAGATAAGGTAAGATAAGCCTTTATTAGTCCCACAATGGGGAAATTCAAGGATTGCAACAGCACAGGGACAGCAACACTCAGAGCAACAATCAGAAGACAAGAAAAAACAAGAGCAGCGAGTATACATATGCACATATAAATGTATAAATATATAAACACAGAGTGCGGAGCATTGTAGCTAGATGGAATGAACAGCATAACCGTCTACTTAGTTATCCTACATGGTATGATTATGTACCCATACATATTGTCACCCTCCGTAGCGACAGGTATTTTCCTAGTTGTATACTGGAGGGGACCATTGTGTAAGTCTATTGCGTCTTTTGCATTCACTACTATTAGGTTGTCACGTCTTTTTGCCATCTCTGCGAGCAGCCCTGCTTAGGTTATACAGTCTGACAGCCGTAGGTAGGAAGGACCTGCGAAACCTCTCGGTTGTGCACCTAGGATGATGTAGTCTGCTGCTAAATGAGCTCCTCAGTGCGTTTAGTATGTCCTGCATAGGGTGGGACTCGGACTCCAGCAGAGATGACAGTTTAGCCACCATCCTTCTCTCTCTCCCATCTCCTCCACTGGGTCAAGGCGTTTCCCCAGGACAGATCTAGCTTTCTTGATCAGTTTATTCAGTCTCTTCCCATCGGCTGCTGTAATGCCACTGCCCCAGCAGACCACTCCAAAAGTGATGGCTGATGCCACCACCGCGTCGTAGAATGTCTTCAGCAGCGCCCCTTGTACACCAAAAGACCCGAGTCTCCTCAGTAGGAACAGCCTGCGCTGTCCCTTCTTGTAGAATGTGTCGGTATTGTGTGACCAGTCTAGTTTATTGTTCAGATGAACACCCAGGTACTTGTAGGATGTCACCATCTCGATGTCTGTTCCCTGTATATTTACTGGTGCTGTGAGGGGTTGTCCTTGCCTATGGCAGTCCACCACCAGCTCCTTAGTTTTCCTCGCGTTGATCTGGAGGCAGTTCCGATGGCACCAGTCCACGAAGTCCTGGATAAGTCCTCTGTACTCAGCTTCATCTCCGTTGGAGATGAGGCCAACAATCGCAGAGTCGTCAGAGAACTTCTGTAGATGGCAGTGTGTTGTGTTGTGTGAGAAGTCCGCAGTATAAAGGGTGAACAGGAAGGGAGCCAAAATCGTTCCCTGGGGGGCCCCCGTGCTACCGATGATCGTGTCGGACACACAGTCCCGGGTTCTCACAAACTGTGGCCAGTTAGTGAGGTAGTCCAGGATCCATGATGACAGGTGCTGGTCCACCCCTGCGCACAGCAGCTTGTCCTTCAGGATCATCGGTTGGATGGTGTTGAAAGCACTGGAGAAGTCAAAGAACATGATCCTCACCGCATTCCCGGGCTTCTCCAGGTGGGACAAAGAGCGGTGAAGGAGGAAGATCACTGCATCCTCCACCCCAATGCCATGCTGGTAGGCGAACTGGAGTGGATACATCGCTGGTCCCACCAGGGGGCGGAGATGAGTAAGGAGCAGTCTCTCCAGGGTCTTCATCATGTGAGACGTCAGGGCCACTGGTCTGTAGCTGTTCAGATCTTCGGGGTGGGAAGTCTTTGGTACAGGTACCACACAAGATGTTTTCCACAACTGTGGTACCCTCCCCAGCTTCAGGCTCAGGTTGAAGATGTGCTCCACAATCCCACACAGCTGGTCTGCACAGGACTTGAGGAGCTTTGCGCTGATGCCGTCCGTCCCGACACCTTCCTCGCCTTGATCTTCCTCAGCTCCGTCCTCACCTGGGTCTTAGTGAGGGTCATGTTGGGGGGCTGTGTGTTGGGAGTGGTGGGGTGATGGTGGAGTGGGGTGTGGGCAGCAGGACTCGATGTCTTCAGAGGCAGCAGTGGTTGTTGTGCAGTTGGGGGCGGGGGCGGTTGGTCAAACCTATTAAAAAACAGGTTCAGATTGTTCGCCCACTCCCTGCCCCCCGTGCCCTGGGGGGAGGTATTCTGGAGCCCAGAGATTGTTTTAAGGTTTCTCCAGACCCCACCGATGTCACTCTATTGCAGCTTGTCCTCCATCTTCTTCCTGAAGCCGTCCTTGCCTTCTCTGATCTTCTTCCTCAGCTCCCTCTGTACGGACTTCAGCATCTCCCTGTTCCCCGACCTGAAGATCCTCTTCTTCTCTCTCAGAAGTGTTTTTATCTCAGGGTTGATCCAGGGTTTGTTGTTCAAGCAACACCGTATGGTCTTGGTGGGTACGGTGTTATCCACACAGAAGCTGATGTAGTCCGTGATGGTGTGAGTGAGGCCATCGATGTCCTCACCATGTGGCTCGCAGAGCTGCTCCCAGGCAGTGGTTTCAAAACAGTCCTTTAGAGCGTCCATTGCCTCCTCAGACCATAACTTCACTGTGCGCATGACCGGAGGTTGTCTGTGCACTAGGGGTTGTACACCGGCCGGAGATGAACCAAGTTGTGATCCGATCTCCCGAGTGGGGGGGGGGGGGAGTGGTGATGAGGTGTACGCCTCCTTAGTGTTTGCGTAGAATAAGTCCAGTGTTTTATTGTCTCTAGTGTGGCATGTGACATACTGGGTGAATGTGGGTAGAATGGGAGACAGTGAAACATGGTTGAAGTCACCTGAGATGAGGAGAAGAGCATCTGGGTGTTCTGTCTGCAGCCTGCCAGTTACTGAGTGGATGACGTCACGCGCTGTCCCAGCGTTCGCTGTCGGATTTGCATAAACAACAATGCAGATCACGTGTGAGTATTCCCTCGGGAGATAGGCAGGCCGCATGCTAACAGCTAGCAACTCCATGTCCTTGTTGCAGTGTTGTTGTTTAACCGTGATATGTCCCGGTCTGTACCAGTTATTAACATACATTATCACTCCACCGCCCCTTGCCTTCCCACTGTCTGGTGTTCGGTCTGCCCTGTATTGTGTGGAAACCCTCCAGTTCAATGTTAGCATCTGCTGCTAGTTCTGATAGCCACGTCTCAGTGAATAGCATAAGGCAGCACTCCCGGTATATGCTATCGTAGCGTGAGATAGCCGCTAGCTCATCTGTTTTTCCTAGTATCGATCGTACATTCCCCATAACAACGGATGGGAGGGTGGGTCTGTACCTTATATTCCTTGCCCGCCGTCTTACACCAGCACGACACCCACGCCATTTGTCTTATTTCTCCCGGTATGTCGAGTTTTTTCGTTAGCACCGAGTGGCGGTTAAGTGCTAACAGCTGGTCCCTGTTGTACCGTCTCCTGCTATAAACAGTGGCTCTGTCCACCGGCTCGGGAGACATTTGGGGCGATCTGTGTGTCCGTGATGTATAAGGTGTTGCCGGATCAGAAAGTTAGAGGAAGAAAAAACTCAGAATTGAGCCGCTGTTGCAAAAAGGCAGCCGACTCGTGTGGCGCTGGAAGTAAAAAAAAAAAAATCTTAAGATAATGCAGGAAAAAAGATTTAATGTGGAAACAAATGTGAGCAGATAAATGATGGGATAAAAAATCAGGATGAGGGCTGCGTAAATTTAGAGAAATCAACAGCACCTTGGCTTTAAACGGCAGAATTTGCTTTTTTTTAATATTCACCAGCTCACAGCTGTGTAGCACAGATGATAGTTGTACCACGCAGTCAAGCCTGCAGCCTGCTGACATATTTATAAGACATGTAGATAAAGCATACATCACAGCGGGGTTCGGTGGCTACAACATCACACTCAGTTCTTGTTCAGTGCCTCGTCTTTTTTTTGTCAGTAGGCAGTTTTCTCTTTTCGTTTTCTTTTTTGCAAAAGCAGAAAAAGAAACAGGATGTAGAGGATGACCTGAATTATAACCTGAAACATACTGTATCTTTATGTAGGAACATAATGGTTCCTACATATTGCAAATTCACAAGAAAAACTGCTCACCCACATTAAACCCATGTCGTGCCCAGATGGGTTTAAAACTTTAAAAAGTCACAAATGACATTTTATTCGCATAAAACCAAAATTTAACAAGCATCCAAATGAACACTGGAAATTTGAAAGAAAAAGTTGAAAATTTATGCGAAAGTCACAAAATTATGAAAAAGTTTTACAAGTAAAATGTTGCAATTTTGAGAAAAAAGTTTTTTTTTTTTTTAGAATAAAGTGCAAGAGAAAAAAGTAAATTTTCATAACAAAACGTTTTGAGAAAAGTATATGTAAGAAAAATGTTGCAAATTTACAGGAAAAAGGTGCAAAGTGACAAGACAAATGTTGAAGAAAAAAAGCTGAAAATTCACAAGAAAAAAAGTTGCAAATTTATGAGAAAAAGTAGATAATTTACACAAAAAGGTGCAAAATGACAAAGAAATTACAAGAAAAAAGCTGCAAACTTACAAGAAAAATTTGCAAATTAATGACAAAAAAGTTAAAATTTAGGAGAAAAAAAGTTGCAAATTGATGAGAAAAAAGTTGCTAATTTACAGAAAAAAGGTACAAAATGATCAGAAAAATTTACAAGAAAAAAGTTGAACATTTATGACAAAAAGTTTCAAATTTATGAAAAAATTGCTAATTTACAGGAAAAAAACGTGAAAAAACATGAACACAACAAAAAAGCAGCAAATTCACAAGAAAAAAGCTGCAAAATTATGAGAAAAAGTTACAAATTTACAGAAAAAAAATTACAAAATTTTCTGAAAAATTTACAAGAAAAAAGTTGCAGTTTCACAAAACAGTCAAACTTATGAGAAAAAGGTACCAAATTGCAAGTTCATTTAAGAAGAAAAAAGTTCAATTTCCGCAAAGAAAGTCACAGATTTATGAGAATAAAAGTTGAAAATTTATAAGGAAAAAGCTCCAAAATTACAAGAAAAATATACAAGAAAAAAAAGTTGCAATTTCACAAAGGTCACAAATGTCCCAACTGAGAAGATGTCGTTTGAGAAAGTGGCGCCACAACCTGTTAGAAACATCAGTGTCAGTTTGAGTCGTGGACGGCTAACTGATGTCGACTCCCCTACATGGCCACAAAGTTGTAATGACGTCATACAGTCATTCCAAATCAGCTTCAAGGTGCACTGCTATTGTGAAGTTGGCCTTTCTTTGACTGTGTCATAGATGCAGTTGTTGGACAAATGAATGTCCGGCGTGTTTGTGAAAATTAGCATCTGTCTACCTGTCAGAGTCTGTCGCTGCGGCGGTCAGATAACCGCTGCTTCCCTGTCCTTCAATAATTCTGCAGCTGTTCACGCACCAAAAGCTTCTTATTGGCGTGCAGCTGTTACCAGCTGTCATTTTTCACTTCACTGGGAGTTGGTGACCTGCCAGCGCTTTGATGATGCGGTTAATACATTGGCTGCGCGATCCAAAGTTTCACACTTGTGATAATCAGAGCAGAAAACGGTAAAGGAATGAATCCTGTTGGGTTTTTTGGGGGTTACATCAGAGGAGGCTTGAGTATCCTGACATTTTACTCAAGCAAAAGTAGTGTTATAATATTATTTTTGGTGTTGTACACGTTGGAAAGAGCTACTCAGTCTGGCTGCTTACATGGGTGTGTAGAGGTGCAGACTTACCAGGATGCACACCAGCATCTTCTCAAGGGGGCTGTACGAGTGGGTAGAAAAGCCAGAAATTATACCCAGATAAAATGAGCATTACCATATGATATTATTCACTCAAGTACAAGTAAGAGTAGCTAACAAAAAAAATGACTTAACAGTGACAGTTTTTTTCTCCTCTTTTAGGGCCTTTTTCTTGTGAATGTAAAGTGTTTTTCTTGTAAATTTTTCCATATAAATTTTTGATTTTTCTCACCTAATTTATGAAATTTTTCCTCATAATTTAAAGCATCATTCTCATAAATTTGTGAGGTTTGTTTGTAGATTTCAGATATTTTTATTTAAATTTAGTATTCCCTTATAAATGAATGGGGATTTTTTAATAACATTGTAAGTTTTTGTCAGCAAATTTGAAAAAATTCTACACAGAAATTTGCACTGCTGTCACCATAAAGCTGCAAAATTATTCTAAGGTGCATTCAGACCAAACGAGAAAGTGCAATTTTTTTTGCGAGGTGCGATTACATGTAAAAATTCACTTAAACAAGCAAATAGACACAAATTCACATCTGAACGAGTTGCAGAGGGGTGGGGTTGCCTTCATATCTTCTGCTTTCCACCTTTTGTGGAAATCCCATCATCCATCCATCCATCTTCTACCGCTTAATACTTTTTGGGTCATGGGGGGGCTGGAGCTTATCCCAGCGTCTTTGGGATAGAGACAGGGTACACCCTGGACAGATCGCCAGTCCATCGCAGGAAATACCAACAACTCCATCATATTTAGGTTTATGACATTATCCAACAGGGCACAGAGCTGGGAAAATGTCACTGCCTCCTCCAGAAACTACACCTGGATGACAGCTGTTTACACTGCTAGCCTGCTAGCCCCGTGAGCACATCTGTAGCAGGAGTATGTGGGTGGATAAACTCCAGACACTGTTTCAGCTGCAGAGCTCCTGGTCCATCCATTTCATTTTCAAACTATTTTACTCTCCACTGTTCCAAAAACATGCAAGTTAGGTTAATTGGCATCAAAACTGGGGATTTTAAATTGTCCTTAGGTATGACTGTGAGAGTGAATGGTTGTATCTCTGTGTTGGCCCTGCGATGGACTGGTGATCTGTCCAGGGTGTACCCTGCCTCTTGCCCAAAGATGCTGGGATAGGCTCCAGCCCCCCCGCGACCCTAAAAAGGATTAAGAGGAAGAAGATGAATGAATGACTGAATGAATGTTGATACTTTTACTCCAGATTACACCAGAACCTCAAGGCTGTTTAGCTATTGCTACCAACTTGCTACCCCCACCCCACTCCACCTTCTCCTGCACAGAGCTTTTCCCGCAGCTCGTTTCCAAAGCCAGCCGATCGACGCCTCGGCCCCCTGCTGAGCCCTCTGGGGGGTAGCGGTATGGTGACCCACCACAACCTATGGGACAGGCAGAGCACTCAGCCTGAGCAATTAACAGAACAATGAGATGTATGGACTGATATCAATATGTAGATGTGCCTTGCAGCCTCCTTTGTCCTACAGCTCCGGAGCAGAGAGGAATTCCGGCGCCAGTAATCCTGCTATTGATATGTGTGACTCTCATGTAAATGTCCCATGCATTCATGCTGTACTGTGATGCTAATATGCCATACATGCATTGTCTGTGGCTGAGTATATAAGCTGACTGTATATGCCTCACTAGAGCTCCCTCACTTGCTTGTTGCTGACTTAGAGACGCAGGGCTCACTCCAGCGCGCTGCCACAGCACTGAGTGAGCCTCGTGATGGAGGATGAATAAAGCACCCTTTTAACCTTCAGTTCGCCATGTCCGCCTGCACTTATTTGATCCTTGCCTTCACACTGGTAACCCTTATTCGTATCCTCCACACTGGTGATAACAACAGAGGTAACAACAGCGTGGAGAGTGTGAAAAGAGGAGGCAAGGTTACGAGCAGACGAAGTTTATTACACTTTCACATCAGTCATACACAAAAAGCATAAACAGCTAAGCACAGCTTCTCCTTTTATATCCACAGCTCGTCTCACATCTCCACGACACTTCACATCACAAAGCATGACATTTCACATCACCCTTGACCCCCCACAGCTCCTTCTTCCTGCCAAACTCCCCATGATCTCCTTGCTATTGTCCACCTCTCTTTATTCTCTGCATCCTGACTGGGATGCTGTCTGCCGACTCACCCAAGCTCCTATACCATCCCCCCCAGACAGAGTTTCAGTCCACATGCCTTTTGGGCTTCAGTCTCCTCCCATATCTTATCTGCTGTAACCGGTGTTTCTGTGCCGGCGGGGGTCTGCTGGAGGTGTGTCTGACTGCGGGTGGGCCGTGGCGAGGGGGGAACTCCGCTTTGCCCGTGTGGCTGTCCTGGTGAATCGTTTGCCTGGGAGCTCTCCGTGGGGGTCTTCCACGCCGAGGGGCCCGAGCCAGCAGCACTTGCTTGTCCGCCACCACAAAGGCGGGCTTAAGTCCGTCTATGCATATTTTTTCCCGACGCCCTCCAAAATCTAACAAAAAATGCTTGTCCCCTGTTTCCAGCATGCTGAACGGGCCATCATAGGGTGGGCGCAATGGAAAGCGATGGGCATCGTGCCTGACAAACACAAACCCCGCGTTCTTCAAAGTTTTCGGCGCGAAAGCACGTGGAAAACAGTGATGGGCCGGGCCGGGCAGTGTGCCTGTGTCTGCACTCTGCTGTAAACGCTGAGACGGGCAGTTGTCTGGCGTGGGATTTTCTGGCAAAATGGGCGCATGCGCACGCAGCGACCGGCAGCTGGTGAAAAAAGTCCATTGTCTGTGTGTCTGTTTTTACGCACTTTAATATGTTTAACGAAATTCTGTCGTTTTTGTCCTGGAATGTTTGTGGACTGTATGGCGAAGAGCTCCCTGGTTCCATCAACATGGATTTCCTCCCCATTTTTGCACTGCTGCTTCTTTCACACTGGCTCTGTGTCTCTGAGGTAAGCGCGATCGTGATCATGCCGGGGAGAATACAATATTCCAGGGACATGTTGCTGCATTTAAACACAGATGATGCAGCGTCTGTGATTGAGTACTGCCGGACTTTATTTTGAGAGAAGTTCATGGACACAGCAATGAAAAGAGAGACAAGAGAAGGAGGTGCGGAAAGCGTGGAGGCGTGAAACTACGCCTGAGGAGATGTCAGTTTGGTAACATTCCTGTTCCTTCCATGATTTTGGGGAACATACAATCTCTGAGGAACAAGGTGGATGAAATTCAAGGGAATGTACGCCACCAGAAGGACTTCAAGAACTGCTGTGTCATAGCTTATGCAGAGACTTGGCTTAATGCGCATGACCGGGACGCGGACCTGTGGATTGACGGATTTGGAGCCCCACTCTGCTCGGATCGGCAGGAAGAGGTAAAGGGGAAACGTCGGGGGGGGGGGGGGGCGTATGTTTATACACTAATAAACAGTACTGCACATCTGTCACGGTCAGAGAGCGCATCTGTACACCCGATGTGGAGCTTCTGTCAGTATCGCTACGCCCCTTTTATCTGCCTCGCGAGTTCCCCCAACTTTTCATAATGACTGTTTACTTTCACCGGCGGGCAGACGCTGACTCCGCCTCCAGCACCATCTTGAGGTGCTGGAGGCGGTGCTGCTGCTGGAGGCTGGTGCTGCGGCTGCAGTCAATATCCCCAGAGGCGCCAAACTTTATTCTTGGGGATTTTAACCATGTTTCTTTAAAGAAGACACTTAAAAAAACTTATCAGTATGTCTCCTGCCCAACCAGGCGAAAAAAGACATTGGACCTGTGCTATGGATCCATTGAGAGGGCCTATAAATCACTCCTTCCTCCTTTAGGATCCTCAGATCACAACTGTGTACATTTGCTGCCCACATATAAAACTGCTCTCAGAAGAGGCAAGGTGGAGACCAGAGACATAGATGTGTGGACAGAGGATTCAGTGCACTGCCTCCAGGAATGCTTTAACTGTACGGACTGGGAGGTTTTCACACTGTCTTGCGGGGATGATTTGGACTCTTTGGTGGACGTCACATCCTCATACATGGCTTTCTGTAAAAATGTGATTGTTCCACGTAAACGTGTCAAAATATATCCCAACAACAAGCCATGGGTTACAAAATCAGTTAAATCCTGCTTACAGAGGAAAGCACTTGCCTTTAAACGGGTCTGTTTCTGAGCTACAGGTTGCCACAAAAGAGCTGAAGTCCGAAATTTTAAGAGCAAAACAGAATTATAAATCAGAATTGGAAAGTAAGATGGCAACAAAGAAACTTGGTTCAGCCTGGGCCAGTATGAAAACTATTGCAGGCCTTCAGAGCACAGAGGGCAGTAATCGTGTGTTTTTAGATGGTTTTAATTCAGACATAGTTGGCTAATGCTCTTCATTGTTTTTATAGTCGTTTTGACTCCTTTGATTTTAGCACTGAAACCCAAGATTTGAAACAGAAACTCAAAGACAATCAGCACTTTAATATTAAAGTGCAGGATATTGAAAGGGAGTTCTGCACTGTAAAAGTGAACAAAAGTCAGGGCCCTGATAATATATGTGGGTGCTTGGTAAAGTCCTGTGCACATGAACTGAGTCCTGTATTTCATTACATTTTCAATAAGTCCTTACAGACACAACATGTGCCTAAGATCTGGAAAGATGCCATGGTTGTTCCCGTTCCAAAATCCAGCTGTCCTAAAAAGGTAAACGACTTTAGACCAGTTGCATTGACTTCAATTTTAATGAAAATTTTTGAAACACTGGTCAGATGTGAGGTCCTAAAGCAGACTGAGCATGCATTGGATCCTCTGCAGTTTGCCTATAGGCCTCACAGAGGAGTGGAGGACGCCCCTGTCACTCTGTTTAACATGCTTTTTAAACATCTGGATTTTAATGGGACACATGCCAGGCTTTTATTTGTGGACTTTTCTTCCGCCTTTAATACAATCCAACCTCATATTTTAGTTGAAAGGCTCCTGCAGCAATTTGATTTGAGCAATAATCTGGTGGGTTGGATTCTGGATTTCTTAACCAACAGGACACAGAGAGTAAGGGTCAATGGTACATTGTCTGACCTAAAGTGCTCTTCCACTGGCTGTCCTCAGGGGTGTGTGTTGTCACCACTACTCTTCATCCTGTACACAAACATGTGTCGGAGCAGACATGACAACAGACACATTATAAAGTATGCTGATGATTCAGTTATTGTCAGTCTCCTCCAGAATCGTGAGGGTGGCCACAGCCCAGTAGTTGATGATTTTGTTCACTGGTGTGAAGATTCCTACCTGCAGCTGAATACAACAAAAACTAAAGATATGATTATTGACTTTCGGAGGAAAACTCCCAGGCACAAAGTCACCGTACTAAAAGGTCAGACCACTGAATGTGTACAATCCTACAAATATTTTGGGATGATTATTGATAGTAATTTAAACTTTGAAGAGAACTGTGAAAGGGTGTGCAAAAAGGGTCAGCAACATTTGTATTGCTTGAGGAAACTTGCACGCTTCCAAACTGACCGAACCATAATGACAATGTTTTATCGGGCTTTTATTGAATATGTTTTATCCTTTTCTTTAGTGTCATGGTTTGGTCAGATAAAACCGAAACAGAGGAAATCCTTGGATCAGGTAGTTAGATGGTCCAGTCATTTTCTTGGTGAGTCACAGCTGAGCCTGACATCCCTGTACACCAGACAAGTACAGAGGATTGCTACCTCCATTTTAAATGATGACTCCCACCCTTTGCACTGCAACTTTCAGCTTCTTCCCTCAAGACGGAGGTTTGCTGTCCCAAAAAGCAAAACCCAGTGCTACAAAAACAGCTTTGTTCCTGCTGCTGTCAAAGAGTTGAACAAGTTGTAACAATATATTGCACATAATTTAGGTACCCATTTATTAACTCCATTTTATATTCACTTATTTTTGTAGGATTTTATTTGGGTTCTAAATATTTTATTGGGTTTTAGGCCTTTGAGTTTTTAACCTCTTTGACTAATCTTTAACTTTAATATGACCCTTCTCTCTTATCTCTGGTTTTTCTCTCATCTCTTTGTCTTTATACCCTGATTGATGGAGCCTTGAGTATTTTTATCATGTTTATAGTCAGCTACATGTCTGCCTGTGCTTGTGTTTATGTTGAATGTAGTTGTGGCTTGTAAATATGGATGTCACCAGACTGCAAAACAAATCTACCTACGGGTACAAATAAGGTAACCTGAACTCGTGCAGACATCAATGCACAATTTTGCATGTGTTAGCACGTTTACATTGAGCAACATGCATTTGCACCACAAAAATTTGTGTCTACAGTTTTGAGAATATTCTGATTTTTTTTTTTTTTTTAAACATAAAATTGCAGCTTTTTTCCTCAAATTTGCATTCTTTAAAACCTCTTACCATTCTGGTGTCCCACCTGTGGGACGTTTTACGTTGGCTGGATACTGGCTGGCAGTGTTTTTTATCATAAAAATACAACTTCCTTATGAATGTGTATGTTTGCTTCTCATAAATTTGTGTTTTATTTTCATTAATTTGCTATTTTTCCTCTGTACATTTTGGTAGACTCTATTCCCAGAAATTAGAGTTTTTTCCACAGACATTTTTCTCATTTTTTCCAACATTAATTTGTCACTGAGCCCAAATACAAGAACAACAACACTGCATCACGCTGATAACAAAATAAATTGGAAATTTGGAAAAAAAAACCCCGAAAAAAAACACCACCACCACAACAAACAAACAACAAAAACACCACAACTGCAGTAATTTCTGGTAAGAAGAGGTCATTTCAGTAGAGTTGGAGGTGGTAGCTTGGCAGTGATCGATCTCCGCTTCACTTGTTACTGCTGATCCTCATGACCCAGACCTCGGGACGGATAGAGAGGCCAGCTGTTGTGTCATGTCTGGATGGACAACTAGGATATGGCTCTTGAACCCACACTACATCCAAAAGTGAGCTGGCCCTTTCACCCTGGACAGGTACAATTGTTGTCTTAGGAGAATGGAAATATTCTGAAGGTCCCCACTCATCCCACATTTCTCCTGTTTGAACTTTTGCTATCCAGTGGGCCTTCAGATCTCGGAGACAGACTTGAACAAGAGCCAACACCACACTGAGCTCAAGTATTTTTGTTTTTACTTGTGTGCTTTTGCACTCAGTGACATTCACTCTGTAAATGTGATATTTGAATGTTGTAGATCTAAAGGTGCAGTACGCCCAGCCAGCATGCCCATATGAGCCCTACAATAAGTTAAATTTGGGCTGTGGGTTTGTCCGCATGTTCCATCTGTGTTTGCACACATGGACTTTACCTGAACGGCTGCGAACACTATATGAACAATTTTTGGACCATTTTGTATGGACTTCTTAAGGCAGCCATAGGAGAATCCAGTGTTCGTAGACTGTTTATAAGTTTGTGGCTAGGTTGATGGTCTTGTCCAAGACTTCTATGAACGCCCCACGAAAACCCCTCATCGTAGGGCAGCCGTACAAATGCCATAGGAACAATGTAAGAACTATTCAAGATGTTGGCCATTTGTATGCCTCAAGAACACCTTGTTGTTCTTGAGGGCCCCTTACAGCGGTCGTAGAAACGCTATACGAATCTCCATTCGTATGGTGATTTGTACAGCATGCGTAAGGCAATTTGTGCCTTACACTGCCTTATGGGCGGCTTACTATTGTAAGCCGCCCATAAGGCAAAAGTACGTCATTTGTGCAACATTTGTGCTTTCAAAATGTGCTGAAAGCTGCAAGATCTTCCTACCAATGACTTGAGAGTGCTGCGAGTTGCACAAAAATTTTGATAAGATGGAAGGTCCCAAGGCACCCTTACGAAGAACGTAAGAACTCTAGGGCCATCGTACAACAAAAGCACCTCATTTCTCAAGATTGCCTCAAGTTGCTCTTACAAATTGAATGGCAGCCATAAGAAACTATCCCCCCCTTCACGAATGTCTGCGAAATACAGAATTCATAGAAACTGGGAGATTCTTTCGAACCCATCTTTCATAAGAATCTTTGTGAGCGTAGCTTAAACAGGCAATCTGTTCACCCGCCTTAATTTGGCAACTCCTATACCTTTATTCTTGCAAATTTGTACCCAGTTTACAATTTTACCTTTGTACATTTTGCTAAATTTGTAAACACTGCTCGATCCCTTTTGTTTTAAAATAAGAAATTGTCCGGAGTGGAGCTGATCCTGTGGTAAGGAGGTTTTTCGGAAAAATTAGGGTTTTTACTTAACTCCATCCCAAAGAGAGAAAGAGTCCAAGTATACAGTGGGGCAAGAAAGTATTTAGTCAGCCACCAATTGTGAAAGTTCTCCCACTTAAAAGATGAGGTCTCCAATTTTCATCATAGGCATACCTCAACTATGAGAGACAAAATGAGAAAAAAAATATCCAGAAAATCACATTGAAGGATTTTTAATGAATTAACTGGTAAATTCCTCGGTAAAATAAGTATTTGGTCAATAACAAAAGTTCATCTTAATACTTTGTTATATACCCCTTGTTGGCAATGACAGAGGTCAAACGTTTTCTGTAAGTCTTCACAAGGTTTTCACACACTGTTGCTGGTATTTTGGCCCATTCCTCCATGCAGATCTCTAGAGCAGTGATGTTTTGGGGCTGTCGCTGGGCAACACGGACTTTCAACTCCCTCCAAAGATTTTCTATGAGGTTGAGATCTGGAGCCTGGCTAGGCCACTCCAGGACCTTGAAATGCTTCTTACGAAGCCACTCCTTCGTTGCCCGGGCGGTGTGTTTGGGATCATCGTCATGCTGAAAGACCCAGCCATGTTTCATCTTCAATGTCCTTGCTGATGGAAGGAGGTTTTCACTCAAAATCTCACGATACATGGCCCCATTCATTCTTTCCTTTACACGGATCCGTCGTCCTGGTTCCTTTGCAGAAAAACAGCCCCAAAGTATGATGTTTCCACCCCCATGCTTCACAGTAGGTATGGTGTTCTTTCTCCTCCAAACACGACAAGTTGAGTTTTTACCAAAAAGTTCTATTTTGGTTTCATCTGACCATATGACATTCTCCCAATCCTCTTCTGGATCATCCAAATGCTCTCTAGCAAACTTCAGATGGGCCTGGACATGTACTGGCTTAAGCAGGGGGACACGTCAGGCACTGCAGGATTTGAGTCCCTGGCGGCATAGTGTGTTACTGATGGTAGCCTTTGTTACTTTGGTCCCAGCTCTCTGCAGGTCATTCAGTAGGTCCCCCCCGTGTGGTTCTGGGATTTTTGCTCACCGTTCTTGTGATCATTTTGACCTCATGGGGTGAGATCTTGCGTGGAGCCCCAGATCGAGGGAGATTATCAGTGGTCTTGTATGTCTTCCATTTTCTAATAATTGCTCCCACAGTTGATTTCTTTACACCAAGCTGCTTACCTATTGCAGATTCAGTCTTCCCAGCCTGGTGCAGGTCTACAATTTTGTTTCTGGTGTCCTTTGACAGCTCTTTGGTCTTGGCCATAGTGAAGTTTGGAGTCTGACTGTTTGAGGTTGTGGACAGGTGTCTTTTATACTGATAACGAGTTCAAACAGGTGCCATTAATACAGGTAACAAGTGGAGGACAGAGGAGCCTCTTAAAGAAGAAGTTACAGGTCTGTGAGAGCCAGAAATCTTGCTTGTTTGTAGGTGACCAAATACTTACTTTACTGAGGAATTTACCAATTAAAAATCCTTCAATGTGATTTTCTGGATTTTTTTTTCCTCATTTTGTCTCTCATAGTTGAGGTATACCTATGATGAAAATTGGAAACCTCTCATCTTTTAAATGGGAGAACTTGCACAATTTGTGGCTGACTAAATACTTTTTTGCTCCACTGTAGTTATCCAGAGGGGGAAGGCAAGTGACCAGGAGTGGGCAGGTTGCAGGGTGAGTGCGCAGTAGTCAAGAAAGACAAGGTGTCAGGCCGACAGGCAGGTAGGTAGAGTTCAACCACGTGACAATCCCGCAGTGTTCAGTTCTCTAATTGAAGCTAGATTACCCGCAGATGGGGCTAGCAATCATCTTGGTTCCTAACGAGAGATGTTATGCAATGACAGAGTAATACAGCACAAGACTGTGCAGTGCTTACCCAGATCCACAACAGCTTCCTATTATCTTGGAGTGATTTAAAGCAAGCCAGGGCCAAACATTTGATAACTGGATGATTACATTACTGTGAAATTGTTACAAAAATAAAATACTTTGTCTAAATATCACTGTTTCCTCCCCAGCTTGAATGTTGCTAGCTCAAATCCCCTGGGCTGGCAGGGGTAGGATCCTTTCTGCGTGGAGCTTGCATGTTCTCCCTATGCTGTGTGGATTTGCTCTGGGCTCTCCAGTTTACCTCCCACAGTCCAAAGACATGTATGTTAGGTTAACTGGTGACTCTAAACTGGGATCCGTTTCTGTAAAAGCAGCATAGGGAACCTTGTAGTTATTGGAAGAAATGCTGAAAAGGAGCTTGACATTTTAAAACTAGAGACTATGGGGATTGACTCCCCTGTGGAAACAGCCTCTAGTGGTCATATAGCAAACTGCATCACACACGAGTGGCCCTCCTTTTTTTCCTCCTAAACAAATCTGAATTTAACAAAACAAATACGTTTAAAAAAATAACTTTTCCTGCCTTGTATGTACGACCCCACAGCTGCAGAGGGTTGATCACTCTGAATAAAACATGCCCGTGGCACTGGCAGTGGTGCCATCTGTCAACAGGCCAAACAGTCAGTCAGACGATCAAAGCCCGCAGATGTAACCTTGACTTTTTTTGGTTCCTTTTTTGTTAAGGAGTGATCAGAGAACAATCAGCGCTCCTGTGAAGCTTCACCTGAAGCTGCTTTCCATCAGACTGTGCCAATGCATCAGCACACATCTGACAATCACCCCCAGGACACAGTCAGACATGTTTTTTTTTTGTTTCCACTTTCTGTCCCCCTCATAACTGTCACTATTGCCATGTTTGAAAATTCTCACATAAGCAAACCCACTTCTTGTTGTAGTTTCTCATTTTTTCTTGTAAATTTACATTTTAGATAAAAAATATTTTACTCAAAGGTATTAAATTTGCAAAGAAAAATACACATTTATGCCAAAAATATAACAAATTTTTGAAAAAAATATGCACAAACTTTGCAAGAAAAAAGCCACAATTTTTTTTGCAAATAAATAATCTATTGGAAAAAGATGTAGTTTTATGAAGAAAAATTACCATTAAAAAGCGACAAATTTACAGCAAAAACTCCCTTAATTCAGATGTTGTCTTTCCAGACTGTAGCTGTTATGCTGCTGTCTGCTGAAGTGCAGGTCGCCGACCCCTGATCTCGACAGTGAGACTGCTTACAACTTTGTTTTTTTGGCCTCAGCCTTACTTTCCCCGTACGGTTTGACAGATCCCAGTCATTACAGCAGAAACCCTGGCACTGGCGCGGGTGGGGGGCAAAAAGGGCAGTGCGGTGTTGGAGGGAAGCAGAGCCACCCAACCCGTGGGGAAGTTATCACCATGCTTCGGTGTGCACAGACCAGTCAACTGGGACTTCATCTGCTCTGGTACACAAGGGAATGATGGAAGAAGGCTATTTCAAGGTGGAGGTTGGCAAAAGGCCACCGAGTGGAAAGAGCCGCTGCTGCTGCTGCCGCCGCCGGAGAGTTAGCATTGATCTGAGCTGGCTGCTCGACTGAAGCCGCTCTGTAACGATACAACAGCAAAGTCTGTTTGTCGGGTCGACTTTTCTCTGCTCTGATGGCACTTTTTCCTTCCGCAACGATTGATTTTTATAGGGGACTTCAGCAAGATGAGCAAAATAGTATTGTTTTCAAATATAAAACATAGTTATTGCATTAATAATGGAGTCTGTAACAATTACGTGAAATGAAGTAAATTGATATTAAAGATGCAGAGGTGGTGATGGAGCGCTACAGTGGACGCTTCACTGAAATTCTATCATAAGCATTTCAGTGAAAAGTGTTCAGAGATTTTTTGCTTTAACATTTTCATGGAAAATATTTCAGCTTCTGTTTCTTGAGCTGAAATTGCTGAAATATACAAAAAAAAATAGTATTCCAGTAATCGGAATTATTAGCTTACAGCATGCAGCTATTTTTTTTTACTTTTCTGTTAAAATTTTTTAGCTTAAAATCTTTCATCATGGATTGTAGAACAAAATTAGTTAATATTTCATATTTTTCAAATTTCAAGTCAAATCTTTTACTTTTCATTCTTTCTTCACCATCTCAGCTAAAGCATATCGGCTGTTTGCGTTTAATTTTTTTTTTTCCCCCTTTCACAATCTGTAGATTTTTCAGCTCTATTCAGGTGTCACTTTAATTGCAATTTCCACCGCTATTCATTACACACAGAGTGATGTGTTTCAGGTGGGGTGTAGTTTTAATTGCAATTATTCACGATCAAAACTGGTTCCACTGCACCAATTTAATCGAGATTAATTGCGGCTGATCACCATCAATAGCATCAAGTTGTGTTAATCGATTTAAATGCATGAAGTGAGATGCAGCGTCATGTGATTGATGCACCTTGATGTGATTAATCGTGCTTGTCATGAATCTGGGTTTGGAGGCCAAACCCGATTCTGACTCACTGTTATGCTTTGACCTAGTTTCCCCCTGACCGCTCGGGCACGTCCCCTCCTCCTGTCAGCTGCACTGTCACGGGTGCTCACACATACACATCCACCATTCACTCTCATTCACACACCAGATGCCAATCAGTTCTGCCCACGCATTTTCACACTGGCAATCTCTTTCCTTGTTAGCTTCTGGAGTATATGTTTGCCATGCCAGAGGAAAGAGATTGTCGGGGCATTCACCCTCATTCATGGCAGCAACCCCTCTGTGAATGACGTTCCACTCCCTTCACTTACTTAGCCCGACATCGCCAGACGATCAATCCCTGGGTGTTCGCGGCTGCCTCCGCATCTCTATCCCTTCCTCCAGACTGCACGGTTAGCCCCGGATAGCTCCAGTCCTGTAAGTGTTTCTGCCTTTTCTCCTGTGTTAGCAGCCCTGCAGAACTAGGCTGTTTCGCCTTTCCTATTTCGTGCGCTAAGCAGCCTTGCAGCACGAGGCTTTGTTTTGTCCAGGCTGTAGAGCATTCGGCAGGCACTCTGTTTGTTTGATGGCCAACTCTGTCATTGCATCTCCCTGTATTCCTGTGTGTTCTGGCCCCGGATTATGAGCTGCATTTTGGTGTGCAATAACTGAGTTTGACACATCTTTAATGTCCTTGCTTTCGACTTTAATGCATCAAACACCGTAAAGACTGAAACATATCAAACACAAGAAATATTATTTCAGCTGTGGACACAAAATTCTAGTATTGCAGAAATTAAATCATACTGCATACACACAAATGTAAACATTTATGATCTCAAATTGATAGATTTTTTAGGTTTACTGAGTTGTTGCAAGAAAGCTACCAGCAAAAATTATGCAGCATTTACTGTAAACAAATACAGATTATCAAATCCACATTTAAAAATTGTATGGCTTGTGCACATCAGATTTTCATATTAGAAACACACACAAAAGTTTCTATTCTTTGGACATGTGCATATTCAAACAACCATCATTAAACTTCAGAGTTAAACATTTCACTAACCACTTTGCCGGGTTGCAGCCTTCCGAGGGCAGAAATTCCTTGCAGGCTCTCACATTTTGTCTGCAATTAATAGCCCGGAATAAATACCTTGTAAATTGGTATTTCAGCTAATTTAAAGTCAAGATGTCAATTCAAAAACATAACAATAAAATTGACTAGAACTAGGCATCCAGTAAATAATGAAGGATTGCCAGATTTGCACTTCTAAAAACTACCAAGGCCATGCAAGCCGGAAGTTGTAGCAGTGACTGACCAGAATAATACTGCATTTACTTCAAGTCAAAAATACATCCCTATTCACAGAATGAAGCTTCAAAAATTACTTTTTCACAACTATTACAGTTTTTGCACATGCATGGAGACTAGGTGAAGGGTTACATAGGCATGGATTACCACTGACAGTCACATGGTCTAGTCACACTTCAACAAACTTCAAAAATATCATCATCTCTCAAACAACCTACAAAATATTGGGTAGATAATTGGATATGAGGGATTATTTCATCATTATGACAGTTTCACCCTACCTGGGCTGAGGTAAGCAGCTGGATGGCTTTGGATTTTTGCTTTAGCCAGCCATGCTCAATCCATCTGTTGTCGTATTCTGCTGGGCAGGAAGTCTCAAAATCGTCTACTTCCTGTTGTGAATAATACTTATACCTCATGTATTTTTGATGACAAATTATTTCAATAATTTTTAAATCTCAAAGGACAAATTTACAAACCTAGGTTTTAAAAAAATATGGAGGGAATAAAAAAATGGTAGGGAGTTCCCAAGGGATTCCCCAGAGGTCAAAGGTCATTTCCATGTTGGGGGTTCCCCCAGACACAAAGTAAACAACTTTGACTGGCACACAGAGCCAGGCTGTGAGTATATATACCTGCCAAAACAAATCTTTGGGAGGCATTGCTGTACAACCAAAAGTCAAATACTGGAAAGGATGTCACTGTTGACATATATAGCAGGGAAATTACAACAGTCACAAGAATTGCCATGTTTCTCACATGGATCAAACAAACACAGCTGCTGCCGTTACACTGTGGTAGACTTGAACTGTACTTGGCGATATCTGGACTGGTTATTTCCTTTGTGTTATTAATAAACGTACACCATCTACTCTCGCTCTTGGGTTTTCAATCTCTCTCCCGTGCGTCAAGCCATGTCGGTCATGGTTTGTGACAGTGCTCAACTACTTTTAATTGCGATTAAAGTGACACCACTAAAAACCTACCTGGCCTTAACTTCAAATGTGGTTAGATCTTTGTAAAGAATTTTGAAAGCGGAGCTTTTAAGAGAGATAGGACAACAGCTAGATCAGTATCAATTTTCTTACTCGAACATTCGCAGTACGAGTGATGCAATCTCTACAGTCGCACACTTAATTTTGAAACACTTAAAAGTCCTACAACTACAGTGGTGTGAGAAAGTGTGCTACTGTTGTACTGAAAAAGTGCCCCCTTCCTGATTTCTTTTTTTTTTTTCCCCCTTATGTTTGTCAGATTTAAATGTTTCAGATCAAACAAATTTAAATATTAGATAAAGATAACACAAGTAAACACAAAATGCAGTTTTTAAATGAAGGTGTTTACTGTTTAGATTAGATTCAACTTTGTCATTACACATGTATGAATACAAGGTAACGAAACACAGTTTAGCATCCAATCAGAAGTGCAAAGGACAGCAGTGCAGTATATACGGTAATTAACAGTATGTGCAATTTAAGCAAATATATGCAGCAGTGCAGAAAGTTAAGAGTACTGTTATGTGCAAATAATGTACAATAAGTTAGATGGGCAGTTATGTACAGGTGAGGATGGTAAGAGATGATGGTAAGAGAGTCAGCGGGGAACTAAGTTCAATAACGTGACAGCTGTTGGAAAGAAACTGTTCCTAAACCTGCTGGTTCTAGTCCGAAGGCTTCTGAAACGCCTTCTGGAGGGGAGAAGCTGGAACAGTCCATGAGCAGGATGGTTGGAGTCCCTAAGAATGCCGCGTGCCCGGTGCAGACATCTTTTCCTGTAGACGTCCTCTATAACTGGAAGTGGAGTCCCTGTGATGCGTTAGGCGGTTTTCACCACACGCTGCAGCGCCTTACGGTCAGCGACAGAGCAACTCCTATACCAGACTGTGAAACAGTTGGTCAGGGTACTCTCTATCACGCAGCGGTAGAAGTTGCCCAGGATGTCAGTTGACAGATGGTTCTTCTTCAGTGTCCTCAAGAAGAAGAGGCGCTGATGGGCCTTCTTGATCAGGCTGGTGGTGTTAACTGACCAGGACAGGTCCTCCGAGATGTGGGGGGGGGGAAGATGTTAAGGGAAAAACATTGAAACCTACATGGCCCTGTGTGAAAAAGTGACTGCCCCCTAAACCTAATAACTGGTTGGGCCACCCTTAGCGGCAACAACTGCAATCAAGCCTTTGCAATAACTGGCAATGAGTTTTTTTATAGCACTGTGGAAGAATTTTGGCCCACTCATCTTTGCAGAATGGTTGTAATTCATCTACATTGGAGGGTTTGAGCATTAACCACCTTTTTAAGGTCATACCACAGCACCTCAATTGGATTCAGGTCAGGACTTTGACTAGGCCACTCCAAGGTCTTCATTTTGTTTTTCTTAAGCAATGCAGAGGTGGACTTGCTGGTGTGTTTTGGATCATTGTTGCAGAATTCATGGTTCCATTTACCACAGCAAGTCTTCCAGGTCCTGAAGCAGCAAACCAGCCCCAGACCATCACACTGCCACCACCATATTTTACTGTTGGTGTGATGTTCCTTTTCTGAAATGCTGTTTTTGTTTTTTTTTCCCCTTTCATGCCGGATGTAATGGGACACACACCTTCCAAAAAGTTAAACTTTTGTGTCGTCAGTCCACAGGGTATTTTCGCAAAAGTCTTGGGGATCATCAAGCTGTTCTCTGGCAAACTGAGATGAGCCTTTGTTCTTTTTGCTCAGCAGTAATTTTTGTTTTGGAACTCTGCCATGCAGGCCATTTTTGCCCAGTCTCTTTCTTATGGTGGAGTCATGAACACTGACCTTAACTGGGGCAAGTGAGGCCTGCAGTTCTTTGAATGTTGTTGTTGGGTCTTTTGTGACCTCTTGGATGAGTCGTCGATGCGCTCTTGGGGTAATTTTGGTCAGCCGGCCACTCCTGGGAAGGTTCACCACTGTTTCATGTTTTTGCCATTTGTAGATAATGGCTCTCACTGAGGTTCGCTGGATTCCCAAAGCTTTAGAAAGGGCTTTATAACCTTTTTGCAGACTGATAGATCTCAGTTACTTTGTTTCTCATCTGTTCCTGAATTTCTTTGGATTGCAGCATGATGTCTAGCTTTTGAGGATCTTTTGGTGTACTTCATTTTGTCAGGCAGGTCTTATTTAAGTGATTTCTTGATTGAGAAGGTGTGGCAGTAATCAGGCCTAGGTGTGGCTAGAGAAATTGAACTCAGCTTTCCAAAGATGTGCTAAACCACAGTTAATTTATACTTTAACAGGGGTGGGGGTGGGCCACAACCCCCCCCCCCCCACAGGACCATGTAGGTTTGGATTTTTTTTTTTTAATCCTTAATAAACACCTTCATTTAAAAACTGCATTTTGTGTTTACTTGTGTTATTTTTGTCTAATACATAAATTTGATGATCTGAAACATTTAAGTGTGACAAACATACAAAAAAAAAAGAAAAAAAGCTGCATTTCCGTTCTTCCAGTACAGACACAGCCGCGAACAGAAAGCCAAAGGCGTGTTTGATTGGTTTAGATTTGATTGACCTCTCATTCGACTAAAAAGAGCCTTGAATTGGGTTTCTGAAACCTTGAAGAACCAATGACTGAAAACCTAGCAAGAAGGACCTGCCTACCAATGACCACAAATACAATGAGCCAATTGAAGCAGAGAAGTTCGATGATTGCAACGCGTGTGTCCCCATGTGTAAAATAAGCCACTGGGTCACATTGAGACCTGTGTGTAACGGTAGCATTAGCCAGTTTTTTTTTTTTTTATTATATATTACTACTGTTCTTATTTGTTTTGAAAAATGGTTCGCAAAAACCGCAATCATGGAAGCGGAGATAGTTTGACCGGGTCGGGTGACCAGAACCACGAGTCCGTAACAACCGGACCAGCTTCATGTTCGTCTGACAATGAGGAACAGATGTTCGCCAATGACACTGCTGTTGTGGACAGGTAAGTGTTATAAGCTAAATTATTCTTTATCAATGAAAATAGTAATAAAAATGACTTTTGACCGATCGGTAATTACAACGGTCCGTCATGGCCACAAGTTTTTTTGTGCGCCGAGCTCCTCTGTAGTGTGGGGGGGTGGGGAGTTGTTATCCTCTACATTGCAGATATTTTAGTATAATTTTTATTGCACTGTAGGTTATTTTTTCGTTGTAAAAAAAAAAAAAAAAGGCCACACTGCGGCGGATAATAAAAAATATAGCAGCGATGCTGTGGTTTTAAGTGGAGCTTTATTATATCATCCAGCTGTCACGAGCTCCGCTCCCGGCGCCGTGCATGCGCGCCGGGAGGGAGCCCACGGCTCTCAGAGAAGGAGGACACAAAGTCTGTGTCCAGCAGCAGCAGTTGCAGGATCAGAAAGAGAGAGTGAGAGAGTTTGCATTACAGAGTTGCAGCATATATACTCAACTACAACAATACATCAAAGGGCATTCCCCAGCAGTTGGCATGATCAAAGAGATAACAGAACAGGCTTGAGACATTTGCATTTGAGAGACATATTGATCTCAGTCCCTAGGTTACAGTAAGGACAGGACGCATGAGCACAATGCATGAAAGGCAACATTAACATCACAGAAGTGAGCCAGAAGAAACGAGTCTGTCTGTAGACATTAATACACATTTCACTGTTCTGTTAATTGCTCTAGCCGAGCGCTGTGTCTGACCGGTCTGTTTGTGGGGGTTTACAACAAAGCACATCTACATATTGATCTCAGCCTCTAGGTCACAGTGAGGACAGGACACATGAACACTATACATGCGTGGCACATTGCATCACAATACATGCGTGGCACACTGCATCACAATACATGCGTGGCACACTGCATCTCAGTAGTGCAGCGGGAAAAACCGAGACAAGAGAGCTGAGTGTCCTGTGTGTTGTGTGTGTGTGGGGGGGTTGAATCAACCCGCCACACGCTCCCCCCCAGAGGGCACGGCAGGAGGCCGAGACCTCGATAATCCATCTGTGGGCGCGAGCTGTGGGAGAAGCTCGCTGCAGGCGGAGGGGGAGGGAGGGGAGGGGTAGTAAGTGCCGGCAGGGGTGGTGAAATTGTCCGAGCCACGCAAAAATTGCTTGCTGCTCCGCGACGTCGAGGGGCTGTCCCTTTGCGCGTGTGGAGATCACAAGAAGAAAAATTTTCTCTGACTCCTCTCGTGGCCATGAAGAAAAGCAGGAGCGGCTGTAAGAAAAAAAAAAAAAAAGAAACAAAAGCAGAGGGACTGGCGTGTTGGCTTTAGGTGCAGGAGCAACCCCAAAGCCCCCCGGGAACAGCTGACGGCTGAAATCCCTTTGTGCCGTGGCTGAGACTATTAGAAAATCCAGTGGCGAGCTGCGTGCTTGCTTCAGGTGAACGAGCAGCCCTGAAGGTTCCGAGGGTGGCGATCGGGCCATGTGCAGCGGCGGAGGACGATGGCGGTCTCTGTAGCCTTTATTGCCCCGTGCGTGGTGTGACGTCCTTGTAACTCCCCGGTGCGTGCGCGGGGGTTCCGTGCTTGGGTGGGCCGCTGGAGTGGCGAGTCAGGGTGCAGAATCTTGGTGAGATCGGCGCAGACGGCGCCGATAAAATCCAGGTTGAGCTGTGGCTGCAGATTGGCCATGGTGCGTTGGAGCGGTGAGAGGAAATAGACGATCTTTTGTCCCTCAGGCTCGTGCAGATGCGTTGGAGTGGTGGGAGGGAATAGACGATCTTTGTTCCTCAGGCTCGGGTAGATGAGTAGGCTCGCTAAGAGGGAGGAGTAGCGGTGAGAGGGAGAAAACGTTCTGTGTCCCTCGGCTGGTCCAGCGTGGACGTCCCGATCTCAGGCGAGGGTCGCGCCATGACGTTTTCTGCAGTTTTCCCGGTCATGGGTGATGTCCGGAGAACAGCTCGCCTGTGTTGGCTCCGCGTCGAGGTCTCCCTGAAGCCGAAGGGAGAACAGCTCGTTTGCGCCAGGCTGCTGTGTTCGCTGGCAGCGTGTTCTTTTCTGCCCTCAGGTCATGGTGCGTTGGGGCGGCGAGAGGGAGGAGACGTCTTGTGTCCCTCGGCCGGTTCAGCGTGGATGTCCAGACCGGAAGGCTGTGTCGCACAAAGCATGTGCATCTCAGGGATACCAGTGCGGCGGATAATAAAAAATATAGCAGCGATGCTGTGGTTTTAAGTGGAGGTTTATTATATCATCCAGCCATCACGAGCTCCGCTGTGTCTGACCAGTCTGTTTGTGGGGGTTTACAACAAAGCACATCTACATATTGATCTCAGCCTCTAGGTCACGGTGAGGACAGGACGCATGAACACTATACATGAATGGCACATTGCATCACAAACACATGCGTGGCACATTGCATCTCAGTAGTGCAGCGGGAAAAACCGAGACAAGAGAGCTGAGTGTCCTGTGTGTTGTGGGGGGGGGGGGGGTTGAATCAACCCGCCACAACACATTTTTTACGTGGCATGTTTCTTTGTGTGTGGGGGGCTTGTTTGTTCATTCATTCATGAATGAACAAACAACCCCCTACCACACACAGCCCTGAGTGTCACCTTTCATTAGAGCCCGAGATGAAGCTTCTATGTTGAAGCATTCAAAAGCTATAGACGTTTTTCCAAACTGTGCCATTTGGCACAGTTCAAAAACGCCTGGGAACAACCTAAGAAAAAAGCTGTGTAATATATTCATTTTTTGTGGTATTATTACAAAATTTTGACCTCAACTTGATAACACTTGGCTCTACATTTCCGTTGCATTTTCCAGCCAGTATCTGACAGGTGTGTGTTATTTGCAAGCATTTGTATCAAAAAAAACAAACAAACAAAAAAAAAAAAACCCAGGCGAACTTTATTTTCTTCAAATTCAGTATGTTTAGATGACTGTTACTCAGTGGCAGGAGCACTTAGAGAGATTATGACTGTTTTGCCAAAAAATTCAAAGTGTTTTCTTTTAAATGAGACCAACCCCATGAAGATGCTGCAAAGGGTTGAAGAACAGCTTTTGATTTACTTTGGGTATGTTATTTTTAGGCGTTTTTAGGGAAACTGACCAGAGTTCAAGGGGTTAAATGCAAATCCTTTTCTAATCAAATGGTACTCTGTTTCTTTCTAATATAAAAGGTGAGATTTAACTTAACGTTCTCTGAGGAAACGATATGTGGTACAGGGGTGCCTCACACAAATGATTGTGTCAGCTCACAAATTAATCAATTTGTAATTTAGTATTCAGAAGACACCATTATACTTAGCCTGCTTACAAAGGATTCTGATATCAGGAGCCCAACATTGAGAGTGGACAAGTTTGTCGAATGGTATGATGAAAATGATTTGCAAATTAACATGAGTAAAACTAAGGAGATCATAGTTGATCCCAGTTCTATTGGAGATCATGCTGCAATTGCGATACTATATCGAGCAGGTCACCTCCTATAAATACTTGAGTGTACAGGTGGATGGGGGGGGGGGTGAGCTGGCATATGCAGGTGATCAATATCTGTGCAAAAATTCATCATCATTTACATTTTTTGTGAAGACTTAGAATATTTGGGGTTAGTGGAAATATGATGTTTTTTTTATAGGGCTAGCATAGAGTCTATCTTAAAGTATGGCATCACTAATTCGTTTGGAAATTTAACTGTTAAGTATACATCTCAAATTTATAGGCTGATCAAAATGGCAGGGAAGCTCACGGGTATGTCGACACCTCCGACCATTTCCCAAGTAATTTTTGATCAGTCAGCTATAAGAAAAGCTCGTAAAATCTTATCTGATCCCATTCATGTGCTAAATTCAGAGTATGAGTTAGTGAATTCTGGTAGGAGATATAAGGTACGTCTGTGTCGCTATAACAGATATAAATATTAATTTATTCTTCAGTCAATTAAACTAATTAATGAAATTGGTTAGAGTGTGTGTGAGTGTGTGTGTGTGTGGGGGGGTTGAATGTTAAATGTATGATTTTGAAACATGAATTGTAACAGTGTAATATTGTTGATGTGTTGTATGCACTTGTTATGCAGGTGGCCCCTTGCTCTGAAGCAAATTTCATCTTTAGAAGACAAGTAAACGAAACTTTAACCTTATGTGACAAATTAATTGCCCCCCCCCATTTTATCATGAATTAACTGTGATTAACCACATTTTTTGTAAAGCTGAGTTCAGACTCGCTAGCCACACCCAGTCCTCATTACTTCCAGACCTGTTGAATCAAGAAATCACTTAAACAGAACCTGTCTGACAAAGTGAAGTAGGCTGAAAGATCTCAAAGAGCAATACATCATGCCACGATCTAACGAAACTCAAGAACAGATGAAAAACAAAAACCCAGAAGAACATCAGAAGAACTGCAGGCCTCACTTTTCTCAGTTTGGACACTGGTCCATGATTCAGCATTAAGAAAGAGACTGGACAACATTTGGTAGAACACATCTTGATGATCCCCAAGACTTGTGGAAAATATTCTGTGGAATGACAAGACAAAAGTTGAACTTTGTGGAAGGCGTTTCGTCCCGTTACATCTGGCATAAAACTAACAGCATTTCATAAAAAGAACATCATACCGACAGTCAAACATGGTGTTGGCAGTGTCATGGTCTGAGCTTGTTTTGCTGCTTCAGGACACGGACGACTTGCCGTAATTGATGGAACCATGGATTCTGCTCTCTACCAGAAAATCCTGAAGGAGAATGTCCAGCCATCAGTTCATGACCTCAAGCTCAAGCCCTCCAATGTGGTTGAATTAAAACAATTCTGCAAAGAACAGTGGTCCAACATTCCTCAACACCGATGGAAAAGACTCACCGCCAGTTATCACAAATGCTTTATTGCCACCAAGGGTGGCAAAACCACTTATTAGGTTTAGAACGCAATTAGTTTTTCAAATAGGGCCAAGAAGGTTTGGATAGCTTTTTTCCTCATGTCTGTAGACTGATGTGATTCCAGACCAGGTATAAAATACCTCTAGAGTGGGTTCCAGAAATACAAATGGCACAGAAGACCCAAGAAAATGTGGACCAGTCAGTAAGCAGCCAAAGATCTTGTCATGCATGGACTGGGATTGAGGAGCCAAGTGGACCTTTACTCATAGTGTACAGGGGGCTGAAAAGTTCATAGTGGACAAATTTGGCCAAATGTGGTTTATTTTTCAACATTGTCTCACCTTCAGTCCATACACTTCTTTGGTGTTGCAGCGCCTGGATCCCTGTGGTTGAAAAATAAACCACATTTGGTCAAATTTGACCACTATGAACTTTTCAGCCCTCCCTCACATGAGAGGTTTCACTGAGATAGAACCAGCAGGTGATTTGAGGGGGTGGGTGGGGGGGATCCCCCTCGTCAGCAAAATGACTCCAAAAATTACCAACTTTTCCTCATAGATTTGCAAGGTTTTTTTTTTAATTAAATTTGCAAATTTTTTCCCCCCATATATTTGCTATTTTTTTCCTTGTAGATTTTCAAATATATTTGCAACTTTTTGTCACGGTGGCCCTCGCGAGCCACCTATAAGACGCACACAAGTCCACCAGTGAGTTTTATTACGGTGAAAAAGGTGTTTACACAAGCTGCTGAGCTGATGACAGAGTCCTTGCAGAACAGGAAGGATAGGGCAGTAAAGCACACTACAGGTCCAGGGCAGGAAACAGTCACACACAGACAAGCTAGGTAATAATTGCACTCGGACTGCTAAGCAGGGACTTACAGCACAAATTACACCGGAGGGAATAAGGCTATACAGCTCACTTACTAGTGCCGGTGAAAAGACGGTCAAGCCCTTAAGCAGCCGAGGTGAAGATAGTCCAGGCATCCGTGACGATGAGTGAACAGAATAACGATCAGTTTAACGATCCATGCGATCAGATTCGTGACCATTAGCGATCAGACACTGCTGCGTCTTAATGACGCTAGCACACAGCTTAAATAACCCAGGGACTGATGACAGATGACACACAGCTGACCGACCGTTGACAGGTGGAAACCCCTCCGAGCACTTTCACAATAAGAGCCCGGAGAGGCCAAAATACCGCCCGCAGCTGTCAAGGCCGGCAGCGAGACATAACTTTAACCCGAGCGCGATGAGAACCGACGCTCGGGTCATAACACTTTTTTTTACAAAAATTGCAGTTTTTCTTGTAAATTTGCAAATTTATTCTTGTAAATTTCCAACTTCTTTTTTTGCAACTTTTGTCATAAATTTGCAACATTTTCACATAAACTTGCAACTTTTCTCATAGAATTTGAACAGGGTTTTGTTTTTTGAAAATTTTCATTTTTTCCCTCTAAATTTGCAACATTTTTCTTGTAGATTTTCAACCTTTTCACATAAATTTGCAACTTTTTTTCCCCCCCAAAATTGCGATTTTTTTTCTTGTAAATTTCCAACTTTTTTTTTAGATTTGCAACAGGTTGTTTTGTCAAAAATATGCAAACCTTTTCTTGTCAATGTGCAATTTTCTTGTAGTTTTTTTTTTTTTTTATTTAAGTTTTTGTAAAGGGTATACAGGTCGTTACAGCAATGCAGTGTTTACATTTTCATCACATGTTCCCTTATTTTCTGATATCTGACAACATTGGAAGATTAATTCTTACAACACCCCTTTTTTTTTTTTTTAAAGTGAAAGAAAAAGTGAAATTAAAGAGAAAAAAAAAACAAATAACAAAAAAAAAACAAACAAACCAGTAAAAAACAAACAAAAAGAAAAAGTAAGTAAATAAAGATAAAAGAGCATCTGAAGTAGCGTTGGAACAAAGAGCGGAACCATTATTGAAATGGTATTTGTCAAAGATTAGATCTAATGGAAGACACATATGCGGTCCAGGGTTGCCAAAAGTTCATGAACCCATCCATGTCCTGTCTCAGTGCGAATGTCAACTTTTCCATCGAGTAAATGTCTTGGATCACGTTAGTCCAATCTTCAGGTGTAGGACAGTCCTTCAACATCCATTTTTTAGTTAGAGCTTTTTTGCTTGCCAATATTAAAACATTGAATAAGTATTTTTCTCCTCGTCTTTCCAGTGAGTCCGGTAGTAAACCCAAATACAAAGTTACAAAAGAAAAGGGAACTGTAATTTTGAATATTTTCCCCAATATTGTCTGTACCTTGGTCCAATATTGGTGGATAACTGGGCATGACCAAAACACATGAAAATGATTTGCAGTCTTTTCACCACACAAGCGCCAACAGTTCAATCCCTTATGGGTAAATTTGTTTTGTGCAGGTGTTCTGAAAAATCTTGCCAAGTTTTTCCATCCAGATTCTCTCCACTGCAGGGATGAGGTACTTTTCCATTGCTGTTTATTTAGCTTTTCCCATATTTCCAGTTGTAAAGTGAAATTCCCCTCTTTTTCCCATCTCTCTTTTATATAAGATGTGTTGTCTCCTTTTAAGTCTTGAAGACCTTGGTATATTTTAGAAATGTATCTGATCCCTGGGATCCCTTTATATGCCATTAAGAAGACCTTCAGAACACCTGACTGGGCCCTTTCCAAAACCTCCTTTTTAAGTATATTGTTTATGTGGTGTCTAAGCTGGAAGAACCTGTAAAGGTCTTAATTTATTAGGCCTTGTTTTTTCAAATCTTCAAAACTTCTTAAGATTTGCCCTTTAAAAAAATCGTAATATTTTATCAGCCCTTTCTCCTTCCACTTTTTAAATCTGGTGTCTGTTTTATTAGGAGTAAAGTCCTGATCATAGGCGATCCATTGCAGAAGTCGATAGGGCTCTTTAGTTTGATTCTCTCTGACTATCTTAAACCAAATTTTTAGCGGGGTCTCTATCCACGGGTTAGTGTTATTCAAAAGCTTAGGTAAGACATTGTTCCCTATTATCGCCTGTAGGGGGATGTCACTTGTTATTTGGCATTCGATCTCCTTCCATTGTGCAGTGTAGACTGGGTTACATATCTCTACTAAAGTTTTGATTTGTGCGGCTTTAAAGTAGTCCCTGATATTTGGCAGCGCGAGCCCACCTTTGTCTTTGTTTAGCTGTAGGGTTCTATATCTGATTCTAGGTCTCTTGCCCTGCCATATGAATCTTGAGATCCTTCTGTCCAGCTCCTGCCATGTTTTTTTGGGAGGTTCTACCGGTATTGTTTGGAAAAGGTATAGAAGACGTGGAAGTATATTCATTTTGACTGCTTCAATTCTTTGTGCAGTACCCAAGAATGGTATCATATTCCATCTTGCTAGGTCAGATTTTATTTTTGTCACCAGTGGATCATAGTTTAGTGATATAATTTTGTTGAGTTGTTTCGGGATATTGACCCCCAGATATTTCATAGATTCCAACTCCCAGTTAGTTTTGAGTTTGCTTAGTGAATAATGATTTGGGTCATAGTTGAATGTTAAAACTTGGGTTTTATGCATATTTAATTTGTACCCCGATAAATCTCCATACTCTGAAAAAACTGAGGTTAGTTCTGGTAAAGAAGTGTCCGGCTGCCCTAGGTATATTAAAATGTCATCAGCAAAGAGTGCTATTTTATGTTCCTTCTGACCAAGTGTAATACCTTGAATTTTTTGGTTTTGTCTTATCCATTGGCTCAGAGGTTCTATGAAGATTGCAAAGAGCAGTGGAGACAGGGGGCAGCCCTGACGACATCCTCTTTCCAGTTCAAAAGATGATGATAAATTACCGTTAATCCTTATTTTAGCTGTTGGTTTTTTATATAATGCCTGTATAGTTCTAATGAAGTTGTTATGAAAATTGAAACTGGATAAGATTCTATATAGAAAAGACCAGTCAACCGAATCGAATGCTTTTTCAGCATCTAATCCCAATATGACTGCATTTAAGTTATATTTTTTTATATGATGAATTATGTGTAAAGTGCGTCGAATGTTGTCTTGTGTCTGTCTTTGTCTTATAAAACCTGTTTGGTCTAAATGAATTAGGTCTGTCAGTATATTTTCTAACCTTTTGGCAAGGATAATGGTAAAAAGCTTATAGTCCTGATTTAGTACACTGATTGGTCTGTAGTTGGAGCACTCTAGTTTATCCTTTTCAGGTTTAGGTATAACTGCAATGACCCCTTCTCTCCAGGAGGGGGGGATTTCCCCTGTGTGGAGGACATAATTAAATGTTTTCAGGAGGAGAGGAGATAGTTGCTGTTTAAAGGTTTTGTACCACTCTGCTGTATAGCCATCTGCTCCTGGGGATTTGTTAGCTTTAAGTTTCATAATTGCTTTTTCCAATTCTTTAGGATGTATTTCTGACAGTAGTGTTTTATTTTGTGACTCCGTAAGTTGGGGAAGGTTTAATGTGTTTAGGAATGCCTCGGATGCGTTTTTATGTTTTTTGTGGGAGTATAAGTTCTTATAGTAATTCTCGAAGTTTTTAAGAATATCCTGAATTCTGAATTTTATTTCCTTTGATACTGGGTCTCTGATTTTGTAGATTGCTCTTTCTGTTTGATGTTTCCTCAATTTATAGGCTAGCAATTTTGCCGATTTGCTGCCTGCTTCATAGTATTTTTGTTTCAGAAATGTAAGTTTCTTCTGGATTTCTATTGTGTAGATCTCATTTATTTGGTTTTTAATTTCCTTAATCTTGAGCGAGTCAGTAGAATGAGTGTTGCCTTTGTGTTCTTTTTCTAGGTTCCTAAGTTCTGACTCTAATGTGGATAGTTTTTCTTGTCTTAGTTTCTTTTGGGTTGCCAGTTTTGCAATAATCTTTCCTCTTATTACAGCTTTACATGCATCCCACAGTATTAAAGGGGATACTTCTCCATTATCGTTATCTTCCAAATATCTGAGAATATCTGATTCCAATTCATCTTTCAATGGTCCTTTCAGGACATTTGAATTTAACCTCCAAGAAAATGTATTATTTGTGTATTTTTGGATATTTAAGTCCATGTAGATCGGACTGTGGTCGGAGAGATCCATCAGTCCTATTTTACATGTTTTTACTCTTCCAATGTCTCTATTAAACATAAAAAAATAGTCAATCCTTGAGTAAGATGAATGTGGAGTTGAGTAAAATGTATAGTCTTTTACACTGGGGTTGAGTTCCCTCCACACGTCACAGATTCCCAATTCTTTTAGTAGCATCCGAGTCTTCCTGTTTTGGGTGTTATTTTGATGTGGGGAATTACCAGAAGCATCCCAGTATGGATTCAGTCTAAGATTGAAGTCCCCACCACATATCACTAAACCTTGAGCTTTAGTTATCATTAGGTCGAATACATTTTTATAAAATTTCCAGTTAGCCCCTGGGGGAGCATACACATTCAGCAGGGTGATATCTTCTCCCTCTAGCCGCCCAGTTACCAAACTGTATCTCCCTTCTTTATCTTTGTGTTCTGATTTTTTTTCAAATGTAATTTTGGTTGATATCAATGTCGCTACTCCCCTCCTCCTCCCTGATTTATATGAAGATGAAGAGATCATTTTAAACCCTTGTCTACTGAGTTTATTGTGTTCCACGTCTGTTAGGTGGGTTTCTTGTAAAAGTATTATTCCTGCTTTGTCTTTTTTCATTTTGCCTAGAATCTTGGATCTTTTAACTGGATTCAGGATTCCTTTTACATTATATGAAATTATTTTGGTTACACCCTGTTTCTCCATTGTGTTGTTTTGTTTAGTATAACTGTGTGGTGGCCCTCTTTTGTGCTACTCAGAAACTGAAAGAACATTAAAAACAAGAAAAACATTAAGAACATAGTGTAAAAAACTTTAAAACAAAAAGCTGTCATAAGAACTTCCTGAGCTGAGGTCTTTTTAAAGACCCTGTAAGAGCCTTGATGGAGTGAAGGCTCTGAGGGAAATTCCTCAAACTCTGTTACGTGTTGAGGGCCCTCTCTTACCACTGAAAGTAGTCCATGCTTTTAACGTGAGTTTCAGAACCCAATCCAAACTTGTAATGATTTTTTTTTTTTTTTTCCTTTTATGCCTAAACCCTGTGAAATTGTGTGCACCCTCCCACCCCCATCACATCAAACATTCACGCAAAAACAGTATTTGTTAGTATGAGGAGAACATGTGGATTATTGTCACATTTCTATTTTAACAAGTTTTTTTTTTTTTTTATTACAAAGACTTATTTGTTTCAAATAATATGATTGTTCCATGAAATGTTTTACCACATGCTGAATATGCATCTCCTTTAATGTTTGTTACCTTGTATGAGGGGGGTTGGATGTGCGGATTGATTCAAGAGAAAAGAAAAAAAAAAAAAAAAAAAAAAAGGTCGCTATTCCAACCTGAGAACGGATAGTTTATCCGCGACGCTCTGGTGCTGGGTTTCCCGCTGTTGGTCCGTGGATTTTGAAGGTCTTTGTGTTGTCCATGTTTGCGCTTTGATCTTCTCACTCGGGTCTGCTGCGGGTTTAAATACCGTTACCGGGAGCCCTCTTTTCGCCATGTCAGCTGATGCTTCTTCCGCCGAATTATAGAGACACGTTTCATCGCCGTAGAAGACCCTTAACTTTGCAGGAAATGGTGTCTGAAAGCGCAATTTCTTCTCTCTTAACACCTTTTTCGCGTCATTGTATTCCCTGCGCTTTTTAAGGACCTCCGGGGCGTAATCGTGTTCCACGTAGACTTTTCTCTCCTGGTGCATAAATCCTTTTTTCTGCCAGGCCAGTCTTACAACCTCTTGTTTTATTTTGAAATTGGAAAATCTTACCAACACCGAACGTGGGGGCGCTTCCGCCGCCGGCCTAGCGGCTAATGAACGATGTGCCTTTTCTATCTTCAAGTCGGTGGTTTGTGGAATATCCAATTTCTCTCTTAGTAAGGATTCCACGCATTCTGCCATTGAGTTAAAACCATTTTCGGTTCCTTCTATCAGACCATGAATTCTTATGTTGTCTCTTCTTTGTTTTCCTTCTTGGTCGGTTAGCTTAGCCTCTATAGCTGCTTGTCTTTTGCGTAGGTCTAGCACAGAATCTTCGAGCACTTTTATTCGATCCTCTGTTTCCAAGATTCGGTTCTCGGCCTGGTCCACTCTGCTGTTTGTCCTTTTCAATTCTTCTCTGAATTCCCGAAATTCGGCCGTAACATCTCGGCGAAATCGTCGTAGCTCCTCAAATAGTGATTTCAGGCTAACCCTTTTGTTAGCTATCACCAGTTCCTCGTCTTCTGAACGGAGATCTTCCAGTTCGGATTCTCCGGCCGATACGTGTCCTGGCCTGGAGAATTTCAGTTTCTTCTGTTTTCCTTTAGACATGATGATTTTGTCTTTTGATTTTCACTCCTCCAAAAATCCGTTAAGTTTGATTTTCAAGGTGTTATCCTGGATTGGGTCTGAGAACTTCAGTGTTAAGCTGCAGTCGCCATGGCGTCCAGACCGGAAGTCCAATTTTCTTGTAGTTTTGAAACTTTTTCGCATTATTGTGCAACTTCTCAACAAATTTCAGATTTTTTCTTGTAAATTAGCAAATTTTTCTCTTGTAAATTTCCAACCGTTTTCTCTCAGATTTGCAGCTTTTTTCTCATAAATTTGCAACATTTTACACATAAATTTGCAACTTTTTTTCCCCTCATAGATTTGCAACAGGCTTTAAAAAAAATTGTAAATTCTTTTCCTATAAATTTTTGACTTTTTTGTTGTAGATTTGCAACTTTTTCACATAAATGAGCAAGATTTAAAAAAAAAAAAAAAAAAAAGTACAATTTTTTTCTTGTAAATTTGCAACTTCTCAGATTTGCAACAGTTTATTTTTCAAAAATTTCCAATTTTTTCCTCATTAATTTGCAACTTAATTCTTCTAGATATACATTTTTTCCTTGAAGATTTGTAACATCTTCACAAAAATTTGCAATTTTTCTAAAAAAAAAAAAAAAAAAAAAAAACGCAATTTTTTTTCTTGTATATAACAAACTTTTCTTTCAGATTTGCAGCTTTTTTTCTCATAAATTTGCAAAATTTTAGCATACATTTGCAACTTTTCATAGATTTGGAACTTCTTTATATTCTATATAAATAAATTGTAATTTGCTACTTTTTAATTTTATCATACTTTTGCAAAAGTCTAACTAATTTACAATTATCCATTATGCTAAATTTGTGATTACCCTCCATCCCCCTTGTTAAAAAAGTAACATTATTGACTTAAATACATAAAAAAGAGAGAGTAGAAATTCTGAGATGAAACTAAATGATAAATCACTTAGAGGTGGAGTACATGCCTTGTTGCCCCTTGAGTGCTATTATGTGTTTTCAACTTTTGATGCATGCGTGTAGCTGGGAAAAAAAAAAAAAAAAAAAAAAAAAAAAAAGGAAAACAAGTCTTTGATCTGGACAGTTCCCATGCCAAGAGATCAACTGATTTGAGATAGCGGTTTAACTGAAAAAGAAAAAAAAAAAAACTTCAAGTGTGAAGTTATTTCAAAGTAATTTCCACACTCATGGCAACTTCTATTTGAGAGCTGCTCTTAGATAAAAAAAAACAAAGTACACAATGACCCCAAAAAAACTTTTAGAACCCGGTCCGCATATTCAACCATCACCACCATTCATCTCATCACCCTCCCACAACCGATTGACTGCGGTGTTAAAACTTGTTTGATCTGCCGTCGATCAGAAAAATTGTCATCTTGTCAGCCGCGACTCTCATATCAGAGCGGCTCCCCCTGCTCGTCTGAAAAGATTCACTTCAAAACACATCAACAGCAAAGGGATGGGGAAATTGTCAAAGTATTGCATCATGATTACAGCAAACTGTGCTCTTCAGAAGATTCATCCATCTAACCAGCTCTTAGGTCTACTCTCCACTCTTCCTTCACTCCCTGCTTCATCACTTTTTGTCTCCAAACACTCGGCCCCTTTTGTTTCCTTACCTGTTGTTCCTTTTTGTGTTTAGGTCAGGGGTATTGCACAATATTGTAGCAAGCGTCACAGCTCAACAGTGAATTGGCTTTGAAAACTCTGAGTTCCTCTAATCTATCACTTTGACTTTAAACTACGATCACAAAGATTCTTACAAACAATGAGTTTGTAAAGAATCTCCCAGTTTCTATGAATTCTGGAGATCACAGACATTCGTGGATGGGGGCATAGTTTCTTATGGCTGCCGTTAAATTTGCAAGAGCAACTTGAGGCATTCTTAAGAAATTAGGTGCTTTTCTGTCGTACGATGGCCCCAGAGCTCTTATGTTCTTTGTAAGGGTGCCTTGGGATCTTCCTACAGCATACTTACTGCCATCTTAATTTTTTTTTTTTTTTTTTTTTTTTGCAGCTCACAGCACTCTCAAGTCATTGGTAGGAAGATCTTATGGCTTTTGGCACATTTTGTCTGCACAAATGTTGCATGAATGATGTACTTCTGCCTTATGAGTGCCTCACTACCACTTTATGGATGCTGTACGAATTTCCATATGAACAGGGATTCTTAAGAGGCCTTCAAGAACAATTTAAGGTGTTCTTGAGGCATACTTATGGCCGACATCTTGTGTAGTTCTTATATTTCCAAAGGCAGTCGTTCAGCTGCCCTATGAGGTTTTTGTTTAGCGTTTGTAGAAATCTTGGACAAGACCAACCTTGCCACGAACTTACAGATGGTCAGCAAATGCTGGATTCTCCAACTGCCGCTTTAAGAAGGCCGTACAAAATGGTCCAAAAATCATTCGTACAGTGTTTGCAGCCGTTCGTAAGGGCATCTGCGGCTGCAGCTTAAGCTGCGAGGGCGGCTCATTAAAGATTTCCCCTGACCCACTTCCAGTTATTGTTGGAGGCTGAAATTGCACATGTATTATAATCCATGTGCAGCTTGATGGTGCAGTGGTTAGCACTGCGGCAGCACAGCAAGAAGGTCACGAGTTCGAGGCCACCCTTGGCCATCGTGGGCTCAATCCCACCTCCTGACCATCGGTGATCCTTTTTTGTGGAGTTTGCATGCTGTATTTTTCTTGTAAGTTTATAACTTTTATCAAGTAATTATTTTTTCCTTGTAAATTTTCATCTCTCTTCTAAATTTTCACTTTATTATAAATTTATGACTCTCATAAATTCACATTTCTCATAAATTTGTGATTTTGTTTTCTTTTAAAGCTGTGACTTTTCTTGTAAATTTGCAAACTTTTGTGTAATTTTGGAACTCTCATAAATTTGCAATTTTTTTCTTGTATATTTTTGCCTTTTTTCCCCCCTCAATCATTTGCTACTATTCTTTTTGTAAATTTGTGACTTTTTCCTTACAAATTTTCATTTTTTTTTTCCTTATGAATTTGTAACTTCTTTCTTGTAATTTTGGAGCCAGTGTTACTGAAACCTACTCACCCCCAATGGGGCCCAGTTGGGTTTAATCGTACCTGTGCCACACGTAAAGTCCATGTGGGCAAACACAGATGGGGTCAACATGGAACCCACGGGAAAACCCGCCTGGGACCCATAAGACAGCCCAGATTTAACCTATAGTGGGGCCCACACATGGGCATGCTGGCTGGGTTAACGTATTTAACAGAGCAAGAGCCAAAGCGGAGATTCAGCTCTTGTCTTCAGTGCTTCCTTTGCTTCTTTAACCATCTGTGATTCTGCTTTCCTCCTTCCTCATCACTGGTGTGGACATTAGCATGCAGAGCCTGTGGTGAGTGGAGCCACCAGACCGCACAGACATGTTGTGTGAACCAGAACAATGAACCTATTCCGTGATGTACTTATTTGACCTAACAAGGGGTGGAAAGTTAGAAAGTGGGTGTTTTAGAAGGGACTTCATGTGCCTGAGCACTGGACCCATGATTCTGTACATGGGTAAATTATTTGTTTACACCTGCCCTTTTTTACAAAACAACCATACAGAACTGGTGACTGGTAGTTTTTACTACATCCTTCTGCTGAGTTTTGGTTAGCAGCTTGAGTTTTATCTTCTTCACTTTGAACCCCGTAATAAAACTGGAAATGACATTTTAAAGTACTGCAAGGCTCCAAATTGTGTGTAAAATTGAATATGTAAACTCTGCTGGGTTTGGAAAGAATAAAAGGGTGAAAAATAAACAGAAAATATAAAATCTGTGAAAGTTGGAAAGCTAAGGTTAAAAAAAAAAGTAATACTATTCTGAGAGAAACTTAATTAAAAATTTGTTTTTAGGAAGTTATTTGAAGAGAATTACACAATCCTGAGCAAATATTTAAGCATTCCCAGCTTTACTTTGTGAGACATTTCATACAACAGGCCACGCTCTCAAATTTATAGAACCCTGCAGAGACCCCTAAGAGCAAGCACTGCGGCGACACAGGTGAGGAAAAACTTCCCTTTAACGGGCAGAAACCTCAAGCGGAATCATAGCTCAGAGGACGGCCATCCGCCTCGACCAGCTGGGTTGAAAGAAGAGGTAAAAAGTAAGAGGCCTGGCAGTAGCTACATTCAAAACAAAAATAAATACAATTCTACATTAACATTCACAGCCAGACCTTCCAGTATCAAGCCGGGTTAGGCTCCACACGTGGGTGAAGGCCTGGTAGAGGCAACATTTTTGACTATAGGCTTTATCAAAGAGAAATGATTTCAACTTACTCTTGAATAAAGAGAGAGTGTCTGCCTCCCGAACTGAACTGGGGAGATGGTTCCACAGGAGGGGAGCTTGATAACTGAAAGCTCTACCTCCCAATCTACTTCTGGAGACCTTGGGGACCACCAGTAATTTGGATTTTTGGGAGCGCAGAGCTCTGGTTGGATGATAGGGAACTACGAGTTCTTGCAGGTAAGTGTCACGCCGCGCCATTCATCAGCGGCGCCACCTGCTCACGCACCTGCTACTCGTCAGCGGCGAGGGATAAAAGCCGCCTCGCCCTGAAGCCGTAGACTTCATTTCCCTTGCATGGGCTTCTACCACATTCTCTTCAGCATCCTCGTCACCGGTAAGAAAATCGCTTACCTCATCTCTCCAGTCTGCTCCCCTGTGCACAGGTGGATTCCTCGGCGGTGGACAATCCCGTCCCTCGTCTCTCCTCGCTGCTGCACCGAGCCCTGCAGGTGGCTGTCTCCCGGGCTTCCATCCTTGAAGCGCCAGTCATCTGTCCCAACAAGTAAGCTTCTCTCCCTCGCCTATTCTCCTCCTGTGTTGGTGTGTGCTCATCACCCTGTGTCTGATTTCTCCCATAGGGTTGCCGGCTGAACGGTCTCCTGCCTCTGGGTCCGAAGCAGACGCCACCACCAACACATTAACATTCCGCAGACACGCACCCAAACATCCCTGTTGTTAATAAACAGTTTGAACTACCCTGAGCCTGTGTGTGTGTGTCTCCTGAGCCGAACGTTATGTCAGTAAGAAGGAGCCAGACCATTAAGGGCTTTATAAGTTAGGAGTAAAATCTTGAATTCAATTCTACATTTTATTGGGAGCCAATGTAAAGAAGCTAAAACTGTGATCTCTTCTCATCAGGATATGTGCAGCTGCATTCTGAATGAGTTGGAGAAACTTTATGGACTTATTAGGACAACCTGATAAAAGTGAATTACAATAGCCTGGTCTAGAGGTGATAAAGACGTGTACAAGTTTCTCTGCATCTTTATGAGACAGGATGGACCTAATTGTAGTGATATTACGCAGATGGAAGAAGGCAGTCTTAATAGTTTGCTGTATTTGAGAGTTAAAAGACATCTTGGTCAAAGACAGCTCCAAGATTCCTAACAGAGAACTCAGAAGCCAGGGCAATACCATCTAGTGTTATGTTACTAGAAAGAGTACTTCTAGCTTGTTTGGGGCCAGAACAATGACTTCAGTTTTATCTGTATTCAGCAATAGAAAGTTGTAGTTCATCCAAGTTTTAATATCTTTAAGACACTGCTGGAGTGAACCCAAATGGCTGAGATCATCTGGATTGATGGATAAATATAATTGAGTGTCATCAGCATTGTGATGATCCAAACACTGAACTCATCCGCACTTGGGTTATTCAGTATTTTCCCTTTTTCTCCCAGATTATTTTGGTTTGCTTATTATTGTTCTCCCAGGGCTTTTATTGTGACAGCGTCGCGGGCCGGACTTCCAGCTGTCAAAACCGAGCTGGCGCTGTCACAGCTGATCTTGATTTCGGTAATTACATCCCTCCTTTCCTGTTTGGTTCTGTTTCTTTTGTTATCAGTATTTAAGGAAGCATCTGAGGCTCACTCCTCGCTGCGACCTACACCCGTGTACCAGGACTGGAGTCCCGAACCCCGGCTCCAGCCTTTCCTCTGTGTTTGAGCCGTCTTCACTCCAGCACATGCAAGTGTGTATTCTTCAGCATCAGGTTCCGCCCTCACCACGCTCTTACAATTGATGTCTGAGTATTTTATTTTGTATTCTAGTTTAATGTATGTGTTTTGCCCCATGTGGCTCTTTACTTTGTCCTTTCTTTAAGAAAACAAGCAAACTCTCTGTTGGCATCTGGTGCCTCATTAATGCCCTGATAGGGGCATACTTGACAAGCATAACAATGAAAATGAATAGAATGCTTCCTCATAATGCCTCTCAAAGGCAGCATGTAAAATGTAAACAGTACTGGTCCAAGTACCAATCCCTGCGAAACTCCATAGCAAACCGTGATCTGGATAAAGGACTTGTTATGGACATAGACAAACTGGGAATGGTCTGATAAATAAGACTGGGGCCATCTTAGCATTGTTCCTTTCAAATCAATTTGCTGTTCAAGTCTCTCTAGCAGAATATGGTGGTCAATGGTTCAAAGGCAGCACTAAGGTCCAATAAGACAAGGACTGTCATGAACTGCCCTGTCAAGGGCTGATTAACGATGGCACATGCAGGAACTGCGAGTTGTGTATTTAATAACTCAAAGGCACACCGTGCACAAGAAACAACTGTTATGTCAACAAACTCCAGACACCAAATGCACAAAATAACAAAAGTACAACACTTGCAAAAATTGATAAACAGAGTCCACAATCTACAAAAACACAAAATAATGGGAATGGCTGGAATGAGAGTCACTTTGCCCACAATAGCCTAAGGGCTAAGGCATAGAAAAAAATGCCAGAAGACGAGGGAGGCTCATCAGGACAATTAGCAACCACACAAACTGTAGTTAGGCAGTGGATTACTGTCAGAGTGAGAAGGTACTTCCAAAAAGAGATGCAGACTAGGAGAGCACATCTGATCAGTGAGAAGACCACAGAGCCAAATGATCAGTACTGTGGGGTTAAATAGGGCAGGAGGAGAAAGTGATTACACAATAGAGATCAGCTGTGAGTCATGAGAGGAGAGGAGAAGGTTCTGACAGCTTGACAGGGGCACCGCCCACTACTAGAGAAAAACCGGAAGTGCCACTGACAGCTGCAGCCCCGGAAAGAGAGAGAACACAAAAGTACAAATATAAAGCAAGACCTGAAATAAGAAAAAATAAAGACTAAAGGATAAATACAAGCAAATACCAAATACTGTATATGAATAACAAGACAACAATGAATGTAAACAGCAGAACGAGAGGAACTAAGAAATAATACAAGATATATGAAAACCATTCAAGGATAAAATGACAGGAACTAAAAAACCAAAAAAATACAACAAATAAACAAATAAGGAAAAAGACAATGAGGCGAGCACGGCAGAACCCCCCGCGCTCAGCTCATGACAAGGACAGAGACAAGTCCTTTGTCAAATGCCATAAGGAGGTTATCAGTAACTTTCACTGAGGCTGTCTCTGTGCTGTGGTGTTTCCTAAAACCTGACTGAAATTTCTCAAATATACAATTATTTTCTAAAAAAGTGCACAGTTGATTGGCCGCTACTTTTGAGGATCTTAGAAAGGTAGGGGAGGTTAGATATTGGTCTATAATTGGCCAGAATCCCAGAATCAAGTGAAGGTTTTTTAAGCAGTGGTTTAATTACTGCCACTTTAAAAGACTGCAGTACATGTCCTGTCAATAGGGATATATTAATTATGTTAAAAAATGGTGGACTAAACAGAGATAGTGACTCCTTCAGGAGTCTAGCAGGGATTGGGTCAAAGAGACAGGTAGTTAAGATAAAATAAGATAAGATAAGCCTTTATTAGTCCCACAACGGGGAAATTCCAGGATTGCAACAGCACAGGGATAGCAACACTCAGAGCAACAATCAGAAGGCAAGAAAAAAAAAGCAAGAGCAGCTAATATACATATGTACATATTACTATAAATATAGTATATATATATACACACAGACACACAGTGCAGAGCATTGTAGCTGGATGGAATAAAATATATGAGTATATAAACACACAGTGCGGAGCATTGTAGCTAGATGGAATAAATATGTAGATATATAAACACCCACAGTACGGAGCATTGCAGCTAGGTGGAATAAATATGTAAATATATAAACACACACAGTGCGAAGCATCGTAGCTAGATGGAATAATATGTAGATATATAAACACACAGTGCGGAGCATTGTAGCTAGATGGAATAAATATATAGATATATAAATATAAACACACCCAGTGCGGAGCATTGTAGCTAGATGGAATAAATATGTAAATATATAAACACACAGTGCAGAGCATTGTTGCTAGATGGGATGAAACAGCACAACCGTCTACTTAGTTATCCTACATGGTATGATTATGTGCCCATACATATTCTCACCCTCCATAGCGACCGGTATTTTCCTAGTTGTATGCCGGAGGGGACCATTGTGTAAGTCTATTGCATCTTTTGCATTCAAAAACTATTAGGTTGTTACGTCTTTTTTGCTATCTCTGCGAGCAGCCCTGCTTAGGTTGTACAGTCTGACAGCCGTAGGTAGGAAGGACCTGCAAAACCTCTCAGTTGTGCACCTGGGATGATGTAGTCTGCTGCTAAATGAGCTCCTCAGTGCATTCAGTGTGTCCTGCATAGGGTGGAACTTGGACTCCAGCAGAGATGACAGTTTAGCCACCGTCCTTCTCTCTCCTATCTCCTCCACCGGGTCAAGGCGCTGCCCCAGGGCAGAGCTAGCTTTCCTGATCAGTTTGTTCAGTCTCTTCCTATCGGCTGCAGTAATGCCACTGCCCCAGCAGACCACTCCAAAAGTGATGGCTGATGCTACCACCGTGTCATAGAATGTCTTCAGCAGCGCCCCTTGTACACCAAAAGACCTGAGTCTCCTCAGTAGGAACAGCCTGCACTGTCCCTTCTTGTAGAGTGCGTCAGTATTGTGTGACCAGTCTAGTTTATTGTTCAGATGAACACCCAGGTACTTGTAGGATGTCACCATCTCAATGTCTGTTCCCTGTATATTTACTGGTGCTGTGAGGGGTTGTCCTTGCCTGCGGCAGTCCACCACCAGCTCCTTAGTTTTTCTCGCGTTGATCTGGAGGCAGTTCCGATGGCACCAGTCCACGAAGTCCTGGATAAGTCCTCTGTACTCAGCTTCATCTCCATTGGAGATGAGGCCAACGATCGCAGAGTCATCAGAGAACTTCTGTAGATGGCAGTGTGTTGTGTTGTGTGAGAAGTCCGCAGTATAAAGAGTGAACAGGAAGGGAGCCAACACCGTTTCCTGGGGGGCCCCCGTGCTACCGATGATCGTGTCGGACACACAGTCCCGGGTTCTCACAAACTGAGGCCGGTTCGTGAGGTAGTCCAGGATCCATGATGACAGGTGCTGGTCCACCCCTGCGCGCAGCAGCTTGTCCTTCAGGATCATCGGTTGGATGGTGTTGAAAGCACCGGAGAAGTCAAAGAACATGATCCTCACCACATTCCTGGACTTCTCCAGGTGGAACAGAGAACGGTGAAGGAGGCGGATCACCGCATCCTCCACCCCAATGCCATGCTGGTAGGCGAACTGGAGTGGATCCATCGCTGGTTCCACCAGGGGGCAGAGATGAGCAAGGAGCAGTCTCTCCAGGGTCTTCATCAAGTGGGACGTCAAGGCCACCGGTCTGTAGCTGTTCAGGTCTTTGGGGTGGGAAGTTTTTAGTACAGGTACCACACAAGATGTTTTCCACAGCTGTGGTACCCTCCCCAGCTTCAGGCTCAGGTTGAAGATGTACGCCACAATCCCACACAGCTGGTCTGCACAGGACTTGAGGAGCTTTGCGCTGATGCCATCCGGTCCCGTCGCCTTCCTCGCCTTGATCTTCCTCAGCTCCGTCCTCACCTGGGTCTTGGTCAGGGTCAGGATGGGGGCTGTGTGTTGGGAGTGGGGGGGGTGTTGGTGGAGTGGGGAGTGGGCAGCAGGACTTGATGTCTTTAGAGGCAGCAGTGGTTGTTGTGCAGTCAGGGGGGAGGGCGGTTGGTCAAACCTATTGAAAAACAGATTCCGATTGTTCGCCCACTCCCTGCCCCCCGTGGCCTGGGGGGAGGTATTCTGGAGCCCAGAGATGGTTTTGAGGTTTCTCCAGACCCCGCTGATGTCGCTCTGTTGCAGCTTGTCCTCCATCTTCTTCCTGAAGCTGTCCTTGCCTTCTCTGATCTTTCTCCTCAGCTCCCTCTGTACGGACTTCAGCATCTCCCTGTTCCCCGACCTGAAGATCCTCTTCTTCTCTCTCAGAAGTGTTTTTATCTCAGGGTTGATCCAGGGTTTGTTGTTTGAGCAACACCGCATGGTCTTGGTGGGAACGGAGTTGTCCACACAAAAGCTGAGGTAGCCCGTGAAGGTGTGAGTGAGGCCATCGATGTCCTCACCATGTGGATCACAGAGCTGCTTCCAGGCGGTGGTTTCAAAACAACCCTTTAGAGTGCCCATTGCCTCCTCAGACCATAACGTCACTGTGCGCATGGCTGGAGGTTGTCTGTGCACTAGGGGTTTGTACACCGGCCGGAGATGAACCAAGTTATGATCCGATCTCCTGAGTGGGGGGAGTTGTGATGAGGTGTACGCCTCCTTAGTGTTTGCGTAGAATAAGTCCAGTGTTTTATTGTCTCTAGTGTGGCATGTGACATACCGGGTAAACGTGGGTAGAATGGGAGATAGTGAAACATGGTTGAAATCGCCTGAGATGAGGAGAAGAGCATCTGGGTGTTCTGTCTGCAGCCTGCTGGTTACTGAATGGATGACGTCATGCGCTGTCCCAGCGTTCGCCGTCAGATTTGCATAAACAACAATGCAGATCACGTGTGAGTATTCTCTCGGGAGATATGTAGGCTGCATGCTAACAGCTAGCAACTCAATGTCTTTGTTGCAGTGTCGTTGTTTAACAGTGATATGTCCCGGTCTGCACCAGTTGTTGTTAACATACATTATCACTCCACCGCCCCTTGCTTTGCCACTGTCTGGTATTCGGTCTGCCCGTATCATGTGGAAACCCTCCAGTTCAATGTTAGCATCTGCTGCTAGTTCAGTTAGCCACGTCTCAGAAAACAAAAGGAGAGAGCACTCCCGGTATGTGCTATCATAGCGGCAGATAGCCGCTAGCTCATCTAGCTCAGTTGGTTTAGAGACTGAGACTATTAAGGCTTGATCGGAATGACTAATAAGAGAAAATTCAGAAAAGTGGAGTTCTGAGCCTGTGGACACAGCAGTGTTAGGCAGAGGCTTGGTATTTTTAAAGGGGCTATTTTTTTGGAATATTATTCTTGATACTGATAATTTTATCATTAAAAAAATTCAAATGTCATCAGCACTAAGAGTTAGAGCAGTGTAGGGGTCTATGGCATTGTGGCTCTTGTTTAATTGAGCCACAGTGTTAAAAAGAAATCTGTGGTTATTTGCATTTTCTTCTATCAGGGATGAATAGTACTGTCGCCTAGCATTACAGAGAGATTTCTTATAGGTTATAAGGCTGGCATTCCAGGCTGAACATAATTTTTCTGTCTTATTTGCACACCAAAGCCTTTCACAGGATCTGACTCTCTGTTTTAACTCATGAGTGTGGGAGTTGTACCATGGAGCTAATCTCCTATTTTTAATAGTTTTCTTTTTAAAAGGGGCTATGGAGTCAAGTGTTGTCTGCAGTGAGGCTGCAGTACTATCAACAAAGAGGTCTAATTCTGATGGATTCAAGCAGTCAGTGCTGTCCTCTGCTATACTGAGACATGGTGATAGAGTAAGTGCTGAAGGGATTAATTCTTTAAAGCGAGCCACAGCACTATCAGGTAAGAATCTGGTAACTATGTTTCTGCTTGATGCTGTAAAATCAGATAACACAAATTTCAAAGTTATCAAATAATGGTCGGTCAGTGTAGGATTTTGAGGAATGACTATAGCAGCTCATCAATTTCTACACCATAGGCCAAGACCAGGTCAAGGGTGTGATTATGATGATGAGCTGGTTTACTAACACACTGAAAAAAAAAAAAACAGTTGAATTTAAGAGGGAGAGAAATGCTACACTATGACTATCATTATCAACGTCTGCATGAATATTAAAATCACCAGCTATGATAATATTGTCTGAACTAAGAACTAAGGTTGTTAAGAACTCAGAGAATTCAAACGAAGAAGCACTGGGAGGGCGATATACTGTGGTAAATAAAACAGGTTGTTCTGACCTCCTGGATGGGGGTGCTAAGCTAAAATTTAACCATTCAAAAGAGTTATAATTTGAGTTTAGCTTAAGCTGAGGGTTCATTGGTAATGTGAATTCATATATTACCCCAACAACACCATCTCGGCCAGTGTTTCTAGGAATATGAATATTGTCATAGCTGGGGGGGGGGGGTGCTCATTGATATTAACAAAATCATCGGGTCGTAGCCATGTTTCTGTGAGACAGAGTATATTTATATTGTGATCCGTAATCATATCATTAATTAAGGTCGCTTTATCGGACAGAAATCTTATATTCAGCAGTCCACTTTTAATTATTTTATTTTTCTGTGGTAAATTAATGGTTTTAATCTTTATCAAGTTATGTTGTATTTGTCTTGGGTTATAATGTTTTGGGTATCGGGGGACAGACACAATCTGCATGGGGTTGTGAATTAAAGGCTGATCTAAACAGAGAGAATTATTTGGATTAATATGAGAAGTGAAAAGCAAAAAAGCTGGTTGGCAGACCCAGGCACTTTGGGTGAGGTGACACACCAGCTTTCAGTCACTGTACTAAAAAATGCTGAATGGAATAAAACAGATTGTCCCTTAAAACACGTGCACCGTGTCTGATGAGATGTTGAATAAAATTTAGAATGAAATTAAGTATCCCAGAATGAATTTAAATAGCAAATAATGATTACATTAGATTACGTGGAAAATGATGTAAAATATGATGCATGTGGTTATGATAAACTATTATGATTCCTAAATTAAACTGGCATACAAATCTATAGTTACAGTTAGACCTTGACCTGAAGTAACCCACACATTTTGTTCTGTGTCTAGCACAATACTTAATAAATGCACATTTGCTAAAAATTCTACTACCTCTTGAATTATTCTTCAAGATGTTTTTTGAAGCCTTATCTGAAGGCCTGTTGAATTATTATTCATGTGTGGATATACAGTAGTTCATCTGGCCATAACTTTTCTACCACAACAATGTACTGCATTAGGAAGTGACCACAGCCCTGCACATTTTCAATAAAATGATAACTTCACAAAAGGGTGACGGAGTAGGTAGAACTTTTCAGATTTTCAGAATAAACAGATCATTTTCTGTTCTAAACAAGAAGCTCCCAAACACAATGGCCCTCATTTATCAAAAGTGGGTAGATATCAGCTTACATTCAGCTGTAGAAATGATCCTACAACAAGGTCCACATGGTATTTATGAAACTGTGCGTATCTGGTCAGTCTCATCATACTGTGGTCAGTCCTTGATAAATATGATGACTGGAAATGATCATCATTTAAAATACCACATCCCCAGGATTCACAACACAGCGGGATGTAGCATGTCATAAAGAGAAACTTCTCTGAAGTAGAAATTGACATTATTATAAGAGAAGTGAAAAATAATAAATTAGTGTTGTGTGGCAACCTCAAAAGTGCAATCAAATGCAAATAACCATGCTTTGGGGAAGATCAGTGCTGCTTTGCAGCTGAGGGTTATAATTTAAATCTGTATAGCTGTGATTTAATAGAGCAGTGCCTTGCCATATGTTTTGCTGGTGTCTGTCAGAGGATGCTGTCCACTGACTGACTGACCTGGCCAAATTACACTCTGTTTTGACCACAAAGCTGATTCTGGTAATGGCAGGGGTGATGGGCTGTGTTATTGTGCTTCAGACTTGGTGTAATTACAGCAGAATAATTCAAAGCCACTGTTCACTGGACTTAGAGGCCATTTCATTTCTGTGTAAGCCCTTCTATCCTCCCCATGAGCTAATTGTAACAGCTGTTTACAATTTTTTACAGCTCCTCCAGATGCTAGCATAAGCACTTAGCCACCTCCAGCACATCGTGAGGAGGCAACAGAAAGATCACCCCGACGCAGTCCACATTATTGCAAGGAATTTTAACGAAGCATGCTTAAAGACTGTACTCCCCAAATTCCACCATCATGTTAAGTGTCCCCCAAGAGGGGAAAGAACACTGGATCATGTTTACAGCAACATTAAGCACGCCAACAGAGCCACCCCCCTCTGTCACCTTGGACAATCAGACCATCTCTCCTGCTTCTAATACCAGCTTACACCCCCTTAGGAACAGTTCCCCCCAACCAAACAAACAATTAAAACCTGGCCTTAAACTGCTCTCCTCCAGCTACATGATTGCTTTAGCTACACAGAGTGGAACATATTTGAACAGCAGGACCAAGACTCCTATACCAAGTCTGTCCTTTTCTACATTAAATGCTGTGTAGAAATTGTAACAGTCACCCAACACATCCGCATCTTTCCAAACCGGAAACCCTGGATGACCAGTGAGGTCCAGGCTCTGATCAGAGCCAGTAACTCAGCCTTCAGGCAGAGGGACAACTCTCTTTACAGCACTGCCAGAGCCAACCTGGAAAAAAGCATAAAACACACTAAGAACACCTACAGGAAGAAGGTGGAGGGCATCCACACAGGCAACAAGCCCCTATAGATGTGGAGAGGCATCCAGGCCCTTACCAACTACAGGGTCCAGGGCCCCCCAACATCAGACAGCAGCCTCACTCTGGTAGAGGAGCTTAACAGCTTCTTTGCCCGGTTAGAGCATGCCCCCCTCAACTCGAGATCCCCCTCCTCCCCCCTCCCCTCTCTCCACCCCACCCTCCCCTCTATCTCTACAAGGGTACGAGGTGAGAAGGAAACTGAAAGCAGTTAACCCCTGCAGAGCTGCTGGCCCTGACAGCATCCCAGGAGCAGTGGTCAAAGCATGTGCTGACCAGGTGCAGAGATCCTCACCAAGCTATTCAACCTCTCCTTGATGCATGCCACCATCCCCTCCTGCCTCAAGGCCTCCACCATCATCCTCATCCCCAAAAAGTCCTTAATTGACAGCCTGAATGACTACAGACCCATAGCACTCACGTCTGTAGTCATGAAGCATTTTGAGCGACTGGTGTCCCAGGACATCAGGGATTGTTTTCCCCCCTTCTTTGACCCCCACCAGTTCACCTACAGGGAGAACTGGTCTACGGAGGACACCATCGCCACCACACTCCACAGAGCGCTGAGCAACCTGGAGAACCCAAGGAGCTACGTGAGGATGATATTTGTGGACTACAGCTCGGCTTTCAACACCATCATCCCGGACATCCTGATCAACAAACTGCACCTCCCCGTGATCCCCCCCCCCCCACACACACACCTGCTCCTGGATAAAAAACCCTCTCACCAACCACCCACAGACAGTCAGACTTCGCCCCCACCACTACTCAACACTGTCTCTCAACACTGCCTCCCCCCAGGGCTGCGTGCTAAGCCTACTACTGTACTCCCTGTACACCTTTGACTGTATTCCAACCTACCCAACCACCGTCATTGTGAATTACGTGGACGATATCACCTTGGTTGGGCTCATCACCAATGATGATGAGAAGGCATACAGGGCAGAGCTAGAGAATCCGCTGCTGTGGTGCCAAGCAAACAACCTGAAACTTAATGTTCAAAAAACCAAAGAACTCATCCCGGACTTCAGGAAGAACAGGCAGGACAACACCCCGCTCCTCATAAATGGCAACTGCGTGGAAATCGTCCCCACCTTCAGGTTCGTGGGCACCCACATCTCCTCTGATCTCTCCTGGACTGTCAACATCAAGGCCCTGGTGAAGAAGCCCAGCAGGGGCTGCACTTCCTCCATATCCTGAGGAAGAACAACCTGGACCAGAAGCTGCTGCTGGGCTTCTACTGCTGCTCTGTGGAGAGCGTGCTTACGTACTGTCTGGGTGTGTAGTACGCTGGCTCCATGGCCGAGAACAGGAAGGCTGTGCAGAGGGTCATCAACACCACCCAAAAAATCATTGGTGGCCCTCTGCCCTCCCTGGAGGACATCTCCAGATCCTCCTGTCTCAGTAACACACCTGTCTTTGCACTCCGCACATTGATGTATATTGACCCATCCGCGAAACAACTACCATACCTATGTATATTTTCCATAATCTTTGCGCCATTTTATTCATTTGTGTGTCCATTTGTGTGTTCTGCACTCCACACTTTTATGTACATTGTTTCATCCCTGAAGCCACTACCACACCTGTGTGTATTTCCATAATCCTGGGCTGTTTTTATTTCAGTCATGTGTTTATTGTGTGTTCTGTAACTGTGTTTTATCCAGTCCTTCTGTCATAGTCTAGGCATGATCATGAGATTATGCAAACGCTTTATGTTTATTTTTGTTCCCTCTGTGATATTTATGATATTATTTGCATTAATTGCCCTCTGTGCTCCCTTGAGTCCCTTGTCACTGTCTTCTGTGTCATCCTCTGTTTGGTCCTGGATTTGTGTGTGTATCTGTTTGCCTATTGTTCCAGCTCCTCATGTTTTCCATACCTGTAGTCACTGTCCTCTCTGTGTTGCTCCTGTGCTGTTGTCCTGTATGTTCAATGTCATGTCTCATGTAGATCTCCTCTGTGATTGTTTGTTAAGCCCTGCCCATCCTGCACCATCTCTGATTGCCCCTGATTGTCCTCACCTGTCCTGTGTTGTCTTGATTACCCCCCTGTCTATATATGTGCATCTCAGTCTGTGTCCTGTGCGGTGTCCTTGTACAATGCTGGTATTAGCCTGGAGAGAATGTCTGCCTCCTCAAATAATCAATTGGCTGAATTCAATTCTCTCTGGTCCCCACTTATTAATTCTATAATCTGAGGGGTGGTGGGTGGTGGCTGGCTCTCCTTGGCGCCTCTGGCGGCTGGCTGCGCCCCAGCCATGAGGGGCCGGTGTCCAGGGGGCCTGTTCCGGGGTGGCCGTGTGTCTGGCCCGGGGGAGTTGGTTGGGGGGAGGGTTGTGGGGTGGGCCATGGCCCCCGGCTGGCTGGCCTTGCCTCTTGGGAGGGGCTGGGTCAGGCCCTGGGCCCCTGGTGCTGGGTGGGGCATTCCACCCACTGGGCAGGGGTCGGGAGTGTACTGGTGGTACGGGCCAGCCCTGGTGCGTTCTTACATGGTGGGGTCGTGCCCTCCCTAGGGCCTTGGCGGCACCCTCGGGCAGGTGCCTAGTGGGTCGCCCTCCCCGTCCTCTTGAGCCTGCAGGTGTGGGTATGCATGTGTGTGTGTGTGTGTGTGTGTGTGTGTGTGACCGGGTGTGGAAGTGGGTGTGTGGGTGTGTGTGTTGTGTGTGGCCATGTGGGGCCGTGTGTGGGTGTAGGTGGGCATGTGTGATGGTGAGTGTATGTGTATGTGTGCACATGAGGGTGTGTGTGTGTGTGTGTGTGTGTGTGTGTGTGTGTGTGTACAGGTGTGGTTACCTGTGGGTGGATTTGTGCAGGTGGAGGAAGTGTGTATGAGTAGGAGAACTTCGTTGGGTGGCGGGGGTGGGGCGGTCCATCTAGTGGCATGGGGATTTGCGATTCAGGGCCTGCTTTACCCGGTTGCCCTGCTGTTGTGTCCCGGGGTGGGGTACTTTGTCTCTTTGCCCCTGGTGTCATTGGCGGCCGGTGTGTGTGGGTGCTCGGGGGTGGTTGGTGGTCGTTTTGCCGTTGGCACAGGTTGGTGACCGTGTTGCCGTTGGGCTGATCCGGGGTGGCTGTGGCTGCAGGGCGGCCTGCTGCTGTCAGTGTACATCTGGGGTGGGTGATCAGTGGGCTTGCAGTAGGCACTCGAGGGTGTCGCTTGGTATGTGGTGTAGCAATATTTGATTTATAATTATGATCAGGTATAGGTACCACAAGGATCGTCACTTCCTTGTGGTAACGTATCGTCACTTCCTGTTTTGCTGTCTGCCTGTGTGGTTTGCTCTCTAGCCACTAGCTATGGCTACTAGCTCTCTTTCCTCTTCTCCTCTGGTGTGCTCTCTCTGTCAGATGTTTAGCTACACCTCTGCCTCTTTTAGCGATAACGGTAAATGTAATAAATGTTGTCTTTTTGAGGCGCTCGAGGCGAGGTTGTCTGATTTGGAATCCCGGCTCCGCTGCATTGAAACACCGTCTGCGCCAGTTAATCTTGACGGACGCCCATTAGCAGCAGCGGAGCTAGCTAGCTTAGGCCCCCCTGTCAGCGGTCCCTCGGCTCTCCTCAGCAGCGAGGAGACTGGGTGGGTGACGGTGAGAAGGAAGCCTAGTCGCAAAGCCCCGGTACACCACCAACCTGTTCACATTTCTAATCGTTTTTCCCCGCTCAGCGACACACCCGCTGAAGAAAAAACTCTGATCATTGGCGACTCTGTAGTCAGAAACGTGAACCTAGAGACTCCAGCGGCCATAGTCAAATGTATTCCTGGGGCCAGAGCAGGCGACATCGAGTCAAATTTGAAAATGCTGGCTAAAAGTAACTGTAAATATTCCACAATTGTTATTCACGCCGGCATTAATGACATCCGTCTCCGGCAGTCGGAAGTCACGAAACTTAATATAGAATCGGTGTGTGACTTTGCAAAAACGATGTCAGCCACTGTAGTATTCTCTGGGCCCCTCCCCAATCTGACCAGTGATGACATGTTTAGCCGCTCGTCATCCTTGAACCGCTGGCTGTCTGTGTGGTGTCCTAAAAATGACGTGGGCTACATTGACAATTGGAGCTCTTTTTGGGGAAAACCTGGTCTTATGAGACGAGACAGCATTCATCCCACTTTGGATGGTGCTTCTCATTTATCTAACAATCTGGCATCTTTTTTATCCAAATTTCCAAAACCATGACGACTCAGAGTTGGGACCAGGAAGCAGAGTCGCAGTCTTACACACCTCTCTGCAGCTCCTCTTCATCCGCCACCCCTCAGCTTAGCCCCTGTCTTCCCCATCAGAGAATCGTTGTCTGCTCCCTCCAAAGTGAATAAAAATATAATGTATAAGCATCCCAAAGTGATAAAGCAATATATTGGTAAAACTCAAATTAAACATAAAGCCTCTAAATTGAATGATTTGGCCTCTGTTCCTCCTCATAATTTAAAAATTAAATGTGGTTTATTAAATATTAGGTCTCTAACTCCCAAGTCTCTGTTAGTCCATGATTTGTTAATTGATCATCAGATTGATTTAATATCCCTTACAGAGACTTGGTTAGGGCAAGAGGATTATGTTGGTTTAAATGAATCAACTCCCTCTGGTTATTAAAACTGTCAAAATTCCAGAAGTTCTGGTCGTGGAGGAGGAGTAGCAACAATTTACCATTCCAAATTACTAGTTAATGTAAAGCAAAAAACATGTTATAATTCCTTTGAGGGCCTGGTCCTCAGTATTGGGCACTTTAGCAATTTTAGGTTAAACCCAATTTTATTTGCCATAGTTTATCGTCCCCCATCAACCTACTCAGAATTTTTATCCGAATTTGCTGATTTCTTAGCTGATTTAGTGCTGAAATCTGATAGAATAATTATAGTAGGGGACTTTAATATACATGTGGATGTAGATAGTGACTGCCTTAATGTGGCATTCAATTCAATATTAGATTCGATTGGGTTTTCTCAGAAAGTAGGAAATTCTACTCATTACCTCCACCATACATTGGACCTTGTTTTGACATATGGCATAGAAATAGAAAATCTTGTAGTGTCTCCTCATAACCCTGTACTGTCAGACCATTGTCTGTTAACCTTTGATTTTACTATTTCTGACTATTTGGCTCCTAAAGAAAAATATTATTACAGTAGATGTCTCTCAGATGATGCTGTTTCCAAATTTATTCAGATTGTTTCCTCTATGCCATGTGTCAACACAACGGAAATAAGCTATAGACAGCTTGCTCCTTCTGTAATTGATAACATGGTGGATAGTGTTTCAGCTTCTCTGCATCAGACTCTAGACTTGGTGGCCCCCTTAAAAAAGAAAAAGTCTAATCAGAGATTTCTAACTCCTTGGTTCAACACAGAAACTCGTACCTTAAAACAGAAGACTCGTCAATTAGAAAGAAAATGGCGCTCTACTAATTTAGATGAAATCTATTTAGCTTGGAGAAATCATCTTTTAATTTATAAAAAATCTCTTAGAAAAGCTAGAACGAGTTATTACTCTGCATTAATAGAAGAGAACAAGAATGATCCCAGGTTTCTTTTCAGTACTGTAGCCAGGTTGACAAAGAGTCAGGACTCTGTCAATCCTAGCATTCCCTTAGAGCTTACTAGTCAGGACTTTATGAACTTTTTCAATAATAAAATTTCATCCATCAGAGATAAAATCAATCAGATTCTTCCCACAGTTAACTTAAATACTGTAACTACTACAACTCCTTCTATTGATGTCTGTCTTGATGAGTTTACTCCAATCGACCTTTGTGAGTTAGACAAAATAGTTTCCTCATCCAAACCTTCAACTTGTCTTTTAGACCCTATTCCTACCAGGTTATTTAAAGAAGTCTTCCCACTTATTGGTAGCTTTATTCTTCATATAATCAATTCTTCATTAACTTTAGGCCATGTACCGCAGGCTTTTAAAACGGCTGTAATTAAACCCTTACTCAAAAAGCCAACGCTAGATCCAGGAGCTTTAGCTAACTATAGACCAATCTCTAATCTCCCTTTCATTTCAAAAATCTTAGAAAGAGTTGTTGCTGCGCAATTATTTGACCACCTGCAGGGAAATGGTTTACTTGAAGAGTTTCAATCTGGGTTTAGAATCCATCATAGTACTGAAACAGCCTTAGCGAAGGTCACTAACGACCTCCTCATTGCATCTGATAATGGACTAGTTTCTGTACTTGTCCTTTTAGACCTTAGTGCAGCTTTTGATACTATCGATCATAATATTCTACTTGATAGATTAGAACACTATGTTGGACTTAATGGAACTTCGTTGCAATGGTTTAGATCTTATTTATCTGATAGGTTCCAGTTTGTTCATGTAAATAATGAGTTTTCTTTCAACTCAAAGCTTAGTCATGGAGTTCCACAGGGATCTGTGCTAGGCCCTACTCTTTTTAGTTTATATATGCTTCCGTTAGGCAACATTATTAGAAAGCACTGTATACATTTTCATTGTTATGCAGATGACACACAATTATACCTGTCAATGAAGCCAGATGATAGTAATCAATTAGCCAAGTTAGAAGCCTGTCTTAAGGAAATCAAAGCTTGGATGACTTGTAATTTCCTGCTATTAAATTCAGATAAGACTGAAGTCATTCTTGTTGGTCCAAAAAACCTTAGAAATTCCTTTCCAAATCAAACTTTCAGTTTGGATGCGGTTACTCTTTCTCTTAATAGCTCTGTGAGGAACCTTGGAGTTATTTTTGATCAGGATTTGTCCTTCAATTCACATATTAAATTTGTTTCTAAGACTGCCTTCTATCATTTGTGTAATATTGCCAAGATTAGGAGCATCTTGTCTCAGAGTGATGCTGAGAAACTGATCCACGCTTTTGTTAGCTCAAGATTAGATTATTGTAATTCTTTATTATCAGGCTGTCCTAAATCATCTTTAAAAAGTCTTCAGCTGATCCAAAATGCTGCAGCAAGAGTTTTAACAGGTACTAGAAAGAGAGATCATATCTCTCCGGTTCTGGCCTCCCTTCATTGGCTTCCCATAGAGTTTAGAATTAAGTTTAAAATCCTTCTTCTTACTTACAAAGCTCTAAACAATCAGGCTCCTTTTTATTTAAAAGATCTGATACTACCGTATTATCCTAACAGAGCACTACGCTCCCAAAATGCAGGATTACTTGTAATACCTAGAATCTCCAAAAGTACAATGGGAGGCAGAGCCTTCAGCTATCAAGCTCCTCTCCTGTGGAATCAGCTGCCAATCTGGATTCGGGAGTCAGACTCGATCTCTGTTTTTAAGAATAGGGCTAAAACCTACCTTTTTGATATAGCCTACAATTAGGGAGGGATCATGTGTTTCTGAACCCTCCCTTAGTTATGCTGCTAATAGGTTTAGTCAGCCGGGGGACCTCCAGTAATGCACTGGGCCTCACTCCTTTCCTCACTCTCTATGAAATATTTTTTTTTTTGCTGGTCATTAACATCTGTTTGTTCTCTCCCATAGATTGAGTCCCCATCGTGCTGTTTGCTCTCTACATGTCTGTTCTTTTCTTCTTCTCTATCCCCTCACCCCCCAGCCAGTCGCAGCAGATGACTGCCCCTCCCTGAGCCTGGTTCTGCTGGAGGTTTCTTCCTGTTAAAAGGGAGTTTTTCCTCTCCACCGTCGCCAAGTGCTTGCTCACAGGGGATCGCCTGATTGCTGGGGTCTTTCTGCAACTGTGGGGGTTCCCCCCTACAGTTGATAGTGCTATGAGATGACTGTTGTTGTGAAATGGCGCTATATAAATAAAGTTGAATTGAATTGAATTGAATTAAAGATTATTTAACTTGTATTAATGTATCAGGACCTGAGATTCACTCCGGGTCCACACACACAAAAAAAGTTGATAGTAAACACTCGTAGGGGCACCAGCTCACCTCTTTCTCAGTGAACAGTTCATTAATTGATTTCACTTCATACCTGTTTCATCATCATCATCATAGCAGTCTGTTGTGGGCGACAATGACTGTTTCATTTAGGTCTGATCAGATTCCTCCACACAGCTCTGTCCTTAGCCTTCTGCTGCCAGGAACCCCTGTCTATGTCCAACTTCTCCAAGTTTCTTTTTACAGTGTCTTTAAATCTGAGCCTTGGTCTACCCTGATTGCATTTGCCCTTGCATAACTGTGAGTAGAGTAACTGCCGAGGGAGACGCTGGTGGTCCATCCTCTCAACATGTCCGAGCCATCTCAGGTTCATCTGTATTAGCATGTCCTCCATTGATGGTAGACCAGCTCGTTTCAACACTTCTATGTTGGTTATCTTGTCTTTCCATGAGATGTTCATTATGGCTCGAAGGTGTCTCATCACGTACGCATGGAGTTTCTTCACCTGCACTCTGTAGACAGTCCAAGTTTCAGCACCGTACAATAGAGTAGCCAGTACTGTCGCTCTGTACACTTTGCATTTCACACGGATAGACACATGTCGATTGTTCCACAGTCTCTCCCTCAAGTTTCCAAACACAGCGCTCGCTCTTCCCATTCTGAGAGATAGTTTATCCTCCAGCCTAGCATTCTCTGAAACAGTACTCCCTAGGTACTTGAAGGTCTTGCACTTGACTAGTGGCTCTGTACCAATGCTGATCTCTTCTGGTAGTGATGTTGATAATTGGAACTTTGGTGGTTGATAAAGGCACTCTGTCTTCTTGATGTTGATTTGGAGGCTGAATTGGCTAGCTGCTCTAGCAAATTTCTCCACTAAAGATTGCATATCTTCCACGCTGTGTGCAACTAGAGCACTGTCGTCGGCAAAGAGCATTTCTCTTACTATCTTTATTGATGTCTTACTCTTGGCTTTAAACTGTGCCACATTGAACAAGTCTGCTTCTTTCCTTGTTTGAATGTATACTCCTTCCGAAGTGACTTTGAAGGCCACCTCAAGCATGACTGCCAGATATAGCGAGAAGAGTGTAGGTGCCAGCACACACCCTTGTTTCACCCCGTTGCTTACTGAAAAGTATTTAGATACTGAACCACTCATTGCCACGTTTGCTTGCATACCTGTATGGAGTGCCAATCAGGCTGACAAACTTCTCTGTACAACCATATTTCTTGAGTACCTGCCAAAGTCCTTGTCGCGAAACAGTATCAAAGGCTTTACTGAAGTCTATGAAGACTACATAAAGCGGTATGCTCTATTTGATACACTTTTCTTGAACCTGTTTCAAGCAGAAAATCATGTCCAATGTGCTTCTTCCACTTCTAAAGCCGCACTGGGTTTCCGGTAGTACATTCTGCGAGATGTGTTCACTGAGTCTGTTAAGTAGTACACGTGAGAGAATCTTACCAACAGTGGCTCAGGAGGTAGAGCAGGTCGTCTAATAACCCGATGGTTGGCGGTTCGAATCCCACTCTCTCCAGATATCCTGCCGTTGTGTCCCTGGGCAAGACACTTCATCCGCATTGCCTCCAGTGCCCATAACACTGGGTATGAATGTGTATAAATGTATAAAATGTTTAAATGTTCGGTGGTGGCCGGAGAGGCCGTTGGCGTGGATTGGCAGCCACGCTTCCATCAGCCTGCCCCAGGGCAGCTGTGGCTACAGTAGTAGCTTGCCACTACCATTGTCTGTCTGGAGTGAATGAATAATGTATCTACTTGTAAAGCGTCTTTGAGTGCCTATGATAAAGCGCTATATAAATCTAATGCATTATTATTATTATTAGTAGTAGTGATATACCTCGGTAATTTCAACAATCCTTCCTGTCACCTTTCTTGAACAAAGGCACAATACTTGCATCATTCCAGTCTTGAGGTACTTTCTGGGCATCCCATATCTCTTGGATGAGCTTGTGCAGGCAGTTGGTCAGCTTAACACCACCAAATTTCCACACTTCTGCTGGAATTCCATCCCTTCCTGGAGCTTTACCATCCTGTGTTGTCCTGATAGCTGCCATTAGTTCATCAAAATTTGGTGGTTCATCCAGACTTGATACAGCTGTTCGCTGCACTAGAGCTTCTTTAGCCTCTTCAGTGAGATCTCCAAGGTTGTTTAGTAGTTGGTCAAAGTGGTCTGCAAATCTGTCCAGGATTTTGTCTTTCTCCTGCAAAACCGTTTCACCATCCATAGCTTTTAGTTGGATCAATCCTCTTGGTTTAGGGCCGTAGATTTCTCTCAAACCTGTGAAGAATGTTTTCATGTCCTTCCTGTCTGCTGCAGTTTGAAGTTCCTCCGCTTTTTCATCCCACCAGTTGGACTTCATCTCTCTGGTGTACTTCTGTAGCTCACTCTGAGCCTTTGAGTATTTCTTCTTCTTCGACCTTGTGTTACACTATAGGTTTTCCTGCCTAGCTGTATTCCTCGCTTCTAGTAGTTTCTTCAGGTGTTCATCATGCTCATCAAACCAATCTTGATGTTTCCTCTCAGGGTAGCCTAATACATCACTCGCAGTCTGATACACCGTATCCTTCAGTGTTGCCCATTTCTCTTCTATGTCATTCTCTGAGTTGTTGCTGTCCCAGTCTTTCAAGTTTTCATCCATTTCCTATATAAGTTCTTCCTGCTTCTTTTGGCCTTTCAGTGCACTAGTGTTTAGCTTCCATGGTTGCTTCGCACCCGTCCTGCAGTGCTGTTTTCTTCTGCAAATCCTTAATCTAGATCTCAGCATAACATGATCAGTGCCACAGTCCACGCCTCTCATTGCTGTAGTGTCCAAAACATCCCTTCTGTCTCTCTGCCTGACTATGATGTAGTCTAATAAGTGCCAGTGCTTGGATCTTGGGTGCATCCATGACTTCTTGTGTGTGTCCTTGTGCTTAAATAGAGTGTTGGTTATCACAAGGTTGTACTCTGAACATAGTGCAAGTAGAAGTTCTCCATTAGCATTGCACTTGCCTACTCCATGACTGCCTAGCACTCCTTTCCATTTCTCGGTGTCCGAACCAACTCTGGCATTAAAATCTCCAACGAGTACCAGCCTGTCATCAGTTGGTGCACGCCTGGCGTGTATCAGTAAATCACTGTAGAACTTTTCCTTCACCTCCTCTGTGTTGGTCATTGTTGGGGCATATACACTGATGAGTGTGGCATACATCTTCCGCTGTAGTGGCTGTAGTGGGAGTCTCATAGTCATTATCCTGTCGTTGATTGGCACCGGTTCCTCATCAAGCATTGCTGCTATCTCCTTTCTAACTGCAAAGCCAACTCCTTCTTCTCTCCTTTCTTGAGTTGATCTCCCACTCCAAAAGAAGATGTACCCATGGTCTTCCAAGCTATCATATCCAGGCAATCTTGTTTCACTAAGTGCAGCTATGTCTACATTGTACCTGTTCATTTCCAGGGCCACAAGCGCGGTCTGTCTTTCTGGGCACTGTGATGTTGTTCTGTCCAACAGAGTGCATACATTCCATTCTGCTACACACAAGGTTGCTGTTTTCCTCTTCTCTTGTCTTCCTGCTCCTAGCTTACTTTTTGCTGCCTGTCGGAGTGTGAACAGATCAGCACGGACCTTGTAAGCCTGGGCGGCGTCCGAGCTGGTATAAGTTGCTTTCTGATTGACCATTTCATGAAACTGCTTGCAAAGTATTTGAGTACTGCTAGATTTTGCTGGACTAGCAGCACATTCTTGGCAGATAAAGGTATTATCAGTGGCAAGGACAAGCCAAGACAAACTGACTCCAGTATCTGTTGCAGTGACTGACCAGATGATAATCACTCAATAAATTAATTAATAATCAGTCTCAAAATATTCGTGAATTCGATACTGGGGTTTTGAAACCAGACTCAGAATGGAATAAATTCCCAACAACTTCTCTCATTTTACAAATTTATTAAATGAACTCTGATTAAATGATCTTGCATTCAAATAACTTGTAAACAGGTGAAATGACTAATGTTAACCATCACATTAACTTTGTAACTAAGGATAAAGTAACAATGTGAGCATATCTATAAAGCCATGGACTTTAGCATGAATTTAGAAGAGCTGAAATGGAAGACTGAGAATAAAATTGGATGCAAATTTATGGAGAAAATTTACTAATTATGTGAAAAATTCAGGGCTACTCTTAAGAAAGTAAAAATGGAATTTTAATAAAAAGTTTAGTATTTCTCTTTTAATTTTGTATCTGATCAGATGCTGAATTATTCTCAAATCTCAGACATTTTATTTAGCAGATGAACGAAGAATACAGCTCACGCGATTCCTTGTGTGGTGATCCAGTTGTTGAGGCTCCTTCTGAAGTTTTATTTGAACATGGCACCAAAACCAGAATATCTTGCCAGCAGATATTCGGACAAGGCACAGCAGCATCCAAGGTCTACAGTCACAAGATGAAATTTTGACTGCGATAGTAGTTGAAGCTTAGGTCAAGCATAATGGCAATGTTGGTTTCTTCAGTGGCGCGTAATAGTGAGCTGCGTCAAGGCTTTCATGGATCAGTGGCTTCTCCCAAGGGAATTCGAGAATAATTACAAAATCTGATCCCAATAGCAAAATTAAAAGACATTTTTCCGACTTCATGGAGTTGAAAATAGCTTCCAGTATGGAGATGGTCAGTCCTTGAAAAACACACCGTGGATTTAAAGAAAATTTAACAATATAAAAAGTTGGAAAAACAGAAATGCCTGTGAAGCATGGAGTTTCACTCCATATCAAGATTTGAGCTCAGGAAAGAAAGAATTCATTCCCAGACGTTTAAAGAAAAACATTAAAATACACAGAAGTTTACACAAACCCAATATTCCATGTTCTCTGCTCTGAAGTGCTCTGGTCTGCAGTCTGTAGTGTTCTCTGAAGTGTGAAGTGAAAAAGCTCTGAAGGAGGGTGTCTCCCCACTTTATAACTCCAGCCAAGTTTCACGCCATTAGGGTGATTGACATAAGCCCAAGCCAAAAGTCTTCCTTCGTGGGCGGGTTTTATGTACTTTAGTCAAATGAACAAACAGTCGTTTGTCTGTAAGGAACCAATGGAATGAAAGAGCTGGAGCCCAGCATATGCTGGGTGATGATTGGCTGATACCGGTCCTCACAGAATGACACACATTTTAATACACTGGAGATTCCTTAACCTACTTATGTATAAAGTCTAAGCTAGCTTTAGTGAGCATGCAACCTTATAAGTAGTGCTTTTAAATTAACATGCAAGAATAAAATTAATTTTGGCATGGTTAGGGACCCAGGAGACAGACGCTGACACGAGTAGATAGAAGACAATTATTCTTTATTAAGATAATGTGTGTTGGGTGAGTGAGTGAATGAGTGCGTGGCTGTCTGGTCACTGGAGCTGAACGTTTCCTGCGGCGACCTGGCAACCCTGGAACACACAAGCACAGAAAATTACCACTGTTCACAGGGATGGGAAACCTGAAGCTTGTGATGCTTACTTGCAGGCGCCACAGAGAGAATCCTGCTGGCTCCGAGTGCCCGTGCAGCGTGGTGCTCGTGGTGCTCGACATTGAGGAGGTGAGGAGGAACTCTGAGGTGGAGGAGATGGCGTCCCGTCAGCTGGGGAGGTTAGTCCGCCGCCAGGGAGGTCCACCTGTGCACAGGGGAAAAGGCTAGGAGAGGATGAGTGTAGAGGTTGCTTACTTGACATGGCTTGACGTGATGACTTGGCTTTGGCTCTGGCTTGAGGTCATATTCTCGACGCATTGCTGGGCAAAGGCGACAGACGACTCCGTGCAGAGCAGTCAGAGGTTCTGGCTTTTAAAGCCCGTTGATTATCACCTGCCGGTGTGTGCGCAGCTGAGGATGATGATGACGGCCCAGCGGCCGCCATGACAGTACTCCCCCCTCTAGAGGTGCCTCCAGGCACCTGCCCAATCCTACCTGGATGCTCCTGATGAAAATCGCGGATCAGCTGCTTGTCGAGGATCAACGCTGGGCGAATCCAGGAGCGATGCTCAGGACCAAACCCCTCCCAGTCCACCAAATACTGAAGGCCCCGACCCCGCCGGTGGACATCCAAGATGGCAGTCACCCCCCAAGCCGGATGGCCGTCGATCATCCTCGGGGGGGCAGGAGCCGCGGGGGGCGGGCACAGAGGGTTGGCGATGTACGGCTTGACCTGGGAGACGTGAAAGGTAGGGCAGATGCGCGTGGAAGAGGGGAGAGCAAGGCGCACAGACACAGGGTTGATAACATGGGAAATAACATAAGGGCCGATGAAGAGCTTGGTCAGCTTGCGCTTCTCGGCCGGCACACTGATGTTCCTAGTGGACAACCAAACCTTCTGACCCACCTTATAGTCTGGGGCGGGCCTCCTGTGGCGGTTGGCCACCTGGATGTTGCTTTCTGTAGTCCTTAGGAGGGCTCTCCGGGTGATGGACCAGATCCGCCAACAACGCCTGGCGTGGACCTGCACTGAAGGAACCGCTACCTCCTTCTCCTCCTCAGGGAACAGTGGTGGATCAAACCCCAGAGACGCCTTGAAAGGGGACATCCCCGTAGCAGAGGACACCGTGGTGTTATGAGCGTACTCGATCCAGGGTAGAAACGTGCTCGAAGAAGAGGAGCAGGAGGAGATGTCACAGCGAAGCGCAGCCTCCAGCTCCTGATTGGCCCGCTCGCACTGACCGTTGCTCTGCAGGTGGTACCCTGAGGAGAGACTAGCCGTGGCCCCCAGCACCGTGCAGAATGCCTTCCAGACTTGGGAAACAAACTGTGGTCCTCGGTCCGATACGATGTCAGCGGGGATTCCGTGAAGACGGACCACATGTTGAAAGAGAAGGTCCACCGTCTCCTACGCCGAAGGCAGCCCCGGAGAGGCACAAAGTGAGCTGCCTTTGAAAAACGGTTCACTATCGTCAAAACTGTCGTGAAATGACCAGAGGGGGGCAGGCCGGTTACAAAGTTCATGGCCACGTGAGACCAGGGGCGAGAAGGGACAGGTAAAGGGTGAAGAAGACCCGCCGGGGGGGATGATGATGATTTCCCAGTGGCGCACTGGGTGCAGGCCCGGACATAGTTGTTGACATCCTTCCTCAACCCTGGCCACCAAAAGGCTCTCTGGAGAAGATCGGTGGTTCGGCCCACTCCCGGATGGCACGCCAGTTTGGACGCGTGACCCCATTAAATTACCTGGCTCCTGACAGAAAGCTGGACGAACAGATGGCCTGGAGGACCTCTACCCGGGTCAGGCTCCGTCTCCTGCGCTCTCCTGACCTTGTCACGGATCTCCCAAGACAACACACCCACCACACAAGATGACGGCAGGATGGTCTCCTCTTGCTCTTCGGTGGATGGTGCGTCAAACTGCCTCAAGAGGGCGTCAGGCTTGCCATTCTTGCTTCCCGGCCGGTAGGTGATGGTGAAATTAAACCGGCCGAAGAAAAGAGACCAACGGGCCTGGCGTGCGTTCAATCGCTTGGCCGTCCTGAGGTGCTCAAGATTACAATGATCTGTCCAGACGACAAACGGCTGGGCAGCCCCCTCCAGCCAGTGTCTCCACTCCTCCAGGGCGAGTTTCACGGCCAGCAGCTCCCTGTCTCCAATGCAGTAGTTTCTCTCTGTGGGTGTCAGGCGATGGGAGAAGTATGCACATGGTCGGATCCTGCCATCCACCGGAGAACGCTGGGAGAGAACGCCCCCAACTCCCGAATCCGAGGCATCCACCTCCACAAGGCACTGCAGCTCCGGGTCCACCTGGGTCAGTATGCGGGCCGAAGTGAACTCCTCCTTCAATCTCCCGAATGCCATGGCAGCCTCCTCACTCCAACGAAAAGGCACCTTAGGGGATGTGAGAGCGGTCAGGGGGCGGGCGATGTTCCCAAAATTCGGCACGAACCGACGGTAGAATTTGGCGAAACCCAGGAACCCCTGTAGCTGTTTCCTGGACATGGGCGTGGGCCAATCCACCACCGCCTTGACCTTGGCCGGGTGGGGGAGCACCTGATTGTGGGCGATTATAAACCCAAGAAAGGAGGTTTTATCAGTGTGAAATTCACATTTTTCAGCCTTGACGAACAGCTGGTTCTCCAGGAGGCGCTGCAGGACCTGTCGCACATGCACCTGGTGCTCTTCCAACGTGCGTGAGAAGATGAGGATGTCGTTGAGGTAGACGAACACGAAGGAGTTGAGGAAATCCCGGAGGACGTCATTTATCAGGCGCTGAAACACGGCCGGAGCGTTGGTTAACCCAAACGGCATCACCAGATACTCGAAGTGGCCACTTGGGGTCCGGAAAGCCGTCTTCCATTCATCGCCCTGCCTGATGCGCACCAGGTGGTAGGCGTTCCGCAGGTCCAACTTCGTAAACCAGGACACCCCCTGGAGAGAGTCAAAGGCTGTGTTCATCAATGGCAGCGTATATTTGTCCTTAACTGTGATCTCGTTGAGCCCTTGGAAGTCGATGCAGGGGCGCAGCGAACCGTCCTTCTTTCCCACAAAGAAGAAACTCGCACCCATGGCCGAGGACGAAGGACGAATAATCGTGGTAGACTTCTGGTACCATGGACAGGTCTGGAGGTGGCATCAAAGGAGGAGGCACCGAGACCGAGGGAGCACACGCCACAGATTGGAGGCAGGCACTCAAACAGAAGGAACTCCAAGCAGTAATACTCCCAGCTTGCCAGTCAAAGGTGGGGTTGTGAAGCCGAAGCCATGGGTACCCCAGGATGACGGGGGAGGAGGAGATGGTTAATACCAAGAACCAAATTTCCTCCCGGTGATTCCCAGAGACTATTATCGACACAGGGACTGTCTGATGTGAAACAGAGGTCAGTGACGTCTTGGACAACGTGACGAGATTGACAGGAGGGCATAGAGGTTGACAGCTGAGGCCCATCTGGGTTGTCAGGTCTCTGGAGATGAAGTTTTGCTCAGCTCCAGAGTCAACTAAGGCATGTGTGGTATGTTCCTTATGTTTGTGGAGTAGTCTAAGGGGGATGCGGCAACTAGTGAGGGGATTTTTCTGTTTCTCGTCCGTGAATCCCCCTACTGTGATCCACGGACCTCCCCTTTTAACCGGTTCGGGCATTCAGCAACCCCATGAGACCCATTGCCACAATAAAAACATAGGCCCAGATCCCTGCGGCGCTGCCTTTCAGCCGCTGAAACTCCCGATTGTCCAATAATCATATCCTCCTGCTCTGGAAGTTCCTCTGACGAGGGCAGAGCGAGGAGAGGTGGCCTAGCGGAGCGAGGGCGTGGTTTACTCGGACGGGAGGCTGTTCTCCGTTCGGCCGCTCACTCCCTTAGCCTACTATCCAAGCTGATGGTGAGGGAAATTAACTCCCCCAACCTGTCTGGTTTGTCCCGTGCCGCTAGCTCATCTTTCAACTCCGAGCTAAGACTGCGGAGGAAGATACCACAAAGCGCTGGCTCCCCCCACCCAATCTCAGCGGCTAATACCCGGAAGTCTATGGCGTAATCGGCGGCAGATCTGCTACCCTGCCGAAGGCTTAGCAGCCGTTCGGTTAGGACCGCGCCCCGGTCTGTATGATCAAATACCTCCATGAACTCTGCCACGAACTGCTGGTAAGTCAAAAAAGGATAATTAGGTTTAGCCATAACTGTATAAGCCCAGTCTAAGGCCCTACCCCCCAGCAGGTTGGAGATATACCCTATTTTGCTTTGGTCAGTGGCAAAGTCCCCCGGGACGCGGTGAAACACTGACTCACACTGGAGTAAAAAAACCTTGCGCTTCCCTGAGTTTTCCGCTAAAGCAGGCAGGGGTTGGCACGGGAGTGAGACGATGTAGAGATGGTGGGTTAGCTTGGCTAGTAGGAGCGGCTACGGGGGCTTAAGATGCCCCGGTCACTGGGGGGAACGCCTGGTGTCCTTCCAGGCGGTCCAGCCGGCTGTTAACCTGAGTTAACTGATTTAGAATTACTGTCTGTTGATGTGAAATCATATCTACTCGGGTGCTAAGAGTGTTTAGATGGCACGCCAGTGCGCTGTCAGCTGGGTCATCTTGACGGAGTTGTACTGACATGGTTAGGGACCCAGGAGACAGACGCTGACACGAGTAGATAGAAGACAATTATTCTTTATTAAGATAATGTGTGTTGGGTGAGTGAGTGAATGAGTGCGTGACTGTCTGGTCAGTGGAGCTGAGCATTTCCTGCGGCGACCTGGCAACCCTGGAACACACAAGCACAGAAAATTACCACTGTTGACAGGGATGGGAAACCTGAAGCTTGTGATGCTTACTTGCAGGCGCCACAGAGAGAATCCTGCTGGCTCCGAGTGCCCGTGCGGCATGGTGCTCGTGGTGCTTGACGTTGAGGAGGTGAGGAGGAACTCCGAGGTGGAGGAGATGGCGTCCCGTCAGCTGGGGAGGTTAGTCCGCCGCCAGGGAGGTCCACCTGTGCACAGGGGAAAAGGCTAGGAGAGGATGAGTGTAGAGGTTGCTTACTTGACGTGGCTTGACGCGATGACTTGGCTTTGGCTCTGGCTTGAGGTCGTATCCTCGACGCATTGCTGGGCAAAGGCGACAGACGACTCCGTGCAGAGCAGTCAGAGGTTCTGGCTTTTAAAGCCTGTTGATTATCACCTGCCGGTGTGTGCGCAGCTGAGGATGATGATGTTGGCCCAGTGGCCGCCATGACAAATTTAAACATTTTAACATGCACATATTTAAAATCAAGGATTAATTAGCATTTCAAACCCATTATTGATTATCACAGAATATCAGAGTCCCACAGAGGCAGTGATCTTCAACAAATAGTGTCCTCAGAATTGTCCTGAGAAATGAAACTTGAAGAAAGAGTTCATTTCAGTTAATCAGTGTAAGTCAAAAGTGAGCGTCTACTCCAGAGATGTCCACCAGGGGTAGTGTCGAGCTGTGGATACCTAGGGCCTTAGAAAATGCCTTTAAAGTTTGAGATGCCTGTTCTTTGTCCACATTTTATTACCCATAAAACGGTCAGGCGAAAGAGCCTTTCCAGTTTATTTATGATGTGAGTTAATACATTGAGAGCATTCCTTAGGTTTGCTTAATAAAGGAATGTTGGTTCAGCTGTGGTCCTGGGATGAAAAAGCAGTTCTTGACTGGTCTTTTCCTGGGTGAAACAACGTCTTTAAGATCAAGAATAATTTTATTGATGAGCCAAAGCAAGATGATGCTACAGTGGGGTGCCGTGTGGGACCCAACCATTGTTCACTATTGTGACTATTGTTGTTGTGCATGTTTGTGTGTGCAAGATGAGTGGGAATGGGTGTGGCTGCTCCATTATGTTTGTGGTGCTGGGAGCACCAGGGTGTGATGCTGGTGGGTCCTAGGCTGCTCAGCCTGGCTGCCTTTGCCTTGGGTTGGGATTTGGGGCCAGTGGGTGGCCTTATGAAACAGTTTGCAAGCTTGCTTCTGGGAGAAGGGGCAGCCTTGCTTTTGGACTGTCTCCCTCCCAGTCTTATTTCCCGCACCCCCCTCTCCCTGATTCTGGGTGGAATATACATCTTTTTGGATACATTTAGGGCTTTGGGGCGGGGTGTGCTGCACTGTGTCGGTGAAGGGGATACCTCTGCTGCATGGTGGGGCTGCCCTCACCTCAATTTTAATTGCATTTTAGACACTGAGGGCTTGCGGGGATGGGGGCCCCGCTGTCTATCGCTGTGGCTAGTGGTGCTCCAACAATGATCCCCCCAATTTTAACTGCACTATGGTAGTTCACACATTAACACACAATCACATCATGCAACCAATGTAGACCTACCATGTTTTGTGCGGGGGGGGGGGTCTTCCCCCACCCCTGTTGCCCTCCTCCTGCTGGGGGCCTGGGGGCCCGGCAGGGGGCCTGGGACCTGTCATGTTGTCAAAATCCCTGGGTGCTGCTGAATGTATAGATACAAGCCAGGGAGTAAGAGCGGGACTGAATAAGAGAGTAAGCGAGAGTGAGGGAGTGATGAATCGAGGTGGTGATGGTAGGTCAGTTTTGTGTTCCGCTTTGTGTGTTGGGTGGCATCTCAGGGCACCTGCGGTGATCTGCTGATCAGTCGCTCGGGTGGGCGCAGGGGGTGGGGGTCTGCTTCTGTGGCCACGACCGCCCTGGGGTGGGTCGGCGGGGGGGTGGCCACTGGCCTGAGCCAGTGGTCTCCCCAGCCACTGCCGGGCACTGGTGCATGTTCAGGTTCACTGCATCTGCATTGCAATCACCCTAAGAAATAAGGGTGAATGAGGGTGGGTGAGTGTGAGGGGGAGAACACGAATGGATGTGAGAAGGTCGGAGTGTGAGTGAGAGTGCATGCATGGGTGAATGTGAGTGGGTGACCCTCGGGGCAAGTGGGAGTAAGATTGAATGGGTACAGGAGTGAGAGAGAATGGGTGGGTCTGGAAGTGTGAGAGTGGGTGAGTGAAAGTGAGGGAGTGCATGTGGGTGCGTATGAGAGCATGAGGGTGTGAAGGTGTGGGGATGGGTGTGTCTGCAAGTTGGGAGGTGCTGGAATGGGGGGCTAGTGCCTCTCGGCTATGTGGGGTCCCCTTGGCAGGAGGGACTTCTTTGGGCATGGGGGTCCCCGAGGTGTGCGGCAGTGGCACGGGGGGGGGGGGCAGACCTGCTGTGGGGGTGTCTGGGGGGGCTCGCACTGGGAGGCGTGGGCTGGTCTCTGGTCCAGGGGGTGGGGGCGCTGGCCTCCTGGCATTTGGGACCCGAGGACTGACATTGGCCCACTGGGGAAGTGGAGTTTGGCAGGCCTGGGGCTGGGTGGGCCCATCATGCCCATCATGCCCTGTGGGCCCATCATGCCGGCTGCTTGGCAGCCTGGCCTCCCTCAATCATCCCTCCGAGGGTGGATGCCTGGCTTTCCTGGGGCTTGCTGACCTCGGGTATTTGTGCCCTGTGGGGTTTGGCGGCACTGCATTGCCTGCTCGGGGTTCCCAGGGGGGAGAGCTGCTGTGACCGGCCCCCCTCTTTGTACGTTTCCTGACAAACCACTCACATGCATACACTTATTTTGCTTGCACTCTCATATATGCGCACACACACGCACATGCACAAATGTCTCTCCTTTAACAGGTGCGGATACCAGACTCGTGTTGAGACATCTTCGGTGGAAGAAGCAGTTTGTCTTCTGTTTGTTTTAGTTGTTGGTTTGTTTTTTCTTTTTTGTCTGTTCCCCTCCCTTTTCTTCCCCCTCCACACACTTCCTTTTCCTATTCCCCATCTTGTCAGGACCTCCATGGGTAAAATCATTAAAATAAAGTATTAAAAGTTATTACAGGAGGAGTTTACAACAATATACAGTACATAGTTAGGTACTGTAGAAAGCTCCTTTTGGCAAAGTAAATCTGTTTTGCCACAGCAAGGGTAACAGATCTCTGTTCTGCTTACCTAGCTGCCTGACAGGATGGGGGTGGGGGGTAAAAAAATAATTCTGGCATCTCACACACGCTTCTGTCTTGCCTGTGAATCCCGAGTTATTCTGCCTATTATCGTTTGTCAAAAGCCTGTCCTGTTTTTGCTTTTGTTTCAGCCCACGAGCTGCATTCTTTTCTGTTATTAATGAATTATGGTTTACCAGATTCGCCTGGCGTTTGGGTCATCCTGTCCTTCCTTGCCCCAGAGGGGCAATTTTAACATCTTCTCTCTTACTTTATTGCGCAGCAGCCTGGTGGACCACACACAATTCTGTTGTACTGTACAACTGTACAGTGACAATAAAGCCTATTCTATTCTACTGGTTATATGAAGAAATTTAAATATGGTGGTTTGTGCTTACCATGTGCTTCTAGTAGGAAATTTATAGGTATATTTCACAATGTTTAGGTACACACTGAAGAAAATTTAAGGGACAAAATAAAATATGTACAGTATATTTCTTTGTAGAGAATTGCTGATGGATGATCTGCAAATGGTCGGACTTTTTTTGAACAGCTGTTTTGAATATGCTTTTTGACCAGTTAAAAGTGACAAGTGTACAATAAGTGGGATATGTCTAGAACAACTAAAGACCATTTCTATGATTAGAAATGCACATGTTGTGGGACACATATGCACATGGTTATATCACTTTAGACTTCACATCTCAGATTGAACAAAGGACTGAGTCTCCTTGGAGATAACAGGAGGATGTGGAAGTTTAGTCTTTGGTATGCAAAGAGATGGCCTTGGGGGATTTCCTGGCTGCCAGAGACTTTAGGTGGGGGTGATAAGATCTAAGAGAGGATGCATTGTTACTTGGGATTAAATGCATTGTGACTGTGGGAGAGGATGCATTGTTACTTGGGATTAAATGCATTGTGATTGTGAGCTTTGAAGGTCCTGGGTATTTAAAGGACGAAGGTCTGGGTTTTTTCCTCTTTTCTGTTTGGCTGATGTTGGAAGATGTGAATAAACCTGACTCGTGAGATAAACTCTGCCTCGTCATTTCCAGACTTCCACACTGGTGACCCTAAGACGTATCATGAGTGAAAGAAATTCCCCCGAGCCAGCCGGGTCAGGAGCTCCCAGCTAAGCGTATGCTGCTACTGTCCAGCTACCGGACTTTTGGCGAGACAACCCGCGCTCCTGGTTCCACTTGGTCGAAGCACAGTTCGCCCTCCGGGGGATAACGGTAGATGACACGAAGTTCTACCATGTAATTGCCAAGCTCGACAACCGCACGGCTCGGCATGTGCAGAGACTTTTGGAGCAGCCACTGGCCGACGACAAATACGGCTCTCAGTCCAGGAGAGAGCGGAGAGGCTCCTGGCTCTGGACGACTAGAGAGATGGCACGCCCATTGACCTGATGGAGGACATGCTGAGGTTGAGGGGCTCAGATGACGACGACTTCCTCTTCACCCACATTTTCCTCAGGACCCTACCGTCGGCCACGAGAGCGACCCTGGCCAGGTCGCCGTTGTTGGCCCAGCGGGACTTCAGCGCACTTGCCCAGGAGGCGCACCGGATTCTCAATGCCAGCAAACAGCGCGCGGCCACCGCAGCAGTGACGGAGTTCGGCGCGACGGCCGGAGATGGCGGAGGGCCAGAGACGGCGGTAACAGACCCACCGACGACGGCGGCAGCGGGGGCCAAGGATCGCGGAGGAGACACCCTCTGTTTCTACCATCGCTGCTTCGCAGAGAAGGCACGCAAATGTATACCACCGTGCCAGTTCAAGCGCTCGGGAAACGCCAAGACTGGGGGTCGGTAGCAGCTGCGGCCCTCGGTGAAGAGAACAAGCTGCTCTACTTGACGGATGCGCGCTCGGGGAGGCAATTCCTCGTGGACACAGGCTCCCAAGTGAGTTTCATCACGCCTTCCTCCGCTGACCGGCTGGCGGGTCCCGGAGGTCACGGGGTGTCAGCAGTGAACGGCTCGGAGATTAAGACCTTTGGTGAGAGGACTCTGCTTCTGTCCCTACACGGCCATACATTTGAGTGGACTTTTGTCATAGCTGCAGTGAATTTCAATATGTTGGGGGCTGATTTTCTGTGCTCACATGGTTTGTTGGTTGATCTTGCTAACAGGCGCCTGGTTAATGCACTTTCTTTTTATTCTATTCCCTGTGCAGCCCGAGTGACCCCGCCCACAGCACAAGCCAACGTCACAACGGCAAGCGGTAGGTTCCACACACTGCTCACTCAGTTCCCAGCACTCACAGTTCCTACATTTTCAGCAGCCGTCGCTAAACACGGAGTGGAACATTTTATTACTACCATCGGACCGCCTGTTTTTGCAAAAGCTCGGCGCTTGGATTCAGCTAAACTGACCATAGCGCGCCAGGAGTTCGCCAACCTGGAAAAGTTGGGCATCATCAGGCGTTCGAACAGCCCATGGGCTTCCCCGCTTCACATGGTCCCGAAAGCTGATGGCTCGTGGTGACCTTGCGGAGATTTCCGCAGGTTGAACAACGCCACAGCGCACGACCGCTACCCAATCCCGCATATCCAAGATTTTTCCGTTCATTTGGCGGGGGCGCGCGTTTTTTCTAAGATAGACTTGGTCCGCGGTTACCACCAAGTCCCAGTGCGCGCTGAGGACATACCCAAAACAGCGGTAATAACTCCGTTTGGCCTATTCGAGTTTTTGCGCATGCCGTTTGGGCTTAAAGGCACTGCGCAGACGTTCCAACGCATGATGGACGCAGTGTTGCGCGATCTCCCCTTCGTATTCGTCTACCTGGACAACATCTTGGTAGCCAGCGCGTCCGAAGACGAACACGAAAACCACCTCGCAGCAGTTTTCCGGAGGTTGGGAGAGCATGGATTAATAATCAACCCAGCGAAGTGTCAGTTCGGGGTGACGCAGATTGATTTTTTGGGGCATCGCGTCTCTCCAGAAGGAGCGGTTCCTCTGACTGACAAAGTGCGCGCGGTAACCAATTTTCCCCAGCCACAAACGGTCAAGGCGTTACAGGAGTTTTTGGGAATGGTGAATTTTTATAGCCGTTTCCTCCCCTGCGCAGCGCAGCTCATGCAACCAATGTATGCCGCACTAAAAAAACAAAAACACACAAATAAAATCGAGTGGTCTCCGGAGCGAGCATTCTCGGAGGTCAAAACAGCCCTGGCAAACGCTGTGTTGTTAGCACATCCAGACCCAATGGCCCGCATAGCGCTCACTACTGACGCATCAGATGTGGCCATAGGGGCGGTCGTGGAGCAGCATGTAGCCGGGGCTTGGCAACCGCTTGCCTTTTTCAGCAGGACTTTGCGCGATAGTGAACGAAAATACAGCGCATTCAACAGGGAGTTGTTAGCTCTCCACTTGGCCATTCACCACTTCCAGTTCTGGCTAGAGGGATGCCGTTTCACCGCGTTTGTTGACCACAAGCCGCTGACATTCACGATGGCCAAGGTTTCAGAACCGTGGTCAGGCCGGCAACAGAGGCAACTGGCTGCCATCTCAGAGTTTACTACCGATATTCAGCTTGTGTCGGGTAAACTGAATGTAGTGGCAGACTGTCTCTCGCGCGCCGTGGCGGCCCCGGTCCGCGTAGGGATAGATTATGCAGCCATGGCCACGGATCAGGTTAGTGACGCGGACGTGCGCGCGCTCCAGTCTGGACCAACAGGGTTAAGGCTGGAGAACAGGGTGCTGCAAGACGGTATGCCCCCCCTAATCTGCGATGCCTCCACTGGGCGACCGCATCCTGTGGTACCGGCTGTGTGGCGCCGCCGCGTTTTTGACTCGATTCATTCTCTGGCGCACCCGGGAGTGCGCGCGTCGGTCAAAATGGTGGGAGAGAAATTTGTATGGCCGAGCCTGCGCAAACAACTTAAGGAGTGGGCGGCAGCCTGCATGGCTTGTCAGCGAGCCAAGGTACACAAACACACGAGAGCTCCCTTGGACCCATTTCACATCCCGGCTAAGAGGTTCGATCATGTCCACGTGGCCCTCGTAGGCCCCCTTCCGCCGTCACAGGGGTGCACACACCTTCTGACAATGGTAGACCACACCACGCGCTGGCCGGAAGTGGTCCCACTGGCGTCAACTACAGCCGAGGAGGTGGCGTGCACATTTTTAACAGCATGGGTAGCGCGCTTTGGAGTCCCGTCGGCCATTACGTCCGACAGAGGCCCTCAATTTGTTTCCGAACTTTGGTCAGCAATGGCCCGCAGCCTGGGAGTAACGATCCACCGCACAACCGCATACAATCCGCAGGCTAATGGGTTATGCGAACGTTTTCATAGGTCATTGAAAGCAGCTCTCAGAGTGTTGCTTACGGATGCAAATTGGGTAGACAGGCTACTGTGGGTTTTATTGGGGTTGCGTTCTGCACCTAAAGAGGATTTAGAAGCCTCCCCGGCTGAGCTAGTTTTTGCGCAGCCACTTCGGCTGCCCGGGGAATTTCTCCCAGATAATCCTGCGCCAGAATGCTCCCCGGCTCAGCAGTTGCAGCTTGGCACGGAATCAGGCACGCTGCCTGGCCCCGTTCACCACAGTTTTCCGCGCGTTTTTGTACCTAAGGCTTTAAAAAACGCGGAGTTTGTTTTTGTCAGACACGATTCCCATCGCCCGACGCTACGACCACCTTATGATGGACCATTTAGAGTGCTGGAAACAGGGGATAAGCATTTTTTGCTAGATTTGGGGGGCAGGAAAGAAAAGATTGGCATAAACAGGCTCAAACCCGCCTTTGTGGTGGTGGACGAGGATGTGCTGTTGGCCAGGGCTCCTCGGCGCGGCAGACCCCCTAGGGGACATTCCCCAGAACACCCACAGGAATTGACTAACAGTTCTCACCCTCAGACAGCAGCCCCCCAGCAGGAGGAAGTGGTGAAGCCCGCTTACAGCAGATACGGGAGGAGACTGAGGCCCAAGCAGCACGTGGACTGATGTGTAATGATTTTATCATGACATGCAGACTGTTATTCCATTGTTCCATCTTAGATGTTTGGGGGGGGTCATGTGGGACACATATGCACATGTTATATCACTTTAGACTTCACATCTCAGATTGAACAAAGGACTGAGTCTCCTTGGAGATAACAGGAGGATGTGGAAGTTTAGTCTTTGGTATGCAAAGAGACGGCCTTGGGGGATTTCCTGGCTGCCAGAGACTTTAGGTGGGGGTGATAAGATCTAAGAGAGGATGCATTGTTACTTGGGATTAAATGCATTGTGACTGTGGGAGAGGATGCATTGCTACTTGGGATTAAATGCATTGTGATTATGAGCTTTGAAGGTCCTGGGTATTTAAAGGACGAAGGTCTGGGTTTTTTCCTCTTTTCTGTTTGGCTGATGTTGGAAGATGTGAATAAACCTGACTCGTGAGATAAACTCTGCCTCGTCATTTCCACACTTCCACAATGTGACCATTTTTTACCCACGCCAACATGAGCCAAGTGGGTAGAGCAGTTGGTGCCTTCTGTGGCCAGCCGGCTATCTGGCTATGTCTGTGCTCTAACTCAACAGGGAATAAGGCTATGGCTACCAAACCTGGTACACAGGTTGGCCTTGGGACTTGCACATACGGCTATACTTCTGTGGTCAACAGGTCAGAGGTCAAGGTCAGAATACCATATAAACTATATCTCAAAAACAAAGAAAGCTAGGGTCACCAAATTTGGTACTCAGTCAGAGGTCAGGGTGTCAGTTTGGGGTCAAAATGTCAAAGGTCAAGGTTTTATAGGGTATGGGTCTGCATCTCATTTGAATGCCTTCTAGCACTGTTTGCAGTGAGCTGAGGATGGCCCTTGACTGGCCATGAAACTGACTGTGATCTGGAAAGAAAGCGTCTCTCATGGCCAATTCTGCTGCTATTCAACATGTCAGGTGAGGGGAAGCTTACAGCAGGCTGAGGGAAACCCAAGGGAGTGGGGGGGAGTCAGAGAGGAAAACAGAAAGGCAGACATCATGGACAGTCACAGATGACATGACTGGGTTCCCGTATCAGGTGTGCTTCTGTTGACTTGACTATCCACACGAGGCCTTGGCAGCCAGGCTCCATTTATCTGACACGTGTCGGGAATCGGGCTCAAGGGTTCGTCTCAGTTTTATCCTCTTATCTGTCTCCCCTGTCATCATTTTTTTTTTGTGAACATTCAAATCCCCTTGAGCTGTCTGTGAGGTACAGAGAGGACTGGGCTTTAGAAGAGAAGATGTTACAGCAGAACAGAAGAGGGAACAGTTGGCTTTATTTCACAGAGAAGCAAGAAATTAGCCAGTAATGCCAATGCTTATCCTCCATGTTCTTTTCACTAATTTGATTATAAATAAATGGGAAAAAAATGGTGTTTACAACTTTTGGACTGCTTTTCATTCATGAAGCAGCCACAGCTTTAGGACGTCTTTAGTCAAGGATGGTATAGTATATAATGTATATCTAGATTAGAGATTATACTAGAATTTCTCATTGACTGACATTTTGACAGAGTTGTAAAAATTCTGTGATAACTTATTATTGCCTGTCATTTTAATGTTCATCTATCTATAAATGCAAGGAAACGCTGACCTGAGATTTTCACCAGATATCATAAACAACCCAAGAAATACATACATACAACGAAATCAAGGCCACTGTGTTCACAAAACAAGTTATATTTAATAAAGTGGAATGATACAAGGAATAAGTATTGAGCACATACAGAAAAAGACATGCAAAAAGGCATAGAAAGTCAAGAAATCAGCTAAAATCCATCAGAATTTAGAAGCTATCCCATCCCCCATCAGTGCAAATTAATTTCAGCTGCTTAAGTCCTGACTTATAGCCTTTAAAAAGGTCTGTGACTATCAGATTGTCACACCACAAAGAACTCATGATGGGTAGAAGCAAAGAGCTCTCTCTAGACCTTTGTAACCTAAAGATAATTGTTCCAATGAGCACTACTGGAGCAATCATTTGGAAGTGGAAAGAACATCATTTTACCATAAACCGGCCATGACCAGGAGGTCCTTGCAATATTTCTGACAGAGGAGTCTAAAGAATTATCAGAAGAGTTATCCAAGAGCCAAAGACAACTCGTGGAGAACTCTAGAAAGACCTGGAGTTAGCAGGTACTGCTGTTTCAAAGAAAGCAATAAGTAATGCACTCAACCGACATGGGCTCTATGTCCGCTCACCTCGCAAGACTCCATTGCTGAAGAAAAAGCATGTTGAAGCTCGTTTAAAGTTTGCTGCAGAGTATTTGGGCAAGCCAGTAAATGTCAGGAACCGAGCCGGCTTGGTTTCTCCCGGCTCGGTCCTGAGCTCTCTGTGGGTTTAGGTATAGTATGTATTTCAATGTTTCCACATCCATAGCCACTGCCTGACCGGCAGCTGTTAGACAGCCGCAGTGACCTACTTTCTGTGACTCTGCTGACAGTCTGCCGGTCCGGCCACGCCCCCTCTCTCTCTCATTTCCATCAGTTGTTCCCAGTCTTGTTTATCATCTTTCCCGCGCCTCGCCCAGGTGTTCCCAATTTATTATGCCAGTGGTGTTTGTACTTAAGCGGCTCTTTGCTAGTCAAACACCGCTGGACCATTGTACGTGCTCACATGGTTGTTCTTCACCATGTGACCGTCACGTCAGGTGAAGGATCATTTGTGTTTGTGCTCGTTGGCGGACTTGGATGACTCGGACTGTTCCTGCATGGTGAGTAAGAGCTATCTGCATTTCTGTTTGCAGTTGTGCTGCTACGCTTGCCTGTAGCGTTTCCCCTTGCGACACAACTGCTACGCTTAGGCACTGATGCCCAGCTCTTCTCCCATGCCAGTCGAGTGTCCTGGAGGACTTTGAATTTAACCCGAGCTGTCCTGTCCGTTTTTGTGGCCACGGTGCACAGTGGTCTGCCCGCTGCATGCAATTCGTGTGAGCCATTTTGTGCACAACTGTTACATTTCTGAAAGTCTTTATTTTTGAACTGTTTGATATCAATAAATGTGTATTTGGTGTAACCCTGCACTTAAATCCTCATTCCTCCTTCTCTTCCTCAGTGCGCTGTGGAGAAGCGCACGGGGAAGTTTATGACAGTAAAATATTGGTAGAATATAGTCTGGTCAGATGAGACCAAAACTGAACCTTTTGGATGCTACAACACACAGCATGTTTGGAGGAAAAATGGCACTGCACTGGTGTGGGGGTGTTTTTCAGCACATGGTACAGGCAGACTTTATGTAAATGAAGGAAAGCTGAATGGACAAATGTACAGTGACATCCTTGATAAGAACCTGTTGCCATCTACCAAAAGGCTGAAGATGAAATGAGGGTAGACATTTCAGCAAGACAATGATCCCCAACTCACAGCCAATGAAAATCTCACTTGGCTCCAGAGAAGGAAAATAAAGCTGCTAGAATGGCCCAGTCAGTCACCTGACCTGAATCCAATTGAAAATGTATGCAGTGAACTGACGATCAGAATTCATAGAAGACACCCACGGAACCTTCAAGATTTGAAAACAATTTGTGTGGAAGAATGGACTAAAATCACTCTTGAGTAATGTCTGTGCCTAGTTTCTCAATACAGGAGGCATCTTGAAGCTGCTATTACCAACAAAGGTTTTTCTGCTAAATATTGAATTTCACCAAGCGTGTTCAATACTTATTCCCTGTGTCATTTAACTTTATTAGATATAACTTGTATTGCGAATACAGTTGCCTTGATTTCTTTGTATGTATGGATTACTTCAGCTGTTACTGTCACGGTTTGCAGAACAGGACCCAATCGCAATATTTAAAGTTGTCAAGGATTTTATTAGAGAGCTGGTCAGACGGGCACAGCTCAATGGTGTAAACACAAAAAATAATGGACAGCTCGGGAGCTGTAACAAAAAAACTCACAAATTCCCGGCAAACAGGAAACACATGTGCTGCTCACACATATCACAAGGACACCCATCAAGGACACAGACTGGGGCTGACAATATATAGACACAGGGGTACTCAAAGACAGCACAGAACAGGTGAGCACCATCAGGAACAAATGGAGATGGCAGGGATTAATCACAAACACAGTAGCAGGATGGGTGGGGCTGCACAGATGATACACAGAGTATCAGGAGAGACAAGATCATGACACAAAGTGATAGTGATAATGTTAATAATAATAATGATAACTAGTCTAAGAAGAGGACCAACAGGGAAAAGAAAATGCAAGACAGAAAAATTAATAATCACAATAATTCACAGGGAATAATAAAGATAACTCAAAGCAAGAACGTGGACTGAGGCCCTGCCATGAAGACAAGGAAATACAAATTATAAATTAGAAAAACAGCATGGGACCCAGTCCACACATTGACAGTTACTGATATCTGATTAAAATCTCAGGTCAGTGGCTCCATCAGAAATAGATTTAATGAAAAAAATGTTGACAAGTTCAATACTTATTTTCGCCGCTGCATGTGGAGAACACGGGGTGCATGAGTACACTGGGAGATGCACCAGCTGGGACCCGGGGTCTGAAGAACACTGGTGTATCCAACATAGGACATAACGAGAAAAGCAGGACCAGCGGATCGCGGTCCTTCACAGGAAGGCAAGCCCAGTCTGCCCAGTCAGCGGTAGATGGGAGTCCCGGCTGCTGCTTCACCAGTATGTTACCACTTTCCTCTGCAGGACCGCGAGTCCCCGATGGTGATCCTCCCCGTGTGCTTGCACAAGCATCTAAAAATTAAAAACTTAATAATAATACCACCGTGATTGTGGAGCGGAATGGCCACATCAATTGCGTATCATTTGGGGTCACATATGCACGCTTTGAGTAAACAACAACCATCACCAAACAGGACACAAAAACACCCAAATGACAAAATAAATCGTTTTTTATTTAATATTTACTGACACATGGGCAACACTGATGCAAAGGTTGGAGCCAAATGGATCATTCTGCTGTGTGTCATAATGTTGGGTGTTTTGCAGTTAATTCGATTGATTACAATTTTAAAAACCTTTTATATTTAAGCAACATTTTGTTATTAAAAGGATGCACTAGAGTGGGTCTCAAACATTTCTAAATGTTTCCTGTTGTAGTACTGCATGAGTTTACTGATGACACATAAGCTACACATATAAACTAAAACAATTATAATGGTGACTGAACAGCTCCCATTTCCCAAAGTGCAAGACACACTGTTACGAACAGTGTTGGGAACGCGTTACTTTGTTACTGTAACGTCACTATTGCAGTAACATGCTGTGTAATGAAATTACTGTTTAAAAATTCAGTAATGCCTTACAGTTACTGAAATTTGATCAGATGCGTTACTCGTTTTATTAATATGGATAGATATTTTTAGCGCAAATAAATACAAACTGACCCTACGTGGCTGATGCAGTTGTCAGTCAACGAGCCTCTTCACTGCTGCAGCCACAAATAGAGCTTGCTCCTGCTGGGAAAAGATGAAGCTACTTTGTTTTTGTGGAAATGGACAGATTATTTTTTGTTTGTCACGGTTAAAGACAAAAGCATATTGGTGGGCCGTGTGAGACCGAATGCAATCTTCAGAAGCGCCTGAGAACAACAACAAGATCAAAGCTAATACTATACTAACACCATATTATTAGTGGATTTACGCTATCTGAACAGCTACGCTGGATTTCAAGCACAGGTATACATTCTGGGCAGTTTGTGACCCAGCAAGAATTAAACTGATTGACTGCCAGGTACATTGTTACAGAATGAAGATGTGATAACAGTCATTTTCCATCAGACAGCTGAGACTGTGATCCATTGAAGTTAAATCACCTTTACTTGCTCTCTGGATAAAGATTATTCAAAAATGGATTTGATCTCCAAAAGGAATTTAAGAGAATGGATCATGTCTCTGTCACAGCAGACATTTGGACTGTGGATAATGGACATTTTCTTTGGATCACTGCACATCGGTTTAAATCCATAATATTGAAGGTAAGAAACACTGACAGCTTTATGCAGTGTTGCCAACTCACTCTTTTTCCCTCTTTCTCATTCCATAAACACGATTTCTCATTCCAAAATGAGGAAGTTACTGGCAATTTTGTGTTGATTTTCTTCAGATTTTTCTCACAATAAGAGCTCTCAAGGCAGAATAAAGCAGACTGAACATGTTCTAAAAGCTCTGTCTGAAACAGTCGGTTTTCAGCCTGACATTAATAAGCCCATAAAAAAATCCATTAATTAAATTATCTTGCTATGGGTGCAAGATGATTTAAGTATGCATTTAAAAGTAATGTGAAAGTTACTTTTCCAAGTAACTAGTTACTTTAATCATGCAGTAATCGGTAACTCATTTACGTTTGAAAAGACGTAACTAGTAACTCTAACTAGTTACTATTTTTTACTAACTTGCCCAAGACTGAATACGAATATACTGTACGTAGGTCATAAAAGATTACACAAATAAGTGATCTGACAAACAAATTAACAAGGGTTCCTAAACAGTCGCTAATATTGGATGTCCCATTCGTTTTCAGTGATTAGATATTCTGTAATTAATATTCACACGATTAAATAAATCTTAGTGCTGTTCAGTCCCTTTCATATTTGTCAAAGTCTAATGTGTGATTGCCTACATACGTATAGGCTACATTGTATTCCTCTTTCAAACACAGCCTACATTTGGGCCTGTAAAGCCTAATTGGGCTGCCTGTCTCAGACGGGAATAGTTGTGTTCCACGGGCAATGCACTAGTTTTGATGGAAAACATTTTCTGTAATTGTCACTCAAGGCCTGGAGTTGAAGATTTCGTGCAGTCTAGTGTAGGCGGATCTCAGACATGTTAGCTAGGGAACAAACTATTTACTCGCAGAATAAAAAAGTAAACTGAGTTTAGGTAAGCACTATCAGTGTTGGGCAAGTAACTAAAAATAGTAACTAGTTACAGTTACTAGATACTTTTTTTCAGAAGTAACTGAGCTACTTACCGATTACTGCATGATAAAAGTAACTAGTTACCTGGAAAAGCAACTTTCACATTACTTTTAAATGCATACTTAAATCATCTTGCACCCATAGCAAGATAATTTAATTAATGAATTTTATTATGGGCTTATTAATGTCAGGCTGAAAACCGACTGTTTCAGACAGAGCTTTTAGAACATGTTCAGTCTGCTTTATTCTGCCTTGAGAGCTCTTATTGTGAGAAAAATCTGAAGAAAATCAACACAAAATTGCCAGTAACTTCCTCATTTTGGAGTGAGAAATCGTGTTTATGGAATGAGAAAGAGGGAAAAAGAGTGAGTTGGCAACACTACATAAAGCTGTCAGTGTTTCTTACCTTCAATGCTATGGATTTAAACCGATGTGCAGTGATTCAAAGAAAATGTCCATTATCCACAGTCCAAATTGTCTGCTGTGACAGAGACATGATCCAGTCTCTTAAATTCCTTTTGGAGATCAAATCCATTTTTGAATAACCTTTATCCAGATAGCAAGTGAATGTGTTTTAACTTCAGTGGATCACAGTCTCAGCTGCCTGATGGAAAATGACTGTTGTCAGATCTTCATTCTGCAACGATGTATCTGGCAATCAATCGGTTTAATTCTTGCTGGGTCACAAACTGTCCAGAATCTATACCTGTGCTTGAAATCCAGCGTGGCCGTTCAGGTAGCGTAAATCCACTAATAACACGGTGTCAGCATAGCATTAACTTTGATCTTGTTGCTGTTCTCAGGCGCTTCTGAGGATTGCAGTTTCTCTCACACGGCCCACCAATATGCTTTTGTCTTTAACTGAGACAAAGACAAAATAATCTGTCTGTTTCCACAAAACAGTGTAGCTTCTTCTTTTCCCAGCAGGAGAAAGCTCCATTTGTGGCTGCAGCAGTGAAGAGGCTCTTTGACTGACTGCTCGTTGACTGATGACTGCGTCAGCTACGTAGGGTCAGTTTGTATTTATTTGTGCTAAAAATATCTATCCATATTAATAAAATGAGTAACGCAAGTAATACATCTGGACAAATTTCAGTAACTGTGATGCATTACTGAATTTTTAAACAGTAATTTCGTTACACAGCACGTTACTGCAAAAGTAGTGGCGTTACATGTTACTTGTAACGCGTTACTCCCAACACTGAGCACTACAGAGTTTAAAGAACTGTATTTTGGATTTGCTGCTTGTAGCCACCAATGTGCTTATGTTAATAATGAACTACTGGGGGTTGAGGGTCAGAATAAATATGCAATGTGGAAAGATTGTGCCAGTGCCACACCTCTCTTAAATAAGTCCTCTCCCTGCAGCACAACGCAGGTGCAACATCTACAGGCAATTAGAAGGCGTGATGTCAAGACAGAAAATGCACTAACATAAACTGACAAATCCACTGGTCCAAAGCAGGAAGCACACCACAACTGGGCACTCTGGATGACTGCAATAAGGCCCAGTGTGTTCAAGGCCCATCATGACAAATCTTGGACTTGTCCAGGATTCTGACCTGCAATCTTTCACATGCTCCCAGTATGCTGTCACCATTTCCCTGACAGGTAGGTTAACCTCTTAAAATTCTGATGTTCCGCCGTTGGGATGTGTCAAATTTTCTACTGCCACCCAGTGAAGAAAGAACTTGGTTTTCTTTGTATATGCTAAATTTATAGAAATTGGCTGGAATGTAAGGGGTTAAAAGAAAAGTTTCAAATCTACAATAAAAAAGTTACAAATTTACAGGAAAATAGTTGCTAATTTTTGAGCAATAGCTTGCAGATTTATAGGAAAAAGTTGCAAATATTTGACAAAAAAGTTTTGAAATATACAAGAAAAAAATTGCAAATTTACAGGAAAATAGTTGCTAAAGTTTTAGAAAAAGGTTGCTAATGTACAGGGAAAAGCTGCAAATATTGGAGAAAAAGTAAAAATTTTACAAGAAAAAATTTGCAAATCTACATGGAAAAAGTTGATAATTTCTGAGAAAAAAATGCAAATTTATAGGAAAAATGACCAATATTTGAGAAAAAAAAACTGGCAGGAATGACAGACTCTAATGCAGGCAGGACTACAGTTTGACTGGGTTTATTTCCCAAATAACACAAAATAATAAGCAGCATGGGGACTGAAAATAAAGCGAGCCATGAAAGACTGAAAACTCACAGAAACAGGCACAATCACGAGAACGGAAGTCAGAGGGGAGCCCATGAAAAAACGTCACACCAAATGAATGCAGATGAGGACATATATAGGGAAACAAATAATCAGGGGAAACAAGGGACAGCTGGGGAAAATAATCAGAGCTTAAACAGCAACACATGAGGAGAAATGGCTATGGCTACAGAAGACATGTGGGACTGAAAATGACAGAAAAGGGAGTACAGAGAACACACACACACACACACACACACACACACAAGGCTTGTATAGATGACCAAGGCTGGACAATGAACCACAACAGTTGGTAATGGGGACCACATGACAGACTGAGGACCGAGGAAGACAATAACAATTACAGAGGACCCAGGGGAGACACAGAAGGAAAAACACAGGCAAATAACCATAATAATAGAGCACAAAATGGGCATAATCCAAGAACCCAGCCCAGACCATGACAGTAACCCTTCCTTAAGGGTGGATTCCAGACGCCCAAAAACAAAACAAAGAACACCCCAGTCGGGTGGGAGGAGGGGGCTAAAGGCACCGCAGGCAAGACAAGGACACAAATACAAAAGAGGAATGTTCATCAGGTGGTTGGCCAGAGTCCCAAGACTGCCAACAGGAGAAACACGGCACATCCAGTGGCGCACCAAAGTCCATGGACCACAAGACGGAGAAACATGGTGCGCTGGGTGGCCTACCAGAGACCAAAGGCCACCAAACCAAGGGACGAGATGGGTCAGGGGGCCTACCCAAGTCCATGGGCCACCTGATGGATGAGCACGTCACGTCAGGTGGCCTACCAAAGTCCATGGGCCACATGACCGATGAACACGGTGTGTCGGGTAGTCTACCAAAGTCCATGGGCCACCTGACAGATGAACACAGTGCGTCGTGTGGCCTACCACAATCCATGGGCCACCAGACGGGAGAAAACATAGGAACTTTCTGCTCTGAAAATAACATCATAAAGCCCTTGAACTCAGGAGATAACACCATAGCTTTAAACTCAGGAGATAACACAGGAGCATCTTGCATAGGAGACGACATACTGTAGAAACTTTAGACAGGTGATAACAACATGGGAGCTCCTTGCTCTGAAGATATCATGGAAGCCTTTTGCTCTGAAAATAACAACATAGGAGCCTTTTGCTCTGAAGAAAACATCATGGGAGCATTTTCCTCTGAATACAGTATGTGGTGATCCGAGCGCTGAGCTATCCACGCTCGAGTCACTCAGTATTTTCCCCTTTTCCCCTTATAATTACTGCCCTGTTATTATTGGTCTTCCTGGGGCTTTTACTGTGACAGCGCCGCGGCTGGACATCCAGCTGTCAAGTTGAGCTGGCACTGTCACAGCTGATAATGATTTTGGTGATTACATTTTCTCCTCTCCTGTTTGGTTTGTTGCCTTTATTATTAATATTTAAGGGAGCACCTGAGGATCCCTCCTCACTGTGACCTTGTCAGCGTTAGACTGGAGTCCCTACGTCCGGCTCGAGTCCTGTTCCAGCGTCAGGTTCCACCCTTGCTACTATTATCTGTGAGTGTTTATTCTACAGCGTCAGGTTCCGCCCTCGCTAGTCTCTTATATTAGTGTTTGTGCTCTTTATTTGTGTTCCAAGTTTAGTGTATGTGTTTTGCCCCACGTGGCTAATTATTTTGTGTTTTCTGTAAATAAACAAGCAAACTCTCTGTCGGCATTTGGTGCCTCATTTATGCCCAGCAAGGGGCAAACACAACAGTAGGTCACAGCCAAGCGAGGTGCCAGCTGCAGTGAGTTTGTTTTTCTGGGCTTGATTTTTTCTTTTTCTGGGTGCCAGTTTTGTTTGGAGGTATGGCGTCATCAAGGACCTGGTGTCTTATGAGCCTGGGCTTCAAGCTTGTCCAGGCTCTGATGGAGATTGATGACTTTCTGTCCAATGCTTGTCTGTTCGCCCCCTCCAAAACTGCACACTGGTACCTGGACCTCGCAAAGGTGACAGTAAAGCGCCATCCTCGCCTGGCCAAGCATGCAGAGGGCAGGGAGATGATATTGGCGTTATCGGCTCTACGACAGAAGAACTGGGAGCTGGCGAAGAAACTGGCCAGGACACCTAAATCGGACCCTACGGCGAAGAATCCTCGCCCCTCAGCCCATCATCAGGCCCAGGTTGAGGTTCCTGCTCCAGTGTCTGCTCTGCCGATGGACTGTCTTCCTAGGCAGCGTTGAAGGAGAACAGCCAGGGGCCCCAGTGAAGAGGAACAGTGGGCAGCTGAACTCATCAGGGGCCATGTGGCTGAAGCATGCTCCTCTGCCCATCCCAGTAGGATCCTAAAGAACGTTGTGGTGGCAGTTAGACTGTTGGAGGCTAATCCTGGACTGAACAGGTTTCCTGAGTTTGCCAAGCTGCTGGCTTCAGTCTCAGTGCAGCAGCGGCCCTTCCCTGATCTGAATTTAGCCTCGCCTCCAGCCAGAAGATGTCGCTGCCCAGCTCATGATTCATCTCCTCCCCGGGACACGGTCGTTCCAATGGGAGGCGAGTTTTCTGACCGGGCCAATCCTCCTCGAGGTTTCCGTCCGGATCCTGCCCTGGGCCACCAAAAGAACTCTGCCTCCCAGCCAGCTGTTTTTCCCTCACCACAGCAGGAGGTGAAGACAGCAGCCTCAGCTTCCGGGTCATTTGTTCCCGCTGTTCCGTCAGCTCCCCTACCCCGGACGGCTTCGGCTGCTCCTCCCTCCTCCTCGGCATTCCCTTCAGCTGCTGTGAGCCCTGTGAGTCCTGGTCTGACTCCGCCCATTATCGATCCTGTTTGGGTGGCCCTTGTCCTCCAAAGGGGCCCTCCATTACCATCTCTACGGGTGAGAGAGGACTCAAGCCCTCTGCAGCAGTCACCATTGTCCCCCGGGGAAGCAGGCAAGTTTTTTTTTTCCATTCTAAATCGCAGTTTGATGAATTACCTTGTCTGATTCCTGGGGGGTGGAGCTCAGGGTTTATAGTACACTGAACTCCCACCACCTGCTGCAGCCATTGAAATTGTACCTGCTACTTCTGTGTTTCCTCCCTTTCTCCCCAAGCATCCCCCGGTGCCAGGAGTAGACCGCCGGACCGAGGAGTTGCCTGCGGCCCTGGAGAGCCTGGTTTCAGCCCTGCAGCCATGTCGTGGGAAGAGGAGGGGAGCTGACTGCCATTTGGAGCCTGCGCCGATGACAAAGCATCCCCGGGTCTCCGTGGAGCAGCAGCCAGTTCCAGCAGGCAATGGACCCCCAGCCACCATGCCGAGTGAGCCATCAGCATGGGTTTTAGTGCCAGGGGGTTCTCAGACTGTGGAGACCATCATGCTGGCTGTGGAGGTCACCACAGTCGAGTGGGAATCGGGGATGGACTTCCTGATCGTCGAGCTGTGCTGGCTTGGTCGGGGTCCACTCTAGGTGCTGCGCTGGCCCGGTTGGGGTCCACCAAGGGTGCTGCGCTTGCCTGGTTTGAGGCCGGCGAGGGAGCTGCAGATCCCCACTGCTAGACACCGTGCTGGTTCCCTTTACCCCTCCCCTCCCCCCATTCTCCACCACCGGACGCCACTGGGGTCCCTCGCTTACGATTCAGCTCCCTTTTATTGAAGCTTTTGGTTGGGAAGCCGTCTCTGAGCTCAGCCCTCTGGTCCGGGTGGTCTAAGGACTTTGGGGGGCCGCCTGAAGAACTGTTGTGCTGGTTCTGCGACTTCGGTCAGCCACTGGAAGGACCATTTCTCTGGTGCTGGGACTTGGTTCAGCCGCCTGAGGAACTGTTTCGTCAGTTCTGGGACTGGGGTAGGCCACCAGAACCTTTTTCTTTAATGTGGGGTCTGGATGCCGGTTGGCCACCTGAACTGTCTTTTTTTTTTTTTCTCTTCCTGCTGGTATTCCCTATATTGGTTCATTCGTGGTGTTTTTTTTTTTTTCCTTCCTTTCTCTCGGATATTGTTAAAGTGATGTTTTTTGCTTTCTTCTCCTTGCTTTGTTATCTGAGTTGAAGCGTACTTATAAATTTTTGTATTCACCTATTTATCTGGTTTTGGACATTTCTGTGAGGAAGGTTTCATTTCATGTTGGGGTTGGTTTTTCCCCATTTTTCATTTGTTCTTGTAATTTTTGGCCATGCTATTTTGTGCTCAAGCCTTCTTGTTTATCACTTGATCTTTGTGTTTTTTTTTGTTTTGTTTTGTTTTTCTGTATTTTGCTGTTAGACATTTTTGTGTCTGTTTTCTTTTGGGTTTCTCTCCTTCCTAGCCTGTTTCCCCCTCCTCCCACCTGAGGTTGGTCTTGATAGCTTTCTGGTTGGCGGTGGTGGTGGTGGTGGGGTTTCCCTGATGTCACTGTGGATGCCTGGAATGTGTCCCTTGAATGGGGGGAACTGTGGTGATCCGAGCACTGAGCTATTCATGCTCAAGTCACTCAGTATTTTCCCTTTTTCCCCTTATAATTACTGCCCTGTTATTACTGGTCTTCCCGGGGCTTTTACTGTGACAGCGCCACGGCTGGACATCTGGCTGACAAGTCAAGCCGGCACTGTCACAGCTGATTATGATTTTGGTGAATACGTTTTCTCCTCTCCTGTTTGGGTCGTTCTCTTTATTATTAGTATTTAAGGGAGCAGCTGAGGCTCACTCCTCGCTGCGACCTTATCAACGTTAGACTGGAGTCCCTACATCCGGCTTCAGTCCTGTTCCAGCGTCAGGTTCCGCCCTTGCTACTATTACCTGTGAGTGTTTATTCTACAGCATCAGGTTCTGCCCTCGCTACTCTCTTGTATTAGTGCTTGTGCTCTTCATTTGTGTTCCAAGTTTAGTATATGTGTTTTGCCCCACGTGACTCATTATTTTGTGTTTTCTGTAAATAAACAAGCAAACTCTCTGTCGGCATTTGGTGCCTCATTTATGCCCTGCAAGGGGCAAACACGACAGAATATAACAACATGGAAGATTTTTGCTTTGAAGATAGCCACACGGGAGCTTTTTTCTCCAATGATAACAGGAGCTTCCTGCTCCAAAGATAACAACACGAGAGCTTTCTGCTCCAAAGATGAAGATAACAACATGGGAGCTTTTTTCTTTGAAGATAGTACTTGAGGTGCCTTCAGCACAGCGGCTTTAGGCTTGGGAACCAGTAGCTGCAGAGCTCCGACCTCAGACCCACCAGCCTCTGGGACTGATGGTTGGGGTGCGCTGGTCATTGGGACTTCAGGGATCAAAATGTGCTCCTCCATCCCTGATGCAGCCACTTCAGACAAGGAGGAAGAAATACAGGTCGTTGTCTGGTCCATTACACAACCACCAGCAGAAGAGCTCGGTGGGGAGAGCTCAGAGGCATATGAGAACTGCAACTGGGTTTCCCCTCCAGGAACAAGACAAGACGTCTCTAAAATAGGTGCAGAAGATATAAAGAGGACTTGCCTTAACTCCTGCTCCTCCACTGATGAGGGTCCTGATGGCACTGCAGATGGTGGACCATCAGACATGGACACAGGAAATGGAGTACATCATGTAGCCAGCATTGGAGGCACAGAGCAACGTGGAGCTGTTGCTGGAGGCACAGAGCGATGTGGAGTCAGAACTGGAGGCATGATGATGGGCACAACAACAGATGAGGCAGTTGGAAGCTTAGCAGCAAACACCAACGCTGTGGAGGAAAGGAGAGCAGCAGCAACAGATGAGGGAGAGGAAGGAGCTGATGGGACAGCCGATGAAAAACTCAGGAGCGAAGAGGGGGCTGCTGCTTAATTTCTCTGAAGCAGTGAAAGAGCAGCTGTGTCTTCTGTAACCAGCTGGTTCCAACCTAGCAGGGGCACATACTCGGGGAGAAGCCAGGGTTTGTAGTCCAACATAAATTCTTTCTGTGCGAGCAAAACCTGCTGGCACTCCTGCTCCTTCTCGTTAACAGAAAAATGGGGCCCCAATGCAGCAAACCCAATCTGACAGCCAACAGGGTCATGCAGTGTAGGCATGGAGGCAGAAGGCAGAGGAGTAACAGATGATGATGGAACTATCAGAGCTGAAGAGCAGCTTAGAGAGCGTCTCGTAGCCGAATGAGAAGCGGAGGATGTCTGTACCCGGGGGCATATCCCCGCCGGCACAGGTACAGGGGAAGATGAGCTTCTCTCCAATGGCCAGAGATACCTTTGCAAATGGGGAACGGTGGAGAGGAACCTGGTCAATTGTGGCTTGATCCACAGGCTGGGAAAAGCATCTATAAGCTTAGCTGCACCATCCAGGTATCTAAGGGCTTCCTTAGGAGTGTGAGAAACCCAGGTGTCACCAGTAAAGTCCTCTATCAGGCCCGCAGCCCAACACTCCTCCTCATCCAAGTAGAAAACACTGAAGTCTGTGCCCACAGAGTCGAATGGTGGCATCATTCTGTTATGTTATGTTACTAGATGTTGTTTTTTCTTGCCTTCTGATTGTTGCTCTGAGTGTTGTTATCCCTGTGCTGTTGCAATCCTGGAATTTCCCCATTGTGGGACTAATAAAGGCTTATCTTATCTTATCTTATCTTATGGGCAACCTCTGACCAGCAGGAATGACAGACTCTAACGCAGGCAGGACTACAGTTTGACTGGGTTTAATTCCCAAATAACACAAAATAATAAGCAGCATGGGGACTGAACATAAAGTGACCTGTGAAAGGCTGACAACGCATAGAAACAGGCACAATCACGGGAACAGAAGTCAGAGGGGAATCCACGAACAAATAGGGCTGTCTACATATCCGGGTACATCACGTGAATGTGCCAAGCCAGGAGGTAACAAAAACTGGCAGTTTACCGTCGAAACAATACGGTATATCAATATTATGACGAGCTTTCAAATCAAATCAACCTTTATTGTCATGTTGCTGTATATACAACTGTAGTGCTAGCAAGATGAAATTATGTTTCTCTAGGCATCCATATAAGTAAAAAGAGCATAATTTAAGACACACTCACACACACCCTCACCCCCAGCCCCAACACAGCCATTCACACATCCCTGAGACATACTTGAAACTAACTAGAACTATAATATACAAATATTATATTTGTATCTTATACAAATATAATATACAAGACTAGATCAGATATGATCAAAAAACTTTAAATTTGTGATCTCAAAAAGTGTCCCTACTGTCAATCAGCCAGTATGTGGAAGAATGATTCAACAGAGTATCCAGGAACAATATTTATTGATATTTGTAACGACAAATAAATGCACCAGCTTTGCTGTACATTGGCGGAACACTCCAATAATAGAGAATAAATTGTACCTGCTGTGGAAAGCCCCAAAAAGCCGTCATGTTTAGGTTTGCAAAATTTATCAACCGGAGCTCACAGGAAAAACAGCCTCCCATCTCCCCTGTGGGAGACATGGTTTGTTTACACTGGTAAAAAAAAAAAGAAAAAACTACACTCGTTAACCCTGTTAATCCCGACTCTTCATTTCAGCTCTACAGCGCTTTAGTCCATTTGTCAGCAGGTGGGTGTCAGTCTTATTTTTAAACTAGTTTGATTGCAGTGTTAATATGTTTACTCTGAGGCTGATAAACAGCTCAAATTGGAATTAATATAATTTATATAATTTAGCTATTAACTCTCTCTGATGCAAATTTGGGTGTTTTTCGCATGTTTTCATTAACTTTAAGTGTGGGCAAGTTACTTTTAATGATAAATAAGAGTCATAGTTTGGTAAACAGGCATACCTGCAGCAGGAGCAATCTCTGTTTGTGGCCAGACGGAGACATGGGTCAAATCATCCCTCAGCCAACTCATATGAAAAGGCAGCCCACAGAATCCTCCTTTGGTAAACTCTGGGGGCTGATATGAATCTAAAAAGCTTGTATTCAGATTGCTATCACCATCTTAACTCCTGGTGATAGCTACATGAGCTAGTTGCACACCAATTTGACATTTTCTGTGTTTAAATTTAGCCAACATTGCCATAGAAATGCATTGAAATCCTCACTTTTTGAAACCTCCACGTGTTATTCTGCGAGCTCATAAGATCGGTGACATAAGCATAGACAGCCCTATGCCACACCAAATGAATGCAGACGGAGACATATATAGAGAATCAGGGGAAACATGGGACAGCTGGGGAAAATAACCAGAGCTCAAACAGCAACACATGAGGAGAAATGGCTATGGCTACAGAAGAAATGAGGGACTGAAAATGATAGAAAAGGGAGTACAGGGCACACACACATGCAAGACTTTTACAGATGACAGAGGCGGGATGCCAAACCACAGCAGTTGGTAAAGGGGACCACTTGACAAACTGAGGACTGGGGAAGACAATAACAATCACAGAGGACCCAGGGGAGACACAGAAAGCAAAACACGGGCAAATAATCATAATAATAGAACACAAAATGTCGGGATGATCCAAGGACACAGCCCAGACCATGACAAAAATGCAAACTGAGGAGAAAATAGTTGCAAATTTACAAGCAAAAAGTTGCTGATTTCTGAGAAAAAAGTTACAAATTTATAACAGTTAACAGTTTAATAGTTTATTCACACACGCACATCACACATTATCAACAACATAAATGAATGAGTTACAATATGAATTATCAACAGCATGAACTGCAGTATACAACAGGCTTTTATCACATTGATTTGGAGTGTGAACGGGTCATCCCAAGTAAGCTATTTAAAGCTTTTAGTAATGAGCCCATTTCTACAATAAAATGATGACGGATATTGGTCGGATGTCTTTGTGTAAAGGAACAAACAAACATATAACAGACATAACACATAATCCCAGCATTTGTTTACATTGAATTAGTAGGTGAGTTCAAGATGCATAGTCAAGTTATTAAATACTAGTGGAATGACATCAATATATAAAACAAAATTACAATGGGGTGACAACTCATCAGTAAGCATGTTTTGTGTAACAAATAGGGAATTAATTATATGATGATAGGAGTTGCATTTTTAGCTTTTTTTTCTTGAAGATGGAGATGGAAGGTAACCTTTTAGATTTTCATCAAGCTCATTCCAAATCTGCAGTCTTCTAAACATTACCAAAGCTGGTAGATTTTAGTCTTCGTTTTTTCCCAGTAATTTGGTTTTTATTTCTAGTGGTATAGGTGTGCATGGGAAGGAAGGTTGGAATGAGTTCACATAATTTATAGTTGAGTTTGTGGACAACCTGATACATTATACAGGCATTCTGGAAGTAACTATGCTCAGCAAGTCTTAGAAGATTATAGTGATGGAAAAGATGACTAGTACGAGAATTATATTCAGACCATGATAAGGCAAACATACCTTTCTTTTGTAGAATTTCTAGCTTTTTAGATGAGTTGGAAATGTGTTACACCATATGATATTGCAGTAATGTAAATGAGACTCAAATAAAGTTTTATATGGCGTGAGAAGTACTGGAAGTGGTAGAAAATGTCTCACATTAAAAAAAAACAACAACAACAAAGCATCATATTTACCCAGTTTCTTGGTTTGATCATTGATGTGACATTTGAAACTGAGAAATTCATCAATGAGGACCCCCAAAAATTTTGCTTGAATTTTGTCTTGTAATATTCTGTCCATTAATTTTGGGGCAAAGTTGCTTTGTGTTTGTTTTTTTATTGGAACGGAATACAGTATAATTAGTTTTACTAATTATAGTAAAACTAATTATACTGGGGCAGCATGGTGGCAGAGTGGTTAGCACTACGGCAGCACAGCAACTCACCCTTGGCCGGGGGATCCTGGGTTCAATCCCAGCCCCCGACCAACAGTGATCTGTGTGGAGTTTGCATGTTCTCCCCATGTCTGCATGGGTTTACTCCGGGATTTCTCCGGTTTCCTCCCACATACCAAAAACATGCAAGTTAGGTTAATTGGCACCAAGCTGGGGATTCTAAATTGTCCTTAGGTATGACTGTGAGAGTGAATGGTTGTCTGTCTCTCTGTGTTGGCCCTGCGATGCATTGGCGATCTGTCCAGGGTGTACCCTGCCTCTCGCCCAAAGATGCTGGGATAGGCTCCAGCACCCCACCCCCCCACGACCCGAAAAGGATTAAGCGGAAGAAGATGGATGGATGGATGGATGGATGGATAGTTTTACCATTAAGAGAAAGTTTGTTACACTGAAATCAGAAGTCTATTTTCATATGCTCACTATTTATTATCTGTTCAAGTTCATTTGGATTCTGGTGAGCAAAAAATAAATTAGTGTCATCAGTAAATGGCATTTTATGTAGTAGAGAAGAGTTAACAATGCCATTTATATGCAGAACTAATACAACTGGTCCCAAGAGGGCACCCTGGGGAACCCCATGAACGATGGATTTATATAATGATTTTTGGCTATTTATATAAATATATTGAAGTCTTACAGTTGGCTGATAAACCAATCTAATGCTAGGCCTCTGATACCACAATGTTGTAATTTAATGATTAGGATGTCAAAGTTAATGGGATCAAATGACATGGTTTTCAGACCCAATGAGCAGACACGACTCGAGGATAAACACAATTATCTTTATTTGGAGGAAGTGTATGTGTGGGTGCGTGTGTGGGTGTGCGTGTATCAGCTGGGGTGAGCAGAGCACCGTGCAACCTGGCAACCCTATGGACAAACAGACAGAGGATGGGTTAGTGACAGACCCAGGAGGGAGTGTACAGGATTGTTCTGTGCTTACTGGTAGTGGTGTTAAGGTGGGGCTCAGGTTTAGCTCGTCGGCTACAGCCAGGAGGACAGTGCCCACAGTCCCAACAGGGGTTGGAGATGGCTGGTGATAGAGGTGCAGCTCGGTCTGCCGCCAAGAGGGAGAGAGGTCCGCCGCCACTGAACTCCACCTGTGCACAGGGGACCGAGAGAGGATTTTAAGAGATTGAGCGAGGGCTTACTTGGCTGGAGAAGATTCCGGCAGGACCGGAAAAAAGGAAGTTTGAGGCTTGGAAGCTCAGGACTGAAGAGAATGGCGAGTGAAGGACTCAGGGCACCGCGTGCACACCGGCCTCGTCCACAGTGAATTCGCATCTCAGCACGCCAGAGCGGAAGTGTAGCATGAACAAGGCTTTAGTCTCCGGTTGTTAAAGAATGCCTTGTACGCATCTGTGAGGCTCCAGAAAAAAGTGCCAACGTGTGTCATTTTAATGTTTTGATATTTTCACATAAGCATTGAGGGGGAGGACAGGAAAGTGAGCTGACAGGCAGCTACAAAAAACAAACAATGAAGAGGCAGTTCAGTCATTAAAGCATCACCTGTGACTCCTGTTCCATCCCCCACTTCTCCTTATTTCTCCCATCGAGAGGATGATGAGCTAACGCACAGAACACGGCATGCTACAGCATCAGAAAGTTTTTTTTTTTAATCACAGTCTGAGAGGTGTCATCTCCTATCAGCAGCATTCATCATTTCCCTCCATGTTCTTTTGTAGATAAACATAACACAGAGTCATTACACAGGTGGAGAGATAAATCTTCAAACAGATTTCCTCTTTTCTCGCATGCATCAGTTCTAAGCCAAGCACTGGAGTCATTTAGTTTGGGCTCTATCTGCATGTAGGGTTTTCGTTTTTTTGGGCAAAAAGTTACCGGGTGCAGTGAAGTGGGGGTGGGGGGTAAAATGATAAAGGTGATGGGAATTTTGAGCAAAAACTGTACGTGAAAGTTTTATCCAAGACAATGGAGTTTGATGGAGGAAAAAAAAGTGCATATAAAGTTGTGCTGTTGACCTGGCGTGTCCTCTGTCCACATTTGGACGTCTCTGCCCTGGGCGTGCACATGGAAGAGAAAAAGCAGGCAGATACCGACATGAAAAGTTGCATTGTCTCCGTCTCCTTGCCCTCACCCGTCTCTTTCTTCTTCCTGTATCTCTCTCCTCGCTATCACTCCTCCCTCCGGCACCTCAGGGGAGGTAAATGACTCCGCTGTGAAAGCAGAGTCAAGGCTGTTTGACCTTGATAGCAGGCCTGCATTTCTAAATAAATATTCAGTGGCTGAGGAGCAGCAGCGCGTGCCTTCTCTACTCCAGATAACAGGTTATGCATGGAGGAGAGGACTTCTTTAGATTCGGGCGTAGCTTGCAGAGGTGAGTTCACGGGGAAAAGTAACAAAGCGTTTTAGCATGCAATGATCTAGATCAATCCAAGATAGATCATTGAATATCCACTTTTAACAGCCAATGCAGTCACCAGTTAAATTGTAATATATGCTCTCAACTACCAATTAAATGTATTCTATCTATAGTATAAATGCAAGGAAAGTCTGTCTGTCTGTCTGTCTGTCTGTGTGTTCCTCACATATCTCTTGAACTGTTCATCAGACTGACCTCAGATTTTCTACGTATTTTGTTGAGGTTACAAGGGTGTGCGTTCTTGAGTACGGAGCTGTTTAGACAAAATATGTCATTATTATCAAGAAAAGTTTAGCCATACTCTGTCTCCTCATGCCCAAGCTTCTCGAAGTATGGGTGGGATTTAGGGTTGATTCCATGCTGATTGGATACCAGAGTCACGCCACCTCCTTTGAATCCAATGGACCACTTTTTTCACAGCAGCGTAGTGCAAAATAGTTCACGGAAGTTAGCAATGAGTGCTAGCATCACCATAGAGTTACAGTTGAAGGGACTGATTCGGAGCAATTTTCAAAGATGTTTGAAGTTTAATATTTTATATTATCAGCACATTGGAATCAAAAGGGCATCAGCAGTTTAGTATGTTTTTTTGAATAATTCCCACTGGATTAGTAAATTAAAGCAACATTAATACATACAAAATACCCTAGGATACAGTTAGCAACACAATATTAACCACCATCAGTTTATGATTTTTTTTAATTCTGTTAATGTCATTTCTTTCAAAAGTTGTGAAATTGTTAAAAAGGGCTTTTAATGTTTCTCTTTTCGTGAGGTAGTTAAGTATTAACTAAAAATAAAGTCTCTTACAAAACTAGTATGTATAAATTCAGTTGCTTTTAAGTGTAATGGTTAGCTCTGGTTGACCAGGTGACTATGGTTCTTCAAAATAAAAAAAAAAAAATCACGACTAATAAGCAGTCCAATTCTAATGTAGGAGCATGTATTAAAGGTGACAGCCAGCAGTGTGACCTCCTGGCCAGTAGATGTTGCACTTACTCTTGCACGAACTGCTTGGTAGAGACATGTTACATCAACCGAGTTATGCTATGGCTGTGACATCCTTACCGGCCATAGACTAGATCGGACACATATGTTCCATATACACAGCTTACTTATCAGAATAAACATTTGCTTGTGTATCCTGTTATCAGTATACTGCAGGTGCTGTCAAACATTATAATGACCTGCAGAATATTTAGCCTCTTTTTTGCCATGTCCTATCTAGTGTTTTATATATCTATTAGGGGTGGGAATTGCAAAGGACCTGAGCACAAAGCTAGAAGGAAGAAACTACCATTTTTAATATGGTCTTTGGTATGACCCAGCCGGGACTTAAACCCCTGACCTCCCAGTTGTGGGGCAGATGCTCTACCAACTAGGCCACCATTCTGGTCTTTATTAATATTTTTTAATAAAAATATTGTGACTCTGAATCAATACAGTATCTCCACCGCAAAGTATCACGATACATCAATGGATCAATCAACCCCCATCCCCCGTCAGAAAACGAGATGGCGAGAGGGCCTCAATGGCTAGGAATGACTGGAAAGGAAAAATGCAAGACCAAGACTTTTGGAAATGTATAGGCAGCCGGTGATTTATTTATTTATTTATTTTTTTTTTTTTGGGGGGGGGGGGGAATGCTATCGCCTTTGTTAGCAAAAGGACTCAAAATAATCCCCCCGTCAACCCCCATACCCATTTATTGGTGTAATTTTTGGTGGGGAGGGACAAGGAGGACCTTTTTATGTCATGTTACATAACCAAACAACATGACTGAACCAGTTCTGAGCAGAAATGCAAAAAAAAAATATAAATTTAAAAATTTTTCTTGTAGATTTGCTACTTTTGTCTCAAAATTTTTTTGGCATTTTTCTCATAAATTTGCAACTTTTTTCTTCAAAATTTGTGGCTTTTTTCTCATAAATCTACACGCCTTTTCTTGTAAATATGAAAATTTTTCTCCCATAAAATTTCAACTTTTTCCTCATAAATTAGTCTTTTTTTCTTGTAAATGTGTAATTTTTTTCCCTTTACATTTTAAACTTTTTTACTGAAAAATTAGCAACTTTTTCTCAAAAATGAGCAACCATTTTCTCATGAATCTGCATTTTTTTTTCTTGTAAATTTGCAATTTTTCGCTGTAAATTTTAAACTTTTTTTTTTCTCATGTAGATTTGCAACTTTTTCTCAAAAATGAGCAATTTATGTCCTGTAAATTGTTAACTTTTTTCTTGAAAATTTGCAGTGTTCATCTGGATGCTGGTCACATTTTTAATCTAAGTAATAAATTATAATTTGTGACTTTTTTTCATTTTTAAATAGGCCTCTTTTATCATATCTTTGCACTTATATTCTCACAAATTTGTACCTAATTTATATTTATATGTTTGTAAATTGGTGAATAACCTCCATCCCCCTGGTTAAAAAATAACAGATCACCTACTATAGGGGAGGCTTACGTCCAACGAAAGAGTGGGGACAAAGAATCGGCCTGAAGCTGATGATGAAGAAGAAGATTGTGAGTCATTCTGGAACACATGAGGTTAAATATGACCAGTTTTACAGATAAAGTTGCCTCAAGTAAAGATCTTCCTCAAATAAAACCTTTTAATTTCTGTAGCTGTAATAAATATGATATAGCTCTCTACAGTTAACCTACTCTTCCCTTCTTGGCCAAGATGAAATAGTAAATAGCCAGAAAAGGCATCTTTGACTCTGCACTTTATTTATCCACCAGATCAACAAGGGACATTTATTAATATAAAGAAAATCCATGACATGCCTTTGAAGAGATCACTCTGAAATAATCCAAAAGTTACTTCTAGTGCAGGGGTGTACAATCATGTGCCATGGAGGGCCAAGACCCTGCAGGCTTTACCTCCAACCAGCGTCTTCCACAGCAGATTTCATTGAACTTCTTCCCACTGAGTGTTGATTGGTGAAAACACCTGCTGAAGAGACTGGATAGAAAAGAAAACCTGCAGGGTCTTAGTCCTCCATGTCACATGATTGGACACCCCTGTTTCAGTGTTTCAGTCAGCAAGCTAACCATGTTTGCCACTGAAGTAAGAGTTGAAAACTGTCATGATTAATAAAGCTTGACAGCACACGTGCACGATGCCTACGCACAGGAGGAACTACACAGAGGGGCACGTTTGAAAGTTTTATTAAATCTCAAAAAGCCAAAGCGCACAGCTGCAGAAACAGTCACTCGCAAGAGGAATGGCCCTGTGGAGAGAAGACACGAGCTGTGAGCAGAGGAATGGAGTAAGGGGAAATGGACGAGCCAAACTGCCACTTACTTGGGAAATCCAGGGATGACCGGCAGGACCCAGCGAGGAATAGACGAACCAGTAGGGTAAGGAGGGAAGATGAGCTGATGGTGCCTGACCGGGTGGAGCAGGAGCTGAGGACGGTGAGATGTGGCAGAAGAGCGCGCGCAGTCCAAGAGACATGCCCACACGGTGGCAGCAACCTGAGGTAAAGGAGAAATAAGGTGAGATAATGTTTTCACACTTATTACTCAGACTTGCTTGCCTATTGCGGGCAGTATACCCAGACGAGCCAGGGCTGACTGGGCGGACAGAGCCTCCTTAAGTACGCTGGCTGATGAGCGGGTGCAGGTGTGTCTTCTGCTTCAAGTGTCGTGATGAGTTAGTGAATGTGAGGCAGGATGGGAAGGGTGCGCTCCCGCTGCCCATGACAGCCACCCCCCCCCCCCCCCCCAGGAGCACCTCCTGGCGGTCCGGAGGCTTCTCCGGGTGAGCCCGATGATTGGCCCGGAGCATTTTCTTGTCCAACACTTGCGACGAGGGAGTCCAGGATCATTTTACCGGTGCTGTAGCCCTCCCAGTCCACCAAATACTGCATTCCACGGCCCCGAGACGAACATCCAATATGCGCCGTACAGTGTAGGCGGGGTGGCCGTCGATGATCTGAGGAGGGGGAGGGGGCTTTGGAGGGGGAGGGCAGAGAGGACTGACCGCGAGGGGCTTGATGTGAGCAACGTGGAAAGTGGGGTTCACCCGTAGGGTCGGGGGCAGCTTCAACTGGACCGACGCATCGTTCATCACCCGGGAGATGGTGTAAGGTCCCAGGAAGCGGGCGGACAGCTTCTTCGTTTTCTCTTTAAGGGGAATCTGAACATGCCTCCTATCAGCAGCAGCCCAGGTCTGTTCTGTGGTGCAAGCAAGGGCAGCCCGAGTTGACCTCCAGACGCATCGGCAGCAATGAGCATGGGCCCCCACAAATGGATCTGAAACCTCCCTCTCGGCCATGGGTAGGAGAGGCGGCGTGTACCCCAGTGACACCTCAAACGGGGTGAGTCTGGTTGCTGATGAAACCGCAGAGATCATGCAATACTCCACCCAGGTCAGATGTGTGCTCCAGGATGATGAGTTGTCGGCTGCTGCACACCGCAAGGCAGCCTCCAAGGACTGATTGGCGCGCTCCGCCTGCCCATTGATCTGAGGATGATTACCAGAAGAGAGACTGACAGTGGTTCCCAGGGTCAAGCAGAAGACCCTCCAGACCTGGGACGTGAATTGTGGACCCCGGTCAGACACAATGTCAATAGGGATGCCGTGGACCCGGATGACATGATCAGTGAGTAGGACCACTGTCTCCAAGGCCTATGGAAGTTTAGGGAGGGCTACCAGGTGGACCGCCTTGGAGAAGCGATCCACGATGGTTAGTATGACAGCCTTGCCATGGGAGGAGGGCAGTCCGGTCATGAAATCCACAGCAATATGGGACCACGAACAGCCAGGGATAAGGAGGGGGTGGAGGAGACCCGATGGGGGGGGGGGGGTCTGATTTCCCCCGGACGCAGGTCTGACAGGCTTTCACATATTGTTGTACGTCTCACCGCAGCATGGGCCACCAGAACGCTCGCCGGATGAAGTCCACAGTTCGAGCAATGCCCGGATGGCACGCGAAGTGACTGGTGTGACCCCACTGGATGACATTGCTGCGGAGGGTGGTTGGGACGTACAGGCGGTTCCTGGGGCACCCTACTGGCACAGGCTCCTGGGACTGGGCCTGACGGGCCCTCCACTCGATATCCCAAGTAAGGGCTCCAAGGACGCACGAAGGCGGTCTGATGGTTTGGGGGGGGAGGCTACCTCCCCGGAATCAAACTGGCACGATAGCGCGTCCTGTTTGGTGTTCCGGGTGCCAGGCCGGTAAGTGATGGTAAAATTAAATCGCTGGAAAAATAGCGCCCAGTGATCCTGCCTGGCGTTCAGTCAGCGGGCCGACTGCAAGTACTCAACGTTCTTGTGGTTGGTCCACACGACGATGGGGTGAATAGCCCCCTCTAACCAGTGCCTTCACTCCTCTAATGCCAACTTAATGGCCAGCAGTTCTCTGTCCCCTATGTCATAGTTCCTCTCGGCCAGCGTAAGCCGACGAGAGAAATATGCTCACAGACGAAGCCTCTGATCAGAGGGCATGCGCTGCGACAGCACAGCGCCAACCCCTGACTCAGATGCATCCACCTCGACGACGAACTGAAGCTACATGTCGACCTGGGCCAAGATAGGTGTTTCTGTGAACAGGTGCTTTAATTCGGCAAATGCCTGTTCAGCTGCTTCAGTCCACCGAAAGGGGACTTTAATGGAGGTCAGCTGCATCGAGGGCAGTGCCACCCCACTATAGTTCCTGATGAACCTGCGGTAAAAGTTCACGGACCCGAGGAAGCGTTCAAGCTCCTTACGAGAGTGGGGAGTTGGCCAATCTAGCACTGCCCTCACCTTGGCCGAGTCAGCAATCAGCTCCCCCTCAGCCACGATGAAGCCCAAGAGGGTGGTAGATGTTGTGGAGAACTCACACTTATCAGCCTTAACGTAAAGCTGGTTCTCCAGGAGCCGTTGTAAAATGGCTCTGACGTGGACCTCATGTTCCTCTGGCCAGCAGGAGAAAATGAGAACATCATCAAGGTAGACAAAGACGAATTGGTAAAGCATATCGCGGAGGACGTCATTTAATAACCGCTGGAAGACAGCAGGGGTGTTAGTGAGCCCAAATGGCATCACTAAGTACTCGAATTGCCCCTGGTGTGTTTTAAAAGCTGTCTTCCATTCATCACCCTTGCGAATGCGGACCAGATGATACGCGTTCCTGAGGTCTAACTTGGTGAAAATCCGTGAGCGCTGAAGAAGCTCGAATGCTGAATTAATCAAAGATCAAAGGCAAAGGGTACTTATCCTCGATGGTAATAGCGTTGAGCTCCCGGTAGTCGATGCACAGGCGCAGTGAGTCATCCTTCTTCCCGACGAAGAAGAATCCGGCTCCAAGTGGAGCCGAAGATGGCCAAAAAAGGCTGGTGTTCAGCGATTCCTTTATATACTGCTCCATGGCTTCCCTCTCCAGGCCAGAAATATTATACAGTCGGCTGGACAGCAGCCTCACACCCGGGATGAGGTCGATAGCACTATCATTAGAGCGGTGAGGTGGCAGCAACAATGCTTTTGATTTGCTAAAGACCTCAGCTAAATCGTGATATGCCCGGGGAACAAGGCTGAGGTCCAGCGGCTTGGCCGGGGTGAGGGAAACAGACAGAGATGGGGAACACTCCACTGAACGCATACAGTGGGCCAAAGAAAAGGGGCTCCAGGCAGAGATGGTGTTTTTGTCCAAAATGATCATGGGGTTATGCCTGTGGAGCCATGGGTATCCAAGAACCACCGGGGAAGATGATACGGGGAGAACCAGGAATGACAGTTCCTCCCGGTGGTTCCCAGAAAGGAGGATGGATATAGGCACCATGCTGCAAGCGACCACCGCAACCTCACGGCCAGATATAGTTGTGATCCTCTGACCACGGGGCAATATATGTGTGGGAATGCCCACCTGCTTAACAAACTCAGGAGACACGAAATTACCCCGTGACCCTTAGTCAACCAGCGCCATAGTCCTCCTCTTGATCCCCGGCAACTACACAAGGGCCAAAACAGAAAAATTACAGGGGGGAGAAAATTTGGTCCTGCCCGCCAGGCCCCCCATGGTTACTGACGGGCCGCGTCTTTTTAGCCGCTGGTGACATTCGTCCAGACTGTGGTTCATTAAACCACAGTACATGCACGCACCAGCCCTTTGCCTTCGCTCATCATCGGTCAAGTGCTGAGACAGCTTCATCGGTTCGGGCGAAGAGCTGGCACTGCCAGTGCCAGTAACCAGGGTGGACACACACTCAGTGCGCGGATGAGGGGAGGACTCGTGCTGCTTCGCACAGTCACGGTATCGGTTATCCAATCCAACTGCTTGATCTATGAGACTGTCGAGAGTGTCCGGGACAGGGTTAACTGCCAGATCGTCTTGGAGTTGATCGTTCAACCCGTGGAGGAACGCACTGAGTAATGCAATATCGTTCCACCCCGAATCAGACGCAACAACCCGGAACTCCACCAAGTACTTGGTCACAGACCGAGTGCCCTGGGGGAGCGTCATCAGGCGGCTCATTACGTTGCCCTGACTCTCGGTCTGGCCAAACGCGCTGGAGAATGTGGCCACAAATTGCTCAAATGTATACTGACGCCCCTCGGGGTTGTCTAATGTGGACCATGCCCAATCAAGGGCTCGATCCCTGAGCAACAGAGTAAAGGATTGGGTCTTGGCTACGTCTTCCGGGTACTCCTCCCCAACCTGTTCCAGGTACATTTGAACTTGGATTAAAAATCCCTTACATTTCCCCACCTCCCCCCCCCCCCCCGTACAGGGAAGGTGTGGGAACGGAGGTGCTTTGGCGCACCGTAGTGCGCGGAGCAGGCTGGGGGGAAGCGACCGGTGGAGGTGCTGTAGCCCAAAGTGTCATCATGTTCAATACCTGTTGCGTCAACACAGCGAGCTGGTGCTTGGTTGCCGTTAGGCGATCCATAGTTGACAGCTCCTGTGGTGAGGCACCGGCTGCGCTATCTTCCTTGCTGGCTCATTCTGTCATGATTAATAAAGCTTGACAGCACACATGCACGATGCCAATGCACAGGAGGAACTACACAGAGGGGCACGTTTGAAAGTTTTATTAAATCTCGAAAAGCCAAAGTGCACAGCTGCAGAAACAGTCACTCACCAGAGGAATGTCCCTGTGGAGAGAAGACACGAGCTGTGAGCAGAGGAATGGAGTAAGGGGAAATGGGCGAGCCAAATTGTCACTTACTTGGGAAATCCAGGGAGAACCGGCAGGACCCAGCGAGGAATAGACGATCCAGTAGGGTAAGGGGGGAAGATGAGTTGATTGTGCCTGACCGGGTGGAGCAGGAGCTGAGGACGGTGAGATGTGGCAGGAGAGCTTGCGCAGTCCAAGAGACATGCCCACACGGTGGCAGCAACCTGAGGAAAAAGGAGAAATAAGGTGAGATAATGTTTTCACTCTTATTACTTAGACTTGCTTGCCTATTGTGGGCAGTATACCCAGACAAGCCAGCGTTGACTGCGCAGAGAGAGCCTCCTTAACTCTTGTGCGACCTTAACATTCTGTTTACTCCCCTTGTCCTACAGATGAAAAATGACCCGCCCTACCAAAGCCCCAAAATAAAGCAGCTTAATTGAATTTTAAATCCAAAATCTATTTTGCATGATGAAACAACCTGTTATTTATCAATTCAACTCAATTTAATTCATTTTTTATCATGTATTTTTTGTTACACAATACAAAAAGATGATCACCAGTGACCATTATTACACTTTTTTTTTTTTTTACCACAAACTAACTGTCATAACACTTTTCTTTTACACAGTAAAATTATATTATATTATAGTATTATATAAATATGAAGTAATTACTTCTGAATCAATTATATTGAAAGGTAAAAAAAACAGTCAACAATCTGGAACTTTTTTGTCAACAGTTTATTCTTTTATATTCTTTAGGAAGTGAATTATAAAAATACTTCTCTCATAACACAACAAAACAACAAAATGTTGCTTGACTTTGTGAACAATTTTCAACATCAACTCTATTTACCGCATGTAGGACAGTATGTCTGAACGTGAGAATGGGCTTTGCAGATGTATTGCATTTTTTCGATGGCTGGTGTGATGAACAGGAGAAAGGTGGATGAAATGTCCTGGACATGGGCAGCTGAATATCTTGTTGGCCTTGGAGTCATCCTTATGATGTTTGGTGCTGCTGTTTTTCCCTGCTTGCTGTCTGAATTTGATGAGGACCATGCAATTTTGCTGTTCTTTGACAAAAATGTCTCTCTGTCAGCTTGAGGGATTTCCTCTTCTTCTTCATCTGAAGATGCATCATCCTCTGGGTTGCATTCCTCCCCATCTTCCTCTTCAGATACATCTTCATCCTCTTGTTCCTCCTGAGCTCCTGAAAATATCTCATCCAGGACCTGTTGGACAGTGAAATGTCTACTCATGGCTTCAGCAAGGAGCCAACTAGGGGTCCTTTGATTCAGGGTACCTTTATATCCTCTATACTGAATTTGTTTTTATTATATTTGAGATTGTTTTTTTTTTGTTTTGTTTGGGAGCTTGTGTGATGTGAAGGGTTAGCTGCAGATCAAAAGTGCAGATGCAGGTCAAATTCAAGTTCAATTCGTACATCAATCCAGATTCTTTGACGTGTGTGTGTGTGTGTGTGTGTGTGTGTGTGTGTGTGTGTGTGTATTAGAGAGAGTTTGTGTGTGGCCTTTGAACTTTTTTCTGGTGTTTAAATGCTTTTATAATTCATGGGTCAAAAATGACCCATAAGACAATCTTTGTACCCTAGTGGTGTACAGCCCACATGGAAACAAACAAAAATAAAGTATCACTTTTTCTAAGGAAAAGTCATAAAATTTCAAGTTGGAAAAAGATAGTTTAACCTGTTGAACTCTGGTCAACTTCCCTAAAAATGCCTAAAAACAACATGCCCAAAGTAAATCAAAAGCTGTTCTTCAACCCTTTGCAGCACCTTCATGGGGTTAGTCTCATTTAAAAGAAAACACTCTGAATTTTTTGGCAAAACAGTCATAATCTCTCTAAGTGCTCCTGCCACTGAGTAACAAGAAAGTTTGCCTGGGTGTTTTTTTAGATACAAATGCTTGCAAATAACATACAGCTGTCAGATACTGGCTGGAAAACACAACAGAAATGTAGAACCAAGTATTTTCAAAGTCAGGTCAAAATTTTGTAAAAATACCACAAAAAATGAATATATTACATAGCTTTTTTCTCAGGTTGTAACAAGGCTGTGTCTGTACTGGAAGACCGGAAATGCAGCTTTTTTTTTCAGTGCGCACTGAGACGTACTAAGATGCAGAGACGTGGCCGCCCACGGAATTCACAGAGTTCAAGGGGTTAAGGTATTTTTTCTACAGCTAAACATGGTAGTCGGTCACTTTTGACCCGCAAGACAACAGCTGGCTGATGAGCGGGTGCAGGTGTGTCTTCTGCCTCAGGTATCGTGATGAGTTAGTGAATGTGAGGCAGGGTGGGAGGGGCGTGCTTCCGCTGCTCATGACAGAAAACACTCCATTGCATGGTTTAGGTAACTTTAAAAGTCACTTCTTGATGCAGTCTGAACACACAGAGGCCCTAAATCCTTTGGGGGACATAAAGCATATGAAGCTGACATTTTAAGTCATCCACATCTTGGACATGCTATTTGCCTTTTCCCTTCTTCTAGTACATGACTGTTTCACTATGCCCTGTTATTGCTGAATCCTAGTCAACACAGGTCGTGCTTACCATCAGGTTATGGCTCTCCCCACAGAAAAGCCTGTCACACACAATGGCAGAGACACAATCACACCAACCTGAGGACAGGAAGGAGGTGTGAAAGAAGGAAATGGGAGAATGCATTACGCCTTCACTCCACTTTATTTCACCTGTAACGTATCACACACCTGGGAATGTGTGATTCTTATTTTCAACAACTATGTGAGCTAGGATGACTGATAAGATAGATTTTACCCTCCCAGAGGAAATCTGTCACGGGCGCATCTAGCCGTTGAATTAATATGAAAATACAGAGTGGCACAGTCTTTATTGCTCACAGGCTCGCACACTGCTATTTTAACATTGCCCATCAGTCAGCATACAAATAACAACACATTCGTTATAGCAGTAAGAGCACTCAGAGGGAAAGTGGTGCCTCCCGCTTTCTTCAGGCAAGCAAGTGGCAGCAGTGGCATCAGACATTGCGAGGCTGTGATGGCGCATTATGTACAGTGGGGAAAAAAAGTGTTTAGTCAGCCACCAATTGTGCAAGTTCTCCCACTTAAAAGATGAGAGAGGTCTCCAATTTTCATCATAGGTATACCTCAACTATGAGAGACAAAATGAGAAAAAAAAAAATCCAGAAAATCACATTGAAGGATTTTTAATGAATTAATTGGTAAATTCCTCGGTAAAATAAGTATTTGGTCAATAACAAAAGTTCATCTCAATACTTTGTTATATACCCTTTGTTGGCAATGACAGAGGTCAAACGTTTTCTGTAAGTCTTCACAAGGTTTTCACACACTGTTGCTGGTATTTTGGCCCATTCCTCCATGCAGATCTCCTCTAGAGCAGTGATGTTTTGCGGCTGTCGCTGGGCAACACGGACTTTCAACTCCCTCCAAAGATTTTCTATGGGATTGAGATCTGGAGACTGGCTAGGCCACTCCAGGACCTTGAAATGCTTCTTACGAAGCCACTCCTTCGTTGCCTGGGCAGTATGTTTGGGAACATTGTCATGCTGAAAGACCCAGCCATGTTTCATCTTCAATGCCCTTGCTGATGGAAGGAGGTTTTCACTCAAAATCTCACGATACATGGCCCCATTCATTCTTTCCTTTACACGGATCAGTCCTCCTGGTCCCTTTGCAGAAAAACAGCCCCAAAGTATGATGTTTCCATCCCCATGCTTCACAGTAGGTATGGTGTTCTTTCTCCTCCAAACACGACAAGTTGAGTTTTTACCAAAAAGTTCTATTTTGGTTTCATCTGACCATATGACATTCTCCCAATCCTCTTCTGGATCATCCAAATGCTCTCTAGCAAACTTCAGAAGGGCCTGGACATGTACTGGCTTAAGCAGGGGGACACGTCTGGCACTGCAGGATTTGAGTCCCTGGTGGCGTAGTGTGTTACTGATGTAGCCTTTGTTACTTTGGTCCCAGCTCTCTGCAGGCCATTCACTAGGTCCCCCCGTGTGGTTCTGGGATTTTTGCTCACCGTTCTCATGATCATTTTGACCTCACGGGGTGAGATCTTGCGTGGAGCCCCAGATCGAGGGAGATTATCAGTGGTCTTGTATGTCTTCCATTTTCTAATAATTGCTCCCACAGTTGATTTCTTCACACCAAGCTGCTTACCTATTGCAGATTCAGTCTGCAATAGGTGTCCTTTGACAGCTCTTTGGTCTTGGCCATAGTGGAGTTTGGAGTCTGACTGTTTAAGGTTGTGGACAGGTGTCTTTTACACTGATAACGAGTTCAAACAGGTGCCATTAATACAGGTAACGAGTGGAGGACAGAGGAGCCTCTTAAAGAAGAAGTTACAGATCTGTGAGAGCCAGAAATCTTGCTTGTTTGTAGGTGACCAAATACTTATTTTACCGAGGAATTTACCAATTAATTCATTAAAAATCCTTCAATGTGATTTTCTGGATTTTTTTTTCTCGTTTTGTCTCTCATAGTTGAGGTATACCTATGATGAAAATTGGAGACCTCTCTCATCTTTTAAGTGGGAGAACTTCCACAATTGGTGGCTGACTAAATACTTTTTTGCCCCACGGTAAAAGCAAAAAGGCAGGAGAGAAAACTTTCACACCTAAATTTATTTGATTTCTGTGCCTCGTCGAGCCCAATTATAACTTTCAGTTGGGGTAACATTGGGTAAAATGTGATGCAGTGCTATATTTCTGACATCCAATGGCTCTTTAGAAACTTTATTTTACATTTATGTGTTAAAAATGTCCCAAAAAATTCAAAGGACATTGGTTATGAAAATCAAACTAAGCCATTCTGTAGTGTAATGGTTAATGGGCACCGGCGTGATGATCCAGCCGTATGGTGATGTCATCACGCCTAGCCGATACATAATTTTACCATCACGAGGCCTCTCTCAGCTCCAGGCCATACAATGTAAAGTCTCCACAGTAAGCCAGTATTGTACTAATAAATATTTGTGTCATAAAGTTCCTGTTCAGAATCAGCACCACTCTCCGTTGGTCATTCGGGGTTTCCGGTCATAACACATTCCAAAGTGTTTTCAGAGTGGTGGTCCCCATCCATTTTAGCATTAAAAACAAAGTGTGCGATTAAAAAAACCTCACCTCAGGGAGCCCTGAGCACTCTGCAAGGACTCGGTCCCTGCACGACATGCTCATAAAAGGGACACTCCTTCCCAGTCCGCTGGGAAGTAACACTCAAGCTCTTTTGAAAGCAAAGATAGGTAATCACGCAGCGGCTGGTAGGAGGAAGGTCCAAAATCAGTTCCTTCCAAAATCCCCACTAATGCTGGAAAAAATGAAATATACCACTGTCCACGCCTTGTCGCCACAGCCCCAGTTTGGCTTTGAATGTGCCTTTATTTTTCTAGCATTACCGCTACAGGAGACAGGAGTACATGTAGCAGTGCTGAGGTATAGGAGCAATGTTAGCGTAGCTGCACCTGATGCTATAAGAGCATAGCGGTGGACAGTGATGGAGAATTCATCCCTGATGGACTGAAGGATCCCTGACCTGAGTGAACCAGTGCATGGACAGCATCATTATCATTGTCTTCTACCCTCCACCATCCTCTAACTACTGCTTCTTTGACTTGTTGGCCTCTTAGTTCCATTCAATACGTGACATCACAAATTATAAAAGGACACAAAAGTCCTGGAGACATGAGGATGAGTGAACAAAGAAACAGGAGAATTAAGTTGAGGAGTCTGTGGCTAATTTATGGACTGATATTGTCATGACTGATAAGATAATTCAGCCCACGTGCAAGGTGCAGCAACAAAAAGACAATCAAACAGTACACACGTTTGAATGTTTTATTAAATAGCAAAAACCGCACTGCTACAGAACAGTCACTCGCCAGAGGAATGGGCCTGTGGAGAGACAATGAGAGCTGTGAGCAGAGGAATGGAAATAGGGAAAATGGGCGAGCCAAATCACCACTTATGTGGGGGAGCGCCGGCAGGACTCCAGCGGGGAATAGATGAACCAGCAGGGTAGGGGACTGCTGGTGGAGCCTGATCGGGTGGAGGTTACCGTCGTGGGAAAAGTTGGGGCAGGAGAGCACGCGCAGCCCTCAAAGACACACCCGCACGATGGCAGCAACCTGCACAATGGAGAAAAAGCACATAGGTTAATAACTTCTTTACCGGTGTTGTGATGACTTGCTGTCTGTTCACGGCAGTATACCCAGATGAGCCAGTATTGAGTCACGGAAGGATAACTCCTTAAGTACGCTGGCTGACAAGAGGGTGCAGGTGTGTCCTCTCCCTCAGGTGTGATGATGAGCAGAGGAGAGATGAAGGGGAAGGAGGGGGGCGCGCTCTCAACGCCCATGACAGATATGGATAAATAAGCATGAAGGTTAGAGGACATTTTTACTGTTTTTCCTCTTCTGTGTCTGTTGAGTGTTAATTTTGAGACCAGCTCTAATTAATGCCATATACTGTATGCTGTAGTGTATTGTGTGTATGTGAACATATTTCAGTGTACAGCTATTGTAAACCCCAGAATCTAGTGGGCATTTTTGTAGCAGGTGTGGTGTGTTGGTTTGCAGAGTCTTTTAGCCTTTTTTGCTTTTCCTGGTTGCCAATAGAAAATCTAGGCATGGCTCCTCATTTTCCCCACAGTAAATCTGGCTGAAGGGAAGAGGCAGACAGAAGTAATGAAAAGTGAGAGAAACTGAAGAGAAGCTGCAAACTGTTGTCAGGTGTTTCTATATATGTCCTCCAGCTGATTTTGAGGGAACATAATACTGTGATAAGATAAGATAAGATAAGATAAGATAAGCCTTTATTAGTCCCACAAGGGGGAAATTACAGGATTGCAGCAGCAAAGGGATAGCAGCACTCAGAGCAATAGTAAATAAGATAATAAGATAAAAATAGATTGGAAAAACAGTCTATATATATACATTCAGTATATGGGGGGGGGGGTGTTCTGAAAAGTTCTTAGGCTGACTAAAAAGGAGATATGTCTTTGAGGATCAAGAAGAGAGCTTCTGTACTGCGGGGATCCAAGCGCTGCAACACCAATGTTGAAATGCTGAAAAATCTGTTGAAAAATAAACCAAATTTGGTCAAATTTGACCATTCCATCATGGTCAGCCAATGAACTTTTGAGCTCCCCCCTTTTTTTTTTTTTTTTTTTTTTTTTTTGTTACTTATTTGTACCCGTAGGTAGATTTGGTTTGCAGTCTGGTGACAAGCCACCGGCTGCCGGTCGCTGCGTGCACGAGCGCCCTAAACCTACATGTTTTTGGTATGCGGGAGGAAACCGGAGAAATCCCGGAGTAAACCCACGCAACACGGGGAGAACGTGCAAACTCCACACAGCTCACTGTTGGTCGGGGGCTGGGATCGAACCCACGATCTCATGATCCCCGCGATCCCCCGGCCAAGGGTAAACTGTGCTGCCACAGTGCTAAACCACTGCGCCACCGTGCAGCCTTGTATACACAGTATATATACAGTACACAGTGCAAGACCGTTGTAGTTAGATGGTATTTACAGCATTACAGCTAAGTTAAATTACCTGGCAATATATAAATGTAAATCCAGACAGTATATGTCACAGTTGAATGAGCAGTGTTGTTGCCACCTTCAGTAATAATTGTAATTTGTATTAGTTGTTTTTTGGAAGGGAATGACCCTTTTTGTGCAAGGTAGTGGTATTATGTACTGTATGTATGAGCAGCACAGATTAGATTATAAAGTCTGAAAGGAGCAGGTAGGAAGGCCTGCAGAACCTCTCTCTCGAGCACTTAGGATGGCACAGCCTGCCACTAAATGAGCTCCTCAGTGCATTCAGCATGTCCTGCATAGGGTGGGACTTGGACTCCTGCAGAGATGACAGCTTAGCCACCATTCTTCTCTCGCCTATCTCCTCCACTGGGCCGAGGCGTCACCCCAGAACAGAGCTGACTTTTTTGATCAGGCTGTTCAGTTTCTTCTTGTTGGTTGCCGTGATGCCGCTGCCCCAGAAGAGTACTCCATACGTGATTGCTAATGCCACCACAGAGTCGTAGAAGGTCTTCAAGAGTGACCCCTACCCTCCAAAAGACCTGAGTCTCCTTAGGAGGTACTGCCTGCTCTGCCCCTTCTTGGTGTTGTGTGACTAGTCCACCTAAACACCCAGGTACTTGTAAGATGTCACCATCTCAGTATCTGTTCCCTGGATGTTTACCGGTGCTATGGGGGATTGTCCACACCTGCAGCAGTCCACCACCAGTTCCTTGATTTTCCTCATATTGATCTGGAGGCAGCTCTGCAGGCACCAGTCCACAGAGTCCTGGATCAGTCCTGCGTACTCCGCATCATCCCCATCAGAGATCAGGCCGACGATCGCAGAGCCATCAGAGAACTTCTGTAGATGGCAGTGTGGTGTGTCGTGTGAAAAGTCAGCAGTGTAGAGGGTGAACAGGAAGGGAGCCAGAACTGTTCCCTGGGGGGCCCCCATACTGCAGATGATGGTGTCAGACACACAGTCCTGGGTCCTCACAAACTGTGGCCGGTCTGTGAGGTAGTCCAGGATCCATGATGACATGACTTGGTCCACCCCTGCACACAGCAGCTTGTCTCTCAGGATCACTGGTCGGATGGTGTTGAAAGCACTGGAGAAATCAAAGAATGATCCTTACAGTGCTCCCAGGCTTCTCCAGGTGCGATAGAGAATGGTGTAGGAAGAAGGTCACCGCATCCTCCAGCCCTATGCCATGCTAGTAGGCAAAGTGAAGTGGATCCGTTGCTAGTCTCACCAGAGGGCAGGGATGGGCAAGGATCAGCCTCTCCAGGGTCTTCATCAGGTGTGATGTGAGGGCCACTGGTCTATAGCTGTTCAAGTCCTTGGGGTGTGGAGTCTTCGGCATGGGTACCACGTAGGATGTTTTCCACAACTGTGGTACCCTCCCCAGCACTAGGCTCAGACTGAAGATGTGCTCCATGATCCCGCACAGCTGGTCTGCACAGGACTTGAGGATCCTCGAGTTGATGCCGTCTGGACCTTCAGCCTTCCTCGCTTTGATCTTCTTTTGCTCAGATCTCACCTGGGACTTAGTGAGGGACAGATTAGGGAAAAGGGGCTGTGTGCTAAGAGGAGGGGGTGTTGAGCATGTGAGGGGAAAAACGGAAGGGGATGTGCACTGAGAGCTGAGGCATGTGGGGGGGGCAGTGGACAGGGGGAGTAGATGAAGGTGGAGGCAGAAAGGGTTGGAAGGCAGGAGGAGGAGAGGGCGGTTGATCAAACCTATTGAAGAACAGGTTCAGGTCGTTCACCCATTCCCTTCCCCTCCAAGGCCTGGGAGGTGGTAACCTGATGCCCAGAGATGGTTTTGAGGCCTCTCCAGACACCGCTGACATCACTCTGCTGCAGCTTGACCTCCATCTTCTTTTATAATTGTCCTTCCCATCTGATCTTCCCCCTCAGCTCCCTCTGTACAGACTACAGCTCCTCCTTGATTCCTGACCTGAAGATATATATATTTTTTTTTCCTTCAGCAGTGACTTTATCTCAGGGTTGATCCAGGGTTTGTTGTTCGAGAAACACCATATGGTCTTGTTGGATATGGTGTTCTCAGCACTGAAGTTGATGCACCTATAATGCTCCATTTTTTTGAATATTATAATGTTTAGGTTTATTTAGTTGGAATTTTTTTTTTAGCAAAGTGTGCACTCTCTGTAAAGTTTTATTCACCCAGGACCAATTTGCCTTGGGGCAGCCAATCTGGGGTAAGTTGCCCCGACAACATAACTCCTGGGATCATTAGCGCACAGAAACCCTTCAGCCAAGATAAGGTGGTGATCTACGGAGGAAGCAAAATTGCTAAATAAAAAGGTTATATTATAATCTAACAGTGGCTTTTAGGCGACTCTGCTGTTTTGAAGTCTTGAAATTTTGCACATTTAAGTTATAAGCAGAGTTGCTGAGAAAAAACAAAAAAACAAAAAAAACAGCCTTAAAGGAATTTATTCTCACCTGGGACTAGATTTCAGTTATTGCTGTTAGAGGAAACCAGTTGTCATGGTGCCTGTACAGATATCATCATATTATAATGCAAGAAATTTCTGTCTGTGTGTGTGTTCTGCGTGTATCTCCTAAACCGTTCATTAGACGGGCCTCAGATTTTATACGTGCTGTGCTGAGGATATTAGAGTGTGTATCCCCAAATTTCAGCCTCCCTGGATATGCGAAGTTTAGGAGGGAAAATTTTTAATGAACGTCCTTAGGGGAGCTATGGGCGTTCATAGGTATGACATCATAGACACACAGATGTTGCCATGGTTACTGTTGCCAGACAGACACATCATCAAAGATCAAAGGCAGGCATCACTGAACGAGTGGTGACGTCAAAGATCAAAGGCAGGTTTCACTATGGTTACTGTTTCCATGGTAACCATGCCATGTTGCCATGGTAACAGTAACTTTCTACGAGCATGCAGAAATACTTGCTTATACTTGGTTTCCACGGGCATGCACAGTTTGCACTAGTCATAAAAAAACAAGTAGACATTGATCAAAATATATGATAAGCATAGCAGTATAATTATTAAAGTAACATAATTTTTTTTAAAGCCACTATTTCTTTTGAAAGATTTTCTTTGTCATTCCTCCAGTTCTCTGTCCCTGAGTCCTCATCATCTATCAAAGCTCTTTCAAAAGAACACCTTGGTGGTCGTGGAGGGTCCTCACCTCTGAGCCCCCAGTGTCTCACAGCCTTGTCTAGTTTGTTTTCTGTCCGAGCAATTAAAAAAAAAAAAAGGGCAGCGTGGTAGAGAGGGCTGATCAATGACACCTGGCACCCATGGGGAGGGGAAGGAACAGGCCAACCCGCTCATCCGTCCATGGCCACCTGCTGTCCATTTATCTGTCCACACACGCAAGCACGCATGCACGCACACACACACACACACACACACACACACTGCTGGCATTTCCTCATTTAATCTGAATACCTTTCCCCACTGCTGACCTCAGGACAAAGGAGTGGGGTAGAGAGGTTCAAGGTCATGTGACTGCTTGTGCACGATGACGTGAATGCTCATCTCCGGAGGTTGGGGTCACGCCATTAAGTACTCTACATTCACGGCAAAGCACTGCAGACGTGAGCGTGTATTTAATGCCCTGAAGAAGCTGGAGTGAAAGGAGCGTCCTTGTTGTCACTCAGGGAGGACATCTTAACAAACACACAACTTTATAGGTCCAGCATGTCGTTATGGGTTTTATCCATTTTAACAAAGAAATAAGGAATAAAATGGATGTTTTTTATCATCATTGTTGAAACTGTTTTATGAAAACTATCCTAAGCATTTTCTATTATTTGGAATTTTTAAAGTCTATTTGGCTTGATATATTCCATTACATTGTTAAAAAGAAAGAAAACAACAATTTGCATAGTTACTAAAGTGACCAGCTGACTACTGTATACCCACGCAACTCAGACAGCAGCAAAACACAATGTAAATCATGTGACCACAATCGCATGGGTGTAAATCACCCAACGTTAGTGTTCTAGGGTAAATGCAGTTTTAAGAGTGTACTATGGGTACTGTATTAAAAGTGTGTTGTTTTTGTAGGGTTTAACCTTCTGAAATCTGTCTGTTGGTCACATGATTATTTAAAAAAAAAACACCTAAACCTTCACTTCTCTTTAACCCCCCCCCCCCCCCCCCACACACACACACACACACAGCCTTTACAGTATATCAATTCTGGTTTTGACCAGCTGATAGCATTCTTCCGGGTTTTTTCCAGCCTTGATCCTGCCTGCTGCTCTCTTATTGGCCACAATGGCAAACCTATAGCTTTCTGTCTTCAAACAAAGGTTCATAGCTCACAGTGTGGAGTGCTACTAGGGCGTTAGCTTACCAAGCATCATTTGTTTATATTCTTCTTTTCTTTAGATTTCAGTCACCCTGATAGACATCCCTGTTTCCACCTGGTTCACTAATCCACAGTGTTTTTGTTGTAATGCTGCATCGATCCATTAGCATTAGCTTGGCTAGGTGGTCGGCATCGGTCAGTAACACGGCATTAGGAGCTCGCCACAGCGGGGGGTGGGAAGAAGTGACTGATAGGCCACCTGGCGTTAGCATAACTGTTGACCCAGACGGTTTTGGTACCATTTTCTATTAATCCTTTACTCTCCACTGGAATCCTTGTTCATGCACAACTCTTGACCATATACAGCGGGGAAAATAAATATTGAACACACTGACATTTTTCTCATTAAACATATTTCTGATGGAGCCTTTGACCTGACATTTTCACCAGATATCAGTAACAACCCAAGTAATCCATACAGGTGCATCTCAATAAAATAGAATGTCATCGAAAAGTTGATTTATTTCAATAATTCAATTCAAAAAGTGAAACTCATATATTATATCATATTATATATTACATCTTTTCCGGTTCTTTTCCGGTTCCGGTTCCACCGGACCGGCGGCGCCACACGAGTCGGCTGCCTGTTGCAACAGCCTTTTTTTTATCTTCCTTCTTCTTTCTACACCTTTCACTCTGTATATATATCACGGACGCACGGATCGCCCCGGGGGTTTCCCAGGTCAGCGGACGGAGCCACGGTTTGCAGCGGGAGACGTTACAGCGGGGAGGAGCTAGTGCTAGCTAGCACTTGGCCGCCGCCCGGTGCTAATGGGAAACTCGACATACCGGGAGCTGTAGCGAAAAGGACGCGGGTGCCGGGCTGGAGTTTAGGCGGCGTGAAAGAAATATAAGACAGAATAATAAAGAGCGATGGCAAGAACCAAGCAGACCGCCCGTAAAATCTACTGGAGGAAGAAGCCCCCCAGGAGACAGCTAGCCACCAGGGCTGCTCGGAGAGGCGCTCTGGCCACCGGCAGAGTGAAGAGGCCTCGCCGTCACAGGCCCGTGGCTCTGAGAGAGATCCGTCGCTACCAGAAATCCACGGAGCTGCTCATCCGTAAGCTGCCCGTCCAGCGCCTGGTGAGGGAGATCGCTCAGGACTTCAAGACCGTCCTGCGTTTCCTGAGCTTCGCCGTCATGGCTCTGCAGGAGACCAGCGAGGCCCACCTGGTGGGTCTCTTCTTCGCTAAGGGGGTCACCATCATGCCCAAAGACTTCCAGCTGGCCCGCTGCATCCGCGGAGAGAGAGCTTAGACTTTCTGCTGCACATTCACCAGCCATAATGCTCTGCACTGTGTGTCTATATATATACATTTATAGTAATATGGACATATGTTTACTAGATGTTGTTTTTTCTTGCCTTCTGATTGTTGCTCTGAGTGTTGCTATCCCTATGCTGTTGCAATCCTGGAATTTCCCCATTGTGGGACTAATAAAGGCTTATCTTATCTTATCTTATCTTATCTTATATAGATTCATTATACACAGGGTGATATATTTCAAGTGTTTATTTCTTTCAATTTTGATGATCATGGCTTGCAGCAAATGAAAACCCCAAATTCAGTTTCTCAAAAATTACAATATTATATAAAATGATGTCCATGTACACCGTCAATACTTGGTTGGGGCTCCTTTTGCATAATTACTGCATCAATGCAGCGTGGCATGGAGGTGATCAGCCTGTGTTACTGCTGAGGTGTTATGGAAGCCTAGGTTTCTTTGATAGCGGCCTTCAGCTCGTCTGCATAATTGAGTCTGGTGTATTTCATCTTCCTCTTGACAATACACCATAGATTCTCTATGGGATTTAGGTCAGGAGAGTTTGCTGGCGATTCAAGCACGGTGATACCATGATCATTAAACCAGGTATTTGTTCTTTTGCCATGGTGCCAAGGTGCCATGATGGTGCCATGGTGCCAAGGTGCCATGCCCTGCTGGAAAATGAAATCAGCATCTCCATAAATCTTGTCAGCAGAGGGAAGCATGAAGTGCTCTAAAATTTCCTGTTTGATGGCTGCACTAACATTGGACTTGATTAAACATAGTGGAAAAACACCAGCAGATGACATGGCTCCACATATCATCATTGACTGTGGAAACTTCAAACTGGACCTCAAACAACTTGGATTCTGTGCCTGCTCACTCTTTCTCCAGACTCTGGGACCTTGGTTTCCAAGTGACAGGACTTGGCACCTAATTTGGGGAGCCATGTCATCTGCTGGTGTTAGTCCACTGTGTTTTTTCAAGTCCAAAGTCAATGCAGCTGTCTACCAGGACATTTTAGAGCGCTTCATGCTTCCCTCTGCTGACAAGGTTTGTGGAGATGCTGATTTCATTTTCCAGCAGGACTTGGCACTTGCCCACACTGCTGCCAAAAATACCAAAGCCTGGTTTAATGGCCATGGCATCATCATATTTTACTGGCCAGAAAGCTCTCCTGACCTAAACCCCATACAGAATCTATGAAGTATTGTCAACGGGGAGATGAGAGACACCAGACCCAACAATGCAGATGAGCTGAAGGCCACTATCAAAGCAACCTGCGCCTTCATAACACCTCAGCAGGAACACAGGGTAATCACCTTCATGCCATGCTGCATTGATGCAGTATTAATTCATGCAAAAGGAGACCTGACCAAGTATTGAGTGTGTGCATAGAAATACTTTGTCGGCCAATATTTCTAGAAAAAAAAATCTTTCTTTTTTTTTAAATTGATGTTAAGAAATTTTCTAATTTTTTGAGAAACTGATTTTTTGGTTTTCATGAGCTGCAAGCCATAACCATCAAAATTAAAAGAAATAAAAACTTGGAACATGTCACTCTGTCTGTAATGAATCTCTATAAAATATGACTTTGATTTTATGAATTGAACTACTGGAATAAATTAACTTTTTGATGATATTCTAATTTAGTGAGATGTATCTGTACATACAAAGAAATCAAAGCAACTGTGTTCACAAAGGTAGTTATATTTCTAGTGCAGTTCTAGTGCAGCAAGCTTGCCCAACTCCCTGAGCCATTGAGCTACGGGTGGGGCAGAGGAAGATTTCCAGTAAAAAGTGATCAACTTTCGGCCCAGCATCAAAGCAGTCTGGATCCACTCGGCATCAGAGATTGGGTCCTGAATCATTGATGGATCCCCAAGGACAAAAAGTCTCTGAGTAAATGGCACTTCTTGCTTAACAATTGTCATAATATGTCTATGGATCTGCAACCAAAAGTCCTGTATTACCGGACAACTCCAGATCATATGGATTAATGTCCCCTCCCCCTGTAGACATCTCCAGCAGCTTGAAGAGTGAGTGAGATTCGCTCTCAACATTTTACGAGGTGTCCAGTAAAATCGATTCAAAATTTTAAATTGAACAAGTCTGGTTTTCAATTCCCTAGACACTTTCTTCCCATTCTTTAAAATATTTGCCCATTCAACATCAGTAAATTGTGAATTCAGATCTTTTTCCCATACGTGTTTAAGGAATGTAGAATCTTTATTTGAGCTCTTAAGGAGCATTAAATAGAAATTTGAGGCCTTAGATCTTTTGCCACAGGAACTCAAAGCCTGGATGAGCCAATCTACATCAGGAGGAGGGGTAGTTGTAGATCCAAAGACTTGACACAGCAGATGTCGAAGTTGTAAATATTTCCAAAACTGATTCTGTGGTAGTCCATACTGTGCCCGTAGAACATCAAATGATTTGAGAGCTCCCCCTTCATATAGATCTTTTAACATCAAGATGTCCTTTTTCACCCAGATTTTCCACATAAATGGGGATTTTCCAATATGGAGACTTGGGTTAAGCCAAATAGAAGCCATAGAATGAAGATGAGAGCTAAACTCTAGTATAGAAGCAACTCTCTTCCAAACGTATTGTAAAAAGGATATAATAGGATGCAAATGAAATTCAGGAGACAGTTTAATTGTGATTAGATGTACTAGGGGAAGAGGGCTGCTCAAATAACTCTCCAAATAAAACCAAGCTCTCTCAGGGGGGAGAGCCCAATGAATCAAATGTCTAAGACTAAAAGCGTAATGATATAAAACCAAATTTGGGACCCCCAAACCTCCTGAATCTATAGACTTCTGCAATCTTTTCAACTTTAATCTAGGGCGCTTACCATTCCATAAAAACTTATTGCACAACCTATCAAATTGTCGAAAATAACCAACTGGGATCCTAAGAGGAAGAGATTGCAGAAGGTAATTAAATCGGGGTGCACAAATCATCTTAATAACATTGACCTTGCCCCAGAGAGACAAAAAAAGAGGTGACCACCTTTCTATGTCTATTTTAAATTTTTCAAGCAAGGGTTCAAAATTAATCTGAATCAGATCTGATAAAATGTGAGGAAACAGGATGCCAAGATATTGAATTCCTAATTTTGGCCAAGAGAAGCCTATATTTTGACCAAATGTAAACAGTGTTTTAGGGCAATAAGATGTTAGAGGGAGAATTTCTGATTTTATCCAGTTAACTCTATAACCAGACAAACGTGAAAATTGGTTAATAATTTTAAGGAGAGCTGGAATTGATTTTTGAGGTTGTGTAATCAGTACCAATGCATCATCAGCATACAACATTATCTTATGGGTACTGCCATGGACCTGAATACCTGGAAAATTGCCGTCTTTGCGGATAGCAACAGCTAATGGTTCTAATGCCAAAGCAAAAAGCAAGGGACTTAAAGGGGAGCCCTGGCGCGTACCCCTATAAAGTCTAAAAGATTGTGATGTAACTCGATTTGATATCACTGAAGCTCTAGGTTCATTATATAGTAATTTAATCCAAGAAAGAAACTTTGAACCAAAACCAAAAGTCTCTAGAGTTGCAAAGAGATACTGCCACTCAACCCTGTCAAATGCTTTTTCAGCATCCAGGGAGAGGGCTGCTACTGGAGAGAGGTGTGCAAGTGAGGGATCATTTTGAACTAACCATATGATATCAATAAATCGCCTAATATTGTCTGCCGCACCCCTGGAACGAATAAAACCCACCTGATCAGGATTTATAAGAGATATCATTACTTTATCTAATCTTAATGCCAAAATTTTAGAGAGAATTTTACAGTCAGAGTTTATAAGACTAATTGGTCTATAATTCTTACATTCTAACGGATCTTTATTGCTTTTTAAAATAAGCGAAATGAAAGCCTCTGTTAAAGAAGGGGGCAAACGGCCTTGTTCAAAAGATTCCGCAAACATTTCTAAAAGTAAAGGAGAAAGCTCAACAACACAGGCCCTGTAAAATTCTACAGTGAATCCGTCAGGGCCCAGTGCTGTCACGCCGTGCCATTCATCAACGGCGCCACCTGCTCACGCACCTGACAATCATCAGCGGCGAGGGATAAAGGCCGTCTCGCCCGGAGGCTCGGCCTGAAGCCGTCAGACTTCGTCCCTCACCGTTGTGAGCATACTTCCCTTCAGCGTCACCATTTTGGTAAGAAGATCGCTTACCTCTTTTCTTCAGTCTTCTCCCCTGTGCACAGGTGGATTCCCCAGCGGCGGACATCTCCACTCCATCGCCCAATCCTCGCTGCTGTACAGAGCTCTCCAGGTGGCTGTCTTCCGGGCTTCGCCCCCTTGTTGTGCCAGCTGTCCTGACCCACCAAGTAAGTCCTTCTCTCGCCATAAATCCCTCCTGTGTTGGTGTATGCCCGTCACCCTCTCCCTGTGCTCTCTCCATAGGGTTGCTCGGCTGTACGGTCACCTGCCTCTGTGCCTGGAGCAGACACCATCACCAACACATTTACATCCCGCAGACACGCACTCACTCACTCCTGCTGTTAATAAACTCTTTGAACTACTCTAAGCCTGTGTGTGTGCGTCTCCTGAGCCGTGCGTTATGTCAGTACGGCTTCAGCAGAGCGGCTCGGCGGACGGCGGGCTCGCACACCGGTTTTCCACTCTCGAGGCTAGAGTGGATCAAATAGCTTATCAACAACAGGTGATCTTTAATCAATTATTGAATTTAACTAACCGGTTGGGCCGCTTGGATCCTCAACAGCCGTTCCCCCCGGCTCGTCAGGGTGGCGCGGCTCCTGCTGTTCCAGCGGCCGTCCAGCCGGCTCCGGTGGCACCGGTTCGGCTCACACCGATTCCAACCCCCGCCCGCTTTAGCGGTAAGCTCGGCGGAGCGCGGGGGTTCATTATGCAGTGTGAGTCCGTGTTCCACCGTGTGCCCGGAGATTTTCCCTCGGATCACAGTCGGATTGGTTACATAGGGAATCTTCTGGAGGGGCGTGCGTTAACTTGGACCTACGCCGTAATGGCGAGGCCCAGTTATGCCACCCTCACCTATGACCAGTTCGTGAGGCGCTTTCTGGAGGTCTTTGACCATTCTCAAACCGAGACGGTCCGGGTCGATCGGCTCCTCGCTCTCCAGCAGGGAGGCCGGTCGGCAGCGGACTACTCGGTCGACTTCCGGGTAGCGGCGGAGGAATTGGGCTGGGAGGAACGCTCCCTCTGTGGCCTGTTCCTCCGCAGCCTCAATAGTGATCTGAGGGATGAACTGGCTGGACGGGATATCCCTGGGACGCTAGCGGAGCTGACATCCTTAGCGATAAGTTTGGATAACAGGCTGCGCGAGCGCTCCTCGGGGCGGAAGTCTTCTTCTTCTCGCCCTCGTGGAGTCTCGCCGCACCTGTTCCAAGCTCGCCCCCTGGCGGCGCCGCCAGCATTGTGCCCCGAGGAGTCGGAGCCGATGGTGACGGGCTGGACCAAGCTTTCCCCTGCGGAGAAACAACGCCGCCGTGAGTTGGGCCTCTGCATGTATTGCGGAGGTGACCAACACACTGTGGAGCGTTGCCCGCGGAAAGCCAGTCGGCGGGGTCCGCGAATCGCTGTAGGGAGCCTCGCGGATCCCAACCGGTTAGACTCTCTCACTCAATTAAAGCTGCCCATCCGTTTTTGCCACAATCCCACTGGGCACCTCACCCACGCACTGGTGGATTCGGGCGCAGAGGGCAGCTTCATTTCACAAGGCCTGGCAACCCGATTGGGCATCCGCTGTCAGGCATTAAAACACCCCATCTCCCTGGTCCATCTCTCCCGTGCCTCCCTTGGGAGAGTTTCTCTCCAAACCATGCCTGTCCCAGTCATCATCTCAGGGAACCACCGGGAGGAGATGGTATTTTACGTCCTGCCCAACTCTGTGTCGCCCGTCATCCTGGGGTATCCCTGGCTACGCCTCCACAACCCTGTCCTGGACTGGAGGTCCGCTGGGGTATCGGCATGGAGTACCTTCTGTATGGGCACCTGCCTTCAGTCCGCTGCCTGCTCCCCATCCGCGGCTCCCCCTGTGGCGGATACAGCACCTCCGGACCTGTCACTGGTGCCTCCAGAATTTCACGACCTGGGTATGGTATTTAGCAAATCGAAAGCTATGTCTCTTCCCCCGCATCGACCATATGACTGTGCCATCAACCTCCGCCAGGGGGCTCCCCTGCCATCTGGTCGGCTCTACAGCCTGTCGGCGCCGGAGAAGGAGACCATGAATACATACCTGAAGGAATCTCTGAGCGCTGGGATTATTCGCCCATCGTCGTCACCCGTGGGGGCAGGGTTTTTCTTTGTCGGGAAAAAGGACGGATCCCTCCGCCCCTGCATAGACTACCGAGCGCTGAATGACATCACTGAGAGGGACCGTTACACCCTGCCCCTCATGGACACTGCCTTTCACTCCCTCCAGGGGGCGACCTGGTTTACCAAGCTGGATTTACGCAGCGCTTACCACCTCGTCCGGATCCGGGAGGGAGATGAATGGAAGACAGCCTTCCGTACCCCGAACGGCCACTTTGAGTATCTCGTCATGCCGTTCGGGCTGACCAACGCTCCTGCCGTCTTTCAGCGCCTCATTAATGACGTCCTCCGGGATTTCATCGGCCTTTTTGTGTTCGTCTACCTGGATGACATCCTTATCTTCTCCAGGTCCAGGGACGAGCACCAGGTCCATGTGAGGCGGGTCCTCCAAAGACTGCTGGAGAATCGTCTGTACGTGAAGGCTGAGAAGTGCGAATTCTACGCTAGGACCACATCCTTCCTGGGATTCATCATCGCTCAAGATCAGGTGCTCCCAGACCCAGAGAAGGTGAAGGCGGTGGTGGAGTGGCCTACTCCCGCATCCCGGAAGCAGGTGCAACAGTTTGTTGGCTTCGCCAATTTTTACCGCCGCTTTGTCCCAAATTTCAGCTCGATCGTCGGACCGCTGACCCGCCTCACGTCCCCGAAGGTCCCGTTCCGGTGGACTGAAGAGGTCGCTGCTGCCTTTAGGGCGCTGAAGGCGGAGTTCTCCTCCTCCCGGGTCCTTCGCCAGGTCGACCCCGTGCTGCAGTGCATTGTGGAGGTGGACGCATCGGACACGGGAGTGGGAGCAGTGTTATCCCAGCGGTCACCTGACGATGGCGCCAAACGGCCGTGCGCCTTCTTCTCCCGGCGCCTGTCCCCGGCGGAGAGGAACTACGATGTGGGGGACAGAGAGCTCCTGGCCATTAAACTCGCCTTACAGGAGTGGCGCCACTGGCTAGAGGGGGCGGACCTGCCATTTGTGGTCCTGACGGACCACAAGAACTTAGAGTATTTACGATCTGCCAAGCGCCTGAATGCCCGCCAGGCGCGCTGGTCTTTGTTCTTCGCCAGGTTCCGCTTCTCGATCACCTTCAGGCCGGGCTCCAAAAACGGCCTGCCTGACGCCCTCTCTAGGCAGTTCACCCCCGTGGAGGCTGAGGAGACGCCCCACACTATCCTGCCCAGGTCGTGCGTCCTCGGTGCCATCTCTTGGGACATTGAAGACAAGATCCGGAAGGCGCAGGAGGTGGAACCTGATCCTGGCGGCGGACCGGAGGGAAGACTGTTCGTCCCATCTGCGGTCCGAGGAGAGGTCATCCACTGGCTCCACACCTCCCGGCTCACCTGTCATCCCGGCACCTCTCGGATGATCAGCCTCCTCCAGCGGTCCTTTTGGTGGCCAGGCCTGCGGAGGGATGCAGCCCGCTACGCCCGGGCTTGCCCAATCTGTGCCACCAGCAAGTCGGGAAATGCCCCCCCAGCGGGTCTGCTCCAGCCTCTGCCCGTCCCCGGCAGGCCCTGGTCGCACATCGCACTGGACTTCGTCACCGGACTCCCCGTTTCCAACTCCTTTGACACCGTCCTGACCATTGTGGACCGTTTCTCCAAGGCGGCGCACTTCATTCCCCTGCGAGGTCTCCCTACTGCCCTGGAGACGGCGGGCCTCCTCGTCCAACACGTGGTCAGGCTGCACGGGATTCCGGTGGACGTGGTGTCGGACCGGGGCCCCCAATTTTCGTCCGAGGTTTGGAGATCCTTTTGTAACGCCATCGGAGCCAAGGTGAGCCTCTCCTCCGGCCATCACCCCCAGTCTAACGGGCAGTGTGAGAGGACCAATCAGGAGCTGGAGGCTGCGCTCCGCTGTGTTACTAGATCCAAGCCGACGTCCTGGAGCAACCATCTCGCCTGGGTGGAGTATGCCCACAACACCGCCCGCTCTTCTGCAACGGGGATGTCCCCCTTCAAGGCGTCCCTGGGTTACGACCCCCCGCTGTTTCCAGCGCAGGAGAACGAGGTGACTGTCCCCTCCGTTAGGGCGCACCTTAGGCAGTTCCGCTCCACCTGGGCTGCCGCGCGTCATGCGCTTTTACGCACAGCGGAGCGCAACAGGACCGTGGCGGACCGGCACAGAAGACCTGCCCCGGCGTACAGAGTTGGGCAACTCGTGTATGTGTCTACCCAGGACGTCACATTAAAAGGCGAGAGGAGGAAGCTGGCACAGCGTTTCATGGGTCCCTTTCCCATCACCCGGATCATCAACCCGGTGGCTGTGCGCGTGGCTATTCCCCCCTCCCTCCGCATCCATTCCACTTTTCATGTGTCGAAGGTGAAACTGGCAGTCGCTGACCCCCTTTGCCCTCCTCCTGCAGCGCAACCCGCGCCCCGGATGATTGGTGGCCATCCGGCCTGGTCCGTCTCCTCCATCCTGGACTCCCGGCGCCGAGGTCGTGGGTTGCAATACTTGGTGGACTGGGAGGGCTATGGGCCCGAGCATCGACAATGGGTGCCCCCGTCGTTTGTGTTGGACCCATCGCTCATCGCGGACTTCCACCGAGCGCACCCGGATAAGCCATCGCCAGGAGGCGCTGCTAGAGGGGGGAGTACTGTCACGCCGCGCCATTCATCAACGGCGCCACCTGCTCACGCACCTGACAATCATCAGCGGCGAGGGATAAAGGCCGTCTCGCCCGGAGGCTCGGCCTGAAGCCGTCAGACTTCGTCCCTCACCGTTGTGAGCATACTTCCCTTCAGCGTCACCATTTTGGTAAGAAGATCGCTTACCTCTTTTCTTCAGTCTTCTCCCCTGTGCACAGGTGGATTCCCCAGCGGCGGACATCTCCACTCCATCGCCCAATCCTCGCTGCTGTACAGAGCTCTCCAGGTGGCTGTCTTCCAGGCTTCGCCCCCTTGTTGTGCCAGCTGTCCTGACCCACCAAGTAAGTCCTTCTCTCGCCATAAATCCCTCCTGTGTTGGTGTATGCCCGTCACCCTCTCCCTGTGCTCTCTCCATAGGGTTGCTCGGCTGTACGGTCACCTGCCTCTGTGCCTGGAGCAGACACCATCACCAACACATTTACATCCCGCAGACACGCACTCACTCACTCCTGCTGTTAATAAACTCTTTGAACTACTCTAAGCCTGTGTGTGTGCGTCTCCTGAGCCGTGCGTTATGTCAAGTGCCTTTCCAGTCGGAAAGGCACTGGGAACTGCCCAAGTTGGGCAACTGCCCAAAGGCAGTTGGCCTCATCTCCAATGGAGATGAAGCTGAGTACAGAGGGCTTATCCAGGACTTCGTGGACTGGTGCCATCGGAACTGCCTCCAGATCAACGCGAGGAAAACTAAGGAGCTGGTGGTGGACTGCCGCAGGCATGGGCAGCCCCTCACAGTACCAGTAAATATACAGGGAACAGACATCGAGATGGTGACATCCTATAAGTACCTGGGTATTCATCTGAACAATAAACTAGACTGGTCACACAATACTGATGCACTCTACAAGAAGGGACAGCGCAGGCTGTTCCTGCTGAGGAGACTCAGGTCTTTTGGTGTACAAGGGGCGCTGCTGAAGTCATTCTATGACACGGTGGTGGCATCAGCCATCACTTTTGGAGTGGTCTGCTGGGGCAGTGGCATTACTGCAGCCGATAGGAAGAGACTGAACAAACTGATTAAGAAAGCTAGCTCTGTCCTGGGGCAGCGCCTTGATCCGATGGAGGAGATAGGAGAGAGAAGGACGGTGGCTAAACTGTCATCTCTGCTGGAGTCCGAGTTCCACCCTATGCAGGACATACTGAATGCACTGAGGAGCTCATTTAGCAGCAGACTACATCATCCCAGGTGCACAACCGAGAGGTTTCGTAGGTCCTTCCTACCAACGGCTGTCAGACTGTACAACCTAAGCAGGGCTGCTCGCAGAGATAGCAAAAAGACGTAACAAACTAATAGTTTTTTGAATGCAAAAGATGCAATAGACTTACACAATGGTCCCCTCCGGCATACAACTAGGAACTTACCGGTCGCTATGGAGGGTGAGAATATGTATGGGCACATAATCATACCATGTAGGATAACTAAGTAGACGGTTATGCTGTTTCATTCCATCTAGCAACAATGCTCTGCACTGTGTGTGTTTATATATTTACATATTTATTCCATCTAGCTACAATGCTCAGCACTGGGTGTGTTTATATATTTATATATCTACATATTATTCCATCTAGCTACATTGCTCCGCACTGTGTGTGTTTATATACTTGCATATTTATTCCACCTAGCTGCAATGCTCCGTACTGTGGGTGTTTATATATTTACATATTTATTCCATCTAGCTACAATGCTCTGCACTGTGTGTTCATATATTCATATATTTATTCCATCCAGCTACAATGCTCTGCACTGTGTGTCTGTGTGTGTGTGTATATATATATATTTTATAGTAATACGTACATATGTATATTAGCTGCTCTTGCTTGCTTGTTTTTTTTTGTTTTTTTTTTCTTGCCTTCTGATTGTTGCTCTGAGTGTTGCTATCCCTGTGCTGTTGCAATCCTGGAATTTCCCTGTTGTGGGACTAATAAAGGCTTATCTTATCTTATCTTATCTTATCTTATATTTGATAAAGCGGAATGACACAGGGAATAAGTATGGAACACATGAAGAAAAAAAGGTGCAAAAAGGCATAGAAAGCCAAGAAACCACTTGAAATCTACCAGATTTTCGGAAGCCATCCCATTCCCCATCAGTGCAAATTAAGTTCAGCTGGTTAAGTCCCACCTGACAGCCTTTAAAAAGGTCTGTGAATGTGATGGGTAGAAGCAAAGAGCTCTAGACCTTCACAACCTTACTGTTGCAAAAGATAATGATGACATTGGTTACAGGCGCATTTCTAAACTGCTGAATGTTCCATTGAGCACTGTTGGAGCTATCATTCGGAAGTGGAAAGAACATCATTTTACCATAAGCCGACCACAACCAGCAGCTCCTCGCAAGATTTCTGACAGAGAAGTCAAAAGAAATATCAGAAGAGTTATCCAAGAGCCAAAGACCACTCATGGAGAGCTCCAGAAAGACCTGGAGTTAGCAGATACTACTGTTTCAAAGAAACCAGTAAGTACTGCAATCAAACAACATGGGCTCAATGCTCGCTCACCTCGCAAGACTCCATTGCTGAAGAAAAAGCATGTTGTAGCTTGTTTAAAGTTTGCTACACAACATTTGGGCAAGCCAGTAAAAATACTGGGAGAATATTAGAATTAGAATATTAGAATTAGAATTAGAATTAGAATTATTAGAATTAGTTATTATTATTATTATTATTATTATTATTATTAGAATTAGTTATATCTACATATTACTCCATCTAGCTACATTGCTCCGCACTGTGTGTGTTTATATATTTGCATATTTATTCCACCTAGCTGCAATGCTCCGTACTGTGGGTGTTTATATATCTACATATTTATTCCATCTAGCTACAATGCTCCGCACTGTGTGTTTATATACTCATATAGTTATTCCATCCAGCTACAATGCTCTGCACTGTGTCTGTGTGTATATATACTGTATATATTTATAGTAATATGTACATATGTATATTAGCTGCTCTTGCTTGCTTGCTTTTTTTATCTTGCCTTCTGATTGTTGCTCTGAGTGTTGCTATCCTTGTGCTGTTGCAATCCTGGAATTTCCCTGTTGTGGGACTAATAAAGGCTTATCTTATCTTAGAATATGGTCTGGTCTGATGACATCAAAATTGGAGTTTTAGGATGTCACAACACACGCAGCATGTTTGGAGGAAAAATGGCATTACACATTCCATCATGGTGTAGGGTGTTTTTCAGCATATGGTACAGGCAAACTTCATATAATTGAAGGAAAGATGAATGGACACATGTACAGAGACATTCTTGATAAGAACTTGTTGCCGTCTGCGAAGATGCTGAAGATGAAACAAGGGTGGACATTTCAGCAAGACAATGATCCCAAACACACAGTCCAGGAAATGCTCAGCTGGGTCCAGAGAAGGAAAATAAAGCTGCTGGAATGGCCCAGTCAGTCACCTAACCTGAATCCCGTTGAAAATCTATGGAATGAACTGAAGATCAGAGATCATAGAAGACACTCAAAGAACCTTCAAGATGTCAAGACAGTCTGTGCGGAAGAATGAGCTAAAATCACTCCTGAGCAATGCCTGCACCTAGTTTCTCCATACAGGAGGTGTCTGGAAGCTGTTATTACCAACAAAGGCTTTTCTACTAAATATTAAATTAATTTCACCAAGTGTGCTCAATACTTATTCCCCGTGTCATTTCACTTTATTAAATATTACTTGTTTTGTGAACACAGATGCCTTGATTACTTTGTATGTATGTATTACTTAGGTTGTTACTGATATCTGGTGAAAATCTCAGGTCAATGGCTCCATCAGAAATATGTTTAATGCGAAAACTGTTGATGTGTTGAAAATACTTATTTTCCCTTCTGTATGTCCTTCTTAGATGTAATTTAAATTTTCTACTGGTAGTATTATCTCTAACTGACCAAAGTTTAGCTACTCATTTATGAATGTTTCTGTGCTTATTGTGCTCCAGGGACCAGTCATATCCTATCAACCACTGAAACAACACACTCCTGTCCACCAGTGGTGCTTTATTTCATTCATTCTTTAAGAGAGATGTATGCTAGTTGGCTCAGGCTCACTACCTAGCTCACTACCTAATCTTAGCTAGCCAGCTAAGATTAACAATAGTGGCATAAGAGGGAGGATGGAGTTAAATGCTGTCTTAAGGTGCGTTAAGACCAAATGCAAATCTGTGAATTTTTTGTGCGGCACAATTACAACTTAACTGAGTGTAAACATGCAAATAGACCAGAATTCACCATCTGAGCGAGTTGTAGATGGGAGGAGTTGCCTTTATAACTTCTGCAGCTGTGTTCTACCTACTGTAGAACACCAAACTTGATCAAGTTTGCGGACGACACCACCCTCATCGGGCTCATCTCCAACGGCGACGAGTCCGCCTACAGGAGAGAGGTGGCCCAGCTGGCGTCCTGGTGCAGCAATAACAACCTGCAGCTGAACGCTCTGAAGACAGTTGAGATGATTGTAGACTTCAGGAAAGTCACTACTCCTCTGCCCCCCCTCACCCTCTCAGGCTCTCCCATCACCACTGCTGATTCCTTCCGCTTCCTAGGCACTACCATCACCAGGGACCTCAAATGGGAGCTGACCATCAGCTCACTCATCAAAAAAGCCCAGCAGAGGATGTTCTTCCTGCGGCAGCTGAGGAAACTCAAGCTACCCACCAAGATGTTAGTGCAGTTCTACACAGCCATCATCGAGTCCATCCTCACCACCTCCATAACCGTGTGGTACGCAGGAGCCACTGCCAGGGACAGACTAAGGCTGCAGCGCGTCGTGCGCACTGCTGAGAAGGTGATCGGCTGCAAGCTCCCATCTCTCCAGGATCTGTACATCTCCAGGACCCGGAGGCGTGCTGGCCGGATCATAGCCGATCCCTCACACCCTGGTCACGTACTGTTTGCCCCCCTCCCCTCTGGTAGAAGACTTCGGTCCATCCAGACTAAAACCTCCCGTCACATGAACAGCTTCTTCCCCTCTGCCATTAGACTGCTGAACACTAAGTGACTTATTGACTCTCGTGCACCATGTACAGCAGCTCAACCAGACTCATGTCAATCATCACTGTTTTCTTCCTGCATTACCGACTGCACTATATAGTTCTCCACAGTATCTGCTGCTGGCTAATATATATTTTAACTGTTGACCAGTATCACTTAATCTTATCCTACACTTTATTACATGTATAGTTTATTTCTCTTATCTTATCATGTTTAATGTTGCAGCATTGTACCGAGACAAATTCCTAGTTTGTGTACTACATGAACAATGGCAATAAACCTGATTCTGATTCTGATTCTGATTCTGATTCTGACTGTGGAAATCCTCAAAACAGTCATGTTCAGGTTTACATTGTCTGACGGGGCTCTCACCTGGAAAAATTGTCCTCCCCTCCAAATCTTCACCTGGATGACAGTTGTTTACACTGCTAGCCTGCTAGCCCTCGTTACCAAATCCATGGCAAAAGTCCATGGATGGATGACTGTGACACTCCAATTCAGTTGCAGAGTTCCTGGTCCCTCTGTCTGCAGGTGAGTGGAAGTCTCATTTTCAAGCATGTGGGCTGCACGGTGGCGCAGTGGTTTAGCACTGTGGCAGCACAGTTTTACCCTCGGCCGGGGGATCGCGGGGATCATGAGATTGTGGGTTCGATCCCAGCCCCCGACCAACAGTGAGCTGTGTGGAGTTTTCATGTTCTCCCCGTGTTGCGTGGGTTTACTCCGGGATTTCTCCGGTTTCCTCCCGCATACCAAAAACATGTAGGTTTAGGGCGCTCGTGCACGCAGCGACCGGCAGCCGGTGGCTTGTCACCAGACTGCAAACCAAATCTACCTACGGGTACAAACAAGTAACAAAAAAAAAAAAAAAAAAAGCATGCTTACTCTCCAGTGTTGATACTTTAACTCCAGTGATGAGAGAATCTCAAGGCTAATTACTAGCTAGTGCTACTGTTACAAAAATCCTTCTTAACCTTCAGTCAAAAACCAGGCTGGATCAGAGTTTCAGCAAATTTAATTACAATGGCCAGTGGAGAACAATACAAAAACAGTCTCAGAGCCTATTCGCGCATCATTCTGACTGAAACACACATCACTCAGTTCTTTAAGCCCTTTGTTATCTGAGAGGTGGAGGAGAAAATGTCCATGGTGATTGGTTCAGAACATCAAAACTTGGTGTACAGATTATCTCTTTCTCAGGAACCATGACGCTCACTCAGCACCAGTCACACAGGAAACTCACAAAATGAACTAAAACAAGATAACATAATGCAGCTGCATCCTTGACACTTTCACACAGACTCTGAGACAAAGCAAATCACAAATATGAAACTTTTCTAGCAACTACCAAATGCACAGATGCCTGAATTTACATGTCTTCCACATGTTTACATTAATTTTACACTGTAAAACCGAATTAGATCACAGAACTCAAAACTTATGTGGAAACTGAGTACCTAATAAATTTTAAGTAAATGCAATTTTTTTGAGTAATCTGAAATTAAAAATTTTAAAACAAAATGCTGAAAATGTATTTTTTAAAGTACAGTTTACTCAAAAAAAATCATTTAATTTACTTAAAAATTTTTAGGTAGCTTGTTTCCACATAAGTTTTGAGTCCTGTGAACTATTCAGTTTTACAGTGTACATGTATTCGCATCGCGCCTTCGTGTTCAGTCTGAACACTCCTTTAGGGATTTAAAGAGACATGCACTGAAACGAGCCATTCTGAGAAAGTCTGCAAAGGATGATTCACAGTGATGCTGCCATGATTAAATAATTTAAGGCAACTGGACCAAAATACATCACAAACATTTCATTAAGATCAGTGGGAGCTGTTGACGTGTCAAAAAGGCAATGAATGGGACCTTGAATTTTGTGGAAACAGATTTTTTTCATAAGCACGGTTGTACTGGGTGTGTAAAGGAAGGAGTAACAGCTCCTTTAAAGCATATTGTGCTACTGCCAGACTGATGTGCTTGTATTTCTGTTCCCTAGTACTGTGGGAAAAATTAAATGTCAAATGTCATGCACACCTGGACATGTCATTTGTTCACCCGCTTTCACTCCGCCACACTGGATGCCCTGATGGACTGGCCCTCCAGTCCACAGCTGATGGCTCACTGTGCACCGGGCCAGAAAGCTGAATGTTACCCACCTCCCAGCACTTGCAACATTGCCTGCCATGAGTCAGTTCACATGTGTGGTTTCACTGATGCTCCGATCTTGGCACAAAACTAATTGAGATTCTCTGAAATCCATACAGAAGCCCACCTGCAGGGGTGCAGTATGCATGCGTGTGTGTGCATGTGTGTGTGTGTGTGCGCGCACACATTTTTTGGTGTGTCTGTGTGTGTTCGTCTGTGTCATTAGTGCAATTAATGGCTCATGCAGAAGAGCCAAACACTTCAATATGTCCCTAGAGCACAGTGATTACATTTATGCTGATGTGCCAGATGTTGCACATGTAGATAACAATGTTTGCTAAATGGGCACTCTCTTGACGTGGCAGCAAACGTTCGGCTCAGTGGTATTAATTTACTTGTAATATGAGGAAAAAAAATATTTCCATGGTTCTCCTAGTTTTCTACTTCTGTTGAACCTTAATCCACATTTTAACACTGAATTCTAATGCTTGTTTTAAAGCGTTACAAAGCTGTGAGGCAGTATAAAGGGTTTCATACTGTGTCAAACATGGGCAGTTTTTCTTATATATATTGAACATAAAGGTGGAGAAATGCTTCTTTTCTTAAACTGTAACATTAATTATGGTTTTCCTTCAGCTGATGCATGAGCAGTTTGCTCCAACATTGTACAATAACTCTGACAAAACTAGAATCACCTCAGGATTTATACATATGGATTGAATTTTGGGCTTGAAAAAAAAAGAGGCATGGTCACAAAAGCAAAGTAGATTCCACTCATACTTGGCAAACAGAATTCACTGTGTGTCCGTCAGCGGTACCAAATCTCCCTACCTTGACTGTCAAGTTGCAATACCTCAAGGCTCTGTGTTTGAACCAATTTTGTTTTCTTTATACATTAATAGCTTATTAAATGTTTATCAGAAAGTCAATATTCAGCTGTATGAAGACAATATTGTCAGTTTTACACAGGTAACATCTTATATGAAAGTCTCAGAAAAACTGGCAACAGTGACGAACTGTATTGATGAATGGCTCACTAAGCCATGTGTACTAGTTAATTTATCTCATTCAAATGTCTTCTTTACATTAATATGGTCAGCAATATACACTGTCCCATTTAAATGACTAAATTTCAACTCTATTTTGAGTCATAGCAAGCTTACAAATGGAGCAAGATGGGAAAAAGAAGTACACTACCGTTCAAAAGTTTGGGGTCACCCAGACAATTATTTTGTGTTTTCCATGAAAAGTCACACTTATTTACCACCATGAGTTGTAAAATGAATAGAAAATATAGTCAAGACATTGACAAGGTTAGAAATAATGATTTGTATTTGAAATAATAATTTTTTCCAGATATTCAACCTGCTCAAAGGAAGGTCAGTTTTATAGCTTCTCTAACCAGCTAAACTGTTTTTAGCTGTGCTAACATGATTGTACAAGGGTTTTCTAATCATCCATTAGCCTTCTGACACAACGAGCAAACACATTGTACCATTAGAACACTGGAGTGATAGTTGCTGGAAATAAGCCTCTATACACCTATGTAGATATTGCACCAAAAACCAGACATTTGCAGTTAGAATAGTCATTTACCACACTGGCAATGTATATTAGATATTAGAGTGTATTTCTGATTAGTTTAAAGTTATCTTCATTGAAAAAAACAGTGCTTTTCTTTCAAAAATAAGGAAATTTCTAAGTGACCCCAAACTTTTGAACGGTAGTGTATGTCTGTAATGTGACAACACGTAGCAATAGCACACTGATAGAACAATTACTTTCACATCTGTTTTTACCAGCTTAATGAGCAAATGTGTTCCATTAGGGAAGATAAAGGTGGACTCTGGCATGAGTCTGCTGCAGCGTCCATAAATTCAGGCTCCATTTCAAATAAATGAAAGCTGGAGCAACACAGAAAAAACTTTTTTTCCATTTTGAAAACTTTCCTGTATCTGATTACAGCCTAATTATGAGATTTAGGGAAATGAATGTTTCAAAAAGGCAGTTTAATTTTTTTTAGATTCACAACAGGACTCGCATCAGGGTCACTAAATTTTGCTTTTTCACTAAAAGTAATATGTAAATAACTTTCAGTCACATTTTGGTCTTACTGGGATATAATCAGTAACTCATTTGAAGGGAGATGAGTGGGGATGCTATCCCCCTTGTTGGCAAAATGACCAAACCTGGAAAAAGAAGAGAATCTCTCCCACCCCCCCACACCCACCCCCACATCATCATAAGCCTTATATATCACGTTATACAACTGCATAAAGAGACTTTGAACCACCAATTCTAAGCAAAAGTGCTATATATACACAGCAGGGAAAATAAGTATTGAACATGTCAATACTGGCAATACTGTCAATACTTCTTATAAGTTTGCATTTTTTTTCAAAAATTTGCAACTTTTTTCTTTCAAGTTTTATTTTTTTCTCATATATTTGCAACATTTTTTTTTCCTCAAATTTGCAATTTTTTTTCTGGAAATTTGGAACATTTATCCTGTAAACGTTTAGCTTTTTTACCTCAAAGTCTGCAACTTTTATCTCATAAATTTGGGACATTTTTGCATAATTGCCAGTTTTTTTTCTCATTAACTTTGACAAAATTATAAAACAGTCATATATTTGTGATTTTTCTCTTGCAAACTTGCAACTTTTTTTCTGTAAGTTTTTACTTTTTTTCTCAAAAAATGTTTAACTTTTTTCCTGTAAATTTCAAACATTTTTCCAGTAAATTTGTAAGATTTCTCTTCATAAATTAGCTTTTTTTCCTAAACAGGCAGTGCAGTGGCGCAGTGGTTAGCACTGCGGCAGAACAGCAACTCACCCTTGGCCATGGGATCCCTGGTTCAATCCAAGCCCCTGACCAACAGTGATCTGTGTGGAGTTTGCATGTTCTCCCCGTGTCTGTGTGGGTTTACTCTGGGATTTCTCCGGTTTCCTCCCGCAGGCCAAAAGCATGCAGGTTAGGTTAATTGGAGACTCTAAAGTGGCCCTAGGTGTGAATGTGTGTGTGAATGGTTAAGGGATAGCGCCGTACCGTGGCTGTTTCGTCCATCCAGGTGGATGCCCTCAATTTCCCCTCTGGGGATCAATAAAGTACACACAATCAAAATTAAAAAACAAAACATGCCAACGTTCTTCTCATCAAACATATCTCTGATAGAGCCATTGACGACGTGAGATTTTCACCAGATATCAGTAACAAACAAAGTAATGCATACATACAAAGAAATCAAGGCAACTGTGTTCACAAAACAATTTATATATAATAAAGTGGAATGACACAGGGAATAAGTATTGAACACGCTTGGTGAAATTCATTTAATATTTAGTAGAAAGCCATTGTTGGTAATAACAACTTTCAGATGCCTCCTGTATGGAGAAACTATGCACAGGCATTGCTCAGGAGTGATTTTAGCCCATTCTTCCATACAAGCTGTCTTCAAATTTTGAAAGTTCTATGGGTGTCTTCTATGATCTCTGATCTTCAGTTCGTTCTATAGATTTTCAATTGGATTCAGGTCAGGTGACTGACTGGGCCATTCCAGCAGCTTTATTTTCCTTCTCTGGAGCCAATTGAGAGCTTCCCTGGCTGTGTGTTTGGGATTATTGTCTTGCTAAAATGTCCACCCTCGTTTAATGTTCAGCATCTTGGCAGATGGCAACAGGTTCTTTTCAAGGATGTCTCTGTACATTTGTCCGTTCATCTTTCCTTCAATTATATGAAGTCTGCCTTCACCATGTGCTGAAAAACACCCTCACACCATGATGGGATGTGCAGTGCCATTTCTTCTCCAAACGTGCTGTGTGTTGTGGCATCCAAAAAGTTCAATTTTGGTCTTATCTGACCAGACTTTGTTCACCCAGTATTTTACTGGCTTGCCCAAATGTTGTGCAGCAAACTTTAAATGAGCTTCAACATGCTTTTTCCTCAGCAATGGAGTCTTGCAAGGTGAGCGGGCATAGAGCCCATGTTAGTTGAATGAATGAATGAATGAATGAATTTTATTTATTTCGGATAGTACATTACAGGTTAAAAGAAACTGTATAATATAACAACAAGGTCAAATTAGACAAAGACTCCTTCTACTATACAATTCCACGTGAGTTATCCGAAATGGGTGATGGCTGAAGCCGCAGCTTATATTGCCCACCCATATTCCATCCAAGAATTCAAAGGAGAAAAAAGAGAAAACAAGACAAGAGCGATTACAATTTAAAACAAGGCTAAGACAAAATGTGACTGAGAGAAAAAAGAAAACTGAGCTAGTCTAAGTTAAGCGGTTACTATTCAAAAACAAATCTAAGACATAGTGTCACAGAGAAAAAAAGAAAAAAAGAAAAACTAAGCTACAACACAACACAGGCTGGAAATGTCAATCCTTATGTGAGTTTACATGTCGTCTTGTAAATATGTTTGGAGTATTTCTTCCTTTAGTTTTTGTTTAAATTGTCCAAGCTTTGTACATGATTTTAATTCAGGTCCAAAATCGTTCCATAATCTGACTCCTTGCACTGAAATACAGTGTTTCTTGGTGGTTGTTCTCACTGTAGGCTTTTGAAATATACATGTTCCTCTGAAGTGATATCGTTTCTCCCTTGTTTGGAACAACTTTTGGATATTTGCGGGCAGTGATAGATTCTTCACTTTGAACATTATTATTGCGGTTTTAAAGTCAATCAGATCTTTCAACTTGAGAGTTTTTTGTTTAAGAAAAAGTGGGTTTGTTGGTTCCCTGTAAGCTGCTTTGTTGATTATTCTAATAGCTCTCTTTTGAAGCGTAAAGAGTGGATATATGTTTGTTTTATATGTATTTCCCCATACTTCATTACAATATGTCATGTATGGGAGTATTAATGAATGGTACAAGGTGTATAGTGTGGGTTGATTCAGCAAATTTTTCACTCTGTGTAATATTGCAATTGATTTGGATACTTTACCTTTTATATAATTAATATGTGGCTTCCAACACAGTTTGTTATCAATTATTACTCCAAGGAATTTAGTTTCGGATACCCTTTCAATCTCTACACCATTTACACTGAGTTTGGGTACTGGGTAGTTGTGATGGTTGTTAAAGACTACAAATTTTGTCTTGCTTAAATTGAGCGTTAATTTGTTTGAATCAAACCACAGTTTCAGCTTTCCTAATTCCTTTCCGAGTGTATCCAGAAGTTGTTCCAAATTGTTTCCACTGCATAGCAGATTAGTGTCATCAGCAAACAATATTAAGTCCATTTTTTCTGAAACTTTACATATATCATTTATATACATATTGAATAATAATGGTCCCAAAACTGAACCCTGTGGGACTCCACAGGTGACCTTCAGTAACTCTGAGTTTTTGCTGTTAACACATGCAAACTGATATCTATTCTTTAAGTAACTACTTAACCAGGACAGTGCTACCCCTCTGATACCACAATTTTGTAGTTTCTTTAATAATAGATTGTGATCTACTGTATCAAATGCTTTTTTAAGATCCAGGAATACTCCAAATGAATACTCTTTATTTTCAATGGCTGTTGATATTTTTTCTGTAAATTCCATTAAGGCATATGCTGTTGTCCTTTTGTGTCTGAACCCATATTGCTGCTCACACAATAAATCATTCTTCAGTATGAAATTGTCAATTCTCTCATAGAATATTTTTTCAAATATCTTGGAAAATTGCGGTAATAGTGAAATTGGTCTGTAGTTGGAGAGTTCCCCTCTGTCGCCTGTCTTGTAAATCGGAATTACTTTAGCTATTTTCATTGCATTGGGAAATATACCTGATTGGAGAGACAGGTTACAGATATACGTCAGTGGTTTCACTATGCATTCGATAACAGTTTTGACTAGTAGCATGTCAATACCATCGCAGTCAGTAGATGTTTTACTTTTGAACGATTTAACAATTTCAATGACCTCTCTTTCATCTGTGTTCTTTATGAAGATGGTGTCTTTTACAGCAGTGTTATTGCATATTGTATCACCTGTAGGTGCCGTAGTGGGTATTTCTCGGGCCAGTTTAGGTCCAATGTTAACAAAAAAATTATTAAATTCATCTGCAGTTGAAGCTATATTCACATTCGGAGTCGATTTATTATTTTTTGGAATATTAGTTGGGTAGCTAGTATTTCTGCTTTTATTTCCAAGGATACTGTTGATTATTGTCCATGTATTTTTAATATTGTCTTTGTTTTTTTCCAGTTCTTTACTGTAATAGTCTCTTTTACTGCATCTTATTATATATGTTTACTTATTTTTGTATGTTTTATACCGTTGCTCTGCTTCTTTTGTCCTTTTCTTTATGAAAGCTTTATATAATAAATTTTTCTTTTTACACACCTTTTGTAGTCCTTTGGTTAACCATGGTTTGTCAGCAAATTTGTGTTTAAGCTTTTTTTTAACTAATGGGCAATTTTTTTCATAAAGAGTGGTTACAATGTTTATAAATGTGTCATAGGCTTCATTTACATCTGATACATAGACTTCTGTCCAGTCTTGCTTCAGCAAGTCCTCTTTAAAAGAACTGATTGCGTTTGGTGATTTGTGTCTGAACGATTTTGAGATTTTTTCTGGGTTGGGCCCCGTGTGGCCATGGATAAGTGCAAAGATTGGCAAGTGGTCGCTTATATCATTTATCAATAATCCACTTTCTATTTTCTTATCGAGAACATTGACAAACAGGTTGTCAATAAGTGTAGCAGAGTGAACTGTGATTCTACTAGGATGTGTTATTGTGGGATATAGACTCATGCTGTACATAGAGTTCATGAACTCTGTAACTACATTTTGTTGATGTGGATTAAGTAGGTCAATATTGAAATCTCCACAAATTGCTACCATTTTCTTACTAGTAATATTATTGTACAGCTCGACTAATTTATCTCTGAATGTCTCAATGCAAGTTCCCGGCATTCTGTATATGCAGCTTATGATTAGATTTTTTGTTTTGTCTAGGTCAATCTCAACAGTAACACATTCCAAAATCCCTGGTAGTGCTGAGGACATCTCATTTACAAGCTTACATCTATATAGGTCATCAATATACAGTGCAACACCACCACCCTTTTTTTGAGATCTGTTAATGTTAAACATCTGATATCCCTCTATTAGTTTTTTTTTTTTTTTTTTTTTTTTTTTTTTTTTTTTTTGTTACTTATTTGTACCCGTAGGTAGACTTGGTTTGCAGTCTGGTGACAAGCCACCGGCTGCTGGTCGCTGCGTGCGCGAGCGCCCTAAACCTACATGTTTTTGGTGTGCGGGAGGAAACCGGAGAAATCCCGGAGTAAACCCGCGCAACACGGGGAGAACATGCAAACTCCACACAGCTCACTGTTGGTCGGGGGCTGGGATCGAACCCACGATCTCATGATCCCCGCGATCCCCCGGCCGAGGGTAAAACTGTGCTGCCACAGTGCTAAACCACTGCGCCACCGTGCAGCCAGTTGAGTGCATTACTTATTGTTTTCTTTGAAACAGCAGTGCCTGTTAACTCCAGGTCTTCCTGGAGCTCTCCACAAGTGGTCTTTGGCTCTTGGATAACTCTTCTGATAATTCTTTTGACTCCTCTATCAGGGATCTTCCGAGGAGCTGCTGGCCGTGGCCGCTTTATGGTAAAATGATGCTCTTTCCACTTCCAAATGATGTCTCCAACAGTGGTCACTGAAACATTCAGCAGTTTAGAAATGCACCTGTATCCAATGCCATCATTATATTTTGCAACAATAAGGTTGTGAAGGTCTAGAGAGAGCTCTTTGCTTCTACCCATCATGAGTTTTTTGTGGTGTGACAATCTGATATTCACAGACCTTTTAAAAGGCTATAAATCTAGACTTAACTAGCTAAAATTAATTTGCACTGATGGGGGGTGGGATGGCTTCTTAAATTCCAATGGATTTCAGGTGATTTCTTTGCTTTCTATGCCTTTTTGCACCTTTTTTTGGTCAGGTGTTCAATACTTATTCCCTTTGTCATTCCACTTTATTAAATATAACTTGCTTTGTGGACACAGTTGTCTTGATTTCTTTGCATATATGGAATACTTGGGTAGTTACATCTGGTGGAAATCTCAGGTCAATGGCTCCATCAGACAATATGTTTAATGAGAAAAATGTTGACGTGTTCAGTACTTATTTCCCCCACTCTGTGTGTTTGTGTGTGTATGTATATATATATAAATATAAATATATATATATATATATATACAGTATATACTGTATGTGTGTGTGTGTGTGTGTGTGTGTGTACGTGTGTGTGTGTGTGTGTTTGTGTGTGTAGATACATGTAGATTTGTAATTTTTTTGCATTTTTTTGTCAAAGATTTGCAGATTTTTTTTCCCATAAACTAGCAAACTTTTTCATCATAAATTTGCAAACTTTTCCCTGTAAATTTGCAACCTTTTTCTCATAAATTTAGGATTTTTTTTTCCAAACTGCAAGCTTTTTCTCATAAACTGAGGTAAAATTATGAACGATCATAAATTTGTGATTTTTCTCTCTCAAACATTTTTTCTGTAAATTTTCACTTAGATAAAATTATTAAAAAACTTATAATTTTTTGATTTTTTGCTTGCAAATTTGTGACTTCTAATAAATTCTCAACTTTTTTCTTATAAATTTGCAAGCTTTTTTCTTAATAACTCTGCACATTTTTTTTCAAAAATTTGCAACTTTTTTCTGACAAGTTTGATTTTTTTTCTCATATATTTGCAACATTTTTTTTTCCTCAAAATGCAAATTTTTTTTCCCCTGAAATTTGGAATCTTTATCCTGTAAACGTTTAGCTTTTTTCCTGAAAAAGTTTGCAACTTTTATCTCATAAATTTGGGACACTTTTGCATAATTGCTACTTTTTTTCTCATTAACTTTGACAAAATTATAAAACAGTCATATTTCTGATTTTTCTCTTACAAACTTGCAACTTTTTTCTGTTTTTACTTTTTTTCTCAAAGAAATGTTTAACTTTTTTCCTGTAAATTTCAAACATTTTTCCAGTAAATTTGTAAGATTTTTCCTCCTAAATTAGCACTTTTTTCCTAAAAAATTTGAAACTTTTTTCCCATAAATTTGCATTTTTCTCTCACAGATTTGCAAATTCTTTAAATTTGTAACTTTTTCCTGTAATTTTTTAAAAATTGAATGCAATTTTTAATTTTATGTAATGAAATTGTAATTTGTGACTTTTAATTTTTAAATATCCATCTTTTTACATATTTCTGCATCTTTATTCTTTCAAACTTGTAGCTAATTTATATTTATATGTTTGCACCCTATGCTGTATTTATGAATAACCCCCATCCACCTTGTTAAAATACAACAAATCACCCACTACATATAATCTCCAGTTAAGAAATGTCTGTCTAATCTGATGCTTTATTTTATAATTGTATAAAACATTAATAAATTGGCATGTACGATGTTATGTTAAACATCATAAACACATGCTTAAATCAAAATCCTGTGAAATTCCACAGCAAACTGTTAGGCAAATATTACATGTATTTATGCCTCATGAAAGTTCACTGTCATCTTGCTGATTCGTGTTCACTGCCACTGTGTAGCTCAGAAACAATCATGCTGGATCTTCAATTATCAGAGTCCATTTTATGTAACTGCTGCCGAGATAAGCCGCAAATGACCCGTATATACTGTATGAGACATCGCTCTGAAGGCAAATTAAGCAGCACTGTGGCCACTGAGACCGAGAAGCACATCGATTTAAATCATGATGGACACATTTTCATAGCCTCCCAATGACCTCTCCCTTCTGCCATCATCTGTCTTCTCACACATGTTCATTCTCACTCTTTATATCTGTGATTTGAGTTGGAGTAATTCATTAAGTTGTTGTTGTTCACTGCTTGAAAAAGTCTTTCTCAGCACCAGCTTAAACTAAGATCAGAATTCAATGATATTCCCTTTAGAAGACAGTTATAAAAGTTGGATTTTGCACTTTTTTAAAATAAAAATAATTTAACAACTGATATCTACAGTAGTGGGTGAGTGCTGTCAGCCACCACAGAGCGCTGATGCCTTCTGGCTGTCTGTATGTTATTCTCTGACTGCGTGGCAGCCCACTCTTTTAGGCCCTTCCCATGAAACCTTTGACCTGCCTCTGTTGCTTGGCAATGTGACATCAAAAAAAAAAAAAAAAAACCTAAACAAAATAAAGAAAAAAACTTATGACTGACTTGAGTAGACATCAATTATCCCCAGTTGGAGGGAGTCATTTGACACAGAGTAAGGAAATTCAAACTCTGAAAATATGCCATTATGCTGAACATAAACTACAAGAGATGGAGAATGATATTGATCCTGATAACCACTTTTTCAATAATATTCATAATCATTGTGAATATTACACCGAAAAGCAATTCAAAAGTCAAGTGCAACTAGATGGTAAACTATCAATAATACACTTCAACAGCAGAAGTCTTAACAAAAACTTTCCACAGATTCAGAACTATTTAAAACAGCTAGACAGAAAATTTACAGCTATCACAGTCTCTGAAACTTGGCTTAATGAAGAGCAGGCTCCCCTGATGGCAATAGAGGGATATCAGATGTTTCATATTAACAGATCTCAAAAAAAGGGTGGTGGTGTTGCACTGTATATTGATGACCTGTATAGGTGTAAGCTTGTAAATGGAATGTCCTTTGCACTACCAGGGATTTTGGAATGTGTTACTGTTGAGATCGACCAAGATAAAACAAAAAATCTAATTATAAGTTGTATATATAGAACACCAGGAACTTGCATTGAGACATTCAGAGATAAGTTAGTCAAGTTGTACAATAATATTACTAGTAAGAAAATGGTTGTAATTTGTGGAGATTTCAATATTGATTTACTAAATCCATTTCAACAAAATGTAATTACAGAGTTCATGAATTCTATCGGGGGCTATCATGAATTCGGGGGCGGCAGTGGCTCAGGAGGTAGAGCAGGTCGTCCAATAACCATATGGTTGGCAGTTCGAATCCTGCTCTCCCCAGATATCAAATCAAATCAAATCACATCAAATCAACCATTATTGTCATATTGCTGTACATACAACTGTAGTGCAGGCAAGATGAAATTGCGTTTCTCTCGGCATCCATATAAGTAGAAGAACATGATTTAAGACACACTCACACATATCTTCACCCCCCCCCCCCCCCCCATCTGTTCACACATCCCTGAGACATACTTGAAAAAACTAACTAACTATAATATACAAATAATGCACATACTGTCCGTAGGTGCAGTAGTGAATATGAGAGATTCCGGGTCAACTGTTCGGCATCCTAACAGCTTGTGGAAGGAAGCTGTTGATCAGTCTGGTGGTTCTGCCTCTGATGCTCCGGAATTGTTTGTCAGATGGCAGAAGTTCATAGTGTTTATGCAGAGGGTGAGAACGGTCCTTGACAATGTTCAGTGCCCTGCTCCTACAACGGTTCTGAAAAAGTTCTTGGACAGAGGGGAGGGAGACTCCAATTACCCTCTCAGCTCCCTTGACTATCCTCTGCAGGGCTTTTTTGTCTGACATACTGCAGCTGGAGTACCATGTAGCAATGCAGTACGTCAGAACACTCTCCACCACACCTCTGTAGAAGGTCCTGAGGATGCAGATGGGGAGAGAGGCCTGTTTGAGTTTCCTCAAGAAGTGCAGTCGATCTGCACTCCGAGGAACTTGATGTTCTCCACTCTCTCCACTAAACGGCCGCCGATGCTGAGGGGGACGTGTTCAGGCTGTGACCGCTGGAAGTCGATAATCATCTCCTTCGTTTTGTCCACGTTGAGCACCAGATTGTTCTCCCTGCACCAGCCCTCCAGGTCCGTCACTTCTTCCCTGTACATTGATTCCTCATCCCTCTGGATAAGTCCCACCACCGTGGTGTCGTCTGCAAACTTAATAATCTGGTTCCCCTCATGTCTGGATACACAGTCATGTGTTAGAAGTGTAAACAACAGTGGACTGAGTACGCAGCCTTGAGGGGATCCGGTGCTCAGCGTGACAGAGTTGGAGATGTTGGAGATGTTGTTTCCAACCCGGACAGACTGGGGTCTCTCAGTCAGGAAATCCAGGATCCAGAGACATGTGGCAGTGTTCAGACCAAGAAGGAGTAATTTCTCCATCAGTCTCTGGGGAATAATGGTGTTGAATGCTGAACTGAAATCAATGTACAGGAGTCTGGCGTAGGTGTCTTTCTGGTCCAGGTGGGTGATGACAGAGTACAGGGTGGTGACTATAGCATCCTCCGTGGAGCGGAGGATCCTGCCGTTGTGTCCCTGGGCAAGACACTTCACCCCCAATTGCTCCTGGTGGGTCTGGAAGCGCCATGTTAGGTAGCATGCCGCCATCAGTGTGTGAATGTGTGTGTGAATGGGTGGATAGCAGGATCTGTCATTGATAAATGATATAAGTGACCATTTGCCAATCTTTGCACTTATCCATGGCCACACGGGGGCCAATACAGAAAAAAATGTAAAATCTTTCAGATACAAATCACAAAATGTAATCAGTTTTTTTTAAAGAAGACTTGCTGAAGCAAGACTGGACAAAAGTCTATGTATCAGATGTAAATGAAGCCTATAAGATAAGATAAGATAAGATAAGCCTTTATTAGTCCCACAACGGGGAAATTCCAGGATTGCAACAGCACAGGGATAGCAACACTCAGAGCAACAATCAGAAGGCAAGAAAAAAAAAAAAAAAAAAAAAAAAAAAAAACAAGCAAGCAAGAGCAGCTAATATACATATGTACGTATTACTATAAAATATATATATATACACACACACACAGACACACAGTGCAGAGCATTGTAGCTGGATGGAATAAATATATGAATATATGAACACACAGTGCGGAGCATTGTAGCTAGATGGAATAAATATGTAAATATATAAACACCCACAGTACGGAGCATTGCAGCTAGGTGGAATAAATATGCAAGTATATAAACACACACAGTGCGGAGCAATGTAGCTAGATGGAATAATATGTAGATATATAAATATATAAACACACCCAGTGCTGAGCATTGTAGCTAGATGGAATAAATATGTAAATATATAAACACACACAGTGCAGAGCATTGTTGCTAGATGGAATGAAACAGCATAACCGTCTACTTAGTTATCCTACATGGTATGATTATGTGCCCATACATATTCTCACCCTCCATAGCGACCGGTAAGTTCCTAGTTGTATGCCGGAGGGGACCATTGTGTAAGTCTATTGCATCTTTTGCATTCAAAAAACTATTAGTTTGTTACGTCTTTTTGCTATCTCTGCGAGCAGCCCTGCTTAGGTTGTACAGTCTGACAGCCGTTGGTAGGAAGGACCTACGAAACCTCTCGGTTGTGCACCTGGGATGATGTAGTCTGCTGCTAAATGAGCTCCTCAGTGCATTCAGTATGTCCTGCATAGGGTGGAACTCGGACTCCAGCAGAGATGACAGTTTAGCCACCGTCCTTCTCTCTCCTATCTCCTCCATCGGATCAAGGCGCTGCCCCAGGACAGAGCTAGCTTTCTTAATCAGTTTGTTCAGTCTCTTCCTATCGGCTGCAGTAATGCCACTGCCCCAGCAGACCACTCCAAAAGTGATGGCTGATGCCACCACCGTGTCATAGAATGACTTCAGCAGCGCCCCTTGTACACCAAAAGACCTGAGTCTCCTCAGCAGGAACAGCCTGCGCTGTCCCTTCTTGTAGAGTGCATCAGTATTGTGTGACCAGTCTAGTTTATTGTTCAGATGAATACCCAGGTACTTATAGGATGTCACCATCTCGATGTCTGTTCCCTGTATATTTACTGGTACTGTGAGGGGCTGCCCATGCCTGCGGCAGTCCACCACCAGCTCCTTAGTTTTCCTCGCGTTGATCTGGAGGCAGTTCCGATGGCACCAGTCCACGAAGTCCTGGATAAGCCCTCTGTACTCAGCTTCATCTCCATTGGAGATGAGGCCAACGATCGCAGAGTCATCAGAGAACTTCTGTAGATGGCAGTGTGTTGTGTTGTGTGAGAAGTCCGCAGTATAAAGAGTGAACAGAAAGGGAGCCAGCACCGTTCCCTGGGGGGCCCCCGTGCTACTGATGATCGTGTCGGACACACAGTCCCGGGTTCTCACAAACTGAGGCCGGTTCGTGAGGTAGTCCAGGATCCATGATGACAGGTGCTGGTCCACCCCTGCGCGCAGCAGCTTGTCCTTCAGGATCATCGGTTGGATGGTGTTGAAAGCACTGGAGAAGTCAAAGAACATGATCCTCACCATATTCCCGGGCTTCTCCAGGTGGGACAGAGAACGGTGAAGGAGGAAGATCACCGCATCCTCCACCCCAATGCCATGCTGGTAGGCGAACTGGAGTGGATCCATCGCTGGTTCCACCAGGGGGCGGAGGTGAGCAAGGAGCAGTCTCTCCAGGGTCTTCATCAAGTGGGACGTCAAGGCCACCGGTCTGTAGCTGTTCAGGTCTTTGGGGTGGGAAGTTTTTGGTACAGGTACCACACAAGATGTTTTCCACAGCTGTGGTACCCTCCCCAGTTTCAGGCTCATGTTGAAGATATACGTCACAATCCCACACAGCTGGTCTGCACAGGACTTGAGGAGCTTTGCGCTGATGCCGTCCGGTCCCGGCGCCTTCCTCGCCTTGATCTTCCTCAGCTCCGTCCTCACCTGGGTCCTGGTCAGGGTCAGGATGGGGGGCTGTGTGTTGGGAGTGGGGGGGTGTTGGTCGAGTGGGGAGTGGGCAGCAGGACTTGATTTCTTTAGAGGCAGCAGTGGTTGTTGTGCAGTCAGGGGGGAGGGCGGTTGGTCAAATCTATTGAAAAACAGATTCAGGTTGTTCGCCCACTCCCTGCCCCCTGTGGCCTGGGGGGAGGTATTCTGGAGCCCCGAGATGGTTTTGAGGTTTCTCCAGACCCCGCTGATGTCGCTCTGTTGCAGCTTGTCCTCCATCTTCTTCCTGAAGCTGTCCTTGCCTTCTCTGATCTTTCTCCTCAGCTCCCTCTGTACGGACTTCAGCATCTCCCTGTTCCCTGACCTGAAGATCCTCTTCTTCTCTCTCAGAAGTGTTTTTATCTCAGGGTTGATCCAGGGTTTGTTGTTTGAGTGACGCCGTATGGTCTTGGTGGGAACGGATTTGTCCACACAGAAGCTGAGGTAGCCCGTGAAGATGTGAATGAGGCCATCGATGTCCTCACCATGTGGATCGCAGAGCTGCTTCCAGGCGGTGGCTTCAAAACAGTCCTTTAGGGTGTCCATTGTCTCCTCAGACCATAACTCCACAGTGTGCATGGCCGGAGGTTGTCTGTGCACTAGGGGTTTGTACACCGGCCGGAGATGAACCAAGTTGTGATCCGATCTCCCGAGTGGGGGGAGTTGTGATGAGGTGTACGCCTCCTTAGTGTTTGCGTAGAATAAATCCAGTGTTTTATTGTCTCTAGTGTGGCATGTGACATACTGGGTGAACGTGGGTAGAATGGGAGACAGTGAAACATGGTTGAAATCGCCTGAGATGAGGAGAAGAGCATCTGGGTGTTCTGTCTGCAGCCTGCTGGTTACTGAATGGATGACGTCACGTGCTGTCCCAGCGTTCGCCGTCGGATTTGCATAAACAACAATGCAGATCACGTGTGAGTGTTCTCTCGGGAGATATGTAGGCCTCATGCTAACAGCTAGCAACTCAATGTCTTTGCTGCAGTGTCGTTGTTTAACAGTGATATGTCCCGGTCTGCACCAGTTGTTGTTAACATACATTATCACTCCACCGCCCCTAGCCTTGCCACTGTCTGGTGTTCGGTCAGCTCGTATCATGTGAAAACCCTCCAGCTCAATGTTAGCATCTGCTGCTAGTTCAGTTAGCCACGTCTCAGTAAACAAAAGGAGAGAGCACTCCCGGTATGTGCTATCATAACGGGAGATAGCCGCTAGCTCATCTAACTTTCCCAGTATCGACCGTACATTTCCCATGACAACAGATGGAAGGGAGGGTCTGTACCTTATATTTTTTGTCCTCCGCCTTACTCCAGCCCGGCAGCCGCGGCGTTTTCGCCTCAGTTCTCTCGGTATGTCGAGTTTTTCCAATGGGACCGGGTGGCGGTTGAATGCTAGCAGCTGTTCTCTGCTGTATCGTATCCTGCTATAAACAGTGGCTCCGTCCACCGGCTCAGGAGACATTTAGGACGATCTGTGTGTCCGTGATATAAGTGGGGTGAAAAAAAAAGACGGATCAAAAGAGAGAGGAAGGGAAAAAGACTCGGAATCGAGCCGCTGTTGCAAAAGGCAGCCGACTGGTGTGGCGCCGAGAGTTTGTCTATGACACATTTATAAACATTGTAATCACTCTTTATGAAAAAAATTGTCCATTAGTAAAGAAAAAGCTTAAACATAAATTTGTCGATAAGCCATGGTTAACCAAAGGATTACAAAAGGCGTGTAAAAAGAAAAATTGATTATATAAAGCTTTTCTAAAGAAAAAGGATAAAAGAAGTAGAGCAGCGGTATAAAACATACAAAAACAAATTAACATATATAATGACATGTAGTAAAAGAGACTATCACAGTAATGAACTGGAGAAAAAAGGAGACAATTTTAAAAAATACATGGACAATACTTAACAATATTCTTGGAAATAAAAACAGAAATACAAGCTACCCAACCATTTTTTCAAAAAATAATAAAACGACTCAGAGTGTGAATGCAGTTTCACCTGCAGATGAATTTAATAACTTTTTTGTTAACATTGGTCCTAATTTGGCTCGAGAAATACCCATCACGGCACCTATGGGTGATACAATAAGCAAAAACACTGCTATAAAAGACTCCATTTTCATAAAGAATACAGACGAGAGAGAGGTCATTGAAATTGTTAAATTGTTTAAAAGTAAAACATCTATGGACTGTGATGGTATTGACATGCTCTTAGTCAAAACTATTACTGAATGCTTAGTGAAACCACTGACGTATATTTGTAACCTGTCTCTCCAAACAGGTATATTTCCCAATGCAATGAAAATAGCTAAAGTAATTCCGATATACAAGACGGGTGACAGATGGAAACTTTCAAAGTATAGACCAATTTCATTATTGCCGCAATTTTCCAAGATACTTGAAAAAATATTCTGTGAAAGAACTGACAACTTAATAACGAAGAATGATTTATTGTGTGAGCAGAAATATGGGTTCAGACACAAAAGGACAACTGCATTTGCTCTAATGGAATTTATAGAAAAAATATCAACTGCCGTTGAAAATAAAGAGTACTCAGTTGGGGTATTCCTGGATCTTAAAAAAGCATTTGATACAGTGGATCATAATTTATTATTAAAGAAACTACAAAATTGTGGTATTAGGGGGGTAGCACTGTCCTGGTTAAGTAGTTACTTAAAGAATAGAAATCAGTATGTATGTGTTGGTAACAAAAACTCACAGTTACTGAAGGCTATTTGTGGAGTCCCACAGGATTCAGTTTTGGGGCCATTGTTATTCAATATGTATATAAATGATATATGTAAAGTTTCGGAAAAAATAGATTTAATATTGTTTGCCGATGACACTAATCTGTTATGCAGTGGAAGCAATTTGGAACAACTTTTGGATACACTCGGAAAGGAATTAGAAAAGCTTAAACTGTGGTTTGATTCAAACAAATTAACGCTCAATTTAAGTAAGACAAAATTTATAGTTTTTAACAGCCATCACAACAACTTAGTATCTAAACTCAGTGTAAATGGTGTAGAGGTTGGAAGGGTATCCGAAACTAAATTTCTTGGAGTAATAATTGATAATAAACTGTGTTGGAAGTCACATATTAATTATATTAAAGGTAAAATATCTAAATCAATTGCAATACTACACAGAGTGAAATATTTGCTGAATCAACCCACACTATATACTTTGTATCATTCATTAATACTCCCATACATGACATATTGTACTGAAGTATGGGGAAATACATATAAAACAAACATATCCAGTCTTTATGCTTCAGAAGAGAGCTATTAGAATAATAAACAAAGCTGCTTACAGGGAACCAACAAACCCACTTTTTCTTAACCCCAGAACACTTTCGCTATAAAAAGTAACACCATCACTTTCGCCGGGTAATTTTTACCCGATATAATATATTCAACAAAAAGTACTTGTCATAAAAAATAGATCAAAATATGACAACACATGATAAATTAGAGTGTTTTTTTTTTATTTTCAACTGTGGCATGTGTAACAAAACGAAAAAAAAAATGTCATAGGAGGACCCCCATAAAATGCTCCAAAATTACTGAAAAATTAGGAATTCATGAGCAAAAAATTCCTAAAAAAAAAAAATAATGATACTGGAAACTTGGTCTTTGGTCCACCCATTCCTGGGACATGTGAGACTTCCCTGGTGAAGGCAGAGACTCCTTGACACGCGAACAGCTGCAGGAGAGAGGAACAAAAAATGGTATTTTTTGAGTGGGTAAAAATGATCAATTGACTAAAATATTGTTTTCACCATATGAATTCCCTTTGAAATCACCACTTTGTGACATTTATTCATAACCACTGCACTAAATAAGGATAGCATGCAAATTCCAGGACCACTTTTACTTACCTATTCCTTACAAGCAGTCTCACATGTCCCAGGAATGGGTGGACCAAAGACCAAGTTTCCAGTATTATTATTTTTTTTTTTTTAGGAATTTTTTGTTCATGAATTCCTAATTTTTCAGTAAAGCATGTCCTCCTATGACATTTTTTTTTCATTTTGTTACACATGCCACAATTAAAAATAAAAGAAAACCACTCTACTTTATCATGTGTTGTCATATTTTGATCTATTTTTTATGACAAGTACTTTTTGTTGGATATATTATATCGGGTAAAAATTACCCGGCGAAAGTGATGGTGTTACTTTTTATAGCGAAAGTGTTCTGATTTTACACACTAACACTATCACCTGGTGAAATCCACCCAAAACGTACTTTACCCTCTTTCACTATTGCCGGGTGAAAATCACCCAAAAGCATGCCTGTAGGAAAAAGTGGGCTTTGGGGTAGGGAAACACCCACACCTTCAAAGATGTCAAAAACAATGGTGAAGCTACCCAGGGACCTATGACACTCAGAAAAATGCAACATATTGAAAATCATGTAAATACATTTACATGAATTTCCCCATTGTGGGACTAATAAAGGCTTATCTTATTTGCTCAGGTGAAAATCACCCGGCAATAGTGCTCTAGGGTTAAATTAAAAGCTCTCAAGTTGAAAGATCTGGTTGACTTTAAAAGTGCAGTAATAATATTTAAAGTGAAGAATCTATCACTGCCCGCAAATATCCAAAAGTTGTTCCAAATAAGGGAGAAACAAAATCATTTCAGAGGAACATGTATATTTCAAAAACCTTCAGTGAGAACTATCACCAAGCAACACTGTGTCTCAGTGCAAGGAGCCAGATTATGGAACGATTTTGGACCTGAATTAAAATCATGTACAACGCTTGGACAATTTAAACAAAAACTGAAGGAAGAAATACTCCAAACATACAAGATGACATGTAAAATCACATAAGGATTGTCATATCCAGTCTGTGTTGCGTTGTTGCTTAGTTTTTTTTGGTCACATTTTGTCTTAGCTTTGTTTCAAATTGTAATCGCTCTTGTTTTGTTTTTCTTTTGAATACTTGGATGGAATATGGGTGGGCAATATAATCTGCGGTTTCAGCCATCACCCATTTCGGATAACTTATGTTGAACTGTATAATCAGAGGAGTTATTGTTTAATTTGACCTTGTTGGATTTTTTTTTCTTTTTTCGCCTATGTTATATTATTCTGTTTCTTTTTAATCTTTACTTTTAATCTATCCGAAATAAAGATTCATTCATTCATTCATTCATTCATTGGAGCAGCACGGTGGTGCAGTGGTTAGCACTGTTGCCTTACAGCTAGAAGGTTCCTGGTTCGAATCCCCAGGCTGGCAGGGGTTGGAACTTTTCTGTGTGGAGTTTGCATGTTCTCCCTGTGCTGCGTGGGTTTACTCCGGGGGCTCCGGTTTCCTCCCACAATCCAAAGACATGCATGTTAGGTTAATTGGCTGTTCTAAATTGTCCCTAGATATCTGTTTCCTATAGGCCCTTAGAATAGAGGGTTAGTACTAGTGAAAGCGCTTTGAGTGGTCTTTGTGACTAGAAAAGCGCTATATAAGTGCAGGTTAGTTAGTTAGTTAGTCAAGTGCTATCGTGCCACAAAGGCGTATGGGAGCGAGTCGCCACAGTGCAGACCTACTGTGTTTTTTAATCAAGTTATCATTCCAAATACCACTGCATGAATCACACTGAAACATACACTACCATTCAAAAGTTTGGGGTCACTTAGAAATTTCCTTATTTTTGAAAGAAAAGCACTATTTTTAATGAAGATAACTTTAAACTAATCAGAAATACACTCTATACATTGCTGACGTGGTAAATGACTATTCTAGCTGCAAATGTCTGGTTTTTGGTGCAATATCTACATAGGTGTATAGAGGCCCATTTCCAGCAACTATCACTCCAATGTTCTAATGGTACAATGTGTTTGCTCATTGCGTCAGAAGGCTAATGGATGATTAGAAAACCCTTGTGCAATCATGTTAGGTCTGCAATGCTGTAATTGCTGCAAATGGAGAATTCTTTGATGAAAGCAAAGTTTGAAGGAAAAAATTATTTCAAATACAAATCATTATTTCTAACCTTGTCAATGTTTTGACTATATTTTCTATTCATTTTACAACTCATGGTGGTAAATAAAAGTGTGACTTTTCATGGAAAACACAAAAATTGTCTGGGTGACCTCAAACTTTTTAACGGTAGTGTATATCCTACTCCAAGTTACTATATGGCTTATTTTATTATTAGCTTATGTGCACAGTGACCTGTGGCTACTGTTTGTTAGTCCAGATAGCATATAGTGCAGTGTAGTTTATCCATTTCAAATAATGATGCTTGGGCTCCAATGAACCTTTCTGGGGGTGTGGACAGCACCGCAAAGACAGGAGGACAGGTAGTAGTGCAGTAGAAGTTAGCCTAGCCACACCTGTTACTTGCAGAGAACAGCAATTCACAGACTCTTCTGTTGCCTTGCTGGCCTCCTGGCTTCATTCCATATCTGAAATCACGGATTATAAAAGGACGCAAAACTACCGAAGACCATAGACTGTATGCCACAGATATGAAGACTGATTGTTAAAGAAAGAAACAGGATGAATTAAGCTGAGGATAAGGAGAAATAATCATGAAGATAAGGAGAAGTTTTACTCTGTTTCTCTGCCATCTTTGTTGACAATTAATGTTGAGGCTGGCTATCATTAATACTGTATATGCTGTTGTGTAGTGTGAGTGTGTTTACATAGTTCAGTGTACAGTTACAGTAAACCCTGCAAGCTAGCATGTGTCGTAGTAAGTCAAAATCAAAATCAAATCAATCTTTATTGTCATGTTGCTGTACATACAACTGTAATGCAGGCAAGATGAAATTGTGTTTCCCTTGGCATCCATATAAGTAAAAAGAACATAATTTAAGACACACTCACACACACCCCCACCCCCCACCCCAACACAGCCATTCACACTTCCCTGAGACATACTTGAAAACTAACTAGAACTATAATATACAAATAATATACATACAGTAATGTCCATAAGGTGCAGTAGTATGTATGAAAGATTCCGGATCAGCTGTTCAGCATCCTAACAGCTTGTGGAAGGAAGCTGTTAATCAGTCTGGTGGTTCTGCCTCTGATGCTCCGGAATCGTTTGCCAGATGGCAGCAGTTCAAAGTGTTTATGCAGAGGGTGAGAATGGTCCTTGACAATGTTCAGTGCCCTGCTCCTACAACGGTTCTGAAAAAGTTCTTGGACAGAGGGGAGGGAAACTCCAATTACCCTCTCAGCTCCCTTAACTACCCTCTGCAGAGTTTTTTTGTCTGACATACTGCAGCTGGAGTACCATGTTGCAATGCAGTACATCAGAACACTCTCCACCACACCTCTGTAGAAGGTCCTGAGGATGCAGATGGGGAGAGAGGCCTGTTTGAGTTTCCTCAAGAAGTGCAGTCTTTCCTGGGCCTGCTTCCTGATCCCCAAGGAATTCTTGCTCCAGGTCAGGTCCTGTGAGATCTGCACTCCGAGGAACTTGATGTTCTCCACTCTCTCCACCAACGGCCGCCAATGCTGAGAGGGACGTGTTCAGGCTGTGACCACCAGAAGTCAATAATCATTTCCTTTGTTTTGTCCATGTTGAGCACCAGATTTTTCTCCCTGCACCAGCCCTCCAGGTCTCTAACCATGATACAGGGATGCAGGCTGTGATGTGTGGTTTGACAAGCCGTTCAAAACACTTCATCACAGTTGGTGTCAGTGCAACAGGACGATAGTCATTCAGACAGGATACAACTGGTTTCTTTGCCACCGGTACTATGGTAGAGGCCCTTAAAGCATCTGGGAACGATGGCCTGACTCAGGGAGATGTTATAAATGTCAGTCAGGACATCCGCCAACTCGCTCGCGGAGTCTCGGAGCACACGTCCCGGGATGTTGTCCGGACCTGCAACTTTACGTGGGTTGACCCTGATTAGGGTCCTCTGTGTTTCTGCTGCGTTGATGATGATAGCTGGCCCAACAGATGGTGGAGATGGGCCAGCCCTCCCTCTGATTGCCGGGGGTGCCTGCCTACAAACCTTTACTGAAGCGCAGCAGGCCAGTAGAGAACCAAATCAGGATTTGGCCAGGGGCGCAGCCTCGGCACTTCAGGACTGTTTTCTGCACACAGACTGGGAGGTCTTTAAAATAGCAGCCTCCCAGGGAGACAGGACAGATGTGGAGGAGTATGCTGAAACGGTCACCAGCTACATCGCGAAGTGCACAGAGGATGTCACTATAGTGAAGACTATCACTGCACGGGGCAACTATAAACCCTGGATGACGGCAGAGGTGCGCTCGCTGCTCACAGCCAAAGATGCAGCCTTCAGAGCGAAGGACAGGATCGCCCTCCGCTCAGCCAGGTCTGCGCTCTCAAAGGGAATTAAGACGACGAAGCGCGCCTATGCGGAGAAAATCCAGGGACACCTCTGTGACACAAGGAACACCAAACGGATGTGGCAGGGAGTTCGGGCGCTGACGGATTATAAGTCTAGGCGGGGGGCCGATGATGATGACGCTTCGCTTCCAGACAGGCTCAACAACTTCTTTGCATGTTTTGAAGCATCAAACCCGACAATCAGAGGGAGGGCAGTTGGTGCGTGGTGCTGACCATGACTGGAGGAATCATTTAGTCTGTTTGTTTTTAACAGCTCCAATCACTGCATCTATACTCTGATTGTGAAAATGATGTTTAGAAAATTGAACATTTAGTCAGAAAATTTAGAAGTTAGGCAGCCCGGTTTGTTTCTTTTTTGCATGTTTTTTTCTTAGTGTGTTTAGTCATGGGGTTGGGTGTTCTGGTACCTTTACAGCCCCTCACTGAGCAGCAGGAACATCAGATTATCTGTGTTCCGAGACCTCTGATTTTACAGATTAGGCACTGATCGTATATATATATATATATATATATATATATATATTCAGGATGTACGTGCTGTTTGTCTACTGACCTGCAAGAACAACAGGCAATGCTCCATGCACAAGATCTGATGCACCTTTGTTGTTGCTGAGATCACGTATCAAAGCAAACAGAACTTAAGAATGTAGTTTGAAACAGATGAAAAGAAAAAATGCAACCATAAGGACATCTGTGCTAATGCCTGCTGACTGTTTCTCTCCGGTCAGACAAGCTGCCGTTCTCTGGAGGACTGAAGGGGGAAAAAACTGACACTGTAACACAACATATAATGTTTTTCAGAAGCTTCTCTTCCAAAACATCCACACACAAAAACAATTGACCTTAAGTGGTAGGCTTGTTCTGCGGTTAATCAAGGATGCTAAGTTCACAGTGCTGTTTCACTCCGTGTAAGTCATGCTGCTTGTAGATACGGCATGAAATGTAAATGTAGAAGGGGGGGAAAAAGAAACCTTAAAGGGCAACTCCACACACCTTTAGCATTTTAAGTGCCGTACATCCTTTGATGTAGCTTCCTAACTCTGGGTAATGCTTTTTTTATTTTCCAGCAGGGAGAACTCATGACAGCTGTTCTTCACTGACTCAGCTGAGGTACATCAAAGCCTTCCACCAGCGTGTCTTCACCAGGTACCACTGAATCAAATCACTGTAGAAGAAAGTTTAAAAAAAAAAAAAAACTTTGATATTTTGCTCTGACGTGCTACATTATGTAAAGGAAACCATCACTGACATTCTAAATGGACACAATGCCCTTTATACAATTTTCTCGAGTGTGCCTGTGCTTTCTTCTTTTCATGCTACTTTTTAAGAACGGACACCTGCTAATCCTTAATTTAGTGGCTCCATGATGGTTATTTTATTCATGTCGTGCTTTGGACTTTGATTTTCGGGACGTGCGGCACTGTTTTTTGTGTTTGTTTGTAAAGCTTTAACTGAAGTCAGGCTGTGGCTGAGACTCCTGGAGAGATTAATGACTCCCCTTCAAGTGTTTATGTTCAGGGTCAGTGTTCAGGTGTTAATTACCCCAGTGTTTCTGTAACTGTGGTGTAGGGGGCACGGGTAGAACGTGCTCTTTGGTTTCCAAAGAAACAAACCTTAACAATTCAAGGAGACATTCTATGGGCTGTATTATGATGGATTCACATTACAGCGTTTTTGACCAACGTTTACTGACAAACGTCTGGCTCCATTGGCAAAAGCTGGTAAAACTAAATCATAGTTGGTGTTCGCTGGCGAATACTGGCAAACACCGTGTTTGTTGAAAATTTTCAGTATGCTGACAATTCACCGATGTTCGGAAATACACGTTGGTGAAAATTGTGCTGAGTTTGTAAAAGTTCCTGAGCCCTGGGCTAAGTTGTGCTGAAGTCGGCACAACTAAGTTGGGCTCCATTGGCGAACGTCGACTGAAACACTAGCAGAAGCAGACGTTTTTAGACAAAACTCACTTTTCGTACATGCACTGCAAATATGTAAAAAATCCAGGAGAAATGCTGAAGCAGTGCCACTGTCCATGGTGCTGGAATGCCAAAAGCCCAGAGAAGCAAAAGGCAGTCAAAAGCAGGTCCAGAATGCCAGGAATTCTCCACAAACGTTGACCTTTATATGAGTGTCGGCTGACGCTGACTTCAGCTGACCTGTGCTGAGTATTCCTTGGCTTAAGTTGACCAAAGCTGGCAACCACTGCACATAGGCTAGACTAAGTTGGCAAAAGTTTGCTTATGCCAATAGAAAAATTAATGCAACGCTGGCAAATGCTTGAAAACGTTCGTAAAAGTTGCTGTGCACCGGATTAAAAAATGTCCTTCTTGCCAAAGTAATTTGACCAATGTTTGGACTCATTTCTCTGATTTTTCTAAACGTCGGTCCAAACATTGTAGTGTGAATCCACCCTTACAGTGGCGCAGTCCAGAGTGAACTGTCTGAGTCGTGGGGTACATTTATGGGAATTTCCAAGTTCATTTCAGTATTTCGCGCAGCGCAAAAATGAGTTATGCGCTGGGTGCAAAGTGCAAAGAGGCTGTCCTAATACTCTTAATTATTCAGGTGCGTTTGGGGTGTAATATGAAAAAAAAACAAACAAAAAAAAACAATTGCTATCTTTGATCTCATTGCCTCTAATAAACAGGTGCACAAAATCAGTGGTTTCATACTAATATGACAGCGCTTAAATGGGAGGACAACTCCATTTTGAGCTGAGGACAATGCAGGCTCGTTCACAATGTGAGAATGCATTTAAGGGCAAGGAGCTTTTAAGGAGCTTTTTTAACCTCCTCCACAGCCCTGCTCACACTGGGAAGGCTTGATCATATTACACATGAACTATGTCTGCACTTCTCTTTTAAACCGAGAAAGAGTGAGACATTCATCTCAGCCCGAGGTTTGTTAATCTCTGCTGAATGCAGAATTGTTGGGTGTCAGGATACTTTCATTTTGAATGAATGAGGTCAAAAAATTGTTAAAAAAAAAAAAAACTGTCATAATTATATAATGATCAGTGTCAGTTTTGTGAGCACCTGTCGGCTCTTCTCTGGGGCCACGGTGACAGCTCTTTTCCCGGTATAGGGCAGACTGGTCCCGCTCTGGTCCAGTAGTTAAATTAAAAAGAGGAAGCTCCTCGCTTTTTGCTGTGCAGTCAAAAACTCTGCTGTGTCTAGTTAACTGTCCTGGTTGTAAGTTGTTTTCAAGCAGTTGCAACGTGTGTCGCTAAAGTTATTTTTTGTTCACCTAGTAGTAAATACTAGCAACTGTTTAAGACCCTTTGTGGCAAAACTCGCATCAACCTTAAAGAACTGTGTGGGAACTTTTATAAGGCCTGAAGAAACCCAAAAGACACTGCTTGTTTTCACTTGATTTTCACCAACATTCGTCAGAGAAGTTGGCAAATCCAAAAATTGCCATATCCATCAGCATTCTCCACTCTGTTAGATATTACCATTAGAAAACATGCAACTGTTCCTGCAAAACCTCACCAGCACCCTTATTTCACATAAACAGTCTCTCCTCTTTTCCACAAAGGCCGCAAGACACAGTTTGAAAATTCTTACCATTTTTTGCAAAGCAATCGCCCCAATTCTACTGTGCGTCAAAATCGGGTGGCTGCAACTCTCACATTTTGTTTGATCTGAAATGAGTATCACGCTGTTTATCTGCGATAATAATCCAAATATTAAGGATGCAGAGACATAGCCGGGGCTCCTGCTGCACACTTTTCTGCAAGAAAGTGGAGAGTTTTAGAAGAGACCAGAACTCACAGAGTGAAGAGACTCTCAGCACCACTCACCAAAGAGGGTCCATCATTTCTACTGATGAATAGCAGCTCTGATGAAGCCTCTGAGTAAGTGGGTGCAACAGCTTCAGGAAGGAGGAAAAAAAAAACAAAAGTGTGAATCCATATATCCCCTTTAACAAAGCACCCTCAGCTGTTACACAATTCACTGGAGCAAAGAAAATTTCACACAATCTGGAGCTCTAAAGAATGTTTATGTTTCCAACTTAGGAGTGTAATTATTAATCTGTTTAACTGCCTTTTATCTTGTCATTACACTCCATTAGCAACTCTCCACGTGTGTGGTTTTGATTTAAATTTTGGGCTACAATTTTGGCTCATGCCTCTTTTTTTCAGTGGAAACAAAATTCTCATATACAAAACCATGCAGGGTTTCTCAGGCGGAATTAGTTATCATGTATACTTGATGTTTCAGTCGAAATAAAAATTCCTTTTTGGCATTTTTAACTCAAAACTTGACCAATATACTAGTAGTGTCCCTTGCTGATCTGGTAAATAAACAAAAGTGAAGCATCAAAGATGCCTTTTCTTGGTATTTATTCTTGATCAAGAGGAAGATTTTATACAGCAGTTCAGCAGAAATGTTCGCAGTCAAAATGGTGTGGGCATTTTTTTTTTGTTTGTTTGTTTTATAGTCATGAGAATGTTCTGTGGGATTACGGAGCCTAGCTGTCTCCCGGAACTGACCTTGACAGGCCAGAGTCTCAGTGTCTTAAGAAGAAACGTGATATACTGTGTCTAGAAGCATAATAACAGGAACACAGTAGAATATTAATTGATAAACTAAAGAAATCTTTCACAGTTATAGGATTGATTTATCCTCTACCAGTCCAAGCAAACAGCACCCGGTTCACATGGCACCATGATCACCGTCATCCCTCCTGCAGGTTGGACCCATGTGGTTTGCTTGGCTGAACCTGGCCTAGGTTCTATGAACAGAAACCCGGTGGTCAGGTGCTCACCCTCAAACACCGACACCACCAAAATTGGTCCGGCAGACTACTGGAACCTTGTAATTTCTTCACGGGGAACAACTGGATCACTCTTGGTCTGGACCTTCATCCAGGACCAAATTGGCTTGAGAGAAATTTGCTTGAAAAAATAACAGAATTAAACTGAAAATTTATGCCAAAAATTCTCACTAATTTAGACCAAAAAAAATGTGTGAGGAAAATGCCACAATAAATTTGCACGGTGTAGTCACAAATTTCAGGAAAAACACATCAAAAACAAAACAGATTTACTGGAAAATTTGCAATTTTGTAAAAATAATCTAATAAATGTTTGTGAAAAGTGCTGCAAATTTACCTGAACAAGGAAACAAGTTTATTAGAAAAGCAGGAAATTTAGGCTAGAAATATGACAAATTTAAGGAAAGACCTTATGAGAAAAAATGTAGCTTTTGTTGGAAATGCTCTTGCAAATTTACAAATTTACAAGAAAAAAAATTCACAAAATAAAATAAAATAAAATAAAAAACCCACACAGATTTACTGGAAACACTGAATTTTAGAAGAAAAAAGGTTACAAAGTTAAAAAATTTGAAAGAAAAAGGTTGCAATTTTTGGAGAAAAAGGTTGCAAAATTATGAGAAAAAGTAACAAATTTTTGTCGAAAAAATTGCAGATTTAAAGGAAAAAAGTTGCAGATTTATGAGAAAAAGTTACAAACTTACAATAAAAAGCTGCAAATTTATGAGAAAAAAGTTTTGATTTTATGAGGAAAAAGGTTGCAAATTTGCAAGAAAAAAAATTGCAGAATTACAAGTAAAAAGAAGCAAATTTATGAGAAAAAAAGTTGCAGATGTAAAATTGATGCTTCAGATGCATTTTCTTCTGTTATGTAACATGCTATACAAAGGTTTATGATGAATGGGGGAGGGGCGATTCTCTGTTTTTTCCAGGTTTGTCCCCCCTTTGATTTTTGGCCTCTGCCAGCAGTGTAACTGAGGTAAATCCAAAGCGGAACCAAACCTTCCTCACACCCTTGCTGAGGCCGCGTGAGCGAGCGAGCGGCACATTCATCCTGAACGTCTCTCCTGTGCACCCTTCACAGTCGCTATCAATAATTGATTTGACCTTTTTCTTTGAGCAATTAACCTCAGCTATCACCCCTTACTCCGTGTTTATTGATTCTTTAACAAAACACCCCCCTTCCCCCCATGGGAACGAACCATTTGGGAAATTATTACTAATAATCTGAAGCGAGAGCCGCCGCTGTGGTGAGCCGCACCGTTTTGGCACCCTATCTTTTCGATGTAATTATGTGGGCATTGATTAGCTCCATCGATGGGCGGATGGTTGCCGCCGAAGCTAAATTAAAGGGGTCAATTAATATGATGGCAGGGGGGAGTTTGCCACGTGCCAATATAAAATGACTCAAGGAAAGGTGTAGCAGCTGATTATTTGCACACTTCCCAGCCTTTTTTTTATCCGTCTACCTTTTTTTCCCGCCCTTTTATCCTCAGGTTCTTATCCCTCTTGCCGTAGAGAGGAGCCACATCGCCCCAATTAGATGGACAATTTAATCTGATGTGAAGTGAGCTGCAGATACAAGAGATTGCACGTCTGAAAAAAGATTACATATTTATGCCCCTCTTCTCCCAGAGGCGGCGGGCAAGCTAAAGGGGATGCAAAGTACCACGTACCATCTCAGTTTAATGTCAGCAAACAGCATTTAGGCCATGTAAGCATGATTGCTGCTGTCAGTCACAGCTAAGCTCATGGAGGGGGGGGGGGGTAAACATTAGAAACAGTCACATCTATCTACAGTAAATGGCAGTTTTCTTACAGAAGTAACACATAAATGGCTGCTAGATAAACAGGATGTGCCAGCGTGTCAAATCATGGAAGGGAATTTCTAGAGAGATCCCACAGCAAAAAAATGCACAGACACAAAAACATTGAAATCGTCTAAGGCAGGGAGGGGTGGGCATCCTCTACTATGAAAACAGCTGTTTTAAGGCATGTTCGTCCAAAATATCTGCATGGAGCCGCACAAACGATTTGAACCTTAAAAAGAGGTGAAACCCCACCCAGCATGTCCACATGGGCCAACTGTAGGTTAATTCTGGGCTGTCTTATGGGTCATGCCATGTGGGTTTGTTCACCGGTTCTATGTTGGCCCAATCTCTGTTTGCCCACATGGACTTTACCTGTTGTACAGGTGAGAAAGTATTCTCCTTACTCCCTTTAAACCCAGGTAGGCCGGATGTGGGTTTAATGTGGGTGAGCAGGTTTCAGTAATACTTGTGCCAAAAAAAAAAGTCAAAAATGAAAAAAAAAAGAAAGTAGCAAATTTATGAGGAAAAAGTCAAATTTCTGAGAAAAAAAATGAAAATTTAAGGGAAAAAAGTAAATAATTTACAACAAAAAAGTAAAATTAGTTGAGAAAAGTTACAAACTTGCAAGAAAAATGTTTGCAAATTTAAAATAAAATGGTCCTGACCGTCATTTGTGCCTACGCATCAAATGATGGTCCAGAGTACCTGTGGCGTAACATTATGTAGCTCACATATTCCTTGGCAGAGACCCAAACATTAAAGAACTTTGAACTCGCGGTGTGTATTGACAGCACGCCTCAAATGGACAATGAGTCTGGACCACCTGCGAACTGGGGAAGAAGTGAGAAGATCTGGAGAGTGAACCTGAAAGGACTGTCTGACCTCCTGGGGTCAGACAGAGGAGCCGAGAGGACAATGGAGGGATTAAATGTGGATGTGATTCTGTGTTTGATGTGGAAGTATAAATGTATGTGGTTTACCGCAGCTCACTCTCTTATTCCCTGACTGAGAGAAGGAGCTGTGGGACGTGAGATGGAATTAAACCAATACTGAGAAATCATCCAGTGTCATCATTTCAAGATTCCTACATTGGTGACCCACACGTGAGACATATGGAAAGGCTTGGAGATCGTCTCTCCGACCCGGATTCACCGGAGACCGCCCACACGAGCGTAAACTCAATTAAACTCCCCGAGTTCTGGCAAGAGGACCCGCACTCATGGTTCCAGCACGTGGAATCGCGGTTCGAGCTCAACGGGGTATCAGCAGATGACATCAAGTTCCACAATGTCATCGCAAGACTCAACAGCCACACAGCCCGGTGTGTGCGGAGCCTGGTGCAGCAGCCGCCTGCTGCTGGCAAATACGACGCCCTGAAAGCCGCCTTCATCCGGAGTTTTGTGCCATCAGCCGAGGTGAGGGCCAGAACACTTCTGGACCTGCGCGACAGAGGAGGACGCAGGCCGACCGTCCTCATGGAGGACATGCTGCAGATGATCGGGGCAGACAACGATGCGTTTCTATTTAAACACATCTTCTTGAGGACCCTTCCAGCACACGAGGGGTTCCCTGTCCAGCATGAGGTGTGTGAACCAGCAGGATTTCCGCACGCTGGCCGTGCAAGCGGAGCGGCTCCTCAACGCCTGTGGTGAGCAGGAGACTTCAGTGGCAGCAGCAGACCTCGGCGCGGCAGCCGAGGGCGGGGGAGAACCAGTGGCAGCAGAAGCAACCCCAGCGACAACAGCAGCGGCGCGGTCCCGAAGCAGAGGAGGGGACGAGCTCTGTTTCTACCATCGACGCTTCGCGCACAAGGCACACAGATGCATTCCACCATGCGGCTTCAAGAAGCAGGGAAACGCACGAGCCAGGGGTCGTTAGCAGCTTCGACCCTCAGTGAACAGAACAAGCTGCTGTACCTGACAGACGCGAGCTCCGGACGGCAATTCCTCGTTGACACCGGAGCACAGAGGAGTTTCATCACCGCAACCTACGCGGACCGGGTGGCCGGCCCCCACGGAGACGGGGCAACGGCCGCAAAGGGCTCCTCGATCAAGACTTTTGGCGAAAGGACTCTGCACCTGTCCTTGCACAGCCGCATCTATGAATGGACCTTCATAGTAGCGGCGGTGAGTTTCAACATGTTAGGCGCTGACTTTTTGTGCTCACACGGCTTGTTGGTAGATCTGGTTAATAGACGCTTGGTTAATGCACTCTCTTTTTGTTCCATCCCTTGTGCAGCCTGAGTGTCCCCACTGCCAGTACAGACCAACGTCGCCACAGCAGGAGGTAAGTTTCACACTCTCCTAAACCAGTTTTCAGCACTCACAGTTCCCACGTTTTCAGCTAAGGTGGCGAAGCACGGGGTGGAGCACTTTATAACCACAAGTAGCCCACCAGTTTTTGCGAAGGCTCGGCGCTTGGATGCAGCTAAGCTCTCCATTGTGTGTGAGGAGTTCGCCAACCTGGAAAGGTTGGGCATAATTCACCGCTCGAAGAGCGCCTGGGCTTCCCCCCTGCATATGGTGCCTAAGGCTGACGGCTCGTGGAGACCTTGTGGTGATTATCGCAGGTTAAACAATGCCACAGCGCAGGACCGCTACCCAATTCCGCATATCCAAGATTTTTCGGTGCACCTGGCCAAGGCGCGCATTTTTTCTAAAATAGACCTGGTCCGCGGTTATCATCAAGTCCCGGTCCGACCAGAGGACATTCCCAAGACAGCGGTAATAACCCCGTTCGGGCTTTTTGAGTTTTTACGCATGCCTTTTGGCCTCAAAGGCGCCGCGCAAACCTTCCAACGCATGATGGATGCCGTGTTGCGCGACCTCCCTTTTGTTTTTGTCTACTTAGACGATATTTTGGTCGCCGGCGCCTCTGAGGAGGAACACGAAAGTCACCTCATGACAGTTTTTCAGAGGTTGGGAGCGCATGGGTTGATAATCAACCCGGCCAAGTGCCATTTTGGCGCAGCGCAGATTGATTTTTTAGGACACCGCGTCTCCCCAGAGGGAGCAGTCCCGCTGCCGTCCAAAGTACGCGCAGTGGCTGAGTTTCCACAGCCACAAACGGTAAAAGCGTTGCAAGAATTTTTAGGCATGGTAAATTTTTACAACCGTTTCATACCCCACATGGCGCAGCTCATGCAACCGTTGTACGCCGCGCTAAAAAAACAGAAGCCCTCTAATGTGATTGAGTGGTCCCCAGAGCGGGAGCGCGCATTCACTGAGGTTAAAAAAGCACTGGCAGACGCAGCACTGCTGGCTCACCCAGACCCAGCAGCCCGAATAGCGCTAACCACAGACGCGTCAGAGGTGGCCATAGGAGCCGTTGTAGAACAGCAGGTCGCCGGGGTTTGGCAGCCACTCGCCTTTTTCAGCAGGTCCCTACGCGATGCGGAGCGGAAATATAGCACGTTTGACAGGGAACTGTTAGCGCTCCACCTGGCCATTCGCCATTTTCAGTTCTGGTTGGAAGTGCGGCGTTTCACCGCGTTTGTCGACCACAAACCGCTCATTTTTGCAATGTCCAAAATCTCAGAACCGTGGTCAGGCCGACAGCAGAGGCAGCTGGCCGCAATTTCAGAATTCACCACCGATATACAGCACGTAGCCGGTAAACTTAATGTAGTGGCAGACTGCCTCTCGAGAGCGGTAACAGCGTCTGTCCGCGCGGATAGGGACTGTAATGCCGCAGTCGCGGAGTGAGGTAACAGCGCGGACGCGCACGCGGCTCCGGTGCACGTGGGGATAGATTACGCAGCCATGGCAGCGGAGCAGAGCGAAGACACAGACGTGTGCGCGCTCCTGTCTGGACCAACAGGGTTAAGGCTGGAGAGCATAAGTTTACAAACCGGTTCACCCCCGCTAATCTGCGATGTATCCACCGGGCGACCGCGCCCAGTGGTACCGGCCACGTGGCGCCGTCGCGTTTATGACGCGGTGCACTCCCTAGCGCACCCGGCAGTACGCGCTTCGGTGAAAATGGTAGCGGAGAAGTTTGTTTGGCCGAGCCTGCGCAAGCACGTGAAGGAGTGGGCGAAAACCTGCATGGCTTGCCAGCGGGCCAAAGTTCACAGGCACACGAAGGCTCCTTTAGAACCTTTCCACATTCCGGCTAAGAGGTTCGATCATGTGCACGTAGATCTAGTGGGACCCCTGTCGCCGTCGCAAGGGTTCACACATCTCCTGACAATGGTGGATCGGACTACACGTTGGCCGGAAGTAGTCCCATTGCAGTCGACCACAGCAGCAGAGGTGGCTCGCGCTTTTTTAACAGCCTGGGTAGCGCGGTTCGGAGTCCCGTCAGACATTACGTCCGATAGGGGTCCGCAATTCGTGTCGGAGCTGTGGTCAGCAATGGCCAGCGGCTTAGGAGCGACAGCCCATCGCACCACCGCTTATCACCCACAGGCCAACGGTTTATGCGAGCGTTTTCACAGGTCACTGAAGGCAGCCCTCAGAGCGTCGCTCATGGATGCAGATTGGGTAAACAAACTACCATGGGTTTTATTGGGGTTGCGTTCGGCACCCAAAGAGGATTTAGATGCCTCACCTGCTGAATTAGTTTTTTCTCAACCTCTCAGGCTGCCAGGAGAATTCCTGCCAGCCCATGCGGCACCAGAGTGCCCCCCGGTGCGGGGACCTCTAAGTGGCACGGGAGCAGAAATGCTCCCGGGCCCCGCTCATCACACTTTTCCGCGGGTTTTTGTTCCCAAGGCTTTGCAAAACGCAGAGTTTGTTTTTGTCAGGCACGACGCCCAGTGTCACAGCCTCCGCCCACCTTACGACGGTCCATTTCGAGTGCTGGAAACCGGGGAGAAATGTTTTGTGCTAGATTTGGGGGGCAGGAAAGAAACAATCAGTGTTGACAAATTAAAGCCTGCTTTTGTGTTACGTGACAAACCTGTACGACCGGCGGGGGCGCCTCGACGCGGCAGACCTCCCAGGGAATGGCCCCTGGTTTCCCCGCAGGGGACAAATAACCCTTCTCCCCCTCATTCTACAGGTGCGCCGCAGGACGGCAAAACGCAGGCTGCGAAACCTGCGTACAGCAGATTCGGGAGGAGATTGAAGCCTAGGCAACGGGCAGAGTGATGTGTATTTTTGATCAACCCGTGTAGATTGTGCTGTAGGTCCTGCAAAGGGGGGGGGGGGTGACATAATGGTACAGCTCTTAGAGTGATGTTGGTGTGTGTGTCCATTCTTGACATGATGTGTATGACTGTCCATTCTTGACATAATGTGCATAACTGTTAGAGTAATGTTGGTGTGTGTCCATTCTTGGGCGTTTCGGGGGGAGTGATGTGGCGTAACATTAGGTAGCTCACATATTCCTTGGCAGAGACCCAAACATTAAAGAACTTTGAACTCGCAGTGTGTATTGACAGCACGCCTCAAATGGACAATGAGTCTGGACCACCTGCGAACTGGGGAAGAAGTGAGAAGATCTGGAGAGTGAACCTGAAAGGACTGTCTGACCTCCTGGGGTCAGACAGAGGAGCCGAGAGGACAATGGAGGGATTAAATGTGGATGTGATTCTGTGTTTGATGTGGAAGTATAAATGTATGTGGTTTACCGCAGCTCACTCTCTTATTCCCTGACTGAGAGAAGGAGCTGTGGGACGTGAGATGGAATTAAACCAATACTGAGAAATCATCCAGTGTCATCATTTCACGATTCCTACATACCCACCATTTTTGGAGTCTCTGACTGGTGTGCTGGAGAGTGCTCGTCTTGGAGAGTCCATTGTCCTACTGGGGGACTTCAATGCACATGTGGGCAACAACAGTGAAACCTGGAGGGGTGTGATTGGGAGGAACGGCCTGCCTGATCTGAACCTGAGTGGTGTTCAGTTATTGGACTTCTGTGCTACCCACAGTCTGTCCATAACAAACACCATGTTCAAGCATAAGGGTGTCCATATGTGCACCTGGAACCAGGACACCCTAAGTCGCAGGTCGATGATCAATTTTGTTATTGTGTAATCAGACCTGCAACCACATGTCTTGGACACTTGGGTAAAGAGAAGAGCAGAGCGGTCAACTGATCACTACCTGGTGGTGACTTAGATCCGATGGCAGGGGCGGATGCCACTCAGACCCGGTAAACCTAAATGTATAGTGAGGGTGTGCTGGGAACGTCTAGCTGAGGACCCTGTCCAGGAGGTCTTCAACTCCCACCTCCAGAAGAACTTCACATTCCGAGGGTGTCTGGAGACATGGAATCTGAATGGTCTATGTTCTATACCTCCATTGTTGAAGTGGCTGCCCAGAGCTACAGCCGCAAAGTTGTTGGTCCATCTTGTGGTGACAACCCTCAAACCACATGGGGGACATGAGCGGTGAGGGGGGCCATCAAGCTGAAGAAGACGTCCTATTCAAGCTTGGTTGGCTTTTGGGACTCTTGAAGGAGCTGATGTGTACTGGCAGGCCAAGCGGAGTGCAGCTCCGGTGGTTGGGGAAGCAAAAACTTGGGTGTGGGAGGAGTTTGGTGAGGCCATGGAACAAGACATTCGCTCTGCATCGAAGAGATTCTGGCAAACTGTCCGGCAGCTCAGGAGGGGGAAGCAGCTCCTTGTCCACACTGTGTATGGTGCAGATCGTGTACTGCTGACTTCGACTGGGGATATTGCCAAGCGGTTGGAAGGAATACTTTGAGAATCTCCTCAACTGGGGGACAATTCACCAATTACAGGGATTGAGGTCGTCGAAGTGGTTAAAAAACTCTTTGGTGGCCGGGCTCCGGGGGTAGACGAGATTTACCCTGAGCACCTCAAGGCCCTGGATGTTGTAGGGCTGTCATGGTTGACACACCTCAGCAATGTCGCGTGGAAGTCTGGGACAGTGCCTTTGGCATGGCGAACTGGGGTGGTGGTTTCTCTTTTTAAAAAGGGGAACCAGAGGGTGTGTTCCAAGTTTAGGGGGATCACACTTCTCAGCCTCGCTGAGAAGGTCTATGTCAGGGTACTGGAGAGGAGAGTCTGACTGCTGGTTGAACCTCGGATTCAGGAGGAGCAATGTGGTTTTCACCCTGGCCGTGGCACATCGGGCCAGCTCTTTATCCTCTCAAAAATCCTCGAGGGTTCGTGGGAGTTTGCCCAACCAGTCCACATGTGTTTTGTAGACTTGAAGAAAGCATTTTTACCACATCCCTCATGGTCTCTTGTGGGGGGTGCTGCGGGAGTATGGGGTATCGAGCTTGTTGTTAAGCTATCATGTCCCTATATGACCATTGCAAGAGTTTGGTTCAAGTTGCCAACACCCAGTCAAACTTGTTTCCAGTGAGAGTTGGACTCTTACAGGGCTGCCCTTTGTCACCGATCCTGTTCATAATTTTTATGGACAGGATATCTAGATGCAGCCAAGATCCCGCAGGATTTTATCTCTGCTGTTTGTGGATGATATTGTCCTGTTCGCTTCATCCAACAATGACCTACAGTTCTTGCTGGGACGGTTTGCTACTGAATGTGAAGTGACTGGGATGAGAATCAGCACCTCCAAGTCTGAGTCCATGGTCCTCAGTCGGAAAAAGGTGGATTGTTCTCTCTAGGTTGGAGACAAGCTCCTGCCCCAAGTGGAGGAGTTAAGTATCTCGGGGTCTCATTCACGAGTGAGGGGAGAATGGAGCGCGAGATTGACAGACGGATTGGAACAGCATCTGCAGTGAAGTGGACATTGTACCAGTCTGTTGTGGTGAAGAGGGAGCTTAGCTTTAATGCAAAGCTGTTGATTTACCAGTCAGTCTATGTTCCTACCCTCACCTATGGTCATGAGCTTTGGATAATGACCGAAAGAATGAGATTGCAGATACAAGTGGCTGAAATGAGTTTTCTCCGTAGGATTGCTGGACTCACCCTTAGAGATAAGGTGAGGTGTTTAGTGATCCAGGAGAGGCTCAGAGTAGAACCGCTGCTCCTCCACATCGAAAGGAGTCAGTTGAGGTTGTTTGGGCATCTGATCAGGATGCCTCCTGGACGCCTCCCACTTGAGGTGGCCCAGCTGGCCTGGGAACGTCTTGGTATCCTCCCTGAAGAGCTGGAGGAGGTGGCTGGGGAGAGGGAAGTCTGAGCTTCTCTACTTGAGCTGCTGCCTCCGTGACCCAGACCTCCAGAAAAGTGATAGAAAAGGGATGGATGTATGGATGAAAGAAAAAAGTCACAAAAAAGTAACAAATATGAGTAAATAAATGGAAAATTTACAAGATTTTTTTTTTATAAATTTACAAGAAAAAAAATCACAAATTAATGAGGAAAAATTGTAAGTTTACAGTAAAAAAAAAAGTTGATTTTTTTTAGAAATTTCTAAATTTAAAAGAAAAATGTCACACATTTATTGGGAAAAAATCACAAATTTACAATAAAATAGCAATTTTAAACCCAGGTGGGCCCAATGTGGGTTTAATGTGGGTGAGCAGGTTTTAGTAACACTTGTGCCATCAACAAAATTGTGCGAAAAGACAAATTTAGGAGCCAAAAGTCCAAAATTTATGAGAAAAAAAATGAAAATTTCTGAAAAGTCAAAAATTTGCAAAAAAAGTATCAAATTTATCTGGAAAAAAGCCACAAATTCATCAGAATAAATGTGAAAGCTTGGAGGCGGCCTCCCTACTGAGAGGGATAGCGAGGGGAAGCCGAGCCAAATACGGGGAACCCCAGTGGCACCCGGTGGAGAAAGACTGGGGGGAAGATGAGGCATCAGTCCGGCGTCAGATGGCCGAGGATATGCAGCTCCTTTACCGACCTCAAACCGAACCGGCGCTGCGCCCTTGGTGGGCCCCGATCGGGCCAGTGCTGCACCCACGATGGACCCCGATAGGGCCGGAACAGCACCCACGACGGACCTCGATTGGGCCGGTGCAGCACCAAGGATGACTTGCAAGCACGAACCTGGAACCTCCACGACGACCGGAGCTGACTCATCTCCGGTGACCCTGGGAAAAGGCTCAGAGGAACAAAGAGAACCGGGATCAAGATCACTGGCAGCGGCAGCGGCAGAGCCCGGCAAGACAAGCTCGGATGCAGCGGTCGGCTTCACCCAGGCATTAATGCTCCAGAACAGAAAAGAGAAAGACAAAATAGAGCACTTGCCTGATTTCGGGCTCTACCACTGTCCAGGACTCCGACGATCCAGGTTCGATGATCTGGAGGTCCGTTCCTGGTTCCGACTCGACTGCAGCGGGCTCCGCAGCCGACATGATGGTCGTCACAGTCTGGGGACTCCCTGGCGCTGAAGTCCACGGCAAAGGCCCGCACGGCATGGTGGCAGGGGGTCCACGACGTGCTGGGTTGGAATACTCCTCCACGGAGACCCGGGGACGCTTGATCATCGGTGCAGGCCAGAAAACGCCGGTCCGCCCTCCTCCTCTGCCCATGACGCAGCTGTGGGGCTGGCACTAGGCTCTCCAGGGCCGCAGGCTCCTTCTTCGTCTGGCAGTCTATTCCTGACACCGGGGGATGCTCACAGCGAGGGGAAGAAGACACAGAGAATGCAGGTTCAACATTTATAGCTACAGCAGGTGGAGGGAGCTCAGGGGACTGTGAACCCCAAACTCCACCCCCGGGGGTCAGACAAGGCAATTCGTTATAGGGAGTGAGAGAATGAAACCACACTTGCCTGTTCTCCTAAGGGCCGATGGTGACTGCTGAAGCGAGCTTGGTTCTCCCCTTTCCCCTATGGATGGTGACGGAGGGCCCCCCGGGAAGACGAAGAGGAGCCGCTTGCACAGGATTGGTGACAGGCGCAGCCGGGGCAAGACTTGTTGAGCTCACAGCAGCTGGAGAGAGCGCCGAGGAGGAGGGAGGAGCAGCCAAGGCAGTCCGGGAACGAGGAGCTGACAGAACAGCGGGAAGGGATGACCCGGAGGCTGAGGCTGCTGTCTGTCCCTTCCATAGTAACGCAGGGGAAACAGCTGGCTGGGAGGCAGAGTTCTGATGGTGACCCGGAACAGGATCCAAACGGGGATCTCGCTGAGGCTGATTGCGATCAAGGTGACGACGTCTGCCGGCAGAGGGCGAGGCTAAGGTCAGATCTGGAAAGCGCCACTGCTATGCAGAAACAGAGGCTAGCAGCTCAGCATACTCGGGAAAATCATAAAGTTTGGGATTGACCTCCACCAGTCTAACTGCTGCCACCACATGCTTCAGGATTTGGCTGGGGTGGAAGGAAGAGCGAGCTTCAGCCACACGGCCCCGGATGAGCTCAGCTGCCCACTGCATCTCTGCATGGGGAATCCCGGCTGTCCTCCTCCTCCGCTGTGGAATGGAACAGCCCTTCAGTGACGTAGACCCCTGGGCTGGATGGGTGACAGGAACCTGATCCCTAGGTGAGGAGCGGGGATACCTCACCTTCGGCTTCCTGCTGGGACTCTTCTCTGGACCACAGATCCTCTCCCGAAGTGCCGTAATTTCGGCCATCCTCTTCCTGACCTCAGCGTGATCGGCGTGGCGAGGATTGCACTTAATTGTCGCCTCAGCGAGGTCCAGGTACCAGCGTGAGCCGCTGGGAATGGGGTCGCTACGAGCTTGGGAGAGGATGCCATCTACCTCGATGAGAAACACGATTAGCTCGTAGCCCAAGTCCAAAGAATAACCCTTTCTGGGCGACGCCATTTCCCGAAACACACTGGTACACAAAATGGGGGAAAAAACTACAAGCCCCCCAAAAAACAAACTCACGGTGACTGGCGTCACCGTGATGTCCCTTGTGGGGCATCACGGTGATGCTACAGGCCAACCAGTGAGTTTGCATGTTTATTAACAAAAGACAAGACTGATAAAATAAACAGCCACGTGGGGCAAAACACGAACATAGGCTTAGGCACAAGATAGAAAACTCTGAGGAAGCACACTTACAGGGAACGATGAATCATAAGGAAGACTGGAGTCGGGGTTAGGAGCTCCAGTCACGTACGCGGAGGAGCACGTGCTCCTCCGCGGAGCATACTGTTGTGTAGGTCGCAGCGAGGAGTGAGCCTCAGCTGCTCCCTTAAATGATAACTCAGAACCAATCAGAAAAGGGGAATCTAATTAAATGGAATGACAAACAGCTGTCACAACGCAACTCGGCTTTCACAGCAGGAAGTCCCGTCGTGATGCCGTCAAAATAAGAGCCCAGACGAAGGCCACAATAACAAGGCTTGAAACAGGATGAAATGGGGAAAATACTGGACAACCCGAGCGCGGATGGAATTGGCACTCAGACCATAACAGAAAAAAGTTACGAACTTGCAAGAAAAATTTTACCAAATTTAAAAGAAAAAAGTCACAAAGAAAAAAGTAACAAATATATGATTAAATAAATTAAAAAATATATTATTATTAAAAAAAATATTATTAATTTACAAGAAAAAAATCACAAATTCTTGACAAAAGAATGTAAATTTACACTAAAAAAAGTTTTTTTTTTTTTTTTTTAGAAAGTTCCAAATTTGCAAGAAAATGTTACAAATTTATGGGGAAAAAAATCACAAATTTACAAGAAGATAGCAAATTTACAAGGAAAAACGTAACAAATTTATAAGAAAAAGTTGCAGGATTACAGTTAAAAAAGGGGCAAATTTATGAGAAAGTTCCAAAATTACAAGAAAAAGTTAGAAAATTTCCTAGAAAAACTAACAAGGTTATGAGAAAAAGTTGCAGATTTATGAAAAAGTTTGAATTTTTCAAGTAAATGTATCAAACTTATGTTAAAATAACAAATTTTAACAAATTTTGAGAAAATAAGTTGAAAATTGGTAAACAGGTGAAGTCCATGTGGGCAAACACAGATGGGGCCAACATGGAACCTGCGAACCAGCTCACATGGGACCCGTAAGACAGCCCAAGTTAACCTTTGGTGGGGCCCACTTAGACATGCTGGCTGAGAAGAGCCAAATAAAATTGCAGCACTGCTCTCTCATAAAAAGCTTTTTTGTAAATTTGCACCTTTAAAAAAAAAAACAAAAAACAAAAAACATTGATTTACAACCATTTAAAGATAAATTTGTAACTTTTTCTTCCAAATTTGTGGATTTGTTTCCTGGTAAATTTGCAACCAAAGACCATATTAAAATGGTACGTTCCGCCTTCTAGCTTGGTGCTCAGCATGATAGAATGGGAAAAGGAAAGTTAAAGCGTACCTGTGGTGATCGTGAAGATGCATTTGACTTGAAAACATTATGAAAAAGTATTTCTTATTTTGGTAAATAATTTTTGCCAGCCATATACCACCAGACATATATTCAAATAGGACCTTGGCCATGGGCAGCCAATGAAAACTGTGGGCGCAGCCATGACACATGCGGATGTGACGTCACTTCGTTGATACTCAACAGTCAATGCTCCGCCTGTATGAGAGACTAGGGTGCTGTTGTGAGTGTTTTTATTCTATTATGGCTGAATTGTCGGACTCTGAGGAAGAATTTGTCCAACATGGCTACAGGTTTGAGCCAGAAAGGTCTTCTGAGGGTTAAAGTGACGAAGTGGTCCTCACACACAACGCAGTTTCGTCTGAAATTATTCGTCTGTGCCCTGTTTCCGCTCCGATCTTCTGACAAGGTGAGCTGGGTTTGGGTACACAAAAAAAGTGTTTCTTTGTTTTTTTCGCTTATTATTCAGACATCCAAAGGCTTTACATTCCGCCATGTTGCGATATCCATATCGCATTGTATGTTTTTGTTTTTAAAAGAGCAACGAGTGTCTGCTGCTCTGTAGATAGTTTTAGAATCATCTTCCGAGATCAGATGAGACAAGCCGCTGAATTTAAGCATTTATTTATTTATTTTCTACTCGTTTTATTTCTGCATTTAATATGAATCCTGAGTTTGAAATAAACGTTTGAATTTGAATATCCCGGAAGCCGCAGCACATCCGGGTACTCAGATCGCAGTGTTTGAATTATCGGCATTTACGAGCTCAGATCAGAAAAGACGGCTCGCAGAATTTAAACATTTATTTATTTATTTTCTACTCGTTTTTTTTCTGCATTTAATATGAATCCTGAGTTTGAAATAAACGTTTGAATTTGAATATCCCGGAAGCCGCTCCACATCCGGGTACTCAGATCGCAGTGTTTGAATTATCAGCATTTACGAGCTCAGATCAGAAAAGACGGCTCGCAGAATTTAAACATTTATTTATTTATTTTCTACTCGTTTTAGTTCTGCATTTAATATGAATCCTGAGTTTGAAATAAACGTTTGAATTTGAATATCCCGGAAGCCGCCGCACATCCGGGTACTCAGATCGCAGTGTTTGAATTATCGGCATTTACGAGCTCAGATCAGAAAAGACGGCTCGCAGAATTTAAACATTTATTTATTTATTTTCTACTCGTTTTAGTTCTGCATTTAATATGAATCCTGAGTTTGAAATAAACGTTTGAATTTGAATATCCCCGAAGCCGCTCCACATCCGGGTATTCGAGGCTCAGCCAATACTGATCCAGATCGCGGTGTCAACGAAATTACATCACAGGAAGCGTCCTGGAAGTCCCTGTAGCCGCTAGTATGGCTGTACCCATGTTTTGCTGACATAGCTGAACCAGCAGATCAGCAATGGATTTATATCAAATTGCTTTGAACGTGAATTTCAACTTAAACTTGAACTAGAACGTGAGACAGGGGCTCAATATAATATCTTTTTTTTCACGACCACTACAGGTACGCTTTAATGCACAGAGCTACCAGAAGACTGACCCCCCACTGTAGCTTTCACTAATTACAGTAGCTGTGTGGCCTCAGGTCAGAGAAATGGAGATAGGCGCCGCCCCTATACACCACATGGTGTCCCACATGCTATGGAAGGGAATCAACAACTAAATTTGCAACAGTTTTCTTAAAAATATACTACTTGTTTTGCACAAATCTGCAAAGTTTTTCTCATTAATTTGAAACTTTTTTCTTGTAAATATTCCTAATTTTTCTCTAAAATTTGTGACCTTGACCTCTTTAATTTGGAGCTTTTTAATTATAATTTTGCAACATATTTCCATATCGATTTGTGACTTTAAAAAGTATGTTAATTAATTAATTTATTTTAATTTTACAACTTGGTGGAAATTTGATCTTTTTTTCCTCTTTAATTTGGAAGTTTTTTGGGTTTTTTTTTGAAAGTCCCAGATTTGTTCTTGACAACTAAATTCACCATTTTTTAAAATCATTTTTATCTCTTATTTTGGAGTTTTTCCTTCTTTAATTTTCTTTAATTTCTTGTACATTAGTAACATCATGCAGTCATAAATTTGTGACCATTTTTCTGTAAATTTTTGAGTTTTTCCAAAATCACAGGGAGGCACTGAATGCGGGCAAAGGAGCCACAGGTTGCATACCTCTGATCTAAGGTGTAAGTGATCGCATTTTTAAAGACAATATAAATCCCCTTTAAAAAAACAAATCTGAAATGGCATCTTATGCCCTTTTTCCACAAAAATCCTTTCACAGTCTTACAATTTTGAGTCAGAATCTTCACTTTTCATCTTACTTCAAATGCCAGGATCTGTGAATAGGCCTACCCACGTCCCACAAGGCTAATGGTGGCTAGCATTACATTAAACAGAATAAATCCTGTGATAAAAAGACTTACCAGTTGAAGGACATGTCCAGTTGTATGCACGGTGACCCAGGATAATGACTGAAACTGCATCGGTGCTTTAAAGCAGTTTAATGGTAAAACTCTTACTTTGGGTAATTTGGGTCAAGTTTTCAAAGCAGCTTGCCCAAAAATGCTAACTGGCCCTGGAGGCTAACCCCAGTCAGGCAAGAGACAGTTCTTAATCCTGATTGGCTCCACTCTATGGACCTATAATAGTGACGTCACCAAAAATGTCCCTGTGATATAAGGGAACCACAGGTTCGGTGGGCATCGGCATGGTGATGTAGCCACTTGGTGACATCATCACGCCGATGCACATATAATGTGAGGGTCAGCCATCTTCCGATCTCTTTCTCTGTTGGCTCAACCTCCAGCAACAGACCTGTATCGTGAGTTATATAGTGTTGTTTAATAACGTTCTTGTTCCAATCAACACCACTCTCCATTGGTCATTCTGGGTTTCTAGACATAACAAATAGTGACGAGGAGAAAAATCGGTCTTCTGGAGGATAACACAGCATTTTTCCTGAAGACAAATACACGTCTGGAAGAATGTCTGGCATGCCAACCAAAGAGTTTGGCAGCTAAGCGAGACAGGTTTGGCCAGCGTCGGCGGCGAGCAGGTGAGTCTACAGCACCAAACAGCCTGACACTAGCTGTAACGCCAAAGATAGCGTCTCAGCTAGAGCACGAAGAGGCTGCTCAGTTAGCTTCGCAGATACCGGGTCAAAGCCTGCACTCCCCACAATCATACCTGCGGGTGCAGACGGTTGTCCTAGCTGCTGAGCCCATCAACCCAACGTCCGACGGAGACGACATCAACACTGTGGGCCCCAAGAACTGGTCAGTACTGCAGTGTGTAGTGAAGCTGGACAGTGTTGGTGTATCAACAATAATGGCCACAGCTGCCTCACAGTCCCTACTAAACAAGGCCACAGTTAGAAGGCTTACTCCCTGGCAACCTGAAGCAGTGGAACTGCCGGATGACGGATGCTCCATGACCGGCAGAAACATCATCTTCGCAGTGCACCTCTGTACGGCAACAGAACAATCCCAGCGTTCCGGTTTCAGGTGACAAGCCAGGGCGATAATGTTAATGGGTGGGATTTGTTCTGTGAATTGGGCTTCTCCTTCACAGTTCCCAGGTGGAACGATGATGGTCCAGGTCCATTGCACTCAGGTGTGGATGCAGCCACTCCCTGCCTTGCACCATACGCTGAACATAACCCAGCAGAACCGGAGCAGCCATGAGACCCTCAGTCCACAACCACACAGGACCTGGAGCCGGTCCCCGGGCAGTATGAGTAGTTTCGAGCTGCAGCCTCATCACAGGAGGGAGAGTGTGACTTTGCAGATGTGAGTACAGCCAGAGAACACAGCACAGACAGTGAACACAACACAGAGAGAGAGTAGCAACCAAACTCGCCTTAGATCTTCACCCAGCATGAACCTCAGGGAGCTGCTGCAGAGCTGTAAGAGAGGGAGTCCGCATCTATCGGAAACCCCGTGACACAACAACCCAATGCAAGTTCTACCATCGATGACAACAACATATCGTCATGACCAGCATTTCCAGGAGAGGGGGAGAACAAACCGGACTCACCTCCGATCCTCGTCTGGCATGAGCTTCAGACAGCCGCTGTGGAGCCACAGCAGTGGGAATTGGTGGAGAAGGGAGACCCCGGTGACCGAAGATGGCCCAACATGTATCCCGTCACTGATAACAGCAACACATCACCCTGACCTCAACCAGCACCAGGTGAGGGAGAGAAGAAACCGGACTGCTTCCAAATCCATGACCAGCATCAGACTCCAGGAGCCGCTGCTGAGATGCAGGATGAAGAGTCTATGACCCAACAGGATCTAGCAGAACCACCACAACATGGTGGATACCCCGCAGCAGATGTGAGAGCCACAACATCACAACCACAACACCGAATTCAGCCAAACAGAGTGCCACTTGCAGGGATGGACTGGGTTCAGGTCCGCACAACCAAGCGACCAGACCCACAGTCGGCCTTAACATCGTCACCACCATTGAAACCTATGTAGATCACCACACAGTTGAGACCAGCTGCTGTTCAGAGGGCGGATGAGTCGAGATGGCAAGCCAGCCATCCGCAAAAGGTGAGAGCAGCGTCCGTGGATCAAGACGGAGCGTTGGAGTTGATCAAGCTGGTGTGGGATCCTTGCTGGGACATTGTTGATGAGCATACCATGGCTCCAGCTGGATGGCGCCCAGGTCTGCTGCAGCTGGCGCCTCCAGGGGCACGTCCAGCACAAGCTCACCTCAGGGCCCCTCCAACTGAACTGCCTTCTTCAAGAAAAAGAAGGATTGTGTTTAGCTAGGGGCGCGGCTGCCAACACAGTAACAAAATAATCCACTCAGCCACGCTGGGCCATGCGGTAGTCCACTCGTTGGCCCTAGCTAGTTTGGGGGTTCACCATGTACCAAATTGGGGAGGGTTAATTTGGATATATATGTGTTTTCTGTTTTCCAAGGTGTGTGTGTGGGGGGGTAAATGTGGTATAAGGGAACCGAATTGAATCAGTGGATCTCGATTGGATCGTCACTTCCTTGTGGTAACGTATCGTCACTTCCTGTTTTGCTGTCTGCCTGTGTGGTTTGCTTTGTGGTTTGCTCTCTAGCCACTAGCTATGGCTACTAGCTCTCTTTCCTCTCCTCCTCTGGTGTGCTCTCTCTGTCAGATGTTTAGCTACACCTCTGCCTCTTTTAGCGATAACAGTAAATGTAATAAATGTTGTCTTTTTGAGGCGCTCGAGGCGAGGTTGTCTGATTTGGAATCCCGGCTCCGCTGCATTGAAACACCGTCTGCGCCAGTTAATCTTGACGGACGCCCATTAGCTGCAGCGGAGCTAGCTAGCTTAGGTCCCACTGTCAGCGGTCCCTCGGCTCTCCTCAGCAGCGAGGAGACTGGGTGGGTGACGGTGAGAAGGAAGCTTAGTCGCAAAGCCCCGGTACACCACCAACCTGTTCACGTTTCTAATCGTTTTTCCCCACTCAGCGACACACCCGCTGAGGAAAAACTCTGATCATTGGCGACTCTGTAGTCAGAAACGTGAACCTAGAGACTCCAGCGGCCATAGTCCAATGCATTCCTGGGGCCAGAGCAGGCGACATCGAGTCAAATTTGAAAATGCTGGCTAAAAGTAACTGTAAATATTCCACAATTGTTATTCACGCCGGCATTAATGACATCCGTCTCCGGCAGTCGGAAGTCACAAAACTTAATATAGAATCGGTGTGTGACTTTGCAAAAACGATGTCTGCCACTGTAGTATTCTCTGGGCCCCTCCCCAATCTGACCAGTGATGACATGTTTAGCCGCTCGTCATCCTTGAACCGCTGGCTGTCTGTGTGGTGTCCTAAAAATGACGTGGGCTACATTGACAATTGGAGCTCTTTTTGGGGAAAACCTGGTCTTATGAGACGAGACAGCATTCATCCCACTTTGGATGGTGCATCTCATTTATCTAACAATCTGGCATCTTTTTTATCCAAATTTCCAAAACCATGACTACTCAGAGTTGGGACCAGGAAGCAGAGTTGCAGTCTTACACGCCTCTCTGCAGCTCCTCTTCATCCGCCACCCCTCAGCTTAGCCCCTGACTTCCCCATCAGAGAATCGTTGTCTGCACCCTCCAAAGTAAATAAAAATATAATGTATAAGCATCCCAAAGTGATAAAGCAAAATATTGGTAAAACTCAAATTAAACATAAAGCCTCTAAATTGAATGATTTGGCCTCTGTTCCTCCTCATAATTTAAAAATTAAATGTGGTTTATTAAATATTAGGTCTCTAACTCCCAAGTCTCTGTTAGTCCATGATTTGTTAATTGATCATCAGATTGATTTAATTTCCCTTACAGAGACTTGGTTAGGACAAGAGGATTATGTTGGTTTAAATGAATCAACTCCCTCTGGTTATTTAAACTGTCAAAATCCCAGAAGTTCTGGTCGTGGAGGAGGAGTAGCAACAATTTACCATTCCAAATTACTAGTTAATGTAAAGCAAAAAACATGTTATAATTCCTTTGAGGGCCTGGTCCTCAGTATTGGGCACTTTAGCAATTTTAGGTTAAACCCAATTTTATTTGCCATAGTTTATCGTCCCCCATCAACCTACTCAGAATTTTTATCCGAATTTGCTGATTTCTTAGCTGATTTAGTGCTGAAATCTGATAGAATAATTATAGTAGGGGACTTTAATCTACATGTGGATGTAGATAGTGACTGCCTTAATGTGGCATTCAATTCAATATTAGATTCGATTGGGTTTTCTCAGAAAGTAGGAAATTCTACTCATTACCTCCACCATACATTGGACCTTGTTTTGACATATGGCATAGAAATAGAAAATCTTGTAGTGTCTCCTCATAACCCTGTACTGTCAGACCATTGTCTGTTAACCTTTGATTTTACTATTTCTGACTATTTGGCTCCTAAAGAAAAATATTATTACAGTAGATGCCTCTCAGATGATGCTGTTTCCAAATTTATGCAGATTGTTTCCTCTATGCCATGTGTCAACACAACGGAAATAAGCTATAGACAGCTTGCTCCTTCTGTAATTGATAACATGGTGGATAGTGTTTCAGCTTCTCTGCATCAGACTCTAGACTTGGTGGCCCCCTTAAAAAAGAAAAAGTCTAATCAGAGATTTCTAACTCCTTGGTTCAACACAGAAACTCGTACCTTAAAACAGAAGACTCGTCAATTAGAAAGAAAATGGCGCTCTACTAATTTAGATGAAATCTATTTAGCTTGGAGAAATCATCTTTTAATTTATAAAAAAATCTCTTAGAAAAGCTAGAACGAGTTATTACTCTGCATTAATAGAAGAGAACAAGAATAATCCCAGGTTTCTTTACAGTACTGTAGCCAGGTTGACAAAGAGTCAGGACTCTGTCAATCCTAGCATTCCCTTAGAGCTTACTAGTCAGGACTTTATGAACTTTTTCAATAATAAAATTTCATCCATCAGAGATAAAATCAATCAGATTCTTCCCACAGTTAACTTAAATACTGTAACTACTACAACTCCTTCTATTGATGTCTGTCTTGATGAGTTTACTCCAATCGACCTTTGTGAGTTAGACAAAATAGTTTCCTCATCCAAACCTTCAACTTGTCTTTTAGACCCTATTCCTACCAGGTTATTTAAAGAAGCCTTCCCACTTATTGGTAGCTTTATTCTTCATATAATCAATTCTTCATTAACTTTAGGCCATGTACCGCAGGCTTTTAAAACGGCTGTAATTAAACCCTTACTCAAAAAGCCAACGCTAGATCCAGGAGCTTTAGCTAACTATAGACCAATCTCTAATCTCCCTTTAATTTCAAAAATATTAGAAAGAGTTGTTGCTACGCAATTATTTGACCACCTGCAGGGAAATGGTTTACTTGAAGAGTTTCAATCTGGGTTTAGAATCCATCATAGTACTGAAACAGCCTTAGTGAAGGTCACTAACGACCTCCTCATTGCATCTGATAATGGACTAGTTTCTGTACTTGTCCTTTTAGACCTTAGTGCAGCTTTTGATACTATCGATCATAATATTCTATTTGATAGATTAGAACACTATGTTGGACTTAATGGAACTTCGTTGCAGTGGTTTAGATCTTATTTATCTGATAGGTTCCAGTTTGTTCATGTAAATAATGAGTTTTCTTTCAACTCAAAGCTTAGTCATGGAGTTCCACAGGGATCTGTGCTAGACCCTACTCTTTTTAGTTTATATATGCTTCCGTTAGGCAACATTATTAGAAAGCACTGTATACATTTTCATTGTTATGCAGATGACACACAATTATACCTGTCAATGAAGCCAGATGATAGTAATCAATTAGCCAAGTTAGAAGCCTGTCTTCAGGAAATCAAAGCTTGGATGACTTGTAATTTCCTGCTATTAAATTCAGATAAGACCTGGTGCAGCAATAACAACCTGCAGCTGAACGCTCTGAAGACAGTGGAGATGATTGTAGACTTCAGGAAAGTCACTACTCCTCTGCCCCCCCTCACCCTCTCAGGCTCTCCCATCACCACTGCTGATTCCTTCCGCTTCCTAGGCACTACCATCACCAGGGACCTCAAATGGGAGCTGACCATCAGCTCACTCATCAAAAAAGCCCAGCAGAGGATGTTCTTCCTGCGGCAGCTGAGGAAGCTCAAGCTACCCACCAAGATGTTAGTGCAGTTCTACACAGCCATCATCGAGTCCATCCTCACCACCTCCATAACCGTGTGGTACGCAGGAGCCACTGCCAGGGACAGACTAAGGCTGCAGCGCGTCGTGCGCACTGCTGAGAAGGTGATCGGCTGCAAGCTCCCATCTCTCCAGGATCTGTACATCTCCAGGACCCGGAGGCGTGCTGGCCGGATCATAGCCGATCCCTCACACCCTGGTCACGTACTGTTTGCCCCCCTCCCCTCTGGTAGAAGACTTTGGTCCATCCAGACTAAAACCTCCCGTCACATGAACAGCTTCTTCCCCTCTGCCATTAGACTGCTGAACACTAAGTGACTCTCGTGCACCATGTACAGCAGCTCAACCAGACTCATGTCAATCATCACTGTTTTCTTCCTGCATTACCGACTGCACTATATAGTTCTCCACAGTATCTGCTGCTGGCTAATATATATTTTAACTGTTGACCAGTATCATTTAATCTTATCCTACACTTTATTACATGTATAGTTTATTTCTCTTATCTTATCATGTTTAATGTTGCAGCATTGTACCGAGACAAATTCCTAGTTTGTGTACTACATGAACAATGGCAATAAACCTGATTCTGATTCTGATTCTGATAAGACTGAAGTCATTCTTGTTGGTCCAAAAACCTTAGAAATTCCTTTCCAAATCAAACTTTCAGTTTGGATGCGGTTACTCTTTCTCTTAATAGCTCTGTGAGGAACCTTGGAGTTATTTTTGATCAGGATTTGTCCTTCAATTCACATATTAAATTTGTTTCTAAAACTGCCTTCTATCATTTGCGTAATATTGCCAAGATTAGGAGCATCTTGTCTCAGAGTGATGCTGAGAAACTGATCCACGCTTTTGTTATCTCGAGATTAGATTATTGTAATTCTTTATTATCAGGCTGTCCTAAAACATCTTTAAAAAGTCTTCAGCTGATCCAAAATGCTGCAGCAAGAGTTTTAACAGGTACTAGAAAGAGAGATCATATCTCTCCGGTTCTGGCCTCCCTTCATTGGCTTCCCATAGAGTTTAGAATTAAGTTTAAAATCCTTCTTCTTACTTACAAAGCTCTAAACAATCAGGCTCCTTTTTATTTAAAAGATCTGATACTACCGTATTATCCTAACAGAGCACTACGCTCCCAAAATGCAGGATTACTTGTAATACCTAGAATCTCCAAAAGTACAATGGGAGGCAGAACCTTCAGTTATCAAGCTCCTCTCCTGTGGAATCAGCTGCCAATCTGGATTCGGGAGTCAGACTCGATCTCTGTTTTTAAGAATAGGGCTAAAACCTACCTTTTTGATATAGCCTACAATTAGGGAGGGATCATGTGTTTCTGAACCCTCCCTTAGTTATGCTGCTAATAGGTTTAGTCAGCCGGGGGACCTCCAGTAATGCATTGGGCCTCACTCCTTTCCTCACTCTCTTTGAAATATTTTTTTTTGCTGGTCATTAACATTTGTTTGTTCTCTCCCATAGATTGAGTCCCCATCGTGCTGTTTGCTCTCTACATGTCTGTTCTTTTCTTTTTCTCTATCCCCTCACCCCCCAGCCAGTCGCAGCAGATGACTGCCCCTCCCTGAGCCTGGTTCTGCTGGAGGTTTCTTCCTGTTAAAAGGGAGTTTTTCCTCTCCACCGTCGCCAAGTGCTTGCTCACAGGGGATCGCCTGATTGCTGGGGTCTTTCTGCAACTGTGGGGGTTCCCCCCTACAGTTGATAGTGCTATGAGATGACTGTTGTTGTGAAATGGCGCTATATAAATAAAGTTGAATTGAATTGAATTGAACCACAGGTTCGGTTGGCATCGGCGTGGTGACGCAGCCACTTGGTGATGCCATCACGCTGATGCACATATAATGTGAGGGTCGGCCATCTTATGGCCTCTTTCTCTGTTGGCTCAGCCTTCAGCAACAGACCTGTATCATGACTTATATAGTGTTCAATTCTATTCAATTCAACTTTATTTATATAGCGCCATTTCACAACAATAGTCATCTCATAGCACTTTCAACTGTAGGGGGAACCCCCACAATTGCAGAAAGACCGCAGCAATCAGGCGATCCCTGTTAGCAAGAGCTTGGTGATGGTGGAGAGGAAAAACTCCCTTTTAACAGGAAGAAACCTCCAGCAGAACCAGGCTAAGGGAGGGGCAGTCATCTGCTGCGACTGGCTGGGGGGTGAGGGGATAAAGAATATGAAAAGAACAAACATGTAGAGGTTCAGGTTCAGGTTCAGGTTACTTTATTTGTACCCGTAGGTAGATTTGTTTTGCAGTCTGGTGACATCCATATTTACAAGCCACAAATTACATTCAACATAGACACAAACACAGGCACACATGAAGCTGACTATAAACATGATAAAAATAATCAAGGCTCCATCAATCAGGGTATAAAAAGACAAAGAGATGGGAGAAAAACCAGAGGTAAGAGAAAAGGGTCATATTAAAAGTTAAAAACTAGTCAAAGAGGTTAAAAACTCAAAGGTCTAAAACCCAATAAAATATTTAGAACCCAAGTAACATCCTAGAAAAATAAGTAACTATAAAATGGAGTTAATAAATAGGTACCTAAATTATGTGCAATATATTGTTACAGCTTGTTCAACTCTTTGACAGCAGCAGGAACAAAGCTGTTTTTGTAGCGCTGGGTTCTACTTTTTGGGACAGCAAACCTCCGTCTTGAGGGAAGAAGCTTAAAGTTGCAGTGCAAAGGGTGGGAGTCATCATTTAAAATGGAGGTAGCCATCCTCTGTACTTGTCTGGTGTACAGGGATGTCAGGCTCAGCTGTGGCTCACCAAGCAAACGACTGGACCATCTAACTACCTGATCCAAGGATTTCCTCTGTTTCAGTTTTATCTGACCAAACCATGACACTAAAGAAAAGGATAAAACAGATTCAGTAAAAGCCCGATAAAACATTGTCATTATGGTTTGGTCAACTTGGAAGCGTGCAAGTTTTCTCAAGCAATGTAAATGTTGCTGACCCTTTTTGCACAACCTTTCACAGTTCTCTTCAAAGTTTAAATTACTATCAATAATCGTCCCAAGATATTTGTAAGATTGTACACATTCGGTGGTCTGGCCTTTTAGTACAGTGACTTTGTGCCTGGGAGTTTTCCTCCTAAAGTCAATAATCATGTCTTTAGTTTTTGTCGTATTCAGCTGCAGGTAGGAATTCTCATACCAGGGAACAAAATCATCAACTACTGGGCCGTGGCCACTCTCACCATCCTGGAGGAGACTGACAATAACTGAGTCATCAGCATACTTTATAATGTGTCTGTTGTCATGTCTGCTCCGACACATGTTTGTGTACTGGATGAAGAGTAGTGGTGACAACACACATCCCTGAGGAGAGCCAGTAGAAGAGCACTTTAGGTCAGACAATGTAGAGAGCAAACAATACGATGGGGACTCAATCTATGGGAGAGAACAAACAGATGTTAATGACTAGCAAAAATCTTTCATTGAGAGTGAAGAAAGGAGTGAAGCCCAGCGCAAAGGGGTGAAGCCCAGTGCAAAAGAGTGAAGCCCAGTGCTTCAATGTTGTGTAATAAAGTTTGTGTTCCAATCAACACCACTCTCCATTGGTCATTCTGGGTTTGTTGGTCATTCTGGGTTTCCAGACATATCAGTTCTGTCTAAACTTGCCTTCTTCTAAGGGGAGGAGCTTAACTGAACTTTCACAGCAGAAAAACACAGACATGACACATTTGAGTGATTTCACCCTCGATATGTCTCCTAAGTCATTAAAAAAAAACATGCTACAGACATGTTAAGAAAAAAAAAACTCAAGTGGAGTGTCACTTTGAAGGCCAAAGATTTCTAAGAATTCTAGTTTAAGATAAGATAAGATAAGATAAGCCTTTATTAGTCCCACAATTGGGAAATTCCAGGATTGCAACAGCACAGGGATAGCAACACTCAGAGCAACAATCAAGAAGACAAGAAAAACAAGAGCAGCGAATATACAGTACATATGTACATATAAATATGTAAATACATAAACACACAGTGCGGAGCATTATAGCTAGATGGAATAAATATATAACTGTGGTGGATCAAATAAGGGGTACCCGTGTGTGGAGGCACTGAATAAGTGGAGGCACGGCGAACTGAAGTTTAAAAGGGTGTTTTATTCATCCACCATCACAGGACTCACTCCAGCGCTGTGTAAGCGTGCTGGAGCGAGCCCTCAGTCTCTAGTCAGCAAACAGGCAATGCGTGTAGTCAGAAAGAGAGTGAGCAAGTGATATTCAGTCACTTATATACCCAGCTAGACAATGCATGCATGGCACATTAGCATCACAGTACAGCAGGAAAGCATGGGACATTTACATGAGAGTCACAGATATCAATAGCAGGATTACTGGCAGGAAGGAGAGGCTGCCTATTGATACAGTCCATACATCTCACTGTTCTGCTAATTGCTCCAGCTGAGCGCTCTGCTTGACCCGAAGGCTGTGGGGGTCACCCCCCCCCCCCAGAGGGCTCAGCTGGGGGCTGAGGCATCGATCGTCCGGCTTTGGGAGCGAGCTGCGGGAAAAGTTCTGTGCCGGAGGAGGGGGAGGGAGGAGGGTGGGGATAGCAAGTGCCGGCCCGGGACGGCAAAGTTGTCTGGGCCGCGCAAAAATTGCATGTGGATCCACGATGTTGAAGGGCTGTCCCGTTGAACGTGGCGGAGATCCACAGTGGCTGTGAGAAGAAAAATTTGTCTCTGACTCCTCTCGCGGTTATGAAGAAAAACAGGAGCTGCAGCTGTGTGAGGGACTTGGCGTGTTGGCTTTAGGTGCGTGCGCAGCCCTAAAGCCCTCGGGGACAGCTGACGGCTGAATTCCCATTGTGCGCCGTGGCTGAGACCCATACAAAATCCTGTGTGCGGGCTGCATGTGTGCTTCGGGTGTGTGAGCAGCCCTGAAGGTTCCGATGTGCAGCGGCGGAGGACGATGGTGGTCTGTGGAGCCGTTATTGTCCCGTGCGTGGTGCGCTGTCCTCGTAACCCCCCGGTGTGCGTGCAGGGGTTTGGTGCATGGCAGGTCCGCTGTCGAGGCGAGTCAGGGTCAGGGAGCTTGCTGGACATCAGCGTCGTCGGCACCGATGGTCATCCCTGTTCGGGCTGTTGCTGTCGTTCGCTCGTGCCGGGTCATGGTGCGTTCTGGTCCACGTGCTGCGTTCTCCGTTGGCCCTGCAGGTCGCCGTCGTGGAGAGAGGACGAGGTGCGTGCGCGCTCGTGTAGATGCGGAGGAGCGGTGAGAGGGAGTAGACGCTCTTTGTCCCTCGGCCGGTCCCAGCGTGGATGTCCCGATCTCAGGCGAGGGTCGCACCATGACGCTTTCTGCAGCCTTCCCGGTCGTGGATGATCTCCGGAGAGTTTGCCTGGTGTTGGCTCTGCGTCAAGATCTCCCGTGTGGCAGAAGGGAGGGCAGTCCATTTGCGTCAGGCAGCTGCGTTCATTCATCGTTGGGAGTCACAGCCAGGGGCTGCGTTCGTTCAGCGTGTTCTTGTATTCGGGGTCACCAGTGTGGCGGACACGCATTGTCTGTTTGCTGACTAGAGACTGAGGGCTCACTCCAGCGCGCGTTACACAGCGCTGGAGTGAGTCCTGTGATGGAGGATGAATAAAACACCCTTTTAAACTTCAGTTCGCCGTGCCTGCACTTATTCCGTGCCTCACACTTGGGTTCCCTTATTTCATCCACCACATAACTATATATACACACAGTGCGGAGCATTGTAGCTAGATGGAATAAACAGCATAACCGTCTGCTTAGTTATCCTACATAGTATGAATATGTACCCATACATATTGTCACCCTCCGTAGTGACCGATATTGTCCTAGTTGTATACTGGAGGGGACCACTGTGTAAGTCTATTGCATCTTTTGCATTCAATACTATTAGGTCGTCACGTTTTTTTGCTATCTCTGCGAGCAGCCCTGCTTAGGTTATACAGTCTGACAGCCGTAGGTAGGAAGGACCTGCGAAACCCCTCAGTTGCGCACCTAGGATGATGTAGTCTGCTGCTAAATGAGCTCCTCAGTGCGTTCAGTATGTCCTGCATAGGGTGAGACTTGGACTCCAGCAGAGATGACAGTTTAGCCACCATCCTTCTCTCTCCTATCAAATCCACTGGGTCAAGGCGTTTCCCCAGGACAGAGCTAGCTTTCTTGATCAGTTTGTTCAGTCTCTTTCTATCGGCTGCTGTAATGCCACTGCCCCAGCAGACCACTCCAAAAGTGATGGCTGATGCCACCACCGTGTCGTAGAATGTCTTCAGCAGCGCCTCTTGTACACCAAAAGACATGAGTCTCCTCAGTAGGAACAGCCTGCGCTGTCCCTTCTTGTAGAGTGCGCCGGTATTGTGTGACCAGTCTAGTTTATTGTTCAGATGAACACCCAGGTACTTGTAGGATGTCACCATCTCAATGTCTGTTCCCTGTATGTTTACTGGTGCTGTGAGGGGTTGTCCTTGCCCGTGGCAGTCCACCACCAGCTCCTTAGTTTTCCTCGCGTTGATCTGGAGGCAGTTCCGATGGCACCAGTCCACGAAGTCCTGGATAAGTCCTCTGTACTCAGCTTCATCTCCGTTGGAGATGAGGCCGACGATCGCAGAGTCGTCAGAGAACTTCTGTAGATAGTTTGCTTTAGAGGAGGGCAAAATTTGAAAGGCCATTACATTGTCACAACCTGTCTCTGTCATGTGGCATTCTTTTATCCATCCTTGTAACGCATCACATGAGAGAACTGGCTCCCATGCACAGAAGCCGAAATCCAAGACACAGAAGATGATGTGTGGCAGTTCACTCTCCAGCTTAAAGATATTGTTGAGATGATTTTTTGCCCAGAAGATTTCACTGTCTCAAGTGTCCTATCTTGACACTATAATCCAAGAATATTTAGAATCAAAAAAGATTTTATTTCCTGACATTCCTCAAAAACCAAAACACCATTTCTTGCAGCACTATCCATCACAAATTTTGAAATTTGGCCCTTTGATCAGGATATGGACGATGAGTTTTGAAAGTAAACACAGCTACTTCAAGCAATGTGCCAGACATTTCAAAAATTTTAAAAATATCTGCCTAAGTTTATTTGAAATGCATCAGATGTTTCAAGCATATTTTTCAGCTGGTCCAGGATGCAGTCAGCTTCTGCAAATCAAAGACAATTGTGCTTTTTACTGCAGTCTTTACAGTGAAGCAATTAAACAGGAAGTTAGAGAATTTGATTTCTCAGAAAATAATACTGTTGTCTCCACAGACATACAGTATAAAGGTACGTCATATAAAAAAGGGCATTTCCTTGTATCAAAAAATGATAAGTCAGTGGGGTTTGGAGAACTTCTAATTATTTTAATAAAGAATGATACAGCTGTGTACTTTGTTATGGATATACACAATGCGTAGATTCATTCTGAATACCATCTCTACACAGCAACAAAACAGAGCATAAGGCAGTGTCTTGACATTGATGACTTGGTAGATTTTTATCCATTATCATTCCACATTGTTAATGGGCACCAGGTCATTCCGCTAAAACACAGCGTATGGTCTAAATAAACATGTTGAAATACTAGTGGAGAAACCATATTAAAAATGCACATGTATGCTCAGGAAAAGTTATCAAATACTACCTAACTAAATATCTGATTACTTCTGTCTTCATTTGTAATGCTGAAAACAGGTGCCTTTCTTGATTCCAGAAATGGGTGAATTGGAGCAAAGCTTTCTACGCTCTGCCATCTCTGAGGTGTTGCCTGATCTTCCAGAGGTGGCCAAAAATATTCTAGAAGAGACCTTACAATCTCTTGGGGTGGAGACATATGATGATTTTAAGTTTATTGAAGAAGTTGGTTTACTGTCAGTGTTGAGGCCAATACAAGCCTGAAAACTCCTTTCTGCTTTGAAGCAGAAATGTAAGTCAAGTTTTGTTGTACAGAATGCAACAAATGTTCAAAGTAGCCTGCTCCTGATAACTCTTTTTGGTATGGGTATCTATGGTATGGGCATATATGGGTGTTTTTCCAGGTAAGACTCCGGAAACCAGCAGTTCATCTGATGATGCCTCACCAGGCCCTCCTCCATCATTGCAGTCACTTTCACCCAGAAGTTCATCTTCAATCTCTTCAAACAGTAGCCCAAGCCCTAAGATAAGATAAGATAAGATAAGATAAGATAAGCCTTTATTAGTTCCACAATGGGGAAATTCCAGGATTGCAACAGCACAGGGATAGCAACACTCAGAGCAATAATTAAGAAGATAAGAAAAATAAAAATAAGAGCAGTGGATATACATACGTACACATAAATATATAAATATATATACACAGTGCGGAGCATTGTAGCTAGATGGAATAAACAGCATAACCATCTACTTACAGTTAGGCCCAAAAATATTTGGACAGTGACACAAGTTTTGTTATTTTAGCTGTTTACGAAAACATATTCAGGATACAATTATATAGTCAATATGGGCTTAAAGTGCAGACTCTCAGCTGTAATTTGAGAGTATTCACATCCAAATTGGAGCAAGGGTTTAGGAATTACAGCTCTTTAATACATAGCCGCCTCTTTTTCAAGGGACCAAAAGTAATTGGACAATTGACTCAGAAGGCTGCAAAAAAAAATAACAAGGCTGTATAGGCTCTTCCCTCATTAACCTGTCATCAATTAAGCAGTTAAAAGGTGTGGAGTTGATTCCAGGTGTGGCGTTTGCATTTGGAAGCTGTTGCTGTGAACACACAACATGCTGTCAAAGGAGCTCTCAATGGAGGTGAAACAAACCATCCTGAGGCTGAAAAAAAGAAGAAATCCATCAGAGAGATAGCAGAAATGTTAGGAGTGGCCAAATCAACAGTTTGGTACATTCTGTGAAAAAAAGAGTGCACTGGTGAGCTTGGGAACTCAAAAAGGCCTGGACGTCCACGGAAGACAACAGTGGTGGATGATCACAGAATCCTTTCCATGGTGAAGAGCAACACATCACAACATCCACTCAAGTGAAGAACTCTCTCCAGGAAGTAGGTGTATCAGTATCTAAGTCTACCATAAAGAGAAGACTTCATGAGAGTAAATACAAAGGCTTCACCACAAGGTGCAAACCATGAATCAGCCTCAAAAATAGAAAGGCCAGAATTGACTTTGCCAAAAAACACCTCAAGAAGCTAGCCCAGTTCTGGAACAGCATTCTTTGGACAGATGAGACTAAGATCAACCTGTACCAGAATGATGGGAAGAAGAAAGTTTGGAGAAGAATTGGAACAGCTCATGATCCAAAGCACTACATCTTCTGTAAAACATGGTGGAGGCAGTGTGATGGCATAGGCATGCATGGCTTCCAGTGGCACTGGGTCACTTGTGTTTATTGATGATGTGACAAAAGACAGAAGCAGCTGGATGAATTCTGAAGTGTATAGGGATATACTTTCTGCTCAGATTCAGCCAAATGCAGCAAAGTTGATTGGACATTGCTTCACCAATGATCCAAAACATACTGCAAAAGCAACCCACGAGTTTTTTAAAGCAACGAAGTGGAATATTCTGCAATGGCCGAGTCAATCACCAGATCTCAACCCAATCGAGCATGCATTTCACTTGCTCAAGACAAAACTTAAGGCAGAAAGACCCACAAACAAGCAACAACTGAAGACAGCTGCAGTAAAGGCCTGGCAAAGCATCACAAAGGAGGAATCCCAGCGTTTGGTGATGTCCATGGGTTCCAGACTTCAGGCAGTCATTGCCTGCAAAGGATTCTCAACAAAATATTGAAAAGTAACATTTTACTTAGGGTTATGTTTATTTGTCCAATTACTTTTGAGCCCCTGAAATGAGGAGCGTTTGTATAAAAATAGCTACAATTCCTACATGTTTAATCATGTATTTTTGTTCAACCCCTTGAATTAAACCTTAAAGTCTGCACTTCAATTCTGTTGTAGTTGTTTCATTTCAGATCCAATGTGGTGGCATGCAGAGCCCAAATCATGAAGATTGTGTCACTGTCCAAATATTTCTGGGCCTAACTGTAGTTATCCTACATAGTATGAATATGTACCCATACATATTGTCACCCTCCGTAGCGACTGATATTGTCCTAGCTGTATGCTGGAGGGGACTATTTGTGTAAGTCTTTTGCGTCTTTTGCATTCAATACTATTAGGTCATCATGTTTTTTTGTTATCTCTGTGAGCAGCCCTGCTTAGGTTATACGTACAGTCTGACAGCCGTAGGTAGGAAGGACCTGCGAAACCTCTCGGTTGCGCACCTAGGATGATGTAGTCTACTACTAAATGAGCACCTCAGTACGTTCAGTATGTCCTGCATAGGGTGGGACTCGGACTCCAGCAGAGATGACAGTTTAGCCACCATCCTTCTCTCTCCTATCTCCTCCACTGGGTCAAGGCGTTGCCCCAGGACAGAGCTAGCTTTCTTGATTAGTTTGTTCAGTCTTTTCCTATCGGCTGCTGTAATGCCACTGCCCCAGCAGACCACTCCAAAAGTGATGGCTGATGCCACCACCATGTCGTAGAATGTCTTCAGCAGCGCCCCTTGTACACCAAAAGACCTGAGTCTCCTCAGTAGGAACAGCCTGCGCTGTCCCTTCTTGTAGAGTGCGTCTATGTGTGACTGTGTGACCAGTCTAGTTTATTGTTCAGATGAACACCCAGGTACTTGTAGAATGTCACCATCTCAATGTCTGTTCCCTGTATGTTTACTGGTGCTGTGAGGGGTTGTCCTTGCCTGTGGCAGTCCACCACCAGCTCCTTAGTTTTCCTCGTGTTGATCTGGAGGCAGTTCTGATGGCGCCAGTCCACAAAGTCCTGGATAAGTCCTCTGTACTCAGCTTCATCTCCGTTGGAAATGAGGCCGACGATCGCAGAGTCATCAGAGAACTTCTGTAGACTGGGTGGATGCCTTTTTGATACCATGGGAGAAGTTCCCAGAGGAACTGATGCAGTCACTGGAAAGAGGGAAAAGACCAAGTCTACGAATGAGGAGAGAGACAGTCTGGATTGTGGTTGGTGAGATGATACGGAAAAGTTCTTGCATAAGTAAAAGGAACTCGACTGAAGTTGCAAAATATCCAAAATCTCTCCAAGAAATAATAGAGGGAGACATGATTGGGCCAGGGTATCACTCTCTAGTCAAGCAGTTGTACAACAGGTTAGAGAATGTGTGGCAATCTACAACCCCAAAAATAAGAAAACATAAGCATCGCATTGAAGAGTCTGACACAGATGAAGTCACTCCAGAACAGACAGCAGCAATCCAAGACACTTATGGGTGCATTAACTGGGATTTAAAATTCCTGCCACTTGGTGAGACCCTAGAGAGCCAGCAGGAAAAAAAAGAAAAACTAAAGACGATGTCTCAGCAAACTGATGCAAATCCAAAGGAGATCAAGCAACTAATGAGGCTGACTTTCTACACGCAGCAAAAAACAAGTAAACCAGGGGAAAAATATCCAGCTCCTCCATGAAGAGTGGCCGTTTTTGTTTGATGAACTTGGTATGGCAGTTCTTTTCAAGGAACTCACCGGGATTCATCTCAAAGAAACTTTGACAAGGAATTTGGATCTGAATGGGAAATGGCTGCTGAACTACATGAACATGGTTTGTGTGAACAAGAGCAAAAAGTTCTTACAAGCTTTGACAAAGTTTAAAAGGGATTAGAGAACAGCTGAGTGGTTGCTTTGAGGACGTCAAAGAGATGGTGCTGCTTCTTCTGTCTTACTTTGATGAGAAAGGAGGGTGCAATGTTCTGCTATGTGGAGGATACTTGCCTTGCAGGGGAAGTTTGGATGGATCAATTAATTTGTTTTTTCTTGATATTTTTTTTCCCACTATTTTCTACTGTTTCTTCACTTTCTTCTTTTCTATTTTTTCTGTCTACCTGGACAAAAATCATGTTGCTGTGTATTGTGTTACTTTTAGCTCCTGAGCTTAGTGAGTAAATTAGCTTTTAAAAGTATGTTTCTTTCCCCAAACTTGGATAAACACTGATTTTTGCACTAAAAAGATGTATTGTTGAATCATGTTTTTGTTGTTGTACTTTTTTCTTTTGTAGGCCAATCCTGTTATTCTGTGACATGCTTCATGTTGAGTATTGACCAAAACATCATGCATAACAACATCACCTCCTTCATTTCTGTCCTGCGCTTGATGTATATAAGCTATTATTCCTTCAACATCCATTACCCATCAGAGCTAGCGTCAACTCTGGAGTTTCTGCAGAGGTGTGTGTGGTATTTTTTCTTTTCTTTTCTTTTGTATGTTTTTGGATTCACTTAACATATTCAAAACATCGTCCAACATACTCATTTTATTAAACTGAAACAAATCTAAAATAGCTGCTGCAGTGACTTACTTGGCAGATCTTGAGAAAACCAACACAATAGGGCAAAACACTGCTAAAAGAAGAAAACCTCTTCATCAATTTGACAACACATGCACTGCAAATAAAAAGGTGTGCTGCAAAAATCTCAATACTCAGTGAATTTCTCGAGGGACACAAAAAGTGTAATTTTAACGTTACAATCACACATCATAAAACATGAATGTTCCAGCTCGGTCTGTTGCTTTTTGTGCTCCTCTAAAAAGGTTTCCGTTGTGTTGTTTTATGCAGCATTTGCAGCTCGTGTTGTCAAATTAGCTAAGATGTTGGGCTTTTTTTTTTCATTTGGTTGTGTTTTATCCTTTTTCTATGTACTTTTTCAAAGCCACTGTGCTTGTGGGTTACAGGACTAGTCATTTTACTTTATAAGTGGCTTTTAAACAATAGGTTAAGTTTTTTTTTTTTTTTAAATAAAGCTATTTAATTAAAAGTCCTGTTTCTCCCCACCCATTTCTCCAGGTGTTTTTTCTCCTTCAACCCAGAGAAGGGCACCAAAGTTGAGAAGAACAAGTCTCGTCTTGATGTGAACCCCACAGTCCTCACCTTGATTCAGGAACTCTCAGATTATAAATGGCATTGATGTTTGAATATCTATTGAAGTAATACTGCATGTACTGATGTGGTTCACTCTCTTTTTTGAGGACCGTTTCAGCTCATCTGTTTAGTTAAGTAAAGATCAGTGGAGATTGCTATTTCTGTGTTTTATTGGTCATGTTTAATGGTTGTGTCCCCTGGACCTTAATTTGAGCAATCTGTTGTTGTGACACAGGTACATTTGTTCTGTCCTGTTTGCTACAATAAGGAAATAATTGTAAGCCCTAGGGGTGTTTATAGCAGGAATTACCCCTTAGTTGTCCAGAATGATACTTGCAGAGGAAAATTCTTCATTTCCCTCTCTGCCAATCTTTCCTCCTCCATTTACATTTGTATAAGGACTAATCTGTCACATGCTGTCAGTTTAAACATTTGTAAAATATTACAAATATGTACTGAGAAAGAACATGGTTGCATTCCTTGGACATGGTTTAATTTGAATGATACATTTTTGGAAAAGCAAGCTATTGTTGGAATTTTTTAGAGACAATTTGAGTACAGTAACTCTTAAGATACATCTGGCTTTGGTTTTCAACTTTTAAATGAACATTTTGTGATTACTGGGTTATATTTTTTAAGTTTCTGGTTAAAGTAATCTGTAAGAAAGCAGATGAATTTTAAATTATTTTTTAAAGATAGAATTGTAATCTGGCTTTATATCTTTAGATTTTAAGCAATATATTTTACAGAAGATTCAGTAGGTGCTTTGACTGTAAGCATTGTAAATAATACTGCAAAATGCACTTTATTGTCATAAACCTCCCCGTGCACTGTGGAAAAGCGCACGGTGAGGGGTAAAATAATGAGGATTTATGTGCTGGGTTAACCACACACATTTATTAACGTAAAGCCACACCATTCCAAAAAGGGTGAAGACATACAGTACGAAAATGCAAAATAACTTACAGTGGGCGTTCGAGGGCCGGCATCGCCCAGCGAACGCATGAGAAGAGACATGCAGCCATGCTGGCGTCCCACAGCCGGTATCGCTGTGCGGGCTCAAGAGAACCACGGTGATGTGGAGTGGCTACACGTTGTGGCATACAGTTGAATAAGGTCATCTCAGAACAACGCAGCAGACAACACATACAGTTAGATTAAGACCCAGCAATGCGTGACTGGCACAAGCTGCTTTAGTACACGCATTGCTAGTCATGGTGAAATTGGCAGCACCTGGGCGAGGAGTGGGAAGATGGCACACAGGAAAAGACACAGCTGGTACTAACAAGAGAGGGGGCGTGGCCAGACCGGCTGCTGTCAGCAGCACTCACAGAAAGTAGGTCAGAGCGGCTGTCAAACAGCCGCCAGCCGGACAGGAGCTGAGAGTGAGAGAGGCACACTGAAATAAATAATAAACACATATTCAACGGTACCTAGACCCACAGAGAGGCCAGGACCGAGCCAGGGAAACCCAGCCGGCTCGGCTCCTGACAGAGCCCCCCTCTCTAGGGGTGGATTCCCAGGCACCCACGGTAACATCCCGAGGATCACCCCCCCACCCCCAGCAGACAGAAACAGCAGGAACCCGGGTGGGAGGTAGGGGGAACAGGAAAGGAGGGAACACAATTCCCGCCCAGGGCTCACAATTAACCCACCCAAGTCCAAAAGTGCGGGGGCTCGGGAGACCACCCGGAGTCCCAGGCCCAGCAGATGGTCCGATGAACTGAATCTGGTGGCCTGCTGGAAAACCCAGGCCCTCTGGCCCAGAAACTCAGTCCCTCCAGTGGTTGGCCAACGTAGTAGAGCCACAAGGACTGGGTGGGTGGCGCAGGAGGTGGCCTGCCCACCGGGAGGATCAGTGGTGAATGACAGGACCGTAGAGAGGGAACCCTCACGGTGTCAGGCTGGGAGGCAAGGGGGACCACGGCAGCGTCCGGCTGAGGAGTAACGGTCCCGGCGACCTCAGGCTGACCGGTAGCACCCTCAATGGTCCTGGTCTGGGATACGGCTGCACCCACGGTGGACCCTGACCGGGCCAACGCTGCACCTGCGGTGGACTTTGGCTGGAGTCTCGCTGCACCCATGGTGGACTCTGGTGGGAGCCTGGCTGCACCCACAGCGAGCAGACCAGCTTGCAGGACCACCAGGCTGAGGAGGCGGTCGACGGGGGGACCCTGATGATCCTGGCCGGTGGAGTAGAAACGATGGCGTCATCCTCCAGTTGGACCGGGCCATCTGTGACCTTTGGCGACACCGCACCCTCTCCGGCGACCCTAGGAGAAGGCTCAGAGATAGCAGGAAGAGAAAGGTGGTTAGGGTCGCCGGCCACAGCGGAGCCTGGAGAAGTGAGTGCAGATGCAGCCGAGGGCTGCACCTGACTCTTCTCTCCAAAAGCCAGACAAGATCTCTTTAGAATTGACATAAGAAAAACAGGGGAGAGAACTTGCCTCAGCTGGAGCTCCACTGCTGTCCAGGACTCCGACAAACTTGACGATGCGGTCCCGGGCCCGGCTTCAAGGAGGTCCAACTCTGGTTCCCACTCCGCCGTCGTCACCTCCACAGCTGGCGAGATGGTCCAAGCAGTCACTTGATACCCCTGCAGCGGCTCCAATGCAGGGGAACACCTCTATCTGAGCCCCCGGGCAGGATCATCTGGGACCCAAAACTCCTCGGCTCCAGGACCGGCGGACACTCAGGGATCAACGGAGGAGACACAGAGAGAGTGGGGGATGAGTTTATTGCTGCAGCTGGAGGAGAGGACCCAGCGGAGTGCTGAAACTGGACCTCTCCCTCGGGTGACAGACAAGGGTTTTTATGGGTTAATTGAGTCAAGCAAAAACACACTTGCCTGTCATCCTGGCATTTGGTGTTCTTGGCTGCAGCAGGTGAATGATCGTCCCTCTCCATGTCTACAGAGATTTTGGCCCCTTCCCACAGTGCCGATGACTCCCTCGGCGTGGCTGCAGGGGACCATCTCCATGCTGGCTCCGGAGCCAAATCCTTCAGCTCCTCCATCGTCCGGTGGCTCTGCTCGATCTCAGGAATTGATGGGGGAGACACAGAAGAGACAGAAAAATGGTTTACCTCTGCAGCTGGAGGAGAGGGAGCGTGCGTCACACTCTGGCGGGAAGCAGGAATAACTGAGACCCAGGAGCGCTCCCCCTTCGGCGCGAGCCCGGTCTTCTTACAGGATTTCCTCTCCCTCTCGCCATACTCATGCCGCAGAGCTGCCAACAGGGAAATCCTCACAACCCCCTCTGCATGCTCGGAGAGTTGAGGGCACCCTCGAACCGCTGCCTATGCCAGACCCACATACCAGAGCACATCCTCTGGACTGGAATACATACTCGCCGTAGAAATGAATCAGAGTTCGGCAGCACTCCCAGCCTAGGCTCAGAGGATAACTCCGGCCCAGAGCAAACATGACCACTACCAAACCCAGGTGAACCAAAAAACACGGTTCAAAAAGGAAAAAAAATGATGTGCTGGTGTAACCCACTAAATCCTCCTTTTGACTGGGTCTTCTGTCATGAACCTCCCCATGCGCTTTTCCACAGCGCACGGGGAGGGGAAAAATAATGAGGATTTATGTGCTGGGTTCACCACACACATTTATTAATGTAAAGCCACACCATTCCACAAAGGGTGAAGACATACAAAAATACAAAATAACTTACAGTGGGCATTCGAGGGCCAGCATCTCCCAGCAAACGCATGAGAAGAGATGTGCAGCCACGCTGGGGTTCCACAGCCAGTATCACTGTGTGGGCGCAAGAGAACCACAGTGATGTGGAGTGGCTACACATCGTTGCATACAGTTGAATAAGGTCATCTCAGAACAACGCAGCAGACTGTCATGACCCACTCTGGGCCATCATCTGCCTCAGCTGCGTGCACACCTGTGGCTAATCAATCTCGGGCTTTATAGCTGGCTCTGCCTGGAGCCTCGGCACGGAGCCGTCTGTCTTACTACCGACCTTCGTCTCCCGCACGTCTGTTTCCACACAGCCCTGCGCCTTGTCTGAAAGGACTCTCCTTCTCACGTAAGCCTAATTACGATTCACCTTTTCTCCCAGGCTCTCTCCTGTGCACAGGTGGATCCCTTTGGTGGTGGATCCTATTCTCCGTGGCGGCGGAAATGCTTCCCTCACCACGCCATGCATCACAGCTCATCGCCGGGTGTGCTTCAAGAACGCTGTCTACCTGGTAGGAGGCCAAGAGCCGAAACCGGTGCCCGCATCAGACCTCTTGCAAGTAAGCCCCAGTCAATTATACAACTCTCTGTGACGTGGCTGAAACTAACATCTGTGTTTGGCTCTTTTCCCAGGGTTGCCAGACTGTACGGCATTCTGTCTCGCCCCCGGCTGCAGCTCGTTCACCATCAATACATTCACATAACGCATACACGCACTCACACATCCTCTGTTGGTAACAATAAAGATAACTGAATTGCACTTGAGCCTGTGTGTGTGTGTGTCCCCTGGGTCCAACAATATGTCAGTACAGCTCCGTCAGAGTGACCCAGCGAACAGCGGGCTCGCACACCAGTTTAACATCTTAGAGGCTCGAGTGGACCAAATTACTCACCAGCAGCAGGTCATACTGAACCAGTTAGTTCAGATTAACAGCCAGTTGGATCGTCTGGAAGGACAGCGGGCGTTCCCTCTGGCTCATAGTAGCAGGCCAGCTCCCGCTAGCTCTCCTCCTAGCCACGCTAGCCCGGGCTTGCTAACCCATTTCATGCCGGTTCCCACTCCCACGCGCTTCAGCAGAAAGCTCGGGGAGGCTCGGGGTTTCATCCTCCAATGTGAGACGGTGTTTCAGTGAGTTCCGGGGGACTTCTCCACCTATCACAGCCGAATTGGTTACATGGCAAATCTGTTGGAGGGGCGAGCGTCAACTTGGGCTTACGCCATCATGGCGAAGACCAGCTAAGCCAATTTAACCTACGCCCAATTCATGCATGATTTCCACAAAGTTTTTGATCATTCGGACCATGATAGCTTGCTTACCACCCGTCTGTTAAACCTTTGTCAGGGTGGTCGGTCAGTGGCCGACTACACTGTCGATTTCCAGGTGGTAGCAGTGGAAGTTGGGTGGGAGGATGCTTCACTTTGCAGCATTTTTATTCGTAGCCAGAGCCCTAGTCTACGGGATGAGCTGGCCCGCTTAGATAAACCTGAGCGTCTCACTGAACTAATTTCTGCGACTATCAGTCTAGATAACAGGCTGAGAGAGCGCGCTGCTGAGCGGAGGTTTTCCAGCCACTCGAGCAGACAGTTCCAACGCTCCTCTCAGTCCTCATCTTTGGCGTTGCCCGCACTAGAGGCCCCAGAAGAACCTGAGGCAATGATAATGGGGTGGACCAAACTCTTGCAGGCTGAGAGACAGCGCCGCAGGGAGCTAGGTCTCTGTATGTACTGTGGGGATGACCAGCAGGGACTTGCAGACTCGTCTCGGCCAAATCCCCTATCAAAATGTCTCCTGCCAATTAGGTTCTGTCACAAGCGCACTGAAATTCTCACGCACGCACTGGTGGACTCGGGGGCCGAGCAGAGCTTTATTTTGGGGAAACTGGCAACCCGACTGGGGCTTCCCTGCCATGCTCTAACGACTCCCCTAAACATCGTCACTCTGTCAAAAGCTCCCTTGGAGAGAGTGACACATCAAACAGCCCCTGTCTCTGCGATCATCTCAGGTAACCATCGAGAGGACCTCCGGCTGTTTGTGCTTTCCACCTCGGCTGCCCCCGTCATCCTGGGTTACCCCTGGCTGCACCTACATAATCCTACCTTCGACTGGTGAACTGGGAATGTCCTCGCCTGGATCCCTTTCTGCCTGAGTGCGTGCCTCCAGTCTGCAGCTTGTTCTCCTTTGGTTCCTCTCTCCTCCCCCGCCCCCTCCCTCCCACCGACCTGTCCAGGGTGCCTCCAGAGTTCCATGACCTTGGAGCGGTGTTTAGTAAATCCCAGGCGCTGTCCCCCCCCCCCCCCCCGCCCATACGACTGTGCCATTGACTTCCGCCCGGGTGCCCCCCTGCCGTCGAGCCGCCTTTACAGCTTATCGGCTCCGGAGCGGGAGGCTATGGAGGCGTACATCAAGGAATCACTCAGCTCGGGCATCATCCGGCCTTCGTCGTAGCCAGTGGGGACGGGCTTCTTCTTTGTCGGGAAGAAGGATGGTTCCCTCCGCCCTTGTATTGACTTCCGGGCTTTGAACGACATCACTATCAAGGACAGGTACACATTGCCACTCATGGACTCTGCCTTCGACTCCCTCCAGGGGACCTCCTGGTTCACGAAGCTGGACCTCCGCAGTGCTTATCACCTCGTGCGGATCCGGGAAGGCGACGAGTGGAAGACAGGATTCCGGACCCCCAGTGGCCACTTTGAATACCTCGTCATGCCGTTTGGGCTCACCAACGCTCCGGCCGTCTTCCAACGTCTGATTAATGATGTTCACCGGGATTTTCTCGGGTCCTTCGTCTTCGTCTACCTGGATGACATTCTGATCTTCTCCCAGTCCCGGGAGGAGCATCAGGTCCATGTGAGGCGGGTTCTTCAACGGCTCCTGGAGAATAAACTTTTCGTGAAGGCAGAGAAGTGTGAGTTTTACACCGAGAAGACCTCCTTCCTAGGATTCATCGTCTCGCACAATCAGGTCATTCCGGAACCTGAGAAGGTGAGGGCGGTGGTGGATTGCTCCCCCCCCCCCCCCCATCGAGGAAACAGCTGTAACAATTCTTGGGGTTTGCCAATTTCTACAGGCGATTCATACCTAATTATAGCTCGATCGCCCTTCCCCTGACTCACCTCACCTCCCCCAAGGTGGCATTCCAGTGGACAGAGGAGGCTGCGTCGGCCTTTGCAACCCTGAAGACAGAGTTCTCATCCTCCCGGGTCCTGACGCAGGTGGATCCCGCTCTCCAGTGCTTGGTTGAGGTGGATGCCTCTGACTCGGGGGTGGGGGCAGTATTATCACAGCGCTCTCCGGTGGACGGGGTGATCCGCCCCTGTGCTTTCTTCTCCCAGCGGCTATCCCCCGCGGACAGGAATTATGACGTCGGCGACAGAGAACTCCTGGCGGTGAAGCTCACGCTGGAGGAATGGCGGCACTGGCTGGAGGGGGCAGCGCAACCCTTTGTGGTATGGACCGACCACAAAAACTTGGAGTACCTGAGAATGGCTAAACGCCTGAATGCCTGCCAGGCGCGTTGGTCCCTGTTCTTCGGGCGCTTCAGGTTTACCATCACCTACCGCCCTGGGACGAAGAACTCCAAACCAGACGCCCTGTCCAGGCAGTTCACCTCGGAGGTCTCTGAGGGGCAGGAGCACGCCATCCTCCCGGCCTCGGTTGTTGTGGGCGCCCTCTCATGGGCCATCAGGGACAATGTCTTGAGGGCGCTGGAAGCTGAGCCGGATCCGGGCAGGGGGCCTGCAGGAAGACTGTTCGTTCCATCGTCCGTTTGGGGTGACATGATCCACTGGGCCCACTCGTCCAAGCTCGCCTGCCACCCTGGGATCACCCGTCTGGTGGAGCTGCTTCAGAGATCGTTCTGGTGGCCAGGTCTCCGGAATGACGTCATCGGCTACGTCCGTGCCTGTCCCCAGTGTGCCACTGGGAAGACATCATCATCGCCACCGGCGGGTCTCCTCCATCCATTGCCGGTCCCTGGAAGACCGTGGTCCCACATTGCCCTAGACTTCGTAACCAGTCTCCCGGCATCCAACAGCTTCGACACCATTCTCACCATTGTGGACCGTTTCTCTAAGGCTGCCCATTTCGTCCCCCTACGTGGGCTTCCAACGGCACGAGAGACGGCGGACCTATTGGTGCAGCATGTCGTGCATCTGCATGGGATCCCCAAGGACATTGTCTCCGATCGAGGTCCCAGTTTGTGTCCCGTGTTTGGAGGAGTTTCTGCAACGTATTGGGGGCAACGGTAAGCCTGTCCTCTGGTCATCACCCCCAGAGCAACGGGCAGTGCGAGTGGTCCAATCAGGAGCTGGAGGCCGCTCTGCGCTGCGTCATCACTTCCAGCCCGTCATCTTGGAGCAGTCATCTGCTATGGATTGAGTACGCTCATAACCTGACTCTGTCCTCGGCTATCGGTATGTCACCTTTCAGGGTGTTGCTGGGCTACGATCCCCCGCTGTTTCCCGAAGAGGAGGGGGAGGTGGCCGTGCCTTCCATCCATGCCCACCTGCGGTGCTGTCATCGGATCTGAGCTGCTACGTGCCAGGCCCTTTTGCGCATGGGGGAGCACAACACTAGAACACCGAACCAGCACAGGAGACCTGCTTCCCAGTATCAGGTGGGTCAGCAGGTATGGTTATCCACTCAACACGTCAACCTGAAGGCTGAGAAGAGGAAGCTGGCTCAGCGTTTTATTGGGCCCTTCCCGATTGTCCAAGTGATTAATCCTGTGACTGTGCGTCTGGCTCCCCCCCCCCCTCCGTGTTTGTCCTACTTTCCACATTTCCCAGGTCAAGCCCGTGATCTCCAACCCGCTCTGCCCCCCTCCTAGTGTTCCACCCCCGCCAGTGTTGATCGACGGCGACCCAGCATGGAGGATCAACTCCATTTTGGATGTCCGCCGCCGGGGTCGTGGCCTGCAGTACCTAGTGGACTGGGAGGGGTATGGCCCAGAGTGGAGGTCCTGGGTGCGTCGTTTGTCGTTTGTGCTGGACAAACGTCTCATTAAGGACTTCCATCAGGCGCACCCAGGTAGACCAGCGCCAGGAGGCGCTGTTCGGGGGGGGGGAGTACTGTCATGACCCACTCTGGGCCGTCATCTGCCTCAGCTGCGCGCACACCTGTGGCTAATCAATCTCGGGCTTTATAGCCCGCTCTGCCTGGAGCCTCGGCACGGAGCCGTCTGTCTTACTACCGACCTTCGTCTCCCGCACGTCTGTTTCCACACAGCCCTGCGCCTCGTCTGAAAGGACTCTCCTTCTCATGTTAGCCTAATTATGACTCACCTTTTCTCCCAGGCTCTCCCCTGTGCACAGGTGGATCCCTTTGGTGGCGGATCCTATTCTCCATGACGGCGGAAACACTTCCCTCGCCACGCTGTGCATCACAGCTCATCGCCAGGTGTGCTTCAAGAACGCTGTCTACCTGGTAAGAGGCCAAGAGCCGAAACCGGCGCCAGCATCAGACCACCTGCAAGTAAGCCCCAGTCAATTATACAACTATCTGTGACGTGGCTGAAACTAACATCTGTGTTTGGCTCTGTTCCTAGGGTTGCCAGACTGTACGGCGTTCTGTCTCGCTCCCGGCTGCAGCTCATTCACCATCAATATATTCACATAACGCATACACGCACCCACACATCCTCTGTTGGTAACAATAAAGATAATTGAATTGCACTTTAGCCTGTGTGTGTGCGTTCCCTGGGTCCAACAATATGTCACAGACAACACATACAGTTAGATGAAGACCCAGCAATGCGTGACTGGCACAAGCTGCTTAAGTACACGCATTGCTGGTCATGGTGAAATTGGCAGCACCTGGGCGAGGAGTGGGAAGATGGCACACAGGAAAGACACAGCTGGCACTAACAAGAGAGGGGGCATGGCCAGACCGGCTGCTGTCAGCACCGCTCACAGAAAGTAGGTCAGAGTGGCTGTCAAACAGCCACCAGCCGGACAGGAGCTGAGAATGAGGGAGGCACACTGAAATACATAATAAACACATATTCAACGGTACCTAGACTCACAGGGAGGGCAGGACCGAGCCAGGGAAACCAAGCCGGCTCAGCTCCTGACACTTTATTATAAACTATTTTAGAGTACAATTTACAGAAAAAAAAAAACAGTTAAAAGACTTAAAGGTTAAAAGGTTTACAATGAAACAATTACATTTAAACAATGTTCTTTATTTTATTTTTTTCAGTAAAATTGATTAGAAATTAATGTACAAAAAAAAGACAATTGCATGTGAATCTTATGGTTAAAAATTAATTTAATAGCAGGGTGGTCAAGCTAATTCTGCAGAAAACGGCTGTTAAATTTACCAATTTAAAAGGTTATTTTTAGTAAATTACTACAGTTTTAAACTGTAGATTTTACATGTTTTCTGGTACCCCCAGCTGTCAGAATTTTTCAGTAAAAACAACAATATTTTTTTACAGTGTGGCATTAATGAATTCCTACTACAACAGTGGAAAATAAAAATAAAATAAATAATAATAATAATAATAAATAAAATAAAAATAAAAGTATTTTAAATCTATTACAATTTGTTTTGTACTGAAAAACAAATTTCTGAATATCTGACGATAATTTTTTGTATAGCTTTTTAATTATCAGCACATTCATAAATTGTTTAAATCTGAAAAATATAATTCATCTGTTTTGTCTGGAAATAGGAGAGCGGAGGCAGGAGTTGAACTGAACGCAAACTTTATTACAAAACGCACAGGGTGGTACACATATGTATCAAATATAGCTATAAGCTAACTAACTAAAATTGGCTGTTGCTTTGACAGAGATGGAGCGCAAAAGACCCAGGCTCCTGCCAACGGTCTCCTGATACAGGCACGACGTGCCTGCTTCCCCATGTCCATGCTGTTCACTGTTAATATGGGAGCATATCTTATACCATCTCCTACTAAACAGTGATCACACAGCTTTAGTTCCTGATATTTGAATAAATTAGAGATGAACGTTTTATTTAGAAGAAGCTACTTTTCATCCTTTTTACGTTTCCTCATAATACTCCTTATTCAAATGTATTAAAATGATATAAATCTGTATCCTTCACCTCTTCTCCAGACTCTCAGTTTGACAACTAGTGGATTGGTTGTCTTTGTCATGGGGGACATGTTTGGAAACATGTCCCACCCTTCAGTTATGCCCCCCCCTTAGTTTTCATTTGTTTTTTTTTTATGCCCTCACCCTTAGTTGTGTGTTATCCTATGTATTATTACCTCCGCCAAGGAGGTTATGTTTTCATCAGCGTTGGTTTGTCTGTCTGTCTGTCTGTTTGTTTGTTAGCATGATAACTCAAAAAGTTATGGACGGATTTTCATGAAATTTTCAGAGATTGTCAGAAATGGGGTATCCTACAGATGATTACATTTTGGTGGTCATCCAGATCACCGGGGGAACTGTGGCGCTTGGCGGAGGTCTGCGCTCTCCGAGTGCTTTTCTAGTTAGTACAATTATTCTGTCCTGCTCATCATTTTGTGACAGCGCTCTCAGTTTATTCTGCTCCTCTGCTAACTGGTTCCTTTTTTGTTAATCATTCACGGCTGTGTCTCATCTTGTTAATCAGCTCCTGCCTTATTTATACACCACACGCCTTACTCTCCGCATGGTGTGCTCGTCATTATCGGCCATATCCTACCCGTGTAATCATCATTGTTTAGTTTTGTCTGCTGTCACGGTGTTATTCTCTGTTTCAGCTCACAAGCTGCCTTTTCTTTCATTATATTAATATATATGCTGAAACGTCACCCAGCGTGTGAGTCCGTTGTTAAGTCCCGGAGGGGCAAGCCTGACAGTCTGATAATTGGTTGTCTAATATTCTTCTATATCTTGGAATAAAACAAAAAGAATTCCAAACAACTTTCTAAATAATATAACTCTAAAAATAATTGGGTGCAAATTAAGCCAATTAGTAATAATTACAACAGAGTGGAAAATGTTTAAAAAATATCTTCTTCTTCTGAGCTAAATATTGGCGATAATTAAAAAAAGTGTGGCACTAATAGACAAAATGTACATATAATTCACTGTCCAAAACCCCACAGATAACAAACTAGCAGTTATACTACAGACAAAAAGCTGAAAAAAATCCTTAAAAGAAAAGGCTCACCTCTACATCATTGTCACAGAATCTTCTCTCCTCTATTTTTTCTTTTTTATTTACAAATTGTGAGGAAAAACTGTCGACTGTGATTTCAGACAAGTATATCCGGTTGACGGCATTTCATAATGAAAGCACATAATAGACACAACCATTCTGAAAAATGCTGTAGAGTGCTTTTATTTTTACATCACTCAGGAAGTATTGAGCTGTGACAGTGAAAATAAATTTACACCAATTCAGACTTTGGTCATGTCTGGTGAATCCAGTGCAGTCAACTATAAGGTTACTGAGCAGGGATTCAAGGATTGTTTCTCATTTAGGTCCTCCTTGACCTAACTGCCACCTCTGATATAGTGGACCATGACATTTTAATATACTGTCTACAGCATCTTGTGGGGATTGCTGGTAATGTATTGGAATGGTTCAGGTCCTATTTGGCAGATAGAACCATGTCTGTAAGTCTGGCTGGTTTTGAATCTTCCTTGACTTCCCTGTCATGTGGAGTCCCACAGGGCTCAATTTTAGGCCCCTTGCTTTTTTCCCCTTTACTTACTTCCACTGAGTTCAGTCTTTAGAAAGCATGGTATCTCCTTCCACTGTTATGCTGATGACAGTCAGATTTATATACCATTAAAGCAGAAGGAGGCCTTCTCAATTAAATCACTTCTTGCATGTCTTGATGACATTAAAGCTTTAATGGCTTTAAACTTTTTAAATTTTAATGATAAGAAGACTGAAGTGATGGTGTTTAGACCCAGTGGTTCCTGTGAGTGTCCCCTGCTGAACTGGGCCCCTTGGCAGAGTTTGTTAACCCTAGAACACTAACATAGGGTGATTTTCACCCGATGTTAATGGAGATGCTAGTGTTACTAGCTTTAACATTAGTGTTCTAGGGTTAAGGCAACTGTTACTAATCTGGGTTTTAAGATGGACAGTGATTTTAGATTAAATTGTCAAATTGGTGCAATAGTCAAGTCAAGTTAAACCCATTCTTTGAAGGCAGCACTTTGAAACAGTAATCCTGTCATGGCGTGGTCCTCGCGGACCACTAATGAGATGCTGTAGGCAATCAATGAGTTTGCGTATTTATTAAAAGACTGGTAAAGGTACAAAATAATGAGCCACGTCGGGCAAAAGCACAACTAAGACTATGACTCGACACAATGACGATATACACAGACTAAGGGATAAACTTACAGGAAGGTGAAGAGGAAGAAAGACTGGAATCAGGGTTAGGGATTCCAGCCCAATGTTGAGGGATGTCCAACGTTATGTGTTCGAGGTCGCAGCCCAGAGCAACCTAAGCTGCTCCCTTAAATAGGGCTAAGGGATTAATCAGCTGATGAGGCAGTCATCAGCTGAATGCAATCCAGCTGTCACAGCGGAGCTCCGCTCTGACAGCCGGAAGCCCCTCCGAGATGCTGTCAGAATAAAAGCTCGGAGGGCCACAAGGAACTAACACAGAATGGGAGGAAAATACTGCATGACCCAAGCATGGACGATATCGGCACTCAGACCATAACAAATCCATGCCTTCATTACATCTCAGCTGGATTACTGTAATGCACTTTATTTTGGAGTTAGCCAGTCTTCCCTCTCACATTTTCAGTTGGTTCAAAATGCCACTGCACGCCTTTTAACTGCAACGTGAGGGACAACATTACTCCCATTTTAGCTTCCCTCCGCTGGCCAAATTGAAGAGGAAGCTCAGACGGGACAAAGCCTTTTCTGTTGCTGCTCCTATATTATAGAACAATCTGTCTTTGTCCATCAGACAGGCCCCTTCAGTGTCTAGTTTTAAAACTCATATTAAAACCCATTTTTATTCTCTGGCTTTTGACCCAGTTTGTGACATTGATTTTACTTGTTTTTGTTGCTTTTAATTGTATGACTACTGTTTATTTGTGCTGTATTGTATTTTTTTAGTTGCATTTTATTGTCTTTGTCTTATGTTTTTATATTTTATTGATTGTTGATGTACACCACTTCGTGTCAGCTGTGGTTGTTTTTAAAGTGCTTTATAAATAAAGGTGGATTGGATTGTAGCATCAGCTTCTCCTCAGACTAATTCATGAAATAACTCTTTTTCATCTTAAAGAAATTCTCACTCAACTCTGGTCAAGAATTGTTGTGTTTCTTCATCATCAGGACCCCACTGTAAACAATTTCCCTTTTATAGAGAAACCTAATAAGGACTTGCTTTTAAAGGATTAAAAAGTACATAAAATTCTCAAGCTTCCCCCCTAAGCAGATAAGAAGCCTTCCTACCAGGAACTGATACTCTTAAAAAAGTCAAACTCCTTAAGCTGACAGGTATATGGTTGAACATATAGCAGAAGCCCCATAAAACTCTTTAGGTTGCCCCCTCTTCACATACCAAGACCTAAAAATTATCTTCAGCTCAACAGTACCTCCTCGAGGACATCTACGGAACATGTTCATTACAATCTGGAACTGTTAATTCTGATTGAACATTAAACTTTTCTTCAAGCTCATTCCTCAGGATAACTATGGACACTGTGAAGATACATATATTAAGCTATGATGTATATAGGTTTTATAGTTGTGTTAGTTTTTACTTTCCAAGGGTAATCCCTTTGTCTGTCATGTGTGTGTTTCTGTTGTTTGGTTGTCTACTGTCATGCTGCTGTTACACTGTAATTTCCCAGTTTGGGATCAATAAAGTACATCTATCTATCTATCTATCTATCTATCTATCTATCTAATCACCCTCATGATGGACAATAATGGTTTGCAATAATTCATTAATCCTTGATTTAAATGTGATTATATGCCTTTTGAATGTTTGTCTTTTTCATGAATGTTATTCAAAAGAATGTTAAACTTATTAGTAACAGTATAAATGCATAATCACTGAACATTAACCTTGACTCACTTAATTTAGTTAGATTTTATATTAAGTATATAAAATGAATTCCATAGGAACTGAATGAATGTTTTCTGAAACTCTGTTGTCCGTCTTCCGACTGGTGACAACCAATCATCAGGCCGCCTCTCTGTTGGGTAACACCCTTGCATTTGATTGGCTGTTCACAGACAAAGAACTGTTCCCTCATTGGACAAAAGCCCATTCAAACTCCTCTTTATGGAAGATAATTGGTCCGTCTTGCTGCCAGTCCTATGTTTATGACTCCGCAGCGCGCTTCAGTTAAATGCAAACAGAGCCACCCCGGTCGCTCAGTTTTTCTGTCAGTTTCTGTAAGTCTAAGAGTTCTGTGTGTTCTGTATGCTCTGTACGTTGATTTTTTTGTCTTTGTGCATGTCTGAACCTTGTCAAGTCTTGTCAGACTTGTCAAGAACCTTGTCAAGTCTGTGCCACAGCCGCCTTGTGGGGGCGGCTGTGACACAGGTGTAGTGTGACCGACTACTGATCGGAGGGTCATGGGTTCGATTTACGCTTTGTCTGCAGTCTGCATGTCGAAGTGTTCTTGAGCAAGACACTGAACCCCCAGTTGCTCCTGGTGGCCATGTTAGCGCCTGTGTGTGTATGGCAGCTCTGCCGCCATCAGTGTGTGAATATGTGTGTGAATGGGTGGATAGCAGGATCTGTAAAGCGCTTTGGTCATCCAGGGATGAGAAAAAGCGCTATATAAGTGAACACCATTTACCATAAGTCCTGCACTAGTTTCTTAAATCGTCTTTTGATAAGCTTTTGCCTGTTTTTCTGGCAACTGAGGGGAAACCATCCTTTTTCTGTGAGCTCTCCTTTAAAAGAGAGTTAAACTCTCAAACCCTTTTCTTCTTCATCTCAGAAGCCGTGCTTATTCTATTGAACATTTTTTTCTTGGACTTTTTGACTTTTCCTGCTGTTAAAATGGACTTTTAATTCCCCTGCCTTTAAAGTGGACTAATAGAGATTTTGGACTTTTCTGTTTTTCCACAGAGAAGAACTCAACTTTGTGGGTGAAACTGCCGAAATTCACTTTTCCTCCAGCCTTTAGCTGTCCTGTGGGCTGAGGACATGCTAAATTTCGGACTGGTTGCCAAAAGACGTCACGTCTGCTCCTGGAGCCCCGTTCATCCTGCTGCTGGCTAATCGCCACATGCTCCTGGAACCCCCAGCCGAGTCTATGCTTCTCACAGCTGTGAACAACTTGAAGGACGACTGGCCGTTGTTTTCCCCTGTGTGCCATTGTACTGGCTTTGTGATCGCCGCTGGAAATTGGCTGTGTTTGTAAGTGAGACTCCCACTTTCCTATCTGCTGGGTTTAAACGAGTTGTCCTAAATATCAATTGCACAGGGTTACAAAAATAATTTTTTTGTAAGATGTCTGTTTTTTTTTAACTGATTTAAGACAATTTTGCACCGCTGATTCCAAAAATGACATCCATTTCTCTTGATTAGGTCAGGTTTTTATGCTAAGTTGATTTTTAAAAAATCTGATCTTCTGACTAAATCGATTACATTTTTGTGACATTATCGGTTGATTTTTGTGAATATTTCTCATCCGAAATAGATTTTTAGAAAAAATCGTTTTCTAACACAATATATTGATTAAATGATACAAGCTTCGATTACTGTAAATTGAATAGTAGACACTGATAAAGGTAAGTACATTTAAACTGAATGTAACGTCAAAATTCAGAGCTTCAACTTCCATTTATTCGAACCTCTAGAATGCTCAGCGGCAGGGATGTCTCTCTTCAGAGTCCAACAGTAATCAGCCATCATGACAATTTATGACATGTCATAAATTGGCAAATGCAAACTCTTCAGAGTTCGAGAAATTTCAAGAAATAAAAAAAGAATTTGGCATCATATAAAGCGAAAATACCCATACATGTAAAATATATATATATATATATATATATATATATATGTGGCCATAATTCAAAAAGTTGACCTGATTGAGCAAAACCAATGTGATTTTTGGATTCAGCATATCAAAATTGTCCTAAATCAGCTAAAAATACTTAGACAATAAATTTGGTGTTGATGAGTGTTATAATTGAACATAACCAATATTCCATGGTACAATTAGTCCCTCAGCCATAGGACACAGCTATAAACTGAAGGAAAATTCTTATTCTTTTTTTTTAAAGTAACCCTTTCATTTTTGTAGATTAATTCAGAAGTTACTTTTCAGATAATCAGTTTATGTAATTTTTCCCCATAAAATTGCTTTCTGATTTTGTTAGTTACCTCAGCCTTCCATTGCATTACACTATATATTATTAAATATTGCTCCAGGATTTTAAGAATAATTAAGGTGTTGATTTTAGATAATCACATTTAAGACTTTTTTTTGGACCTGTAGACACTAATGAGGCGACTGTTTTTCTCCATGTTTGTGTTCTCGTGGAGAAATTCTCTCCACAACAACCAAACATGAACAAAAATTAATCTGTCCACACAAAATTAAACTCTCTATTTTCCTCTGTGATTGTACTTTCTCTGGATCTGTTCAGGTGTTACCGAGTGTGGCAGGAAGCTGCTGCTGTCTGTGCTTCTCCACATGCACTGAGGACACAGAACCTGAGCAGACTCTCTGTGCAGCCTCCGTTAGATGTGACACAGTCACGCATGGTTGGCAGCATAATAAATAACTTAAAAAAATAGATTTTATGTTCATAAAAGTATGTGTTTCCATTGAGAAAAGTATCCAATTGCACTTAACAATATTTTAAAAAATAAAATTAAAATGAGCTTCATTAATTTCCATGTGTTTTGAGATATAACTGCAGGGAGCCACAGCATGGGGGCTGACAGGCCGAATGTGGCCCTGGAGTCACAGGTTGCCAACCCCTGTGTTAGTCGGTGAACTAGTTCAGTGAGCCTAGAATATTATCCAGGTCGTCATTAATTAGACATTTGTAACCCCTTGGGTTATTGCTATAAGTTTGCACATAACTTTAAATAACCTTCACATAATATTAAATACAATGCATTGAAATATTTTTCACATATCTACAGATGTATTACTACATTAGTATTATTATTTTTCATGTTCACAAATTCTGTGCCATTCTTGTTTTGTTTTTTTTTTCTTTCTTTCTTCTAAGTATAGGCTTTAAATATAGAGTTTGTCTTTTTCTCAAATTTTCTACAGAAACTCATATTTACTAGTGCACGTAAATGGGTCATTCTCTAACTACCTCCTTTTCGCTGCCTTCTGGTCAGTCAAGGACAATGTTTGTTTTTTAATGTTGTGATGGGCTTTTGCTGTTGGGGGTGGGAATTGTGTAGTGGTTTCTGAGAGCTTTCCCTGGACTTAACGTTTTTGTTTTTTTTTTAGTTGGCGGGCAGCTGCTCCCGGAAAAGCTCTGTCTTTTGCTTCCCGTCGACATCACCCGTTGGACCTGCTAAGCTAGCTGAATGTTGTTTCCCGGAGCTTTGGTTTACGGTGAAGACTTTTTGGATGGTGCTGCTGTTTGGAGCACCTTGTTCAGTAGTACTGCTCTTCTGTGACTTCTGTTTTTGTGAACTGTTCAGTGGGTGCCGCGTTCCCACCCAGCCAACGTCCCGCTGGAATTGCTGTCAGGGTCTCGGGTTTGGCCGAATTACCCCGCAACGGAGGATCTCCAACAACGCTGAGGACAGCGCTGGATTATCCCTGACCATTCAGCCTGTTGAGGACATCGCTGGATGTTTGTTTGTTTGGTTTTTTTTCTCACTCATTGAGGACATCACTGGATTTGTCCCAGAGTAACTTTGTCGTTTCATGCCACTTTCTTCTTCCACTGAGGCTGCTCGCCGCTGTCCGCCATTACAGACGGTAACAGTGGTATGGGCGATTACCCCGCTCCGCTCCACAGGGTTGTTAATTGTGGCCACCAGTTTGAATTAGCCGTTGGAGTGGTGTTTTAATATTAAAACGGGCCTGCAACGTCATAGACCTCTTTATTATCACTCGGTACAGAGTAGGGACCTATATAGACCTACAAATTAATAAAATATGCCAGCTTAGATTTCTTGAGTTTTATTTGTTTTGTGGATCCACTAATTTTGTGATTTATTGCCTTTTTCTCACTTTTGAGCATTTTTTTTTTTTTTTGGCTTCGAGCATGTTGTTTACCCAGCAGTTACAGTGGGGGAAAAAAGTATTTCGTCGGCCTCCGTCGGTCTATGATGACCATGGAAGAGAATCCTAAACGTCTACTCTGCTGGAACAGCACCGCCTGTGGCTGAACAGGCCGATGCGCGAATGGCAGTCCCTGTCACACAGGTCGCACTTGTGGGTGGTCTCCGTGCTGCTAGGTCTGTGGCGGTTCTTCCTGCGGGTCCTTTTTTCATCTGCTGCAGCAGTCAGTCTCTCTTCACCCGCCTTGAGCTGTCTGGTCAGGGTCCCTCTCCATTTTGAGCGGTCCGTTGCAAGGTCCTCCCAGCACTCTGTGTTGATCTCCAGGGCCTTCATGTCTCTCTTGCAGACGTCTCTAAAGCGCAGCTGTGGGCGGCCAACGTCTCTCCTGCCAGTTGCCAGCTCTCCGTAGAGGACGTCTTTTGGGATTCTGCCATCCTCCATACGGTGAACGTGGCCTAGCCAGCGGAGCCTGCGCTGCCTGAGTAGAGTGAACATGGAGGGAAGGCCGGCGCGGGACAGAACTTCTGTGTTGGCCACTTTGTCCTGCCAGAATATGTCCAGGATGTGGCGAATGCAGCGCAAGTGGAAGGAGTTCAGTCTCTTTTCCTGCCGGGCGTATGTTGTCCACGTCTCACTCCCATAGAGCAGTGTGCTGATGACGCAGGCGTTGTACACTGCCATCTTCGTCTTGACAGAGAGTTTGGGATTCTCCCACACTCGTGTGGTGAGGCGAGCGAGTGTGAAGGCTGATTTTCCAATCCTCTTGTTGATCTCTGTATCAAGGGAGAGGTTGTTGCTGATCGTGGACCCCAGGTACGTGAACTGATTCACGACCTCCAGCTCATAGTCGTCGATGGTGATGGTTGGTGGTGCTTCCGTGCCTTGCGCCAAGACGTTAGCCTTCTTCAGGCTGATGGTAAGCCCGAAGTCCTTGCATGCCTGAGAGAAGCGGTCCATCAGGGTCTGAAGCTCCTGCTGTGTGTGGGTTGCGACTGCAGCGTCGTCTGCGAACAGCATGTCTCTGATTAGAGCCTCGCGTACTTTGGTTCTGGCTTTCAGGCGGGCGAGGTTGAAAAGCCTGCCGTCAGATCTTGTGTGCAGGTAGATTCCCTCTGTTGCTGTGCTGAAGGCATGCCTCAGGAGCATAGCAAAGAAAATCCCAAACAGGGTTGGCGCAAGTACACAGCCCTGTTTCACTCTGCTGCGTATGTTGAATGGCTCTGAGACGTTGCCGTCGTGCTGCACTATCCCCTGCATGTTGGTGTGAAACGATTCGATGAGGCTTTGCAACTTTGGTGGGCATCCTATCTTTGGCAGGATCTTGAAAAGGCCCTCTCTGCTGACCAAATCGAACGCTTTGGTGAGGTCGATGAAGGCGACGTACAGGGGCATGTTCTGTTCTCTGCATTTCTCCTGGAGTTGGCGGATGGAGAATATCATGTCTACCGTCGATCGCGCAGCACGGAAGCCATACTGAGACTCGGGGTAGACACGTTCGGCAAGCTTCTGTAGACGAACGAGAACAACTCGTGCGTAGACTTTGCCAACAACGCTGAGGAGGGAGATGCCCCTGTAGTTGTTGCAGTCGCTTCTCTCCCCTTTGTTTTTGTAGAGGGTGATGATCTTGGCGTCCCTCATGTCCTGTGGTATGGCACCTTCTTTCCAACACTGGCAGAGGACGTCATGCAATGGCAGCAGTAGGGCGGTCTTGCAGTGCTTGATCAGGTCAGGGGGTATGCAGTCGTTGCCGGGTGCCTTGCCAGCGGCCAAGCTATCAATGGCCTTGCTGAGTTCGTCGATGGTTGGCTCGGCGTCAAGTTTGTCCATGGATGGCAGGCAGTCGATGTTCGACTTGCAAGTTCTCCCACTTAAAAGATGAGAGAGGTCTCCAATTTTCATCATAGGTATACCTCAACTATGAGAGACAAAATGAGAAAAAAAAATCCAGAAAATCACGTTGAAGGATTTTTAATGAATTAATTGGTAAATTCCTCTGTAAAATAAGTATTTGATCAATAACAAAAGTTCATCTCAATACTTTGTTATATACCCTTTGTTGGCAATGACTGAGGTCAAACGTTTTCTGTAAGTCTTCACAAGGTTTTCACACACTGTTGCTGGTATTTTGGCCCATTCCTCCATGCAGATCTCCTCTAGAGCAGTGATGTTTTGGGGCTGTCACTGGGCAACATGGACTTTCAACTCCCTCCAAAGATTTTCTATAGGGTTGAGATCTGGAGACTGGCTAGTCCACTCCAGGACCTTGAAATGCTTCTTACGAAGCCACTCCTTCATTGTCCGGGCGGTGTGTTTGGGATCATTGTCATGCTGAAAGACCCAGCCACGTTTCATCTTCAATGCCCTTGCTGATGGAAGGAGGTTTTCACTCAAAATCTCACGATACATGGCCCCATTCATTCTTTCCTTTACACGGATCAGTCATCCTGGTTCCTTTGCAGAAAAAACAGCACCAAAGCATGATGTTTCCACCCCCATGCTTCACAGTAGTTATGGTGTTCTTTCTCCTCCAAACACGACAAGTTGAGTTTTTACCAAAAAGTTCTATTTTGGTTTCATCTGACCATATGACATTCTCCTAATCCTCTTCTGGATCATCCAAATGCTCTCTAGCAAACTTCAGACGGGCCTGGACATGTACTGGCTTAAGCAGGGGGACATGTCTGGCACTGCAGGATTTGAGTCCCTAGCGGCGTAGTGCGTTACTGATGGTAGCCTTTGTTACTTTGGTCCCAGCTCTCTGCAGGTCATTCACTAGGTCCCCCTGTGTGGTTATGGGACTTTTGCTCACCGTTCCCATGATCATTTTGACCCCACGGGGTGAGATCTTGCGTGGAGCCCCAGATCAAGGGAGATTATCAATGGTCTTGTATGTCTTCCATTTTCTAATAATTGTTCCCACAGCTGATTTCTTCACACCAAGCTGCTTACCTATTGCAGATTCAGTCTTCCCAGCCTGGTGCAGGTCTACAATTTTGTTTCTGGTGTCCTTTGACAGCTCTTTGGTCTTGGCCATAGTGGAGTTTGGAGTCTGACTGTTTGAGGTTGTGGACAGGTGTCTTTTATACTGATAAAGAGTTCAAACAGGTGCCATTAATACAGGTAATGAGTGGAAGACAGAGGAGCTTCTTAAAGAAGAAGTTACAGGTCTAGAGCCAGAAATCTTGCTTGTTTGTAGGTGACCAAATACTTATTTTACCGAGGAATTTACCAATTAATTCATTAAAAATCCTTCAATGTGATTTTCTGGATTTTTTTTTTCTCATTTTGTCTCTCATAGTTGAGGTATGCCTATGATGAAAATTGGAGACCTCTCTCATCTTTTAAGTGGGAGAACTTGCACAATTGGTGGCTGACTAAATACTTTTTTCCCCACTGTACATATTGATATTGTGTTATATGTTTTAAAACTATTAATATCCCAGTTATCAGCATTACTACTGCTATTTTAATGGGCCTATATCATGCTATTTTAAGCCTTTCAGAGTAAACTATATGCATGTACTGCATGTGATAGTATATTACCTTTGGTACACTGGAGAATGAATTTCTTATGAAATATGAGTTATTTTCGCGAGCCTGCAAGTAAGATGCCTCGATCTCTGAGGCTCTTTTTTTTTTTTTTTTTTGTTACTTATTTGTACCCGTAGGTAGATTTGGTTTGCAGTCTGGTGACAAGCCACCGGCTGCCGGTCGCTGCGTGCGCGAGCGCCTCTCCTTCTTGTGGCTGCCGCCCATTTCATGACGATAATAAACTCCAACCATCTCTGACGAGTAGGCTCTTCTTTAGGAAGGCTGAACAAACTCCTAAATCTCTCACAGCCAAAGACACATTTATGCCATTTAGAAGACATTGTCTTACGTAAAAAAGCAAACAGTTTTTGTCACTGAGCAGATTAGGTGCGAGGGGAACTACTTCTTCACAGCGTCAATGCTAAAGTGACAGAGTTTTGCCGATCACTGCTCCGTTAGCTGCGTGGAGAAAGTGGGTGTGTGCGTTAGCCTGGGAGCGGTGCTGGCAGCACAGGCACTTCCTGGAGTGGGCGGCTCACCCACGTTCATACGTATGAACGTGGGGACCCAATCATTATCAGGGACAGGGCGGAGCAGCAGCTCAGAGAGCAGGGTTGAGGAGGAATACTCAGAGATGCGTGAATGGAGCAAAATACCACTTTGGGGGTGTTTTTGGTGAGGAATTAACATTATAACATGCTTAAAAGCTCAAAAAAGTCAATTTTGCATGATATAGGCCCTTTAATAAGCAGTCATTGCCTTTGGTTCCTTCTGCTGACCAGTGGTTAAATAAATTCTTGTCTTTTATGAAATATACCTAATTGTTTGCTTATTTTAATGAAGGTTTAAAGCTATACATGATACAGGTTTAAAGACACCCCACACCATTTTCACACACATCCTGATCTTGATTAAAGTAGCCTTTCATGCACTCTGCTTACTCTGTAGGCTAGTTATCTGTATTTATACTGGTTTAGTTGGGCCTAGTCTACAAGTTAGAGTGTAACTACACAAACTTGGGCGCTGTTCATAGCGGTAAAGCCAAACAGGCGTTACATAAAATGGAGGCACCGCTGGGATCTACTGTATGATTGGTGCTACAATCAAGAGCAGAAGTGTAAGTAAAAGCAAGGTATCAAAATTGCCGACCTTACCTGTCCAATATCACTGTGGGAGCTCCTAACCTGGTGAAGTGAAGAAAATCTTAATCCAGCCCATGCAGTTGTTGTGAGTGGTGTGCCAAGTGACACAAATATTGCTAGTGTTGGAGAGGTGGTCGAGAAAGTCAAAGCTTTTGGCAAAGTCAGCGTTAGAGCTCAAAAGTCTACCCCACAAGTTAAAGGCGACATGATGCTATGTGAAAACCGCAACAAAGTCAAACCAAGCCAAGCTCTCCCTGAAATACTCCCACCTTCTGGTGAGCTAACCCTGATTGTTGAAAATACTGACAACAAACCTGACGAGTTTCCTACTAAGCTACTGAGTCTACTTGCAAGTGAAGGCAAAACCCTTGCAGCGACTGAGCTGCTACTCACTAAAGCTATAACTGTCACGCCGCGCCATTCATCAGCGGCGCCACCTGCTCACGCACCTGCTACTCGTCAGCGGCGAGAGATAAAAGCCGCCTCGCCCTGAGCTTCGGCCTGAAGCCGTTAGACTTCATCGCCTCCTATGCGAAGCGTCAACTCACTCTTCAGCGTCAAGCTAGTGGTAAGAAGATTCCTTTCCTTACCTCTCCCAGTCTGCTCCCCTGTGCACAGGTGGATTCCTCGGCGGCGGACAACTCCGTCCCTCGTCCTTCCTCGCTGCTGCACCGAGTCCTGCAGGTGACTGTCTCCCGGGGTTCCGTCCTTGTAGTGCCTGCCATCTGTCAAACTCAAGTAAGCTTCTCTCCCTCGCCTATTCTCCTCCTGTATTGGTGTGTGCCTGTCACCCTGTGTCTGTTCTTTCCCATAGGGTTGCCGGCTGAACGGTCTCCTGCCTCTGTGCCCGAAGCAGACGCCACCACCAATACATTAACATTCCGCTAACACACACCCATACACCCCTGCTGTTAATAAACAGTTTGAACTACTCTGAACCTGTGTGTGTGCGTCTCCTGAGCCGAACGTTATGTCAATAACTGCCAAATCAGAGAACACTTCATCCATTATGCGTGCTGTTGGAGACCTGCTGGAGAAAGTAAGGCCCCCTGAAAAGAACAATGCCTTCCGCCGCCTGCTTGTCTTTTCTGGCATTAACCCGACACCTGCTGGTAAAGAGACCCTGGATACTTGGCTGGAACAGGTGTAACTGTTGTTTTAATGAATGTGATTGCTCATCAAAAGAAAAGAGAAAATGGATTGTGGAAAGTTTAAAGGGGCCAGCACTCGAGATAATAAAAGCCAGCCACTGCAATGATCCTGACGCAACCCCTTTAATCTACCTCACTGACATTGAAAATGTTTTCGGCACTTCAGAGTCTTGTGAAGATCTATATTTCAAGTTCCGCTCCATGCAGCAAAAAACAAATGAAAGACTTTCAGATTTTGTGCAAAGACTGGAGAAAGTGCTCACCAAAGCTGTTCAAAAAGGTGGCCTTGTAGCTGCCATGGGGAAAACATAGTGACTAGCATCTTAGATAAGAACAAAGTGCAAAGTTTCCTTGGAGATAACAGGAAGTTGTGAAAGTGTGATCTTTTGTGTGTCAGAGAATGCATTGTAGGATCCTTTGTGTTTCAGAGACTGTGAGGGGGGATGTTAGAGGGTTAAGGAAGTGAATGCATTGTGACCTTTTATGTGAATGCAATGTGACTTTTGAGCTGTAGGAAGACCTGAGTATTTAAGGGACGAGTTTTGTCTGAGATGTCCTCTTGCTGCTATGCTCATGTTGGAGATGTGTAATAAATTGCCTGAGACATATCTGCCTCGTCATTTACACACTCCACACTGGTGACCCAAGACGAAGCATGCAACACGAAGAGAATTCCCCGGAGCCAGCCTCGTTGGGAGCCCCCAGCCAAGCGTATGCCGTTACAATCCAGCTACCGGATTTTTGGCAGCACAATCCGCGCTCCTGGTTCCACCTGGTTGAGGTGCAGTTCGTCCTCCGGGAAATATCGGTGGATGACACGAAATTCTACCATGTGGTCGCAAAGCTCGACACCCACACGGCTCAGCATGTGGAGAGCCTGCTGGATCAGCCACCAGCCAGCAACAAATACGACGCGTTGAAGGCCGCACTCATCCAGCACTACACACTCTCGGTTGAGGAGAGAGCAGAGAGACTCCTGGTGTGGACCAGGTTAGGAGATTGCACGGCTATTGACCTGATGGAGAGGATGCTGAGATTGAAGGGCTCGGACGACAACCACTTCATTTTTACCCACCTTTTCCTCAGGAACCTTCCGTCAGCGACGAGAGCGGCCCTGGCCAGTTCGCCGTTGCTGGCCAAGCGGGACTACCGTGCACTGGCCCGGGAGGCACACCGGATCATCATGGCCAGCAGGGAACTTGCGGCCACAGTGGCAGCGACGGAGCTCGGCGCGACGGCCGGAGATGGCGAGGGGCCATTGATGGCGGCAGCAGAACCACCGACGACGGTGGCGGCGGAGGCCAAGGAACGCTGCGGAGACACACTTTGTTTCTACCACCGCCGCTTTGCAGAGAAGGCACGCAAATGTATACCACCGTGCCAGCTCAAGCGCTCGGGAAAACGCCAAGTTCGGGGGTCGGTAGCAGCTGCGGCCCTCGGGGAGGAGAACAAGCTGCTCTACTTGACGGACGCACGCTCGGGGAGGCATTTCCTCGTGGACACCGGCGCCCAGTTGAGTTTCATCATGCCATCCTACGCAGACCGGCTGGCAGGATCCAGCGGCCCCCAGATGGCAGCAGCAAACGGCTCGGAGATTAAGACCTTTGGTGAGAGGACTCTACTTCTGTCGCTACACGGCCGTACATTTGAGTGGACTTTTGTCATAGCAGCATTGAATTTCAATATATTGGGGGCTGATTTTTTGTGCTCACATGGTTTGTTGGTTGATGTGGCTAACAGGCGCCTGGTTAATGCACTGTCTTTTGATTCTATTCCCTGTACAGCTCGAGCGTCCCGGCCAACAGCACAAGCCAACGTCACAGCGGCAAGTGGTAAGTTCCACACACTGCTCACTCAGTTCCCAGCACTCACAGTCCCGACATTTTCAGCAGCCATCGCTAAACACGGGATGGAACATTTTATTACCACCACCGGGCCGCCCGTTTTTGCAAAACCTTGGCGCTTGGATGCAGCGAAACTGGCCATAGCGCGCGAGTAGTTCGTCAACCTGGAGAGGTTGGGCATCATCAGGCGTTCAAACAGCCCATGGGCTTCCCCGCTACACATGGTCCCTAAAGCTGACAGTTCGTGGCGACATTGCGGAGATTTCCCGCATGACCGCTACCCAATTCCTCATATCCAGGATTTATCCGTTCACTTGGCAGGAGCGCGCGTTTTTTCTAAAATAGACTTTGTCCGCGGTTACCACCAAGTCCCAGTGCGCGCTGAGGACATACCCAAAACAGCGGTGATAACTCCGTTTGGTCTTTTCGAATTTTTGCGCATGCCATTCGGGCTTAAAGGGGCTGCACAGACGTTCCAACGCATGATGGACGCGGTGCTGCGCGATCTCCCTTTCGTATTCGCCTACCTGGACGATATCTCGGTAGCCAGCGCGTCCGAAGATGAACACAAAAACCACCTCTCGGCGGTTTTCCGGAGGTTGGGAGAGCACGGTTTAATAATCAACCCAGCGAAATGTCAGTTCGGGGTGATGCAGATTGATTTTTTGCGGCACCGCATCTCTCCCGAAGGAGCGGTTCCGCTGCCTGACAAAATGTGCGCGGTAGCAGATTTTCCCCGACCGCAAACGATCAGGGCGTTACAGGAGTTTTTGGGAATGGTGAATTTTTATAACCGTTTCCTCCCCCGCGCAGCGCAGCTCATGCAACCGCTGTACGCCGCGCTCAAAAAACAGAAACCCACGAATAAGATCGAATGGTCCCCGGAGCAAGAGCGGGCGTTCTCGGAAGTCAAGGCAGCCCTGGCAAACGCCGCGTTGCTGGCACATCCAGACCCAACGGCCCGCAGAGCGCTCACTACTGACGCGTCAGATGTGGCCATAGGGGCGGTCGTGGAGCAGCGTGTAGCCGGGGCTTGGCAGCCACTCGCCTTTTTCAGCAGGGCTTTGCGCGATAGTGAACATAAATACAGCGCGTTTGACAGGGAGTTGCTGGCTCTCCACTTGGCTATTCGCCACTTCCAGTTCTGGCTGGAAAGGCGCTGTTTCACCGCGTTCGTGGACCACAAGCCACTAACATCCGCGATGGCCAAGTTTTCAGAACCGTGGTCGGGCCGGCAGCAGAGACAGCTGGCCGTGATCTCAGAGTTTACTACCGATACTCAGCATGTGTCGGGTAAACTGAATGTGGTGGCAGACTGCCTCTCGCGCGCCGTGGCTTCCCCGGTCCGCGTGGGGATAGATTACTTAGCCATGGCCGTGGAACAGGTTAGTGACGCGGACGTGCGCGCGCTCCAGTCTGGACCAACAGGGTTAAGGCTGGAGAGCAGGGTACTGCAAGACGGTGTCTCCCCCCTAATTTGTGATGTCTCCATGGGGCGACTGCGTCCCGTGGTACCGGCCGCGTGGCGCCGCCGCGTTTTTGACTCGATTCATTCTTTGGCGCACCCGGGAGTGCGCGCGTCAGTCAAAATGGTAGGAGAGAAATTTGTGTGGCTGAGCCTTCGCAAACAAGTGAAAGAGTGGGCAGCAGCCTGCATGGCGTGCCGACGAGCCAAAGTACACAGACACACGAGAGCTCCCTTGGAGCCGTTTCACATCCCGGCTAAGAGGTTCGACCATGTTCACGTGGACCTTGTGGGCCCCCTCCCGCCATCACAGGGGTGCACGCACCTTCTGACAATGGTGGACCGCACCACACGCTGGCCTGAGGTGGTTCCACTGGCATCAACCACAGCCGAGGAGGTGGCACGTTTTGGAGTCCCGTCGGACATAACGTCTGACAGAGGCCCTCAATTTGTTTCCGAACTTTGGTCAACAATGGCCCGCAGCCTGGGTGTCACAATTCACCGCACAACCGCGTACAATCCACAGGCTAATGGGTTATGCGAACGTTTTCATAGGTCATTGAAAGCGGCTCTCAGGGCGTCACTGGTGGATGCAAATTCGGTAGACAAGCTACCGTGGGTTTTATTGGGGTTATGTTCTGCGCCTAAAGAGGATTTGGAAGCTTCCCCGGCTGAACTCGTTTTTGCGCAGCCACTTCGGCTGCCCAGGGAGTTTCTCCCAGATAATCCTGCGCCGGGCAGCTCCCTGTCTCAGCTGTTGCAGCGTAGCATTGACACAGGCATGCTGCCGGGTCCTGTTCACCACAGTTTTCCGTGCGTTTTTGTGCCTAAAACTTTGAAAAACACGGAGTTTGTTTTTGTCAGACACGATGCACATCGCCCCCCACTGCGACCACCTTATGATGGACTGTTCAGAGTGCTGGAAACAGGGGACAAGCATTTTTTGCTAGATTTGGGGGGTAGGAGGGAAAAGGTTTGCATAAACAGACTCAAACCCGCTTTTGTGGTGGCGGACGAGCAAGTGCTGTTGGCGAGGGCCCCTCGGTGTGGAAGACCCCCACGGGGAGCTTCCCAGAGTAAAATTTCCCCAGAACACCCGCAGGGACAGACAAAAGGTTTTCACCCCCAAGCAGCAGCTCCCCAGCGTGGCGGCGCCGCGGAGGCGGTGAATCCTGGTTGCAGCAGATACGGGAGAAGACTGAAGCCCAAGCAGCATGTGGATTGATGTGTAATGATTGTGTCACAACATACAGACTGTTATTCTTTTGTTCGATCCAATATGCTCGGGGGGGGGGGGGGTGTAGCTGCCATGGGGAAAACATAGTGACTAGCATCTTAGATAAGAACAAAATGCAGAGTTTCCTTGGAGATAACAGGAAGTTGTGAAAGTGTGATCTTTTGTGTGTCAGAATGCATTGTAGGATCCTTTGTGTTTCAGAGACTGTGAGGGGGGATGTTAGAGGATTAAGGAAGTGAATGCATTGCGACCTTTTATGTGAATGCAATGTGACTTTTGAGCTGTAGGAAGACCTGAGTATTTAAGGGACAAGTTTTGTCTGAGATGTCCTCTTGCTGCTATGCTCATGTTGGAGATGTGTAATAAACTGCCTGAGACAAATCTGCCTCGTCATTTACACACTCCACAGCCTTTCCCTTTTCCTAAGAAATCATGCATGTGTTGAGCAGTTGCTGAGAGGAACAGTTGAGTCTGACATTATGTTGCTGCAGCTACACCTCAAAGAAAGACTCAACAACCCCCCCCCCCTTCATTCATGACTCTGCTAAGTGAAACAAGGGTCGAAGAGGAAAATGACAAGACAACGTACAAGTACACGTGTGAGACAACTGAGTGCTGTGGACACAAAGACAGAAAGCGTGGAAGTTGACAATCTCAAGCTCCAGATCCAAGAGCTCAAAAGTCAAGTGCAGCAGTTAACTGTCAAAAGCAAAGACTTGCTCCAACAGACTTCAAGAGCCCTTGCCACCTCTACTGCCCACTCAGATCCTGACATACATGCCCTCAAAGAACAAGTCCACAGCCTACAACACCAACTCAGTCAAAGAGACCAGTCGTCCAAAGCTCCTGCTGCTCAAGTGAAACCGAAAATAAACTTCTCCCAGAAGCCAAATAGTCAAGGCCAAGCCAAAGAGCCCACAAAGTTCACCAAAGAAACTTCTGAGGTGTTCTGTTATCGTTGTGGTGAAGATGGGCACATTGCCACAAACTGTTGCAGCTCTGAAAATTCCGCCAAAGTCTTCCGCAAGCTCATTCACTCTATGCAAAAGCTTCAAAGCAGTCAAAAAGAGGCCACAGCAAGCTCCTCAGATCCAAGAAGAAAAGGCAGCCAAGTCACCCTGAGCAAAATTGGTCCGCCTGAGTCCAGCCACATTCCAACCGGCTTAATCAGAGCACCCACAGTTGGCCACATCATCATTGAGGGAGAATCTTGTGATGCTCTAATGGACAGTGGCTCTACAGACCTCATCATATTTGAAGAGTGGTACACCAAACACCTGTCTCACCTGCCATTGCACCCCATCTCCAGCCTTGACCTATGGGGCCTTGGCCAGAACAGCTATCCTTACAAACGCTTCATCACTGCTCAGATTCAGTTTCCTGATGACGACTCACAGTCTGAGCCCTGCACCATTTTGGCCCTCATCTGTGCAGAACCTAATGGCCCAGAGCAGCAACCTATCATCGCTGGCACCAACGCCCGCTCTTTCAATCACAAGCCACCACCAAAAAGCCACTTCAAGAATGACAAAGCAAAGTCCATGCGAGTCTGTACTCAGTCCTCTCCACCAGCCAAGTCGATACTGAACAACCAAGAAGTTGTGGCTAAAGTGAAATGGGCAGGGCCTGGTCCGCTAACTATTCCTCCTGGTACTGAACTCTCCACTGCTTATAAAGTATCAAGTTCAGAGTCACCCAGTGACAGCATCCTCATGATCGAGACTCCTCCCACTGGTTTTCTCCCTGCTGGTGTGCTCATGCCCCCTTGTGTCCTCCTCTCTACTGAAATGGACATGAACAGATTTGCACTGCTTCTGAAAAACGAGTCTGTCAAACCCAAGTCTATTCCCAAAGGCACTGTCCTCGCTCATGTCCACAAAGCTGATATAGTCACCCAAGTCCAGCCCAGCCAAGTACCGTCCCAAAAGCTTGACTCGGCCCGCTTCAGTTTTGATGATTCTCCCATTCCTGAACAATGGAAAATAAGACCATAAGCGTCCAGAAGTTTTCTCACTATCAGAATGGGATGTTGGACTAGCAAAAGGGGTGGCGCATAACATAAGGCTCAAAGATCCAAGACCCTTCAGAGAGAGAGTCAGGCGGTTGTCCCCCGCTGATATTGAGAATGTCCGTCGTCACTTACAAGAACTGTTGGCTGCTGGCATAATCAAAGAGTTTCATTCTCCCTATGCCTCGCCAATCGTCATCACAAGAAATAACTAGAAAAGCACTCGGAGAGTGCAGACCTCCGCCAAGTGCCGCAGTTTCCCCCATACAGTCTTCAGATTCCTTGACCATGAAAACATATGACAAGCAGTGGTTCAGTAGTTATTCAGGAAAATGGCATTTTCTGTAATGGCGGCCACAGTTCCCCCCATACAGTGTTTGTGTGTACATTTTCAGATTCCTTGACCATGAAAACATATAACAAGCAATTGGATTCACAATGATAGGATTAGTGGTTCAGTAGTTATTCAGAAAAATGGCATTTTCCGTAATTGCGGCCACAGTTCTCCCCATACAGTGTTTGTGTGTACGTTTTCAGATTCCTTGACCATGAAAACATATGACAAGCAATTGGATTGACAATGATAGGATTAGTGGTTCAGTAGTTATTGACGAAAATGGCATTTTCTGTAATGGCGGCCACAGTTCCCCCTATACAGTGTTTGTGTGCACGTTTTCAGATTCCTTGACCATGAAAACATATGACAAGCAATTGGACTGACAATGATAGGATTAGTGGTTCAGTAGTTATTGACGAAAATGGCATTTTCCGTAATGGCGGCCACAGTTCCCCCTATACAGTGTTTGTGTGTACGTTTTCAGATTCCTTGACCATGAAAACATATGACAAGCAATTGGATTGACAATGATAGGATTAGTGGTTCAGTAGTTGTTGACGAAAATGGCATTTTCCGTAATGGCGGCCACAGTTCCCCCCATACAGTGTTTGTGTGTACGTTTTCAGATTGCTTGACCATGAAAACATATGACTAGCAATTGGATTCACAACAATTGGATTGACAATGATAGGATTAGTGGTTTAGTAGTTATTCACAAAAATGGCACTTTGCGTAATGGCGGTTTTCTTGTGGACGGTGATTCGGATCACCACCAAAATCTAATCATCTGTAGGATACCCCATTTCTGACAATCTGTGAAAATTTCATGAAAATCCGTCCATAACTTTTTGAGTTATCTTGCTAACAAACAGACAAACAAACAGACAAACAGACAAACCAACGCCGATGATCACATAACCTCCCCCTTTGTCGGAGGTAAATATGGCAAAATAAGAATGTGCATTGATTATCGCACCCTGAATGCAAGAACAATACCAGACCAGTACACACTCCACAGAATCGACAATGCTTTGGCCTGCCTTACCGGAAGTCATTGGTTCTCGGTGCTCGACCTCCGCAGTGGCTATTACTAAATCGCCATGTTCGATGAATATAAAGAAAAGACTGCATTTATCTGCCCTCTGGGGTTTTACCAGTTCAAACGCATGCCCCAAGGCATCACAGGGGCCCCAGCCACGTTTCAAAGATTAATGGAGAAGGCCATGGGAGACGTGAACCTGCTGCAATGTCTCATATACCTCGACGATCTCACTGTGCTTGGCTGCACTTTAGAGGAGCACGAAGAGTGCCTTCTGAAAGTCTTCAACTGTCTGGCAGATCAAGGTTTGAAACTATCTATCGACAAATGCTAGTTTTGCCAGCCCCAAGTTAAGTATGTTGGCCATATTGTTTCAGCTGCAGGCATTGCCACAGACCCAGACAAGATAAAGGCTGTAGCTCAGTAGCCCCCACCAACCTCAAGTCGTTCCAGTCCTTCCTTGGTTTCTGTGGTTATTACAGAAAGTTCATCGCCAACTACTCAGCCATCGTCTGACCTCTCACTGACCTAACAAAAGGGTAGCCACCCACACAAAAGAAAAAGAACGCAAAAGACCCTGACACTTACTACTACCTCTGAGCCCTTTAGCAAGCGCTGGACACTCGAGTGCACTGAAGCCTTCAATAAAATTGTCCGCTGCCTCACTCAACGCTTCAGTCTTGGCATTTGCTGACCCTACAAAGCCGTATGTCCTCCACATAGATGCCAGTCTGGATGGGCTCAGAGCAGTCCTTAACTAAGAACTCTCAAATAGCCGTCGTCCTGTTGCATTCGCCAGTCATAAGTTGAGCTAGTTCGAGAAGAACTACCCAGTCCACTAACTAGAATTTCTGATGTTAAAATGGGTGGTAGTCAATAAGTTTCATGATTACCTCTACGTGGCTCACTTCACTGTGAGGATAGACAATAACCCCCTCACTTATGTCCTTGCCACCACCAAGCTGAACGCCACAGGCCATAGGTGGTTAGCAGCCCTCACAACTTACAACTCCGACATTTAGTACAAGCCAGGCAGAGAAAATGTGGATGCAGACTGGTTATCGAGAAATGCCATCGATGACAACGACGGATGGAGAAACATCTCGCCCTCTGGTGTCAAAGCCTTTTGCCACCCAGTCAGTGCAACTCAGTCCCCCGAGCTTCCAAGCCAATTCACTGACCAACTAGGGCCCTCTCAAAGGGCCATTCCTGAAGTCTGTGCCTGTTTCACTCAACTTCAGCTGAGCCCTCTTGAGAGACTAAGCAAATACGACCTGAGCAAAGTCCAAGATCTCGACCCTGTCATCAGTGTGGCCAAGAAAGCTGTGCAAGATAGTTCCTGGCCCTCGCAAGCCAACAGCCATCCAGAAATCATGTTCCTTCAACGAGAAAGCCCGAAGCTACTCATTAAAGATGGGCTGTTGCACAGAAAGATTACCAGACCCTCCGGCCAGACAACCTTGCAACTTGTCCTTCCAAGTCAGTACCGGCAAGAAGTACTTAAAGCCTTGCATGACGAGTCCAGACAGCTTGGGGTCAAACAAACTGTTGAGCTGCTGAGAGACCAGTTTTACTGGCCTAAGATGTTCCCCAACATTGCTGACTACATTAAGAACTGTGGACAGTGTATTGCCCACAAGCCTCTGCCACATCAGGCAGCACCTCTGAACCGCATCACAAGTACAGCCCCCCTTGACCTCGTCTGTATAGACTTCTTATCCATCGAGCCTGACTCCAAAGGGATGACCAACGTCCTCGTAGTTACTGACCATTTCACCCGTTACGCCCAGGCCTACACCACCAAAGATCAAAGAGCCTCAACAGTAGCGAAGGTCCTGGTTTAAAAGTTCTTTGTACACTACAGCCTGCCAGCAAGAATCCACTCCAATCAAGGGCGTGACTTTGAGAGCCACCTAACCAAAGAGCTCCTCCAGATGTTGGGCATAAAGAAATCGAAAACGACTCCCTATCACCCCCAAGGTGATCCGCAGCCAGAGCGTTTCAACCGCACACTCTTATCCATGCTGGGTACGCTCAACCCCTGCCAAAAACAGAAATGGAGTCAACACATCAGTTTGCTTGTTCATGCCTACAACTGTACGCATAACAACGCGACTGGCTACTCACCATATTACTTAATGTTTGGCCGTGAAGCTCGTCTGCCAATCGACTTCTGTTTCGGCACATCTCCAGATGACCAAGACTACAGGACCTACCTGCAGTACATTGAAAAACTCAAAGAAGAGCTTCAGAACGCCTACAAGCTGGCACAAAAAGTTGCTGACAAAGCATACCAAAGAAACAAAAGACACTATGACACAAGAGTGAGAAACCAAGTCCTAGAACCAGGGGGCCACGTCCTTATCAGAGCCACTGGTGTGCCTAGGAAGAACAAGCTGGGAGACAAGTGGTTGTCAAGTCCCTATGTGGTGGTTGAAAAGCTGTCAAATCTGCCGGTGTACAGAGTAAAGCCAGAGACGGGCCGAGTCATTGTTAAGACCCTCCATCGAGACCACCTTCTGCCCATCGGACACCTGGTTTGGTGCCCTGCCAATCCAGACAAGAAACATACATCTCAAAGACCTACAACCAATTCCTCTCGAGAGACAAAGACCAAAGAACCTGACCATCAAGAAATGCAAACAAATGAAGATGATATGTTAGAGTCGGAAGAAGATGATGTGTGGTATCTGTCCACTGCTCAAAGAAAGTCCATCTCCCAGGCCCTTGACCTTCTCGCCAATCATTTCAGCCAAAATGTACCACCTCAGAGTGAAGACCCAAGCCTACCTTCACACAAAGTTTGTCCTGAAGAGCCCGTACATGCTTCAAGTTGCTCTGAGGCTAAAATGGAACCAGATGTTTCACTGCAACTGCCTGAAGACCCTGTGGTAGATGCAGGTCTAGAAGGGGGAGAGCTCCCCTCTGCTAGTCAGTCTGAAAGTAGTGCAGAGCCCGTCTGTGACCGCCAGTCCCAGCGAGAGATCAAGCCTGTCATCCGCCTAAACTATGACAATCCTGGGCATTCCATAGACAAGCCAATCATGATGGTACATTGTGGTCTGAGGATCAGAGAGAACGACCCGCCTACTGTTCTCGGCATGCCTCATCTAGCTTAGATGGGTGGGACCATAGTACTTGCACATTTTGTAAATTTATCCATAAATTTACTCTTTGTTCTACATTTAGTCCAATGAGGGCATCTGGACTTTTAGAAGGGGGAGGATGTAACCCCTTGGGTTATTGTTATAAGTGTGCACAGAACTTCCAAATAACCTTCACATAATATTAAATAGAATGCACTGTAATAGTTTTCTCATATCTACAAATGTATCACTACATTAGTATTATTATTTTTCATGTTCACAAATAGTGTGACATTCTTGTTTTGTTTTGTTTTTTTCTTCTAGTATAGGCTTTACATATAGAGTTTTAGTCTTTTTCTCAAATTTTCTACAGAAGCTCATATTTACTAGTGCACGTAAATGGATCATTCTCTAACTACCTCCCACTCACTGCCTACTGATCAGTCAAGGACAATGATTGTGTTTTAATGCTGTGACTGGCTTTTGCTGTTGGGGGTGGGAATTGTGTAGTGGTTTTTGAGAGCTTTCCCTTCTATTATAAGTAGTCATTGCCTTTGGTTCCTTCTGCTGATTAGTGGTTAAATAAATTCTGGCCTTTTTTGAAATACACCCAATTGTTTGCATATTTTAATGAAGGTTTAAAGCTACACACGATACAGGTTTAAAGACACCCCACACCATTTTCACACACAACCTGATCTTGAATAAAGTAGCCTTTCACGCACTCTGCTTACTCTGTAGGCTAGTTACTGTATTTGTATTTATACTGGTTTAGTTGGGCCTAGTCTACAAGTTAGAGTGTAAGTACACGAACTTGGGCGCTGTTCATAGCGGTAAAGCAGAACAGGCGTTACACATTTTTCTCAGCTACCTTAACTTCCTGTGTTTGGTCCAAAGTCTAAACCTTTCTAAAAAAAAAAAAATGCTTTCACACTCTAAACAAACTGGAACAAAGTTCAGTTTGATCCAGACCTCTTTTGACGGACCAAATTTTGTTTTTTTGTTCTAGACTGTGGTTCGGGAGAGGTTTCACACCTAAAACTTTGGCCTGAATCAAACAGATATGAAAGCATCTTTATGCACACCTCAGAAACACAGAGAGCATGGCACCTCATAGGCCCTATTGATTTTGCAATGGTCTGAAGAAGAATCAAGTCTCTTCCAATCTACCAAGGATTTAGTCCTGACACTTAGAACACACACTCTACTGGGAGAGCTACAGCGCCACCCATGGTCCAGATGAGCAAGTGAAGGATGGATGGATGGATGGATCTCCAGCCTACAGTCCTTCTCAAAAGTGAATCCAATGAGTGAGGTGCACTCTAGTTAGTAACCACAAGGTGTCACTCATACCAGAGTCACCAAAAGTTCAGTACCTTTATTCTTTGTTCGTCTGCATGGCACATAAACTTAGGGCAGTGCCTGTTAGAAAAATGCTGAGTGTAATGGCAAGTTGAAAATAAAACAAAAAACAAAAACAAAAGAAGAGAACCAAGTGCAAACAAAATTATTCTTATTTTTATATTAATCTTTTTGAATCCTTCCTTGACTGTTTTAAAGAGGTTGAAACCTGTATTTAGTGTTCAATAAGTGCAGTCCAGTGCAGTGTAAGCAAAATGATTATTTAATCTTTTTGGCCAAAAAGAGACACAGTCATCATTCACCGCCTGAGTGATGAGCATATGTGCAACAATCGTAGATCTGACTTCTTTTTAAGCTACACTCAAGGTCTATTCAGCACAAGATAAGTATCACATGATGTATTTATCTATACCTTATGAGTTGAACATGAGGCCTTGACGTGTATAAAACATTCTAATCACAGAGTACATTCATACTGTTCTTCTTCATGGTGCCACTGAAGGCTTAAGCATGATTATGTATATTACATCCCATTCTTGTATGACAAATGCAACGATCATACATAAGAATAAAGATGAATTAAAATAATCTAAAAAACAATTGTTCTTTTAATGCCTATGCATTTATGTTTGACTTGCAACTACCATTGGATGAAGCATTTGAGGCATCTCAGTTAACCATCATCCACGGTTTCCTACCAGCCTGACAGGTGGGGCAAAGGCACTGACAAGCCAGTTTGTTCACTGTTTATATAAAAGAAAATAAAAGCAAGAATCGTTTTTTGTTATGTGTGTCTGCTAATCCTCTTTTATTCTTCTTGTCTTCTTTGCTATCTGGGTAGCACTACCTTTTGGAAGGGATGTTGGATGTTTGCGGGGACCTTGCCAAAAGAAGATGATGACAGAATTTATGTCACATGGGTCTTTAGAAACTTTAGAAGATGTAACCGTTTTTAAATATCATGCCTCTTCAGATCAGTTCAGGCTTATGCCTCAGCTATTTAAATTAAGATCCCTTATGATGATATGTTTATGCTGAGAAGGAACACAGCAGTTGCGTTTGGGCTGATATGCCCCTAACAAACCACTCTTCCGCCTGACGTGCTGGTAAGTACTTTGGGGATGAAAAATATCCTTGGCGGCATCGCGCCTAAACCGCCGTCCCCAGCTGCTTGCCGCGCGGCGCTAACAGCTAAACAGATATGACAGGCCCCAGCAAGACAGACCCGTTTCTTGCGAGATTTTAATCTCTCCAGGCGAGCGGTACCCCGTCTGCTCACCTCCTCGTGTTTGCTGAGAAAAGCCCCAACAGCTCAACAGAACAGAGGGGAGCTTAATTTAATTCCTCTGCTTTGAACGATATCATCTTTTTAAATCTCTGTTAAGTGGGATGATGGGAGGAAAACAACGGGGTGAGGAAATATTCCAGCCTTTCACTTCTTTTTCTTCTCCATCCCAAGCTTGTACTGGCTCTTTTCTAAATCTTCCCGTTTCTCCGGTAATGAGCAGCGTGTTGCAGAGAGTTTAACAGTTCCCCCCCTTTCCTCCTCTTCCTCCTTTCACTTTTGCCAAAAGCAGCCTGGAGTCTCAGCGGGGGGAAGAGAAAGGCAGAAAGCTGTTTACTTGGTTTTCACTCTCATTATCTGCAGAAACGAAGGTCAGCCTGTCAATACACCCAGGCATGTTGGTGTTTAGAAGATGGGTCTTTTCAAAGAAAAAAAAAGGTGAATATAAAATAAAAAAATTAGCAGCATTTCTGCTATAATCTTTAATGTCAAGCTGCGGGCGCAACAAGTTTCACTGCAAATGCACTGAGGTGGAAAGACAGAGGAAAGGGTATGTTTTGAATGGGAAAACAGTGGAATGATGAGTTGCATGTTGATTAGCTACTTATCCACCACTGACAGTGTTTGACAGAATCTCCAAATATCAACTTTTGCATATTTTGCAAACAGTGGAAAACTTCCATTTATTTTGCATAAAAAAAGTTAAAATAATTTTTTTTCACATGAGATTTTAGAGCGTCTCTTGATCACGTGTCTAAACTAGAAAAGCACTCGGAGAGTGCAGACCTCCGCCAAGCGCCACAGTTCCCCCCATACAGTGTTTGTGTGTACGTTTTCAGATTCCTTGACCATGAAAACATATGACTGGCAATTGGATTGACAATGATAGGATTAGTGGTTCAGTAGTTATTCACGAAAATCGCATTTTCCGTAATGGTGGTTTTCTTGTGGACGGTGATCCGGATCACCACCAAAATCTAATCATCTGTAGGATACCCCATTTCTGACAATCTGTGAAAATTTCATGAAAATCCGTCCATAACTTTTTGAGTTATCTTGCTAACAAACAAACAAACAAACAGACAGACAGACAGACAGACAAACCAACGCTGATGAAAACATAACCTCCTTGGCGGAGGTAATAAGTGTTAGCTATGGATGCAATTATCCTGATTTAACAGACAGATATGCCACTAGGAAACAAATTAAATGACAAAACGGGGTCCAAGAGAACAGCACCAAGGCACAGAGGAAGTTTTAGTGTTTAATGAAAATACCAAGAGTTATGAAGACATTTTTTGTAGTGCATTTTTTTCCATAAAATATACTTGTGATCCTCATATTCAACAAAAATACTGCTAGAGCAACATAAAACCCTACATTCAATTTGAAAAATGAAAAAATATAGCAATTTGCAATATTCTTTTTCAGTTCATTCGGTCAGTCTTTAGAGCAAGCAGCCCCCATTAATAATGCTAGTTGTGTGTGTGTGTGTGAGTGTGAGTGTGTGTGTGTGTGTGTGTGTGTGTGTGTGTGTGTGTGTGTGTGTGTGTGTGTGTGTGTGTGTGTGTGTGTGTGTGTTTAAGTGGGGTGGGTGGGTGCAAAATGAGGTAATCCCAAGTACCGGAGGATCAGTTTAGTGTGATGCAAATTTAAATGCTGAAACACAACCCTACTTCTGTTTTAAGCTGAGCCAGCTGCTGAGACAAACCAGTCGCCACTCCCCGACACCACCTCAAGGAGCAACCTGACAGCGCTGTACAGTGGATAATATTCTAAACTCACTAAACTAGTTCAGCGACTAATAGCTACGGTCACAACCTGCCCCGGATTATTCAGAGGCCTTACTGGGGCAGTAGCCCTGTGGCCCCGGCTTGTTTGGGGCCCCGAAAGGAACGGTTTTGTTTTTTTTCCTAATTCTGCCATGCCCAACATTTATTGCAGGGTTTGTTTTGGCATGTCAAGTTTTTATTTGTTGAGGTGTACAGTGGTGTGAAAAAGTGTTTGCCTCCTTCCTGATTTCTCATTTTTTTGTATGTTTGTCACACTTAAATGTTTTAGATCATGAAACAAATTTAGATACTAGACAAAGATTACACAAGTAAACACAAAATGCAATTTTTAATACAAAGGTGTTTATTATTAAGGGGGAAAAAAAATCCAAACCTACATGGCCCTGTGTGAAAAAGTGATTGCCCCCTAAACCAAATAACTGGTTGTGCCACCCTTTGCAGCAACAACTGCAATCAAGCATTTGCAATAACTGGCGATGAGTCTTTTACTGCACTGTGGAGGAATTTTAGCCCACTTATCTTTGCAGAATTATTGTAATTCAGCCACATTGGAGGGTTTTCGAGCATGAACCCCCTTTTTAAGGTCATGCCACAGCATCTCAATCGGATTCAGGCCAGGACTTTGACTAGGCCACTCCAAAGTCTTCATTTTGTTTTTCTTAAGCCATTCAGTGACATAGTTCCAGTGACCCAAAAGAGCAGACACGACTCAGAGTTGACACAATTAACCTTTTACTGATAATAGTGGACAGGAGTGGGTGCGTGTATGCGTGTTTAGATGTGTATAGTGTGAGTTGGCGAATCAGCTGGGGCGAGCAGAGCACCATACGACCTGGCAACCCTACGGAGAAGCAAAGGGAGAGTTAGCTGCAGTGCAGGCAAGGTGAGCACCAGATAGTTACTTACTGTCAGAGGTGGTAGGGAGAAGCGCAGGTAGCACGGAAGCCACAGCCAGGAGGATAGTGCCCACAGGTAGCCGGGGAGCTGGATGCCGGTGTGGGGAAACGGGTGAATCCGCCTCCAGGGAGAAGGAATCTGCCGCCACGGATCTCTGCCTGTGCACAGGGGACTAGGACAAGGTGAGAAGGTAAGATGGTGGCTTACTTGGTAGAAGATGAGTCCAGGAGGAGCAGGCCCGGACAGGTAACAGTTGAGGCTGGGAAGCCCGACGTGAAGCCCGACGTCCCTCCCGACGCGGACGCGCGCGAAGCTCAGCGCGCGCTCGCAGATCACATCCAACACACGGAGCGGACTTTTCCAGACTCTCTGGTTATTGTGGTTGGCGACTTTAACCAGAGCAATCTGAGCCACGATCTCCCCTGCTACAAACAGTTTATTAAATGCCCCACCAGAGGAATAAACACGCTGGATCACTGTTACACTACAGTGAAGGACGCATATCGCGCTGTTCCCCGCGCTGCGCTCGGACTATCTGATCACGTGATGGTCCACCTCATTCTCACATACAGACATACAGTAGATTGAAGCTCACTAAACCTGTTGTGAGCACTACGAAGAAATGGACCAGTGAAGCTGAGGAGAAGCTGGAAACGTGCATGGAAATAACTGATTGGGGCATGTTTAAAGGAGCCACACATGATCTGGATGAGTACACGGACACTGTGAACTCATATATCCACTTTTGTGAGGAGAGCATTCTTCCATCGCGCACCAGGGTGAGGTACTCCAATGACAAGCCCTGGTTCACTGCTAAGCTCAGACAGATCAGGAAGCAGAAGGAAGCAGCGCTGAAAAGTGGAGACAGGGGCTGCTACAGGGAGGTTAAATATCAGTTTAACAGAGAGCTGAGGAGAGCTAAATCTGTTTATTCTGAGAGACTCCAGCAGCAGTTCACTGCTAATGACTCGGCTTCTGTGTGGAGAGGACTGAGGAAAATCACCAATTATCGGCCTCAGGCTCCTAAGGGTCAGGATGACAAAGCCCTCTGTCAAAGACTGTCCCAACACTATGCCCGTTTTGACACCTTGTCAACTGTGTCCAACTCCCCCCCTCCCTCCAGCTCCACAGCCTCCACGATCCCTACTTCATCAAAGGCGCCCCCCCTCCTCCCCCCCTGCCCTTGTCATCAGTGAGCAGGACGTGCTCAAACAGTTCTCCAGACTGAACCCGCGCAAGGCCCCCGGTCCGGACGGCGTGTCTCCCTCCACCCTGAGACACTGTGCAAAAGAGCTGGCTCCTGTCTTCACAGACATTTTTAACACCTCCCTTAAGCTATGCCACGTGCCAACCTGCCTCAAATCCTCCACCATCATCCCTGTCCCCAAGAAGTCACAGATCACTGGACTTAACGACTACAGACCTGTAGCGCTCACCTCTGTAGTCATGAAGTCCTTTGAGCGCCTGGTCCTGCCCCACCTCAAGTCCATCACCACTCCCCTCCTGGACCCGCTGCAGTTTGCCTACCGAGCCAACAGGTCTGTAGACGACGCAGTCAACCTGGCTCTCCACTCCATCCTGCAGCACCTGGACTCCCCGGGAACCTACGCCAGGATCCTGTTTGTGGACTTCAGCTCCGCATTCAACACCATCCGCCCCGCTCTGCTCCGGGACAAGCTGTCCCTGCTCAACGTGCCTGACTCCCTCTGCAGGTGGATCACCGACTTCCTGACGGACCGGAGGCAGCATGTGCGGCTGGGAAAGACTGTCTCAGACTCTGCTAGCATCAACACCGGATCACCCCAGGGCTGTGTACTTTCCCCCCTACTCTTCTCCCTTTATACCAACTCCTGCACCTCCAGCCACCAGTCTGTCAAGTTGATCAAGTTTGCGGACGACACCACCCTCATTGGGCTCATCTCCAACGGCGACGAGTCCGCCTACAGGAGAGAGGTGGCCCAGCTGGCGTCCTGGTGCAACAACAACAACCTGCAGCTGAATGCTCTGAAGACTGTGGAGATGATTGTGGACTTCAGGAAAGTCACAACCCCTCTGCCCCCCCTCACCCTCACAGGCTCTCCCATCACCACTGCTGATTCCTTCCGCTTCCTAGGCACCGCCATCACCAGGGACCTCAAGTGGGAGCCGACCATCAGCTCCCTCATCAAAAAGGCCCAGCAGAGGATGTTCTTCCTGTGGCAGCTGAGGAAGCTCAAGCTACCCACCAAGATGTTAGTGCAGTTCTACACAGCCATCATCGAGTCCATCCTCACCACCTCCATAACCGTGTGGTACGCAGGAGCCACTGCCAGGGACAAACTAAGGCTGCAGCGCGTCATGCGCACTGCTGAGAAGGTGATTGGCTGCAAGCTCCCATCTCTCCAGGATCTGTACATCTCCAGGACCCGGAGGCGTGCAGGCCGGATCATAGCCGATCCCTCACGCCCTGGTCACATACTGTTTGCCCCTCTCCCCTCAGGTAGAAGACTTCGGTCCATCCAGACTAAAACCTCCCGTCACATGAACAGCTTCTTCCCCTCTGCCATCAGACTGCTGAACACTAAGTGACTTATTGACTCTCGTGCACTATGTACAGCAGCTCAACCAGGCTCATGTCAATCATCACTGTTTTCTTCCTGCATTACCGACTGCACTATATAGTTCTCCACATTATCTGCTGCTCGCTAATATATTTAAACTGCTGACTAGTATTACTCACTCTTATCCTACACTTTATTGCATGTATAGTTTATTTCTTTTATTTTATCATGTTTAATGTTGCAGCATTGCACCGAGACAAATTCCTAGTTTGTGTACTACATGAACAATGGCAATAAATCTGATTCTGATTCTGATTCTGTGAAGAGGCTTCATGAAGCTAGGAAGCTCGACGAAGGTTTGGCGTAGCAGGTTTCTGGAAAAGGAAACCGATGACTCCGCACAGAGCACTGGACCTGATGGTATATATAGCCAGAGAATAATGACAGGCAGGTGTGCGCACAGGTGTGTAAATTGGCAGCCATGACATTCAGAGGTAGACTTGCTGGTGTGTTTTGGATCATTGTCCTACTGCAGAACCCAAGTGCGCTTCAGCTTGAAGTTACGAACAGATGGCTAGACATTCTCCTTCAGGATTTTTTTGGTGGACAGCAAAATTCATGGTTCCATTTACCACAACAAGTCTTCCAGGTCCTGAAGCAGCAAAACAGCCCAAGACCATCACACTATCACCACCATATTTTACTGTTGGGATGATGTTCCCTTTCTGAAATGCTGTGCTACTTTTACACCGGATGTAATGGGACACACACCTTCTAAAAAGTTCAAGTTTGTCTTGTCAGTTCACAGAGTATTTTCCCAAAAGTCTTGGGGATTATCAAGATGTTTTCTGGCAAAACTGAGACCAGCCTTTATGGGTTTTTTTTGCTCAGTAGTGGCTTTCGTCTTGGAACTCTGCCATGCAGGCCATTTTTTCCCCAGTCTCTTTCTTATGGTGGAGTCATGAGCACTGACCTTAACTGAGGCAAGTGAGGCCTGCAGTTCTTTGGATGTTGTTGTGGGGTCTTTTGTGACCTCTTGGATGAGTCGTCGCTGCGCTGTTGGGGTAATTTTGGTCGGCCGGCCACTCCTGGGAAGGTTCACCACTGTTCCATGTTTTCACCATTTGAGGATAATGGATCTGACTGTTGTTTGCTGGAGTCCCAAAGCTTTAGAAATGACTTTATAACCTTTTTCCAGACTGCTAGATCTCAACTACTTTGTTTCTCATTTGTTCCTGAATTTCTTTGGATTGCAGCATGATGTCTAGCTTTTGAGGATCTTTTGGTCTACTTGACTTTGTTAGACAGGTCCTATTTAAGTGATTTCTTGACTGATAACATGTGTGGCAGTAATAAGGCCTGGGTGTGGTTAGAGAAATTGGATTCAGCTTTCCAAAGATGTGATAAATCACAATTAATTTATGTTTAAACGGGGGGAGGGCAGCCACTTTTTCACACAGGGCCATGTGGATTTGGATTTTTTTTTTCCCTTAATAATAAACACCTTCATTTAAAAACTGAATTTTGTGTTTACTTGTGTTATCTTTGTGTAATATTTAAATTAGTTTTATTTTTATATTTTGGCACGATCTAAGCACAGGGGATTCCACCATGCTCTGTCTCTTTGCCTTTTTCCCCCCCTTATTTGTATAAGGTTGTTTTTTTGAGTTCTGTTTCCTGTTATGTTATCTTTAGTTTGTTTTCACATATTCTGTATTGTTTCTTAGTATGATTTATTTTCCTGTTCACGTTCTTTGCAGTTTTGTTATTTACATATTTGGGTTTATTTGTCTTTATTTGTTACCACATTGTATTTGCTGGTTGTCTTCTCTTTCTCTCTCTCTGGGGTTGCAGCTGTCAGAGGCACTTTCCGGTTTTTCCCTGGCTGTGGACGGTGCCCCTGTCAAGCTGTCAGCCCCGTCTCCTCTCCTCATGACTCACAACTGATTGTCATCTTCTCCCCAGCCCGCTCATGTGATTCACACCGGTTATCATTTGTGTTTAATTATTTTTTGGCCCTATTTAAGGGCGGTTATTTATTTTCTGTGTGCTGGTGTCTCAAGAATCATTTACGTCTGAATCCTGTTCCCATTCCGATGTTTGTATCCTGTTTTCTCCCTGTTGCTCGTAAGTTTTGCTTTGTGCACTTTTTGGATTTTTGTGTTTGTTCACCTTTTGGAATTGTTTGTTTTTGCCAATAAATTTCACAAACTGCAGTCCAGCATGTGGGTCAGGGTTTTGCCATGTTGGTCACCCCGGATTTTTCAACTCTTGGACTAAGCGAAGTGGAGGGGTGGACAGTATGTGTTTTCGAAGATATTTTCTTGCAGGCTCATGCCTCCCGTACTCCCGAGGCAGCCCGAGAGTGTCTGGAGGGCACAGCGCAGAAACTCGAGGCATGCCCTAGCCTGTGGGACCACCCGGAGCTCACAGATCTACTCCACTCTATAATCGCCCCACAATTCACAAGTCACAGGCTGGGGGAGACAACATCGATGTCCATGTCTGCGCTGATGAACAGCAAGTGCCTGTGTACATGGAAGCCTTCAGCCTCTCGCTCTTCTCCGGCGGCAGCTCTGCCTCCTCCTCCCAAACACTGGCCCACTCCATGGGCCGAAGAACCGCAGGCAGGTTATACTAGTGGAGACAGAGCTTTTACTGGGATATAAGCCATGGCTCCTCCCGGATCTTGCCCAGGAGGTGGAGGAGATTTCACCGGGGGGTCCAGAGTTTGAGCCGATGAGTGAGCATCCCCTGACTCCGGAGCCTCTCCCCCTTCACCATGAGCCTACATTTCCACCTCCCGCTCCCCGCCGTCGCTTAGTGAAATCCCGCCAGAAGAACACCTCCACTTCCTCATTGGCAGTTTTGCCCTCATCGAGGCCAAAGAACCCTGCAGCAGTTCCTTCATTGGGTTTTCTTCTCCGGCTGTCCCGTCAGCTTCCTTCTCCATTGCTGCAGACTCTCCCTCCTCCTCCATGATTCCTCAAACTGCTGAAGGACTGATCACTTCCTTCCCAGCTCCACCCGTCTCTGTGTCTGCAGGGTCGGCTCCTCAACAATCCTTTAAGGGGCCCATGACCACCGTAGCCATGAAGAGGGATGACTTTAGACCAGCTGCAGCAGAAAACCTCATGCCCTGGGAACATAGGCAAGTGTTTTTCCTTTCTCCATCTTTGACACATGAATTATCTGGCCTGATTCCCAGTGGTGAGGCTCAGCTTGTGTAGTCCTCTGAGTTATCACTGCCTGCTGCAGCTACACACCTTTCATCTGCTCTCTCTGTGTCTCCTCCTTTGCCCCCTCAGTGTCCGCTGGCCTCGAGATTGAGCTACCAGACGTTTGAAGAGCCTGCAGCCCTGGAGGACCTGGTTCAAGCCCCGCAGCCACGATCTGGATGAAGGGAGAGTGCTGAGACTGAGTTGATGCCTGCGCCAATGAAGGAGTGTCCCCGGGCTTCAGCTGAGAAGGATCAAGCGCCAGCAGGGATCCAACCTCTTGTCACCACGCTGGGCGAGCCACCTACGTGGGTCACCTAGCTGGGGTTCCCGGGACTGCATTAACCACCATGCCTGGATCCACCGTGGGTGCAACGTTGCTCCAGCCCAGAGCCACTGTGGGTGCAGCGTTGCTACAGCCCGGAGCCACCGCAGGTGCAGCGTTGCTACAGCCTGGAGCCACCACGGGTACAGCGATGTCCCAGTCAGGAACCATCGAGGGTGCTACAGGCCAATCTGAAACCGTCATGGTCCTCTCTCCTCTGCCCGAGGCCATTGTGGATCCCCTTATTCCTCCATCCTCCTCGTTGTTGGTTGTCCCTGTTGAGCAGCCACTCCCTGGACCACCTCTTCTGTTTAGGTGGTTAAAGAACTCTGGCAGACCGCCTGACGGATTGTACTCTTGGGTTGGATGGCCCATATTCTACGGCAGGCCACCGGACTCTTACCACCACGCCATCTGCCAGTCCTGGGACTTTGGCCAGCCTCCTGAACTGTCTAGCTCTTGGTTTGAGGGAGCCTAGGTCCCTGGTTCTGCCTAGTGTGGATCCTGAGTGGGGTTTTTTGTGCTTTTTGTTCCCTCCTAGGCTGGGTTTTGCTGGGGTGTGAGTCATGGGAGTTTGTATTTTCTCTGGTTTTTTTTGTGTTTTTTTTTCCCGGTCCCTCTGTGCCTGGGTCCCCCTCCTCCCACCCGGGGTGAGGTTGTTTTCTTGTCTTTTGGTGGGGTGGGTTCTTAGGATGAGTGGGTCCTTTTTCTTCCTTTGATGTTGTCCAGGGTGTCTGGTCTCCACCCCTTGAAGTGTGTGTGTGTGTGTGTGTGTGGGGGGGGGGGTTTGACGATTTTATTTTTTTTATTTGTATAATGTTGTATTTTTGAGTTCTAATTCCTGTTATGTTATCTTTATTTTGTTTTCACATATTCTGTATTGTTTCTTTTTTTTCCCCCTTGTCCTGTCAGGCAGCCAGGTAAGCAGAACAGAGATCTGTCACCCTTATTGTGCCAAAACTTATTTACTTTGCCAAGAGGAGCTTATACAGTACTGTATATTGTTGTAAACTCTTCCTGTAATAACTTTTAATACTTTATTTTAATTATTTTACCCATGGAGGACCCGGCAGGATGGGAAAGAGGGAAATGAAATGTGTGGAGGGGGAAAGAAAAGGGAGGGGAACAGACAAAAAGACAAACAACCCAACAACTAAAACAAACAGAAGACAAACTGCTTCTTCCACCGAAGATGTCTCAACACGAGTCTGGTTACCACACCTGTTAAAGGAGAGACACTTGTGTGTGTGCGTCTGTGTGCGTATATACGAGAGTGCACGCAAAATAAGTGTGCGCATGTGAGTGGTTTGTCAGGAAACATACAAAGTGGGGGAAGGTCACAGCAGCTCTCCGCGCGGGAACCCCGAGCTGGAAAGGCAGCACCACCAACCCCCACAGGGCACAAACATCCAAGGTCAGCAAGCCCCAGGAAAGCCAGGCATCCGCCTCCGGAGGGACCATTGAGGCAGGCCAGGGCACAAGGCGGCTGGCACAGCGAGCCCACACCCCCGGACCCGCCGGCCCCCTACCCCACTTCTGTATTGTTTCTTAGTATGATTTATTTTCCTGTTCACGTTCATTGTAGTTTTGTTATTTACATATTTGGGTTTATTTGTCTTTATTTGTTACCACATTGTATTTGCCGGTTGTCTTCTCTTTCTTTCTCTCTCTGGGGTTGCAGCTGTCAGAGGCACTTTCGGGTTCTTTCCTGGCTGTGGACGGTGCCCCTGTCAAGCTGTCAGCCCCGTCTCCTCTCCTCATGACTCACAGCTGATTGTCATCTTCTCCCTGTTCCGCTCATGTGATTCACACCGGTTATCATTTGTGTTTAATTATTTTTGGCCCTATTTAAAGGCTGTGGGGAACCCACACAGTAGTTTTCCCCTCAGACTGAATGGCTTAGCGGATCAAAGGTGCTGGGGGACAAAGAGAATAATGGGGGATTAATATGTAAATGCAGCACCTCTCGTAGTGGAGGTGTGGGATGATAAAAGGGAGTGATTGCAACCTGTGTAGTTAATTCTTCTGACTCTGGTGGATGTGAGAGAGATGGAGCGCGAACAAAGTCCCTTATACCGTGAACGCTTGGCCTGGTTATTCATCTGTCCACACTGGTGACCCTAGACGCATAAGGGAACACGAGCCGAACACCCCGGAGACGACCCTGATGGGAAGTGCCAGCAACGTGTGCGCCGTTTCAGTCAAACTCCCAGACTTTTGGCTACACGACCCGAAGTCTTGGTTCTTTCACACAGAGGCCCAGTTTGCGCTCTGGGGAATAATGGCAGATGACACCAGGTACTACTACGTGGTTGCAGCACTGGACGCACGCACAACGCAGCAGGTGGTGAGCCTGCTCCAACAGCCCAAGCCCACGACAAATACGGTACTCTCAAAACCGAGCTGACCCGGCGCTACACGCTCTCGGACTGTGAGAGTGCGGAGAGGCTCCTGACGTGCCCCAACTTGGGAGACGGGTCGGCGGTCGAATTGATGGAGAAGATGTTGGCTTTGATGGGCGCAGATGACGGGCATTTCCTATTTGCCCACATTTTTCTACGGAACCTCCCGAGAGCAGCCAAGGCAGTCCTTGCCAATTCGCCGCTGCTGGCCGCGCGCAACTACCGGGCACTAGCTCAAGAGGCAGATTGGATCATCCTCGCCACCAGAGCCCTCACAGTGAATGCAGCGGCATCGGAACCCAGCGAGACGGCCAACGGAGGTGAGGAGCTAGCGACAGTGGCGGCAGCAGAGGCCAAGAAACACTGGAGAGACATGCTCTGTTTTGACCACCACCATTTTGGAGAAGACACACGCCAATGAGTGCCACCGTGCAAATTCAAGTGCTCGGGAAACGCAAGGGCCAGCAGTCGGTAGCAGCTGCGACCGCTGGCGAAGCAAGCAAGCTGCTCTATGTGACAGACTCATGTTCCGGGAGACGGTTCCTCGTGGACTCCGGCTCCCAAAAGAGCCTCATCCTGCCATCCTATGCTGACCGGCTGGCGGGAACTAGCAGCCCCGAACTGACGGCCGCAAACAGCTCAGACATTAAGACTTTTGGTGAGAGGACACTGACCGTATCCTTGCACGGCTGTACGTACCAATGGACAATCGTCGTAGCGGCATGCAGCTTCCCCATTTTGGGCGCTGATTTTTTGTGTGCACACGAACTACTCGTTGATGTGGCTAACAGATGCCTCATTAACGCTATGTCTTTTGATTCTCTGCCCTGTACAGCTCGAGGAACCGGGTCAACAACACTAGCCAACGTCACAGCTCCAGGGGGTAAGTTCCACACACTACTCACCCAGTTCCCAGCACTCACGGTCCCGACGTTTTCGGCGACTGTCACTAAACACAGGGTGGAACACTTCCTTACCATCATGGGGCCGCCCGTTTTTGCATGACCTCGGCGCCTGGACGCAGCTAAACTGGCCATAGCGCGTGAGGAGTTTGCCAACTTGGAAAAGCTGGGCATCATCAGATGCTCAAACAGCCTATGGGCATCCCCGCTACATATGGTTCCTAAAGCCGAGGGATCGTGGTGACCGTGTGGAGATTTCTGCAGATTGAACAACATCACAACGCACAACCGCTACCTAGTCCCCCATATTCAGGATTTTTCCGTTCACCTCACCGGGGCACGCATTTTTTCTAAGATAGACCTGGTCCGCAGTTACCACCAGGTCCTGGTGCACGCTGAGGACATACCTAAAACGGCAGTAATAACCCCGTTTGGTCTTTTTGAGTTTTTACGCATGCTTTTGGGGTTTAAAGGTGCGGCGCAAACTTTCCAACGCATGATGGATGGGGTGTTGTGCGATCTGCTGTTTGTGTTTCTCTACCTGGATGACATCCTGGTGGCCAGCGCCTCTGAGGACGAGCACGTAGCCCACCTCAGGACAGTTTTCCAGAGGTTGGAGGAGCATGGATTAATAATTAACCCAGCGAAGTGCCAGTTCAGGTTGATGGGAATCAATTTTTTGGGCCACCGCATCTCACTGGAGGGCGCGATACCCTTACCGGACAAAATGCGCGCGGTGGCAGATTTTCCCCGGCCTCAGACAGTCAGGGCGCTGCAGGAGTTTTTGGGGATGGTTAACTTTTATAACCCTTTCCTCCCCCACGCAGCCCAGCTCATGCTGCCATTGTACGCCACGCTCAAGAAACGGAAACCGGCGGACAGAGTTGACTGGACTCAGCACTGCAGGCGCACCCGGACCCGGCGGCTCGGATAGTGCTCGCTACCGATGCCTCGGACGTGGCCATTGGGGCCGTTGTGGAGCAGCACGTCGCCGGTTCTTGGCAGCCACTCGCCTTTTTTAGCAGGTCTTTGCTCGACAGTGAGCATAAATACAGCACGTTCGACAGAGAGTTACTGGCTCCCCACCTGGCCATACGCCACTTCCAGTTCTGGCTAGAAGGGCACACCTTCACTGCGTTCATGGACCACAAGCCGCTAACGTACGCGATGGCCAAGGTTTTGGAACCATGGTTGGGCTGGCAGCAGAGACAGCTGGCCGCGATCCCGGAGTTTACGACCGACATTCAGCATGTGGCTGGTAAACTCAACATGGTGGCGGACTGCCTCTCGTGCGCATTAGTGGCCCCAGTCTATGTAGGGATAGATTACACGGCCATGGCCGCGAAGCACATCGGCGATGCAGACATTTGCATGCTCCAGTCTGGACCAACAGGGTTAAGGCTGGAGAGCAGAGTGCTGCAAGACGGCCCCCCCCCCCTAATCTGTGACATCTCCACAGGCCGCCTGCGCCTGGTGGTCCCACGCGCTTGGCGCCGCTGCATTTTTGAGTCGGTTCACTCCCTGGCGCCCCCAGGAGTGCGCGCACCAGTCAAAATGGCGGGAGCAAAGTTCGTCTGGCTGAGCCCGCGCAAACAGGTGAATGAGTGGGCTGCAGCCTGCGTAGCGTGCCAACAAGCCAAAGTGCACAGGCACACAAAGGCCCCCTTGGAGCCGTTCCATATCCCGGCTAAGAGGTTCAACGACGTTCACGTGGACCTTGTGGGCCCCCTCCCGCCATCGCAGGGGTTCATGCACCTGCTCACAGTGGTGGACCACACCACGTGCTGGCCTGAAGCAGTCCTGCTAGCTTCCACCGCGTCCGCAGAAGTTGCACGCGCTTTTTTGACGACATGGGTGGCACGTTTCGGCTCCCCTTCGGATATCACGTCCGATCGAGGCCTGTAATTTGTTTCCGACCTCTGGTCCACCATGGCCCGGAGCCTGGGCGTCACAATCCATCGCACGACCGCGTACAACCCCAAGGCCAATGTATTATGCAACGTTTCCACAGATCGCTTAAAGCAGCGCTCAGGGCTTCGCTGACGGATGCAAATTGGGTGGACGGGTTGCCTTGGGTTCTATTAGGGTTGCGTTCAGCACCGAAGGAAGATTTGGCAGCCTCCCCAGCAGAGCTGTTTTTTTCCCAGCCGCTGCGGCTTCCAGGGGAATTTTTGCCGGACAGCCCCACGCCGAACACCAATCCATCCCTGCTTTCACCACGTAGCGCAGTGGTAGGGACGGTACCTGGTCCAGTCCACCACTGTTTTCCACGCGCTTTTGTGCCAAAGACCTTGAAGGACACGGTGTTCGTATTTGTCAGGCATGATGCCCACCGTACCCCCTTGCGCCCGCCCTACGATGGCCCGTTCAGAGTGCTTGAACCCGGGGACAAACATTTTGTGTTAGACTTGGGGGGAAGCAGGGAAACAGTCTGCATAAACAGGCTTAATCTCGCCTTTGTTTTAGCAGACACACAGGTGGTGTTGGCCCGAGCTCCTTGGCGCGGAGGACCCCTACTGAGAACTCCCCAGGTAAATGACTCTTCAGACCAGTCACATGAGCATGCTGAAGGTCCCCCCCCCCATTGTCCCTCCACAGACGGACATACCCCCAGGAACCCCCCACCGGCACAGCAGCGCCTCGGAGCCGGAGACTTCCCGTTACAGCAGATATGGGTGGAGGCTGAAGCCCAAAGGACATGGGGTTAAGGCTCAGTCTGAGACTTGGGGGTGGGGGGGAACCCACGCAGTAGTTTTTCCCTCAGACTGAACGGCTTAGCGGATCAAAGGTGCTGGGGGACAGAGAGAAAAATGGGGGATTAATATGTAAATGCAGCACCTCTCGTAGTGGAGGTGGGGGGTGATAAAAGGGAGTGATTGCAACCTGTGTAGTTAATTCTTTTGACTCTGGTGGATGTGAGAGAGATGGAGTAAGAATAAAGTCCCTTATACCGTGAACGCTTGGCCTGGTTATTCATCTCTCCACAAGGCGGTTATTTCTTTTCTGTTTGCTGATGTCTCAAGAATCATTTACCTCTGAACCCTGTTCCCGTTCTGACATTTGTATCCTGTTTTCTCCCTGTTGTTTTGCTTTGTGCACTTTTTGAATTTTTTTGTTTTCACACTGTTGGAATTTTTTGTTTTTGCCAATAAATTTCACAAACTGCAGTCCAGTGTGTCAGCCTCTCCTCTCTGCCCGAGGGGCAATTCATGACACATTTAAGTGTGACAAACATAAAAAAAAAAGAGAAATCAGGAAGGGGGCAAACACTTTTTCACACCACTGTACGTCTGTCCAGCAATTGGTTTAGAGTTGACATTTGACCTGATTGATGTTAAACCTGAGGCGGTAGGATCGTATGGCGGATGAATGAATAAACGAGTGATGGCGGATGTTTGGAAATACCATAGCGCCACCCAAAAAAGGAAGAAGAAGAAAGAAAAGATGAACATGAAAAGGAGGTTTTGAAAAAGACTCTAAAATTGAATGTTTTTTTTTTTTAAACAAAGTAGCAATATAGCCAGACAGACGTCAACTGTACAGTCAAAGCTAGATGTCTGTCAAACTGTTAGCACTGGAAATGCTTACATGGATGCACTGACACAACTGCTGTCTGATAATCCATCAGAGGGCATCACTTTTCCAGCCACAGAAGCTCCGGTTCATCAAAGTTGCAAAACATCCTTTGGAAGGGTTAACGATTCCTACAGCAATAATCCTGCTCTCTGGGGAAATATCACTGATGCTGTCCGGGAATACTGGGCCAAAAAAGGACCGGAGAGCTGCCAGAATAAGGATTCAGATATAGGCGCATTTGAACGTTCATACAAACAGCAGAAACGTTATTTCCTCAAAGTGCCACTTCAATCGCAAACTTGAAAATAATGAGTCTGTTTCAAGACAATGGCTTCTCTATTCTCCTTCCTCTGGCTGTTGGTATTGCTTTACCTGCCGCATATACAGCAATGGCAACTGGCTTTATTGACTGGAAACATGCAACAGAGTGGATTTGAGATTACGAGAACAGTGAGCATCATAAAAAGGCAATTTTGACCTGTCACCCTTGCATTCAGTAGAGGAAGAATAGACACTGAGCTGCAAAAACAGTTTGAGTATGAATGTGGTTACTGGAACGAAGTTCTGAGAAGAGTGGTGGCTGTTGTCAAATTTTTGGCAGAGAGGGGGTTAGCAGTTTATGGCTCCAGTGATATTTTTGGCAGGAGTGATAATGGTAACTACATGGGTATTCTGGAAGTGATATAAGTGAGTTTGAGCCGTTTTTGAAATCTCACATTGAGAAATATGGAAATGCAGGAAGAGGGATCCCCTCATATCGCTCCACAAAACACGTGAGGAATTTAATCAGCTGATGGGAGAGCAGGTTTTGTCAGAAATTGTCAGTGAAGGAAGTTTAAGGCAAAGCAGTATTTTTTTTTCCGGTTTCATGCTGTAATTCCAGCTTAGTTCAGCTGTTACTATCCTCTTATGCAGCATACTTTTACATTTTCCCCACTTAGGGCCCTGTGTTGTTTTGCCGTAGTTTCAGTCATTCCAGTATTGATGTTCCTTTTTGCTTTTATAAAGCTTCAGCAGTACAGTTGTTAAAGATTTCATGGTTCATTTGTGCTTGTAGTCAGTGCAGCAACAATGAATTAAAATTGTAGGTCGATGCAAGATATTTTGTCTGCTGTTAATGCTGATGGCTTTATATTTTTTCTGCTATTTAAGGTAAACCTTGAACTTTGTGATCATTCTTTATTTAGTAATTTAGGACCTTAAAGGTCCAGCTGATCCATCAATGGCCCCGGCTACATGGCCACAATAATCTGATAACTAGGAATAATCAGATAATGGTAATAAATGGATATGACATTTTTTACATGCACTGAATAAACAGATTATTGGACAATAAATTATGTGTGTTAATGTAATTTCTCATAAATAATAATTGCTTTATCTGATTATTGTTTTTACGTGGCTACTTTAATAATCAGATAACACTAGAAATCCAATTATAAACAGTTTATTACCGTGCATGTAAACATAGCCATTTTGCATATCATACTCCCACAAATAATATGTGGGAGAGCCCCAAATAACTCTAGCCCAGGGGCCAACAACCTTCTTAATCCGGTCCTGGTAACAACAAACCCATCTTTTGTAAGAATCTCCCAGTTCCTACGAATTCTGGAGTTCGCAGACATTTGTTGTGGGGAGCATAGTTTCTTATGGCTGCTGTTCAATTTGACAAAAGCAACTTGAGGCATTCTTGAGAAATGAGGTGCTTTTCTGTCATACGATGGCCCTAGCGTTCTTATGTTCTTAAGGGTACCTTGGGATCTTCCTATGGCATACTTAGTGCCATCTTTGTCAGGTCGTGGGCTGGGCCCCATATCCTCACCTTGATTTATAGTTTGCATTTCTCGTCACCAGGACATGGGCTCCAGTCCACATCCTCGCTTTGAGTTAATTTTTCTAAGATTCTCTGTTCTATTTCTTTGATGTTTGGTTTCATGGTCTCTGTTTTGTGTTTTTGATTTTCCATACTTATCCTTAGTATTTTTATCATCATAGTCACGGTTATGTTTTATTATTCTTGTTTTAGTTTTCCATTGCTCCGCTAATTATTATTTGTCATGTTTGTGCTCTTTGTTTTGGTCTCGGGTTTACGTTTGTGTTGTTTATTTCTGCCTTAGTCTAGCTTGGTTCTTGTTCTGTTGATTTCTTGATTATCCATGGTTGTGTGTATTTCGTGTTAATGATTCCTGCTATATTTAAGGGACGCCACCACTTACCTGGGTGCAGCATCCTTTGTCATTTCAGCGTGAAGCCACATGCTTCTATTCTGTCTTGCCGGTTCTGTCAAGCCTGTGATACTAGCCATAGCATTTTCTGTTTGTCTGTCAAGCCTTTTGTGTTAATTTTCAGCCCACGAGCTGTGCCTTTTTTTTTGTAAATAATAAATCATGCTGAGAAAACGCCACACATGTGAGTCCTGCTTCCTGCCCAGCCCGGGCACCAACTGTGACAATCTTATGAAAATTTTTGTGCAACTCGCAGCACTCTAAAATCATTGACTGGAAGATCTTACGGCTTTCAGCACATTTTATCGGCACAAATGTCACACAATGATGCACTTCCTCCTCACTACCACCTAACTCACACTGTACAAATCTCTGTATGAATGGGGATTTGTACGGCATTTCCTACGACTGCTGTAAGGGGCCCTCAAGAACAACTTAAGGTGTTCTTGAGGCATACTTATGGCCAACATCTTGCGTAGTTCTTACCTAATTCCTATGGCATTCGTACGGCCAGCCTACGATGAAGGGTTTTTGTGGGGCGTTCATAGAAATCTTGGACAAGACCATCGACCTGGCCACAAACAGTCTACAAACACTGGATTCTCCTATGGCTGTCTTAAGAAGGCCATACAAAATGGTCCAAAGTACGGTGTTCACAGCCATTTGTAAGGGTATTTGTGACCATAGCATTACCAATGTGTCCAGAGCTGCAGAAAACACCTGAGAGGGTGAGTAGCATGTTTGCCAACTGCTGGTCTGTGCTAAGAACACAGACGTCATAATAACAAGACAGAGATGTGTCATGTAAAGTTGTTTAGTTTTTTGTTTGGAAAAGGAGCAGTGTGAAACCAAACCTAATAGGACCGTATAAAGAGTGTATCCAGAAAGTATTCACAGCACTTCACTTTCTCCACATTTTGTGATGTTACAGCCTTAGTCCAAAATAAAATAAATTAATTTTTTTCCTAAAAAAATTCTAAACACAACACCCCATAATGACAACATGAAAAAAGTTTTTTTTTTTTTTTTTTTTTTTAGATTTTTGCAAATTTATTAAAAAAAAAAAAAAGAAACCAAGAAATCACATGCACATAAGTATTCATAGCCTTTGCTCAATAGTTTGTTGATGCTCCTTTGGCAGCAATTACAGCCTCAAGTCTTTTTGAATATGATGCCACAAGCTTTGCACACCCATCTTTGGGCAGTTTAGCCCATTCCTCTTTGCAACACCTCTCAAGTGCCATCAGGTTGGATGGGAAGCGTCGGTGCACAGCCATTTTCAGATCTCTCCAGAGATGTTCAATTGGATTCAAGTCTGGGCTCTGGCTGGGCTACTCAAGGACATTCACAGAGTTGTCCTGAAGCCACTCTGATATCTTGGCTGTGTACTTAGGGTCATTCTCCTGCTGAAAGATGAACTGTCTCCCCAGTCTGAGGTCAAGAGCGCTCTGGAGCAGGTTTTCATCAAGGATGTCTCTGTACATTGCTGCATTCATCTTTCCTTCTATCCTGACTAGTCTCCAGTTCCTACTGCTGAAAAACATCCCCACAGCATGATGCTGCCACCACCATGCTTCATTGTAGGGATGGTACTGGCCTGGTGATGAGCGGTGCCTGGTTTCCTCCAAACATGACATCTGGCATTCACACAAAAGAGTTCAATCTTTGTCTCATCAGACTACAGAATTTTGTTTCTCATGGTCTGAGAGTCCTTCAGGTGCCTTTTGGCAAACTCCAGGTTGGCTGCCATGTGCCTTTTACGAAGGAGTGGCTTCCGTCTGGCCACTCTACCATACAGGCCTGATTGGTGGATTGCTGCAGAGATGGTTGTCCTTCTGGAAGGTTCTCCTCTCTTCACAGAGGAACACTGGAGCTCTGACAGAGTGACCATCGGGTTCTTGGTCACTTCCCTAACTAAGGCCCTTCTCCCCCTATTGATCAGTTTAGACTGGCGGCCAGCTCTAGGAAGAGTCCTTGTGGTTTCAAACTTCTTCCATTTACAGATGATGGAGGCCACTGTGCTCATTGGGACCTTCAAAGAAGCAGAAATTTTTCTGTACCCTTCCCCAGATTTGTACCTCAAGACAATCCTGTCTCAAAGGTTTACAGACAATTCATTTGACTTCATGCTTGATTTGTGCTCAGACATGCACTGTCAACTGTGGGACCTTATATAGACAGGTGTGTGTCTTTCCAAATCATGTCCAATCAACTGAATTTACCACAGATGGACTCCAATTAAGCTGTAGAAACATCTCAAGGATGATCATTCAAAACAGGATGCACCTGAGCTCAATTTTGAGCTTCATGGGAAAGGCTGTGAATACTTCGGTACATGTGATTTCTTTGTTGTTTTTTTTTAATAAATTTAAAAAATCTTGAAAAAAAACAAACATTTTTTTACATTGTCATTATGGGGTATTGTGTGTAGAATTCTGAGGGAAAAAAAAAAGAATTTAATCTATTTTTGAATAAGGCTGTAACATACCAAAATGTGGAAATAGTGAAGCGCTATGAATACTTTCCGGATGCACTGTAGATGATGTAATGATAACACAAAACTCGATCCGGACCTTTCAGGTATGAAAACGCCTGACGGTAATGCTATTGTGTGTCGATAAGCCCTTAATTTATATGTATATTTGTGTTTCATATTTAACATGAAAGTCACACTCATGGATAGCATGTACACTTCACCATTCCTGTCCTGCCACACCATTTTCCCCCAAGCATTTAATGCTTTTGGAGGGAAAACACTGTTATGTTGCACAAGTGAAGTCGTTCATATTCCTTGGCATGTTCCCATTTACTATTGCTGCCGCGTTGCTGTTCTTGCAGTTGGGAAACAAAGAAGGAAGTATGTTTGGTATCATGTCAGCTGGAAGCCCATTTTTAGATGCATCATAATAAAACAGACAATATCTATAAATCATATCTGTAACCAGGCCATGGTTTGTGCATCAATGGGTCATTTAGGACATTAATGTTTTAAGTGAGATAAAATGCACCTATCACCGTGCAGTGTTTTCAGAATTTGCAAAAACATTCCCATGTGGGGGACAGCGGTGCTGGAGATCCACTGTGTTGGTGCAGCATCTGCAGCAAAGGGAGCTCTGATCGAGTCAGTTGTACAGCACAGCTCTGTGATTCTTTTAGGAGAATCATCAATCAAACATCTTCATTTAGAAGACTGAAGAACAATGTAAGGTATGCAACAAAGAACAGAGTTCATTTCTACCGAAGTTGTATCTCGTCAGGATCAAGGGTATTTCTGGAAGGGTTCATTAAGATAAGATAAGATAAGATAAGATAAGCCTTTATTAGTCTCACAACGGGGAAATTCCAGGATTGCAACAGCACAGGGATAGCAACACTCAGAGCAACAATCAGAAGGCAAGGAAAAAAAAAAAAAAAAAAAAAAACACAAGCAAGCAAGAGCAGCTAATATACATATGTACATATTACTATAAAATATACTGTATATATACACACACACACACACACACAGACACACAGTGCAGAGCATTGTAGCTGGATGGAATAAATATATGAATATATGAACACAGTGCAGAGCATTGTAGCTAGATGGAATAAATATGTAAATATATAAACACCCACAGTACGGAGCATTGCAGCTAGGTGGAATAAATATGCAAGTATATAAACACACACAGTGCGGAGCAATATAGCTAGATGGAATAATATGTAGATATATAAAAACACAGTGCGGAGCATTGTAGCTAGATGGAATAAATATATAGATATATAAATATAAACACACCCAGTGCTGAGCATTGTAGCTAGGTGGAATAAATATGTAAATATATAAACACACACAGTGCAGAGCATTGTTGCTAGATGGGATGAAACAGCATAACCGTCTACTTAGTTATCCTACATGGTATGATTATGTGCCCATACATATTCTCACCCTCCATAGCGACCGATATGTTCCTAGTTGTATGCCGGAGAGGACCATTGTGTAAGTCTATTGCATCTTTTGCATTCAAAAAACTATTAGTTTGTTACGTCTTTTTGCTATCTCTGCGAGCAGCCCTCCTTAGGTTGTACAGTCTGACAGCCGTTGGTAGGAAGGACCTACGAAACCTCTCGGTTGTGCACCTGGGATGATGTAGTCTGCTGCTAAATGAGCTCCTCAGTGCATCCAGTATGTCCTGCATAGGGTGGAACTCGGACTCCAGCAGAGATGGCAGTTTAGCCACCGTCCTTCTCTCTCCTATCTCCTCCATCGGATCAAGGCGCTGCCCCAGGACCGAGCTAGCTTTCTTAATCAGTTTGTTCAGTCTCTTCCTATCGGCTGCAGTAATGCCACTGCCCCAGCAGACCACTCCAAAAGTGATGGCTGATGCCACCACCGTGTCATAGAATGACTTCAGCAGCGCCCCTTGTACACCAAAAGACCTGAGTCTCCTCAGCAGGAACAGCCTGCGCTGTCCCTTCTTGTAGAGTGCGTCAGTATTGTGTGACCAGTCTAGTTTATTGTTCAGATGAACACCCAGGTACTTATAGGATGTCACCATCTCGATGTCTGTTCCCTGTATATTTACTGGTGCTGTGAGGGGTTGCCCATGCCTGCGGCAGTCCACCACCAGCTCCTTAGTTTTCCTCGCGTTGATCTGGAGGCAGTTCCGATGGCACCAGTCCACGAAGTCCTGGATAAGCCCTCTGTACTCAGCTTCATCTCCGTTGGAGATGAGACCAACGATCGCAGAGTCATCAGAGAACTTCTGTAGATGGCAGTGTGTTGTGTTGTGTGAGAAGTCCGCAGTATAAAGAGTGAACAGGAAGGGAGCCAGCACCGTTCCCTGGGGGGCCCCCGTGCTACTGATGATCGTGTCGGAAACACAGTCCCGGGTTCTCACAAACTGAGGCCGGTTCGTGAGGTAGTCCAGGATCCATGATGACAGGTGCTGGTCCACCCCTGCGCGCAGCAGCTTGTCCTTCAGGATCATCGGTTGGATGGTGTTGAAAGCACTGGAGAAGTCAAAGAACATGATCCTCACCATATTCCCGGGCTTCTCCAGGTGGGACAGAGAACGGTGAAGGAGGAAGATCACCGCATCCTCCACCCCAATGCCATGCTGGTAGGCGAACTGGAGTGGATCCATCGCTGGTTCCACCAGGGGGCGGAGATGAGCAAGGAGCAGTCTCTCCAGGGTCTTCATCAAGTGGGACGCCAAGGCCACCGGTCTGTAGCTGTTCAGGTCTTTGGGGTGGGAAGTTTTTGGTACAGGTACCACACAAGATGTTTTCCACAGCTGTGGTACCCTCCCCAGTTTCAGGCTCATGTTGAAGATATACGTCACAATCCCACACAGCTGGTCTGCACAGGACTTGAGGAGCTTTGCGCTGATGCCGTCCGGTCCCGACGCCTTCCTCGCCTTGATCTTCCTCAGCTCCGTCCTCACCTGGGTCTTGGTCAGGGTCAGGATGGGGGGCTGTGTGTTGGAAGAACCTCACATTGAAGAACCTCTTGCTAAAACCACCTTTTATGGAACTAAAAATGGTTCTCCTATCACATCACTATGAAGAACCTTTTGCTAGAAGAGAGAATTGATCCTAAAAGCAGAGGCCGGTCTAGGTTCCCACTCTGAACTGTACACCCATTAATTCTGATATTAAAGTTGTAAATACGAGGCGTGTTGTGAAGGATGCCTGGGCTCAATCTTTTTGAGAACGGCTCAGGATACAGCTGAAAGATTCTGAGGTGGTTCAGCATCAGCCTCCTTCCAGACTTACAATATATTTGTAACTTTTCTTCTTGTAAATTTTCTATTTTTCCTGATACATTTTTTGAGTTTTTTTTCAGGTAAATTTGCAACTTTTTCTTGTAAAAATCCTGCAAAAGTCGTGTGACACGGACAAAGAAACAACATATGCGGCAGAACCACACAGGTATAGTGGAGTTGCATCCATGTGTGAGGGTTAAGGTTCTCCTACCATGGAAGATCCCCCCTTCCTTTGGCTGATCTCTTCATCACAGAGCTGCCCCTCAGGCCGTCAGGAAACATGCGCTCCCCCCTGCCCAACCCTGACCTCTTCTTGTTCTTCTACACTATGTATGAGGAGGTGGAACGGCAGTCCCGACAGGCTTCAACTTGTCAAATGTGCCACGTATACGCTGGCACCATGAATAAAATACTCCCTTCATAAATCTGAAATACTTGGTGCTGCTCAAATGAGACAAAGAAGGGAAATTAGAAAGAAAATACAACTTCTTGAGGTTATGGTTATTATACTGCATAAGTGGTTGATTTATTAAAAAGGCAAATGAAAATCTAAATTATTTATTGTTAGAAAAAACATACAGTTACATCTGTATATATTTGGATACTAACTCAAGTTTTGTTATTTTAGCTGTTTACCAAAACATATTAAATGATACATTAATTGGGGGGGGGGGCTGAAAAGTTCATAGTGGTCAAATTTGACCAAATGCAGTTTATTTTTCAACATAGTCTCCCCTTTGGGTCACACACTTCTCCCATCGGTGTTGCAGCACTCGGATCCCTGTGGTTGAAAAATAAACTACATTTGGTCAAATTTGGCAACTATGAACTTTTCAGCCTATGAACTTTTAATCCCCCCGTATATAATCAATATGGACTTAATGTTCAGACTCTCAGCTTTAATTTCAGGGTATTCACATCCAAGCCGAAGTTATAGTTTAGGAATTGCATCCATTTTTATTCAAAAATAAATGGACAATTGAGTCAAAAGCTATTTCATGGGCTGCATGGACTATCCCCTCATTAACCTTTTAACCTGCCAGATTTCATAGACAGATTGCGCCCCCCCCTAATGGCACAGCGCAGCACTGCGCCTGTCAAGTGACATGACGTGCAGAAACACTGCCCAGCTGTACGAAGGATTTGTACTGATTATGCCTGTTCACAAGGTGGCAGACACATGTTGGAGGAATCATGGCTGACACGGAATACACCACAGAAGAAGAATTTCGTCTTCTTCTTTGAGAAACCGAGAGTAGAAGAAGAAGAAGACAATCCAATATGGACGCTACTGATTGCTGTTGATGGACTGAAATGAAGGATTTGCTCCTGAATTTGCCAACTATGATTCAAAAAAGAGATTATTTAGCTTATGAAGGGAAATATTTATCTTGTGACAGGAGAACACAGTCTGGACTGTGTCCAGTTTTGTCTGCCATCGACGGAGCTGCACTTGACAGCAGAGAACAATTGCTGCTGGATTGTTTTGTAACCAAAATTGAGCTGGGATAAATCACAAGATTCATGTGAGACTTTCTGGATGAGGGAGAGAAAGAAAAATTGCCTGGCACAAGAAGAAATAAGGACCATGAATGACAAAAATGGACGAATAAAAAAATGCGACGAGCGGTAGGTGTGATTGCTTTTTTTTTAATCAGCTGTGTACATTCTCTTAATTTTCTGGTTCATATACTTTGAAGAGAAGATAACAAAAAAACAAACAAACAAAACAAAACTGTGACAAGAAAACAAAACCATTCTTTTTGTAAATATGTCCAAAGTCCACTTTTTACTGACAGTTATGTAATTCCATATCGCTGCTGTGGCATTATGCAAATTAGATGCATAAATGTACTCCTATCTGAAACTTTGGATCATATTCTACATCTTTCTAATTGACAGTAAATCATTATCTCTTCCACTTTCAAGTTATAGCCTTGGAAATCTCTGATATGGTTGCTGTTGCATTATGCATGGCATTATGCAAATTAGATGCGTAAATTTACTCCTATATCAAACTTTGGATCATATTCTACATCTTTCTAATTGACAGTAAGCCATTATCTCTTCCCACTTGCAAGTTATAGCCTTGAAAATCTCTGACATCTGATCTGAATATTTTCTTGACAAAACTCTTTACCACTCTTGACCACTAGGGGATAGGCGCCATTTGGCGCCTGTGACAGTTAAACCCAGCATCAGTCAAGTGGATAAAAGGTCTGGAGTTTATTCCAGGTAGGGCATTTGAGTTTAGAAGCCATTGCTGTGAACCCACAAAATGTGGTCAAAGGAGCTCTCACTGGAAATAAAGCAGACCATTCTTAGACTTAAAAAAAAAATAAAAATCAATCAAAGAGATGGCAGAAATGTCAGGAGTGGCCAAATCAACAGTTTGATTTGGCGCAGTTCTGAGGAAAAAAATAATAGTGCACTGGTGAGCTCGAGAACTCAAAAAAGCCTTAACATCCATGGAAGACAACAGTGGTGAATGATCTCAGGATCCTTTCCATAGTGAAGTAAAACCCCTTCACAACATCCACCCAGGTGAAGAATACTCTTCAGGAAGTAGGTGTGTCAGTATCATGGGTTGATTCACATAAGGACTCATTTACTCAGATTTCACACATTTTTATATACATACATATTGCGTATATACAGTGGGGCAAAAAAGTATTTAGTCAGCCACCAATTGTGCAAGTTCTCCCACTTTAAAGATGAGAGAGGTCTCCAATTTTCATCATAGGCATACCTCAACTATGAGAGACAAAATGAGAAAAAAAATCCAGAAAATCACATTGAAGGATTTTTAATGAATTAATTGGTAAATTCCTTGGTAAAATAAGTATTTGGTCACCTACAAACAAGCAAGATTTCTGGCTCTCACAGACCTGTAACTTCTTCTTTAAGAGGCTCCTCTGTCCTCCACTTGTTACCTGTATTAATGGCACCTGTTTGAACTCATTATCAGTATAAAAGACACCTGTCCACAACCTCAAACAGTCAGACTCCAAACTCCACTATTGCCAAGACCAAAGAGCTGTCAAAGGACACCAGAAACAAAATTGTAGACCTGCACCAGGCTGGGAAGACTGAATCTGCAATAGGTAAGCAGCTTGGTGTGAAGAAATCAACTGTGGGAGCAATTATTAGAAAATGGAAGACATACAAGACCAATTCAATTCAACTTTATTTATATAGCACCATTTCACAACAACAGTCATCTCATAGCACTATCAACTGTAGGGGGGAACCCCCACAGTTGCAGAAAGACCCCAGCAATCAGGCGATCCCCTGTGAGCAAGCACTTGGCGACGGTGGAGAGGAAAAACTCCCTTTTAACAGGAAGAAACCTCCAGCAGAACCAGGCTCAGGGAGGGGCAGTCATCTGCTGCGACTGGCTGGGGGGTGAGGGGATAGAGAAAAAGAAAAGAACAGACATGTAGAGAGCAAACAGCACGATGGGGACTCAATCTATGGGAGAGAACAAACAAATGTTAATGACCAGCAAAAAAAAATATTTCATAGAGAGTGAGGAAAGGAGTGAGGCCCAGTGCATTACTGGAAGTCCCCCGGTTGACTAAACCTATTAGCAGCATATCTAAGGGAGGGTTCAGAAACACATGATCCCTCCCTAATTGTAGGCTATATCAAAAAGGTAGGTTTTAGCCCTATTCTTAAAAACAGAGATCGAGTCTGACTCCCGAATCCAGATTGGCAGCTGATTCTACAGGAGAGGAGCTTGATAACTGAAGGCTCCGCCTCCCATTGCACTTTTGGAGATTCTAGGTATTACAAGTAATTCTGCATTTTGGGAGCGTAGTGCTCTGTTAGGATAATACGGTAGTATCAGATCTTTTAAATAAAAAGGAGCCTGATTGTTTAGAGCTTTGTAAGTAAGAAGAAGGATTTTAAACTTAATTCTAAACTCTATGGGAAGCCAATGAAGGGAGGCCAGAACCGGAGAGATATGATCTCTCTTTCTAGTACCTGTTAAAACTCTTGCTGCAGCATTTTGGATCAGCTGAAGACTTTTTAAAGATGTTTTAGGACAGCCTGATAATAAAGAATTACAATAATCTAATCTCGAGCTAACAAAAGCGTGGATCAGTTTCTCAGCATCACTCTGAGACAAGATGCTCCTAATCTTGGCAATATTACGCAAATGATAGAAGGCAGTCTTAGAAACAAATTTAATATGTGAATTGAAGGACAAATCCTGACAACTGATATTCTCCCTCATATCTGGGGCTCCATGCAAGATCTCACCCCGTGGGGTCAAAATGATCATGAGAACGGTGAGCAAAAATCCCAGAACCACATGGGGAGGACCTAGTGAATGACCTGCAGAGAGCTGGGACCAAAGTAACAAAGGCTACCATCAGTAACACACTACGCCGCCAGAGACTCAAATCCTGCAGTGCCAGATGTGTCCCCCTGCTTAAGCCAGTACATGTCCAGGCCCGTCTGAAGTTTGCTAGAGAGCATTTGGATGATCCAGAAGAGGACTGGGAGAATGTCATATGGTCAGATGAAACCAAAATAGAACTTTTTGGTAAAACCTCAACTTGTCGTGTTTGGAGGAGAAAGAACACCATACCTACTGTGAAGCATGGGGGTGAAAACATCATACTTTGGGGCTGTTTTTCTGCAAAGGGACCAGGACGACTGATCTGTGTAAAGGAAAGAATGAATGGGGCCATGTATCGTGAGATTTTGAGTGAAAACCTCCTTCTATCAGCAAGGGCATTGAAGATGAAACGTGGCTGGGTCTTTCAACATGACAATGATCCCAAACACACCGCCCGAGCAACGAAGGAGTGGCTTCGTAAGAAGCATTTCAAGGTCCTGGAGTGGCCTAGCCAGTCTCCAGATCTCAACCCCATAGAAAGTCTTTGGAGGGAGTTGAAAGTCCGTGTTTCCCAGCGACAGCCCCAAAACATCACTGATCTAGAGGAGATCTGCATGGAGGAATGGGCCAAAATACCAGCAACAGTGTGTGAAAACCTTGTGAAGACTTACAGAAAACGTTTGACCTCTGTCATTGCCAACAAAGGGTATATAACAAAGTATTGAGATGAACTTTTGTTATTGACCAAATACTTATTTTACTGAGGAATGTGTCAATTAATTCATTAAAAATCCTTCAATGTGATTTTCTGGATTTTTTTTTTTCCTCATTTTGTCTCTCATGGTTGAAGTATACCTATGATGAAAATTGGAGACCTCTCTCATCTTTTAAGTGGGAGAACTTGCACAATTGGTGGCTGACTAAATACTTTTTTACCCCACTGTATTACGCTGTGATGATGGAGGACAATCTGGGTTGGTGTTACTTCCCTTTTAGCACAGTTCCATTCTAATGAACTACAGCCACATGTTTTACATGTTCTCCAGGGGCCTCATGTACAAAGACTTGCGTGGATTTCCAACTGAAAGATGACGTGTTTAAATCAAGAAAACTCCATAAGCAAAAAAAAAAAAAAATCCTGATGTATGAAACAGTGTGTATGCAGGAATCCAAGCACATTTCCTTTGTACATCCCAATCTAGTTTAAATGGAACACAAGTAAGGAAATACCGAACTCCTCCCTTGACACGTCTCCATTTTAATATGCAATTAGATGCAAATAGTACAGCATCCGCCCCACACCCGGGAGGCAGGGGTTCAAATCCTGGCCGGGTCATGCCGAAGACCATATAAAAAAGTGGAACTTCCTGCCGTCCAGCTTGGTGCTCAGCAATAATGGAATGGAGGAGGGAGATTTGTGGCAGCGCCTTGCTTGGCAGCGGCCCTGTGATTCTACACTTGGGGTGTGTGTGATTAACACTGTAGATAGGTAAAACACAATCTCGTTCTACTGTATATGATTGGTTGTACAGTTGAATGTCAATAAAGGGTGATTTAAAATAGATATATACATGTACTGCACATTTGATTCTCCAGTATCCACAATCAAAAATAATGGATTTAATGGAATTTCACGGACTGTGAGTTGGAGGTGCTCCTGAATGAGGTAGAGGCACGTAAAAAAAAAAAAAAATTTGGCATGCTGTCCTCCGGCATTAGTGCCGGATACAGGTAATTCAGTAGCTTGCTCACAGCCCTCTAAGATTGGTTTATTGTTTTCCTTTATTCAGATAGGGATGAGACGGAGATGTTTATTTTAGCTTGACATGTTTCCACTGATGTCCGCAGTCATCCTCAGAAGTGTCAGCTGATTGCTGTGATTTGTGACCAGCCGGGCAGATCAGCTGGTTGAATTAAAAGAAAACATTCACGAAAAAGAAGACAATATGAACCTATTCAGTGGGTAGCCACGGTCACCTGTCAGTTGAAATCAGATCAAATTAGACTCGACAAGTACATATTTTATGTCCAAAATGCAAATCTCATCCTTTATAGTTACTACAACTTATATGGATTACACACACTACTTTTGTAAATGAATGAAGTGCACCGGGGAAAGGGTGAGACTGTTGCATTTCAAACTTTACGCATGTGTTTATTGACATAACTACTGTACACACAGAGGCAACTGGGGGCTTGGTAGAATGTTGTGAAACTGTAGTTTAATCAGCTAAAAAAGAAAGTCACTTACTTGACCCACTGACTTGTAATGAAGCCTTGAAGACAGGGTGATACTTGGGGGTGCACAGGCATGTTGTACATGAGGTGGGTTATTATTAGAACTACAAGAATTTACTCACCAAGAAGCCACCTATTCGCACAATGCCAGCTTGTTGTTTGTTCCCAATAATGTTGTTCATTAGACTCATTAGGAAAACCAGCTCTCACTGCAAATTGTGCTTTCATGTTGGCCTGTTCAAATGCATTGTATGGGAATATGATGTACCTGGGTGACAGCTGGATAATGCCATCCCACACAGCTGGCATTAGCTTGGCTCAGGATTGACTGGGAAATTCCCAATTGTTCTGCCAGCTCCCTCTGGAATGTCCCTGTTTCCAGGAACCCCATATTGTCAGCACCTTCACTGGGATGGGCAGTGCATGGCTTCTCGCTGTGTCGTGCTCCAAGAGTGGCCGTAGCTCTGAACACAGTTGCACAAAGACTGCCCATGGAAACCTAAACCGGATGATAAGCCAGTCATCATGTTGAATCAGAAAACCTTCGGTCTCTAAATACCCTTTCTCTTCTCACTGCACAATTTGTAATATCCTCTAATAATGCTAACACCATTGTTGTTAGAGGCATTTTCTGCACTTCTTTGCACTTGCTTTTATATCCACTCATCTAATTGTGCACACTTGGATATTTGTTCATCATATGTCTCTGGTGTGTACAATAATTTTCACATCATTATCAGTCTTCCAACATCACTGCTAAATGTTGCCAACGGTCCAATAACAGTAGAAACATACATACGCCAGCCATGAAGTTGGCGTGGGGCTGCGTATATTTCCATGGTCATTTAACTCTTGATATATCTGAAATTTTCCATGGAAAAAGGATGTACACCATGTTTTTGTGCGCAAGTACCCTTTGTACATGAGGCCCCAGGTCATGTGTGACTTGCTTAGGTAGTGCCATGGAGATCACCGCGGTAATATATTCATGATGCCGTATGATCTCCTTTGTAATATTATTTTTATGCAACAGTTCCACAAGCACAGTTTATTAAATGTCAGCAGTACAGGACAAATTATGATTTTTGTTTGCTTGCTCCACTAAGAAAAAAATAGTCCCTTCAGAATGTACCTGGTTAACTGTTTCTAAGCACCTCAGTGAATGAGCATAATATAGAAAAGAATAGACCTATTGTCAATTCCCACACACGTGTAACCAAATTAATTATTTTGCAGAGCAAAAGTCAATCTGCTGTTTACAAACTTCATACCAGTCTCTTGTTGAGTAGGGTTTGTGGGATACGCGACCATGCCAATAGCTAGTTAGCGATTTGGGTTTGGTGCATTTTGAGTTAGTCTCCACACACTTCGCTCACTTTTCTTGGCATTTTCAGCAGAAAAAAAGAGTCCATCACCACAACATTATTATGGTTGACTAATTGAGAAAATAAATCCAACTGTAGTGTGTTTTTTTTGTTGTAAACAGACATGAACTACCTCACCAGGTGATCACAAGGGTGGGACTTCCAGGTCATGGAGGTCTGATTGTTTTAGGACTGCCTCTTTTCAAACCATGCCTCACTGTGGAAATTTGGGTATCCAACACAGTATTACAAATCTGATCATAAACTCCACCAACGGAGAACAGTGTTTGTGCACAACAGTCGCATCTCAGTGTGACAGAGATCATCCTGCGCAGTTCGCCCCACACGGGACACGAACCCGCGACCTCTCAGTCAACTAACACAGTTCGAGCATGGGAGACACAGCACGATCGCGCTGAGCTAAAGGTCCGACCGGTAGCTCAGCGCTACCATCTGGGGCTCACAGCACCACTTTTAACTAACTGAGGTCATCAGCGCAGTTCGCCCTACACAGGACGCGAACCCGCGACCTCACAGTTAACTGGTCAGAGACACGCACAGCACGATCGTGCTGAGCTAAAGGTCCGACCGGTAGCTCAGCGCTACCGATACTGTATGAGGCTTTGGGAGGGAGGTTTTACTAACGTTCTACGCCGAACAGTACTAGTTGGCATCCGTTACATCAGCACCAAGCATCATTGATGTAAACACTCAGGCTTCCTCCTCGGGTTTTCCCCTCCTTCCGTGAACACCAGATCAGCATGGAGGTATGTTCGCCCTGCTAACTGAATAGCACAATCCGGGATATTGTCATTTAGCCACATCTCCAAAAATATAAAAACACAGCAGTTCCATGCATCATGTTGCGTAGATCTCAGGAGTTGTATGTGGTCTATTTTGTTGTCTAGTGAGTGTATGTTGGCCAGATTGAGGGTTGGAATTGGGAGTCTGTATGGGCTTCGCTCAGATTCCTCCACGCTTACCTCGTTTCCGCTTTCTCTCACACCGGCTACAGAAGTCCTAGGCCACAGAGTTCCTCTGTAATGCGCCAGTCCAAGATGTAATGTTTGGTCATATTCCTTATCTCCAGAAGGTTGTGGTGACTAGCTTGTGCGCAACATCATATGTGGACATTAAACACATGAATATACATTTAGGCGTAGTTTATAATGACACTATCGTGCATTTTTGCTCACACGCACACCCTTTGGCCAGCGCAAAACCAATCTTAAACAAGCCATCATGATCAGAGTTCACTTTAGATAATGTGCTTCTGTGCATTAAAGGGATGGTGTTACATTCCCCAGATGGTTTTAGGGGATGAGGGGAAGAAACAATATTAAATTGTAGCCGAGTTAAAGGGGAAGGAATAGGGAACTGGGAATATTGGGGCTTTAACTCAAATGTGGCAAAATATGTATATGAAACAAACTAAATGGGGGGCGGGGGAATAAAAGAAACTGTCCACCCATCATAAACTAAAAACCCACAAACACCCAGAGCTGTTGCCTGACTGGGGGCAAGAGCAGTTTTTTTTTTTTTTTCCTCATCTTATATGCTCTTGCTGCTGATTGTTGAGTGAAGCCAAGAGTGGCCTCATTCACCTGAGCAATCAGCAGCAGAGTGGGGACAGCTGAGGAGCTCTGAGTGAGCATGGCGAGTGAAACAAACTAATGAATAAAGGGAAGACCTGCTGGGGGCTGTAACAGATGGGCAGAAGTGCTTTGGATTGGATTATCCAAAACACACCTCTGAATAATTAGACTGACCTCTTCACACCTTGTGCCCAGCGTAAAATTTGTTTCTGCACTGCTGTGATAAGAAAATGAACTTGGAAATGCCCATAAATATGTTCTGTGTCAGTGACGACTGATGACTGACCGCGTCCTTGTAATGTGGCCCTTTATGTGGCCACTACCCTTTATTTTACAGTATTTGTTTTCACTATGCATTTGCCTGGCTTTACCGCACACTGAATGGCGTAATAATTCTGTCAAGGAGTACATTTACGCAAGTCATAATTTCCCCGTTCATTGAACTTATCATCCATACTGTCATTATTGTTAATGTTTCTGTTAACGCTGGGTAAAAAGGCCATCCCTTGCCATTTCAGTGTGGTGTTAAACAAATGCAAAGTTAATCTTGATGCATTTTTACACATTTTTTTTTTTTGTATTCTGCTAAAAACAGAAATTCTGACACAAATCTCGTGGGGAAACTCCAGCAGAGCAAAGGGACACGTAAAGCCTGAAGGATGAGGATGAATCATTATTTATAAAATGGGTCTGTGTCTTATGTGCATTAGCGGCGAATACAAAGTGCGCTGTTCCCGTTCTCCTCAGGCACAGGGTATGAATATAAATGATGGCGTTTTACCCTGTAAAAATCCAGGCACGAACAAGACACACACGCAGGCATGCATATACACACACACACACACAGGAGATGTCTGCAAAAACAAACAAAAAACAGGCAGATGTACAACCCCACTGTGTAAAATGTAAATAAAAACAAAATACAATGATTTAAAAATCCTTTTCAACCTGTGTTCAATTGAATAAACTGCAAAGACAAGACCCAGCCAGTGTGTCCGTGTGGGCCCCACTGAAGGTTAAAACTGGGCTGTCTTATGGCTCCCATTTGGGTTTGTCCACATGAACTTTATTTGTTTCCAACTTATTTTCTAAAAAATGTTCGATTTTTTGTACATTTGTCACTGTTTTGCTTATAAATTTTCACATTTTTTTCCCATAAATGTGTGACTTTTTCCTGGTAATTTTGCCTGTGATGCCAGTGTTACTGAAACCTGCTCACCCACATTATACTCAGGTGGGGTCCACATGGGTTTAAAGCACGTAAACAGATTACCTGCTTATATGTACCACAGGTAAAGTCCATGTGGGCAAACACAGATGGGGCAAACATGGAACCCACAAACCCACATGGGACCCATAAGACAGCCCAGTTTTAACCTTCGGTGGGGCCCACATGGACCTGGTGGCTTGGAAATTTAATGCTCAAACAGATAAACTTGATTGTTTTGTTGCAAATATTCACCCATTTTGAATTTGATGCCTGCAACACGTTGCCAAAAAACCTTTGTCTTACACCAAATATCTGTTTCCAATATTTTTCAGGCTGTTTCTGTCTTAAACTAAGAGGCTGTGGAACCAGCCAGCATATTAAAAAACACAGGAGACTCTCAAAGTTCCTAACAGAATAGGAACTCAGTTTGCTCTGTGGTCCTTGTTTCATGATGGCCCTCATTTATCAAACTTGTGTGTGTGATCATTTCAACGCCAAGATCGGTATTTATTCATCTGAATGCGATCGTTGGATATGCTCAAATCCCACGGCAGGTCTGGGCTTGTGTGCGCAGCTTTTCAAGTAACTGTGGGCTGGCAGTGTGGCAGAGAAACCTCAATTTAATCAAGTGAAATTTGCCTGGTGTTACTGTACATTACATTAAGCTATAAATCTAAAGGCAAGGCAAGTTTATTTGTATAGCACATTTCGTGTACAAGACGATTCAAAGGGCTTTACATAAAAAACATTAAAGCATTACAGCAAGTTGCAAAAGAAATACATAAGAATTTAAAAGCAAACTATAAAGTAAGTTAAAGAGAAACAAAAACAAGAATTTAAAATCAAACTAAAAAAACTAAAAAAAAGTTCAGATTTTTAATGAAGTTTCCTCAAAACAAATTACACTAAAATTAAAACTAATTATTCTTCTGACAGTTTGGCATCTTTAAGACTGAGCAGACTGTTTAAAAAAATGAAGATAAGAGGGTTACTATTTACTGAATATTAGGGTAATCTTCCTAAAATAAACTAATTATACTAATTATACATGTTTTATAGTGCTGCCATCTGTTACTACTTAAGGTGCTGTTCAAATAAGACAGTTTAGCATAAAGTACAAACTTAACAGTAACTGTTATGATCCGAGTGCTGATCTCGTCCGCGCTCGGGTCATACGTCATCTCCTGCAGGCTTGACAGCAGTCATTACCCTCTGGATCCCCGGGCTCTTATTGTGACAGCGCTCGGAGGAGCTTCCTGCTGTCAAAGCCTGCCAGCTGTGCTGCATTCAGGGCTCTTTAGCGTCTGGCATTTAAGCGGACGCTGAATGCAGCCCAATGCAGCAGTCTCCGTCAAACATCCCTCATCAGACGTCGAGCAAGCATCCCTCGTCTCAGACGCCAATATTCCTTATTATCCCACGTCTATGATCATCCTTCGTCCTAACCTGGAACCGTAAGTGAGCTTGTTCAGCCTTGCGGCTTCTACATCCAGTGTTGTGTGTTTTAGCCCACCGTGGCTCATTCCTTTCTGTCACTTTGTGTATTATCCTTTGTTCGTGTTCACAATAAAACATCATTGCAAACTCACCGGTGACTTGTTGGCGTCTTATGGTGGCTCGTGAGGGCCACCGTGACAGTAGACTGCTGCCAGGGCGCCTAAACGGAGGCACCACACCGAGACGCCGTTACCGGTGAGTTTTGCATTTGGACTTGGTCTTTCCTGTCTGGGTACTGCGTGCTGGAAGCATGCCGTCGCGGAGGGGCCGCGCTCGGAGCCAGAGCTACGAGCTGGCGGATGCCCTGGAATGCGTTGATGAAACGCTCATCTCCGCCTCCCTCCTTGACTATCACAGCGACGTGCGCTGGTACCTGGACTGTGCTGAGGGTGTTTTGAATCATCTTCCCCGCTACGCTGACCACCCCGAAGTCAGCGTGAGGAGGGATGACATCGCCGCACAGCGCGAGATACTCCGCATGATGGAGGAGGACTACGGGGGTAAGCAGAGGAGAAGGCATCCCTGCTTCCCGCTTTGGGATCCCGTTCCTGTCCTCGATCCACTCCAGGAGTTCGCGCCACCCGGGGGTCGTCGAAGATGTCGGCGCCCCGGCCAAGATAACCCTCAGCAAAAACCCCGTCCGGATCCTGTTCCGGGTCATCGGAGGAGCCCTGCCTCCCAGCCAGCTGCTCCTTCGGCATCACGTCAGGAGGGAATCCCCGCAGCCTCTCCCCCCGGGCCACCTGTTCCCACTGTCCCGTCAGCTCATCGTGCCCGGATCGTCTCGGCTGTCGTCCCCTCCTCTGTGATGTCACCTCCTGCTGTAGAGAGAGTTCAGAGTCCTGTTCCGGTGAGCCCCGTCCCAGATCCATCACGAGCGGCTCCCCCTCGTCCTCCCAGGGGGCCCTCTGTCACCGTCCGGCAGGGAAAGGGAGGAGCAACGTCCGCTACAGCAGGCACCACCCTGCCTCCGGGAGACAGGCAAGTACAAGTTCACTCATCTCCTCATAATTGTGATTTGCCTTGTCTGACTCCGGGGAGTGGAGTTCGGGGTCCGCAGTCCCCCGAGCTCCCACCACCTGCTGTAGCTTCTATTATTAAACCCGCTTCCTCTGTGTCTCCCTCCGCTGAGCGGTCCTCGACGCCAGGCCAACGTCGCCGGATGAGGAGGGGGCCTGCGGTTCTGGAGAGCCTGGTTTCAGCCCTGCAGCCACATCATGGGCGGAGGAGGAGAGCGGACTGCAGCGTGGAGCCTGCGCCAACGATGAAGCGTCCCTGGGTCTCCACAGATGAGCAATCCGGTCCAGCGGGTCAAGGGTCCCCAGACACCACACCGTGCGGGTCGTCGGCATGGACGCCAGTGCCGGAGAGTCCTCAGGCTGCGGACACCATCATGCTAACTGTGGAGCCCGACGTAGCTGAGTGGGAGCCAGAAGACGATCTCCTTCCGTCTGAGCCCGGATCGTCGGAGTCCTGGACAGTGACAGAACCCGAGTACAGGCAAGTGCTCTACTTTGTTTTTCTCCTTTCTATTCTGGAGCACTTTTGCCTGTCTCTCGGAGAGACGAGCCAGGGGCAGCCATCCTCTGCACCCGAACTCGTCTCGCTGGGCTCTGTCGCTACTGGTGATCCTGATCCTGGTTCTTTTCTCTCTCCTGAGCCTTCTCCCAGGGTCACCGGTGCAGAGCTGATTCCAGTCGCTGTGCCAGAGGTTTCGGGTTCAGGGTTGGAGGTCGGTTCTGGTGCGGCACAGACCCAGTCGGGGTCCGACGCGGGTGCAGCCGTGACCCAATCGGGGTCCATCGTGGGTGCAGCCGTGACCCAAGCGGAGTCCATCGCGGGTGCAGCGCCAGCTGAAGTCAAGGTCGATGAGGGAGCTGCAGATCTCCTGCCACCGGACACTGGATTGGCTCATCCTCGTCATCATCATCCTCGTCCTCAGGATCATCATCACAGCTCATCTCCACTAGGGGCCGTTGGGGTTCCGAATACGCCGCCCGGCTCTCCCTCGTCTTCCCCCTCTCCAGGGAGGCCGCCTTCTACTTCCCTCCTACGGTCCTGGTGGCTGTGTGATGCGGGTCGGCCGCCTGGCGACCTGTTTCGCCGGTTCGGCGTTCTGGGTCGGCCACCCGATGAACGTTCTCGCCCTTTCGGCGATTGGGCCCAGCCGCCAGAGGAGCTGTATTCCCGGGCATGGGACTGGGGTAGGCCACCTGAACCGTCTCTTTTCCCCCTGCCTGCGATGTGGTCGCTAGATGCGGGGCAGCCCCCCAAACTATCGGCCTTCATGCCACAGTACTAATGATATTGTTGCATCTCACCCCCTCCTAGCGGGTGTTCGTTGTTCATTTTTCCTCTGTTAAAATTCATTGTCTGTAACAGTTGGTATGTCTTTTTTTTTACCTTTGGGAATATGGCATTTTCTGTTGTTGTGCTCTGTATTGTTTCATTTTCTGTCCGCCTTGACCATGGGTTGTGTATTTGTGATTATCCTGGTTGCTGTTATTTTGCCCTGTGATCGTCTCCTTTACATTCTACCTTGGTCGTAATTTGTGCATGGGAGTGTCATTTTTTTTTTCTCTCTGTCTGCCTGAGCGCTCCTGTTGTCGTCATGTTTTTTTGTTTTTTTTTTTGGTCTTTGCTGGTCCGCTCCCCCCTGGCCTGTTCCCCCTTCCGCCCACCCTGGGGGGTGGGGTGGGGGGACTTGGGTGTCATTGGGCGTTCAGAGCCCGCCCTCGAGGGGGAGGTACTGTTATGATCCGAGCGCTGATCTCGTCCGCGCTCAGGTCATATGTCATCTCCTGCAGGCTTGACAGCAGTGATTACCCTCTGGCTCCCCGAGCTCTTATTGTGACAGCGCTCGGAGGAGATTCCTGCTGTCAAAGCCGGCCAGCTGTGCTGCATTCAGGGCTCATTAGCGTCTGGCATTTAAGCAGACGCTGAATGCAGCCCAATGCAGCAGTCTCCGTCAAACATCCCTCATCAGACGTCGAGCGAGCGTCCCTCGTCTCAGACGCCAATATTCCTTATTATCCCACGTCTATGATCATCCTTCGTCCTAACCTGGAACCGTAAGTGAGCTTGTTCAGACTTGCGGCTTCTACATCCAGTGTTGTGTGTTTTAGCCCACCGTGGCTCATTCCTTTCTGTCACTTTGTGTATTATCCTTTGTTCGTGTTCACAATAAAACATCATTGCAAACTCACCGGTGACTTGTTGGCATCTTATGGTGGCTCACGAGGGCCACCGTGAGAGTAGCTTCTATTTTAATTTACAGTAAATTGTAAATTGTTGTTTTTAAGGACAGTGCAAGTTGATGAACATTGATATCAATCAGTATAAACTTAGCTTGTAGCCGTGGCTAATTTCCATCTGTAAATTATGTGGTGTGCAATATTTATAAAATTAGATGTGAAGGAACCACTTTGTACCATTTACAGAAAAAAATGAATGTTTTGTGTGATTCTTTTGTCAATCTGTAGATTTACAGTATATATTAAAAACAGCACTGTAGCAAGGACATTGAGTTGTTAGCCATTAGCATGAGGCCGTACTATCTACCGAGGGAATTCTCATGTTATTGTGATCGCCGTCTATGTACCCCCCTCTGCTGATGATAAGGCAGCATGTGGCTTCATCCACTCAGTCACCAGCAGGCTGCAGACTCAACACCCCATTGCTCTCAAGCTCATTTCTGGTGATTTTAACCACGCATCACTGTCCTCCACTCTGCCCAGACAATAAAACACTGGACATACTTTATGCTAACACCAAAGAAGGATACACCTCATCCCCCCCATCCCCCCCTCGGCAGATCTGATCACAGTCTGGTTCACCTGTTGCCGGTGTACAAACCCCTGGTACACAGACAACCTCCTGTTACCTGTACAGCGAAGAGATGGTCTGAGGAGGCAGAGGACACTCTGAAAGACTGTTTTGAATCCATTGTGTGGGAGCAGCTCTGTAAGCCACATGGTGAAGACATTGATGGCCTCACATATACCATCACAGACATCAACTTCTATGTAGAGAACATTGTACCTACCAAGACCATAAAGTGTTTCTCAAACAACAAGCCCTGGATCAACTCTGAGGTAAAGTCGCTGCTGAACAAGAAGAAAAGGATCTTCAGGATGGGAAACAAGGAGGAGCTGAAGTCTATACAGAGGGAGCTGAGGAGGAAGATCAGAGAGGGGAAGAAAAGCTACATGAAGGAGATGGAGGACAAGCTGAAGCAGAGCGACGTCAGCGCTGTCTGGAGAGGCCTCAAAATCATCTCTGTGCACTAGAATTCCTCCTCCCAGGCCGTGGGGGGTAGGGAGTGGGCAAACGATCTGAACCTGTTCTTCAACAGGTTTGACCAACCGCCCTCTCCTCCCCTTGCCCCATTCCCTGCTGCCCCCACGTTCATCTAGTCCTGCCGTCCACTGCCCTCCCTCCACCCCCCTTTTACATCCCCTGCTGTTTTTCCCCTCACAGACCCACCCACCGCCCACCCCCCAGCACACAGCCCCCCTACCCCAGTCTGTCTCTCACTAAGACCCAAGTGAGACATGAGCTGAAGATCAAGGCGAGGAAGACTGCAGGTCCAGATGGCTTCAGCTTGAGGCTCCTCGAGTCCTGGGCAGACCAGCTGTGCGGAATCGTGGAGCACATCTTCAGTCTGAGCCTGAAGCTGGGGAGGGTACCACAGCTGTGGAAAACATCCTGCGTGGTACCCATACCAAAGACACTGCACCCCAAGGATCTGAACAGCTACAGACCAGTGGCCCTCGCCACTCGCCACCTCGCACCTGATGAAGACCCTGGAGAGGCTGTTCCTTGCCCATCTCCACCATCTGGTGGGACCAGTAATAGACCCAATTCAGTTTGCCTACCAGGATGGCATCAGGGTGGAGGATGCAATGATCTTCCTCCTACAGTGGGGCAAAAAAGTATTTAGTCAGCCACCAATTGTGCAAGTTCTCCCACTTAAAAGATGAGAGAGGTCTCCAATTTTCATCATAGGTATACCTCAACTATGAGAGACAAAATGAGAAAAAAAAAATCCAGAAAATCACATTGAAGGATTTTTAATGAATTAATTGGTAAATTCCTCGGTAAAATAAGTATTTGGTCACCTACAAACAAGCAAGATTTCTGGCTCTAGACCTGTAACTTCTTCTTTAAGAGGCTCCTCTGTCCTCCACTCCTTACCTGTATTAATGGCACCTTTTTGAACTCATTATCAGTATAAAGGACACCTGTCCACAACCTCAAACAGTCAGACTCCAAACTCCACTATGGCCAAGACCAAAGAGCTGTCAAAGGACACCAGAAACAAAATTGTAGACCTGCACCAGGCTGGGAAGACTGAATCTGCAATAGGTAAGCAGCTTGGTGTGAAGAAATCAACTGTGGGAGCAATTATTAGAAAATGGAAGACATACAAGACCACTGATAATCTCCCTTGATCTGGGGCTCCACGCAAGATCTCACCCTGTAGGGTCAAAATGATCACGAGAACGATGAGCAAAAATCCCAGAACCACACGGGGGGACCTAGTGAATGACCTGCAGAGAGCTGGGACCAAAGTAACAAAGGCTACCATCAGTAACACACTACGCCGCCAGGGACTTAAATCCTGCAGTGCCAGACGTGTCCCCCTGCTTAAGCAAGTACACGTCCAGGCCCATTTGAAGTTTGCTAGAGAGCATTTGGATGATCCAGAAGAGTATTGGGAGAATGTCATATGGTCAGATGAAACCAAAATAGAACTTTTTGGTAAAAATTCAACTTGTCATGTTTGGAAGAGAAAGAACACCATACCTACTGTGAAGCATGGGGGTGGAAACATCATACTTTGGGGCTGTTTTTCTGCAAAGGGACCAGGACGACTGATCCGTGTAAAGCAGTGATTCTCAACTGGTGGGTTGCGACCCAAAAGTGGGTCGCGGACCTGTTTTCAGTGGGTCGTGGGCCTTTGCCTGGGCAAATAAAATATCAAGAAATAAATCAACATAGTGTCATTCACACTCCTTAACAGTAGATGGCAGTAGGTGGTGGGCGACACCATATTTCGCACCATAGAAGAAGACTCGCACCGTTTGTTTGTATATGCTAATTGAGCATGGCGAAACGGACTGGATACGCCAGTGGTCCCCAAACTACGGCCCGCGCCGCCTCCACATTTGGCCCGGCCCCCTGAACAATATCAGACGCTTACCCCCTCCCGCACCTCGCTTCCATGTCGGCCGAGCGCCGTCTCGTTCCCCTGCTGAGCGTGTGCTCAGCCATGCATTCTGTGCCATGGATTCTCTGTATCACTGTATAAAGAGCTGACTGTTCATGCCTCACTATCGCACTTAGAATTCGTTCTTAGACATCTGCTCAGAGCTCTCTCACAGAGCGCAGGCTGAGCCTCGTGATGGAGAAATAAAACACCTTTAAACTTCGGCTTGCTGTGTCCGCCTGCACTGATTTTTCCTCCACACTGGTAAGCGTGATGATTTTTTTTTTTTTTTTTCCAGTCTGGCCACGCGATCGAGACCAATACACGCATAGAATGTGACATTCTGTCTGTGCCCCTATCTGAACCCCCCCCCCCCCTCAGAAAAAAATAAATAAATCCTAGACTCACCCCTGTCAAATAAAATGGAATAGTGAAAAGGTTAGCTAAGAGAAAAATTGATTCAGAATACAGGGTATTTAACCTGCAGTGGACAAACGATTATTTTTTTGTTCAATGCAAAGAAAAGGCTGTTCAGCAGCGGTGTCTACAAGCCTGCTGGAACCTACAAAAGAATTATAAGGAAGAAACACAAGAACTTTGAGAGACTGCTCATATGAGTCATTTAAGGAAGAGATTCTGCTCTGACAACTAAGCTGAACTTTTACCTGTTCAGATTGTGCACGGCACAACACAAAGTTAATGTTCCATGGACTTTTTTCTGTGAAGAACCCAGAGAGGGTTATTTGGTTATTATTTATTTCATTAATAGTGTTATTATTTGTTTTCTGACTTTTTTTCCTGTGAAGATCCCAGAAAGGGTTATTAATATTTGGTCATTTGTGGCTTTCTGGAAAACAATAAATGTTTACGTTTAGGCACCCCTGCGATCGTCACACTTTTTCTGTTACAAACTGACCCCGGCCCCCATCAGAGAAGGCAAAAGTTATGTGGCCCTCACAGGAAAAAGTTTGGGGACCCCTGGGATACACGATCCCTTTGGAATCGACATGGAAAGCGTTACGTTGCCAAGCAACGAAGAGAGTCAGCTGGTGGAGCTATCATGTGACCGCACGCTGAAAAAGAGGTTCACGGAGGTAAGCCTCTCGCAATTCTCGTGCAGCACTGTGATGAGCGAGTATCCTTCTCTTGCCATTCGAGCAGTAAAAACCCTCCTACCTTTCAGCACTACCTATCTCTGTGAGTGTGGCTTCTCAGCTCTGGTTCAGTTGAAGACAAAACAGAGAAACAGACTGGACATTGAGCATGACCTCAGAGTCGCTTTGTCTAATATAACTCCAGACATTGAGACTCTTGTCAAGAGCAAAAAACATCCCCAGTTCTCCCATTAATTCCTCCAGACTCAGGTCTATGATGTCACTGTTACAGGTTTTAGTGAGTGTTCCTTCATTTTCTTCAAAGCACATAACCTTATCAGTAGGTAAATACTGAAAAAACAATAAGAAGAAAAGTCAATTTTGAGACTTGAATTCTTTTGAATTGCACTTTTTGTTTAATTTTTAATTTAAAATGCAGCTAATTCAGCATTAAAGGGAATTGTTCCCTCTGTTGTATTGCCACTTACTGGTCATTTTGGTTAATCATTAAATTTGTTTTGTGTTTGTATACTGTGATATTCTGTTCTTCTACCTCAGGTTCAAAATGCACAATCTTTACATTCAGTAAATTTGAGAATTTGAAAATCTTTGATTTGGGTCGCGGCTTGTCATCGAGGGGTGATGGTGGGTCCCAAAGCCAGACCAGTTGAGAACCACTGGTGTAAAGGAAAGAATGAATGGGGCCATGTATCGTGAGATTTTGAGTGAAAACCTCCTTCCATCAGCAAGGGCATTGAAGATGAAACGTGGCTGGGTCTTTCAGCATGACAATGATCCCAAACACACCGCCCGGGCAATGAAGGAGTGGCTTCGTAAGAAGCATTTCAAGGTCCTGGAGTGGCCTAGCCAGTCTCCAGATCTCAACCCCATAGAAAATCTTTGGAGGGAGTTGAAAGTCCGTGTTGCCCAGCGACAGCCCCAAAACATCACTGCTCTAGAGGAGATCTGCATGGAGGAATGGGCCAAAATACCAGCAACAGTGTGTGGAAAACCTTGTGAAGACTTACAGAAAACATTTGACCTCTGTCATTGCCAACAAAGGGTATATAACAAAGTATTGAGATGAACTTTTGTTATTGACCAAATACTTATTTTACTGAGGAATTTACCAATTAATTCATTAAAAATCCTTCATTGTGATTTTCTGGATTTTTTTTTCTTATTTTGTCTCTCATAGTTGAGGTATACCTATGATGAAAATTGAAGACCTCTCTCATCTTTTAAGTGGGAGAACTTGCACAATTGGTGGCTGACTAAATTCTTTTTTGCCCCACTGTATATCAGTCCCTGTCTCACCTGGAGAAGCCTGGGAACACTGTGAGGATCATGTTCTTTCATTTCTCCAGTGCTTTCAACACCATCCAACCAGTGATTCTGAAGGACAACCTGCTGCTGTGTGCAAGGGTGGACCAGCACCTGTCATTGTGGATCTTGGACTACCTCACACACCGGCCACAGTTTGTGAGGACCCAGGACTGTGTATCTGACACCATCATCTGCAGTATGGGGGCCCCCCAGGGAAGAGTTCTTGCTCCCATCCTGTTCACCCTCTACACTGGTGACTTTTCACACAACACACCGCACTGCCATCTACAGAAGTTCTCTGATGACTCTGCGATCGTTGGCCTCATCTCTTATGGGGATGACGTGGAGTACAGAGGACTTATACGGCACTTTGTGGACTGGTGCCTGTGGAACTGCCTCCAGATCAATGTGGGGAAAACCAAGGAACTGATGGTGGACTGCCACAGGCATGGACAACCCCCCAGAACTCCCATAAACATCCGGGGAACAGACATTGAGATGGTGACACCTTACAAGTATCTGGGTGTTCACCTGAACAATAAACTGGACTGGTCACACAACACCAATGGGCGCTACAAGAAAGGGGCAGTGCAGGCTGTACCTCCTGAGGACACTCGGGTCTTTTGGAGTGCAGGGAGCACTCCTGAAGACCTTCTACGACTCTGTGGTTGCATCAGCCATCACGTTTGGAGTGGTCTGCTAAGGCAACAGCATCACGGCATCCACAGGAAGAGACTGAACAGGCTGATCACAAAAGCCAAATCTGTTCCGGGGTGCCACCTCGACCCAGTGGAGGAGATAGGAGCGAGGAGGATGGTAGGAGGTAGGAGGATCGGTACAAAATCTTCCTGTGCCACACGAGTCGGCAACTTTTTTGCAGCAGCGGCTCAATTCTGAGCTTCTTTCTTATTGTTATTTACTATCTGTTTTTTTTCTTTGCCACAACTTTTCTGATCTTGTTACCCCATATCCATCACGGATGCCAAGGACACTATTATCGCCGCACTGGCATTGATATTATCCATGTTTTTCCTGGACTTTCCCCATTGTGGGACAAATGAAGGCTTATCTTCTCTTATCTCATCTCATCTTATCTAGCTAAGCTGTAATCTCTGCTGGAGTCTGAGTCCCACCCCAAGTGGGACACGCTGAATGCACTGAGGAGCTCATTTAGCAGTAGCCTGTGTCATCCTAGGTGCTCAAAGGAGAGGTTCCACAGGTCCTTCCTACCTACTGCTTTCAGACTGTATAATCTGTGGGCATCATAGAGGCTGTACATAACACCACTACTTTGTACAATAGGGATCGTTCCCTTCCAATGCATAACTAATACAATTACAACTATTACTGAAGGTGGCAACAACACTGTTCATTCAACTGTGAAATATACTGTCTGGATTTATATCTACAGTGGATATAAAAAGTTTACACACCCCTGTTCAAATGCCATGTTTTTGTGTTGTAAAAAAATGAGACCAAGATAAATCATTTCAAAACTTTTTTCCACCATTAATGTGACCTTTAACCTCTACAACCCAATTGAAAAAACAAACTGAAATCTTTTTAAGGGGGAAAAAAACTTACAATAACCTGGTTGCATAAATATGCACACCTTTAAACTAATACTTTGTGGCAACACCTTTGACTTTTATTACAGCACTCAGTCTTTTTGGGTAGGAGTCTATCAGCGCTGCATATCTTGATGTGGCAATATTTGCCCACTCTTCTTTGCAAAATCGGTCCAAATCTGTCAGATTGCGAGGGCATCTCCTGTGCACAGTCCTCTTCAGATCACCCCATAGGTGTTCGATCAGATTCAGGTCTGGACTCTGGCTGGGCCATTCCAAAACCTTAATCTTCTTCTGGTGAAGCCATTCTTTTATTGATTTGGATGTGCGCTTTGGGTCATTGCCATGCTGAAAGATGAAGTTCCTCTTCTTCTTCAGCTTTCTAGCAGAAGCCTGAAGGTTTTGTGCCAACACTTACTGGAATTTGGAACTGTTCATAATTCCCTCCTCTTTGACTAAGGGCCCAGTTGCAGCTGGAGAAAAACAGCCCCAAAGCATGATGCTGCCACCACCATGCTTCACTGTAGGTATGGTGTTCTTTTGGTGATGAGCAGTGTTGTGTTTGCACCAAATATACCTTTTGGAATTATGGTCAAAAAGTTCAACCTTAGTTTCATTGAACCATAACACATTTTCCCACATGCGTTTGGGAGGTTTCAAATGTGTTTTTGCAAAATGTAGCCAGGCTTGGATGTTTACCTTCATAAGACAAGGCTTCTGTCTTGCCACGCTACCCCATAGCCCAGACATATGAAGAAGATGGGAGATTGTTGTCACTTGTACTAAACAGCCAGTGCTTGCCAGAAATTCCTGCAGCTCCTTCAATATTGTTGTCGGTCTCTTGGCAGCCTCCCTGACCAGTTTTCTTCTCATCTTTTCATCAATTTTGGGGGGACGTCCAGTTCCTGGTCATGTCACTGTTGTGCCATATTTTCTCCACTTGATGATGACGGTCTTCACTGTGTTCCATGGTGTGAAAAAGTGTTTTCTCATTTCTTGATTTCTCATTTTTTGTATGTTTGTCACACTTAAATGTTTCAGATCCATCCATCCATCCATCCATCTTCTACCACTTTTCCGGAGGTCCGGGTCATGGAGGCAGCAGTCCAGTCAGAGAAACACAGACTTCCCTCTCCCCGGCTACCTGCTCCAGCTCTTCAGAGGGGACACCAAGGCGTTCCCACACCAACTGGGAGACACAGTCTCTCCAGCGAGTCCTGGGTCTGCCCCAGGGTCTCCTAGTGGGATCTGCCTGAAACACCTCAAATGGGAGGCGTCCAGGAGGCATCCTGATCAGATGCCCAAACCACCTCAACTGGCTTCTTTCAGTGTGGAGGAGCAGCGGTTCTACTTTGAGCCTCTCCTGGATGTCTGAGCTCCTCACTCTATCTCTAAGGGTGAGTCCAGCAATCCTACGGTGAAAGCTCATTTCAGCCACTTGTATCGGCAAGCTCATTCTTTCGGTGGTTGTCACGAACCGAGCCGGTGTTTTCCTGTAGGCTCGGTTCTGACCGTTCTCTGTGGCTCACTCATCGGGGTTTATCTATTGTTACCTTTTGAGTTCTTGTTGTTTTTATGTCTGTGTTCTTTTTCTTTTCCATTCCTGTAGCCACCGCTCTGGCGGGCAGTTGTAAGGCAGCCTCTTTTGACCAACTTTCTGGTGGGCGCTGTCTAACATTCGCCAGTCTGACCACGCCCCCTCTCTCTTTGACAGCCAGCTGATTCGTCCCAGTAATTATCTTTCCTGCGCCTCACCCAGGTGTGTCCAATTTGTCTTTCCAGCAGTGTTTGTATTTAGGTGAGTCTTGCCAGTCAAACACTGCTGGACCATTGTACATTGCCATGCGGACGTTTATCACTGCATGGTAGTACTGTCTATTGAGGGAAAGCTACACTGTCGCCATTCCCGTCAGTGTAGCTGTTTTTGTGTATGTTCGCCGGTTACTTGGACTTTTTGGACTGCTCCTGTGCCATGAGTACGAACTGTTTAGCGTAGCCCAGTTTCCTCCTCCAGCTTCAGTAGAGCGTCCTGGAGTTCTCAAGGTCAACCCCGAGCTGTTCATGTTTTGTTTGCATCATCTGCTGTGCTGTCAGCCAGCAAATATTGTCAACACTATCACGACGTGTTAGCCACTCCACACAGCCGTGGTTCTGTTGTGCCCCTTGAAGCGATGTCGGCCCTGGGGTGCAACTGTGGTTAACATGTTTCCTTTCCATTCGTTTGCTGGGTGTTGTTGGCCCCAAACGCCAACTGTAAGTGTTTCTGTTTATTTTTGTAAGTCTTCAACGTTTGGGATAGCCTTTATTTTTGAACTGTTTGCTTTTGTGTTTAATAATGTGTTGTGGTGAATCCTGCCCATAAATCCCATTCTTCCTTCCCCTCCTCTGTGCGCTGCATTAAAGTGCACGAGGAGGCTTATGATAGAATGGTCCAGCCAGCCAGGATTTAGCGGATTCACCCTCACATCTGTTTTTTTCTTTTTGAACTGTTTTTTTTTTTTCTTTTTTCTACCCAACTGATCTGGTGTGGTCATGGAGGCCGCAAACTGAAAATATCCTTTGAGTTTGGGGTGGGTATGCTGTCGAGCCTTGATGAATATTGATGGGCTCATCTTCTCGGCTAGCAAGTACTCTACCCCAGAAGACATTTTGTGGTACATGGGTCTGGTGGAGGCAGAGGTCCGGCAATGCCCGCAGCTTTCTGTACACACTGAGGGTATTGAGAGGATCAACCTTTTGGCAGCGTTAAGGCATGAGAACGGTGGGAGGGAGAGGAATTCCCCGAGTAAGACCAGGCTCGCACTGAAAGGGAAGCACTCCCAGGTCCCCGGCATTCCTGCTTCACACTAGAGTACTGCGCTCACTCCCGCTCTGGCCAAACCAGCTCCAGCATCCAGCAGACAGCGTTGTCCGGCGGGCAGACGCTGGGAGAAGCTCCCCTCATCCTCGGCAGCCATTTCCCCTCCAGCTGCCATGAGAACTGCCAGGGGTATCCTGCCCATGCCCACCTCCACGCCATCCGCGCCGGCTCCTCCGTCATCCTCTAAAGGGGCTGGGAGCACCGTAGACACGGAGAGGGATGACTGTCAGCCTTCTGCAGCTGTCACCAACAAGCACCAGGATGACAGGCAAGTGTTTTTTCATTCTTATCAATTAAATTGTGATAAACTTTGTCTGTCTCCCGAGGGGGAGGCCCAGTCTTTTCAGTCTGCTGGGTCCTCTCTTCCAGCTGCAATCAGTAACTCTTTTTCTATGCTCTCCATGTCTCCTTCAATTTTTCTTGAGTGCCGGCCTTGGAACTTAGCCGCCAGACGATGGAGGATCCTGCTACAGAGCCTGCATGGAGCCAGCCCTCAGTCCCCTCGCTGGATCCATCTCCAGCAGGGGTTACTTCACCTGAGGATGTAAGGACTGTTCCAACCATCTTGCCAGCTGTGGAGACGACTGCAGCGGAATGGGAGCCAGAGTTGGACCTCTTGGAGGCCGGGCCCAGGTCTTCATCATCTGGATCGACAGAGTCCTGGATGGCGTTGGAGCTCGAGCTCAGGCAAGTTATCTGTCTTGTTTTTCTAATGTCAGTTTTGGAGAGATCTTGCGTGGCTCTAGGGGAGGAGGGTCGGATGCAGCCCTCAGCTGCATCTGAACTCACTTGACCAGGCTCCACCGCTGCTGGAGGCCCTAACCACTTTTCTTCTCCTGCTATGTCTGAGCCTTCGTCTAGGGTTGCCGGAGAGGGTGCGCTGTTGCCAGAGGTTGTTGTGGGTCCAGTCAGACCAGCAGAGGATGCCACTGTTCCAGCTCCTCTGGCCAGGGTCATCAGGGCCCCCCCCCCCCCATCGATCACCTCCTCAGCTTGGTGCTCCGGCGGTTTGGCCCGCTCACTGTGGGTGCAGCATTGGCCCAGTCAGGGTCTACCACGGGTGCTGCTGAACTCCAGCTGGAGTCCACCGCGGGTGCTGCAGAGCTCCAGCCAGGATTCACCGCGGGTGCTGCAGAGCTCCAGCTGGGAGTCACCACGGGTGTAACGTTGGCCCGGTCGGGGTCCACTGCGGGTTGCAGCAGAGCTCCAGCCGGGAGCCACTGCGGGTGCAGCGTTGGCCCAGTTGGGGTCCACCGTGGGTGCAGCATTGGCCCGGTTGGGGTCCACTGTGGGTGCAGCTGTGTCCCAAGCCGGGACCACTGAGGGTGCTGCGGACCAGCCTGAAGGCGCCGCAGCCTTCTTCTCCTCCCTGTCCGACACCGTGGGGGTTCCCTCCCTTTGGACCGGTCACCCACCAGCAAGCCTCCTGGTGGGCAGGCCGCCTCCAGCATCATCCCGCCAGCCCTGGTGGCTGAACAGTGCTGGCCGACCGCCGGAGTAACTGAGTCTCTGAGCCAGATGGCCTGTGTTTTCCAGCAGGCCACTGCTTGGCCTGGGACTCTGGGAGGCCTCCTGAGCCTCAATGTCTTAGGACTTGGGGGGGTTAATTGTGGACCCTGGGTGGGGTATGGTGTTCCCTCCTTTCCTGTTCCCCCTACCTCCCACCCGGGTTCTGTGTTGTTGTTCCTGTTGGGGTTGGTGGTGGTGGTGGTGGGGGTTCTTTCCTTGTGATATTACCGTGGGTATCTTGAATCCACCCCTAGAAGGTGTTTTCCTGTTGGCTCGGTTCTGACCGTTCTCTGTGGCTCACGCATTGGGGTTTATGTATTGTTACCTTTTCAATTCAATTCATCTTTATTTATATAGTGCCATTTCACAACGACAGTCATCTCATAGCACTTTCAACTGTAGGGGAAACCCCCACAGCTGCAGAAAAACCCCAGCAATCAGGCGATCCCCTGTGAGCAAGCACTTGGCAACGGTGGAGAGGAAAAACTCCCTTTTAACAGGAAGAAACCTCCAGCAGAACCAGGCTCAGGGAGGGGCAGTCATCTGCTGCGACTGGCTGGGGGGTGAGGGGATAGAGACATGTAGAGAGCAAACAGCACGATGGGGACTCAATCTATGGGAGAGAACAAACAGATGTTAATGACCAGCAAAAAAATAAATATTTCATTAAGAGTGAAGAAAGGAGTGAAGACCAGTGCATTATTGGAGGTCACTCGGCTGTCTAAACCTATTAGCAGCATAACTAAGGGAGGGTTCAGAGACATGATCCCTCCCTAATTGTAAGCTATATCAAAAAGGAAGGTTTTAACCCTTTTCTTAAAAACAGAGATGGAGTCTGACTCCCAAATCCAGATTGGCAGCTGGTTCCACAGGAGAGGAGCTTGATAACTGAAGGCTATGCCTCCCATTGTACTTTTGGAGATTCTAGGTATTACAAGTAATCCTGCATTTTGGGAGCATAATGCTCTGTTAGGATAATACGGTAGTATCAGATCTTTTAAATAAAAAGGGGCCTGATTGTTTAGAGCTTTGTAAGTAAGAAGAAAGATTTTAAACTTAATTCTAAACTCTATGGGAAGCCAGTGAAGGGAGGCCAGAACCGGAGAGATATGATCTCTCTTTCTAGTACCTGTTAAAACTTTTGCTGCAGCATTTTGGATCAACTGAAGACTTTTTAAAGGTGTTTTAGGACAACCTGATAATAAAGAGTTACAATAATCTAATCTAGAGCTAACAAAAGCGTGGATCAGTTTCTCAGCATCACTCTGAGACAAGATGCTCCTAATCTTGGCAGTATTACGCAAATGATAGAAGGCAGTCTTAGAAACAAATTTAACATGTGAAATTGAAAGACAGATCTTGATCAAAAATAACTCCAAGGTTCCTCACAGAGCTATTAAGAGAAAGAGTAACCGCATCAAAACTAAAAGTTTGATTTGAAAAGGTATTTCTAAGGTTTTTTGGACCAACAAGAATGACTTCAGTCTTATCTGAATTTAATAGCAGGAAATTACAAGTCATCCAAGCTTTGATTTCCTTAAGACAGGCATCTAAATTGGCTAATTGATTACTATCATCTGGCTTCATTGACAGATATAATTGTGTGTCATCTGCATAACAATGAAAATGTATACAGTGCTTTCTAATAATGGAATAATTTCTAAGGGAATAATTTCTAATAATAATAACGGAAGCATATATAAACTAAATAGAGTAGGGCCTAGCACAGATCCCTGTGGAACTCCATGACTGAGCTTTGAGTTGAAAGAAAACTCATTATTGACATGAACAAACTAGAACCTATCAGATAAATAAGATCTAAACCACTGCAACGAAGTTCCATTAAGTCCAACATAGTGTTCTAATCTATTAAGTAGAATATTATAATAGATAGTATCAAAAGCTGCACTAAGGTCTAAAAGGACAAGAACAGAAACAAGTCCATTATCAGATGCAATAAGGAGGTCATTAATGACCTTCACTAAGGCTGTTTCAGTACTATGATGGATTCTAAACCCAGATTGAAACTCTTCAAGTAAACCATTTCCCTGCAGGTGGTCAAATAATTGCGTAGCAACAACTCTTTCTAAGATTTTTGAAATGAAAGGGAGATTAGAGATTGGTCTATAGTTAGCTAAAACTCCTGGATCCAGTGTTGGCTTTTTGAGTAAGGGTTTAATTACAGCTGTTTTAAAAGCCTGCGGTACATGGCCTAAAGTTAATGAAGAATTGATTATTTGAAGAATAAAGCTACCAATAAGTGGGAAGACTTCTTTAAATAACCTGGTAGGAATAGGGTCTAAAAGACAAGTTGAAGGCTTGGATGAGAAAATTATTTTGTCTAACTCAAAAAGGTCAATTGGACTAAACTCATCCAAACAAATATCAATTGAAGGAGTTGTAGTAGTTACTGTATTTAAGTTAATGGTGGGAAGAATCTAATTGATTTTATCTCTGATAGATGGCATTTTATTATTGGAAAAGTTCATAAAGTCCTGACTACTAAGCTCTAAGGGAATGCTAGGATTGACAGAGTTCTGACTCTTTGTCAGCCTGGCTACAGTGCTGAAAAGAAACCTATGATTATTCTTGTTCTCTTCTATTAATGCAGAATAATAACTCATTCTATCTTTTCGAAGAGATTTTTTATAAATTAAAAGATGATTTCTCCAAGCTAAATAGATTTCATCTGAATTACTGGAGCACCATTTTCTTTCTAATTGACAAGTCTTCTCTTTAAAGCTACACGTTTCTGTGTTGAACAAAGGGGTTAGAAATCTCTGATTAGACTTTTTTGTTTTTAAAGGGACCACCAAGTCTAGAGTCTGATGCAGAGAAGCTGTAACACTATCTACCATGCTATCAATTACAGAAGGAGCAAGCTGTCTATAACTTATTTCCGTTGTGTTGACACATGGCATAGAGGAAACAATCTGCATAAATTTGGTAACAACATTACCTGAGAGGCATCTACTGTAGTAATATTTTTCTTTAGGAGCCAAATAGTCAGAAATAGTAAAATCAAAGGTTAACAGACAATGGTCTGGTCTGACAGTACAGGGTTATGAGGAGACACTATCAGATTTTCTATTTCTACGCTATATGTCAGAACAAGGTCCAACGTATGCTGGAGATAATGGGTAGAATTTCCTACTTTCTGAGAAAACCCCATCGAGTCTAATATTGAATTACTGTAAATGCCATATTAACGCAATCACTATCAACATCTACATGTATATTAAAGTCCCCTACTATAATTATTCTATCTTATTTCAGCACTAAATCAGCTAAGAATTTGGCAAATTCGGATAAAAACTCTGAGTAGGTTGATGGGGGACGATAAACTATGGCAAATAAAATTGGATTTAGCCTAAAATTGCTAAAATGCTCAATACTGAGGACCAGGCCCTCAAAGGAATGACAGTGTGTTTTTTGCTTAAGATTAACTAGTAATTTGGAATAGTAAATAGTTGCCACTCCTCCTCCACGACCAGAACTTCTTGTTATGACCCGAGCGTCGGTTCTGATCATGCTCGGGTTAAAGTTATGTCTCGCTGCCGGCCTTGACAGCTGCGGGCGGTATTTTGGCCTCTCCGGGCTCTTATTGTTAAAGTGCTCGGAGGGGTTTCCGCCTGTCAACGGTCGGTCAGCTGTGTGTCATTCTGTCATTAGTCCCTGGTTATTTAAGCTGTGTGCTAGCGTCATTACGACGCAGCAGTGTCTGATCGCATGATCGTTAATCTGATCGCTTATGATCGTTATCTGATCGTTATCTTGTTCACCCATCGTCACGGATGCCTGGACTAACCTCACCTCGGCTGCCTAAGGGCTTAACCGTCGTTTCACCGGCTTAGTAAGTGAGCTGTATAGCCTTATTCCCGTCGGTGTATTTGGTGCTGTAAGTTCCTGCTTTAGCAGTCCAGGTGCATTTATTACCTAGCTTGTCTGTGTGTGACTGTTTCCTGCCCTGGACCCGTAGTGTGCTGGATAGCCTATGCTTCCTGTTCTGCAAGGACTCTGTCATCAGCTCAGCAGCTTGTGTAACACCCTTATCACCGTAATAAAACTCAATGAAACTCACTGGTGGACTTGTGTGCGTCTTATTGGTAGCCCGCGAGGGCTACCATGACACTTCTGGGATTTTGACAGTTTAAATAACCAGAGGGAGTTGATTCATTTAAACCAACATAATCCTCTTGTCCTAACCAAGTCTCTGTAAGGGATATTAAATCAATCTGATGATCAATTAACAGATCATGGACTAGCAGAGACTTGGGAGTTAGAGACCTAATATTTAATAAACCACATTTAATTTTTAAATTATGAGGAGGAACAGAGGCCAAATCATTCAATTTAGAGGCTTCAGGTTTAATTTGAGTTTTACCAACTTTTTGTTTAATCACTTTGGGATGCTTATACATTATATTTTTATTTACTTTGGAGGGAGCAGACAATGATTCTCTGATGGGGAAGACAGGGGCTAAGTTGAGGGGTGGCGGATGAAGAGGAGCTGCAGAGAGGTGTGTAAGACTGCGACTCTGCTTCCTGGTCCCAACTCTGAGTTGTCAATGTTTTGGAAATTTGGATAAAAATGATGCCAGATTGTTAGATAAAACAGACTCACCATCTAAAGTGGAATGGACGCCGTCTCGTCTAATAAGACCAGGTTTTCCCCAAAATGAGCACCAATTGTCAATGTAGCCCACGTTGTTTGCAGGACACCACACCACTTTTGAGTTCTTGTTGTTTTTATGCCTGTGTTCTTTTTCTTTTCCATGCCTGTAGCCGCCGCTCTGGCCGGCAGTTGTAAGCCAGCCTCTTTTGACCCTCTTTCTGGTGGGCGCTGTCTAACATTCGCCGGTCCGACCACGCCCCATTCTTCCTTCACTCCTCCGTGCACTGCGTAAAAGCGCACGAGGAGGCTTATGACAGTCATTACCCAAAGCTCATGACCATAGGTGAGGCTAGGAACGTAGATTGACTGGTAAATTAACAACTTTTCCTTAGATCATAGCTCCCTCTTCACCACAACGGACAGGTACAATGTCCACATCACTGCAGATGCTGCTCTGTCTGTAGTCTGGATTCATTATGGGCATGGAGGGGCAGAGAAACAGCTGTGAGTAGGTGGGCTTGTTAATGGTTCCCCAAAATGGGGAATTAAAAAAAACATTTCAGAGCCACTGATATAAATGAACAAAAAAAAAAAAAATCACCAGATTACAATGACCACAGTCTCTGAACTTTTATTGCTGACATGGGATTGAAACTGTTAGTGCTTCAGTCCACTCTTTAGAAAGAAACCTCCAACCTTTGAATCTTTTTCTGCACAATTAGAAGAAAAGCCTTCGAGCTTCATGAGGCTTCATCTGCCAAACAAGAATAAATGCTACAGCTCCTCAGTAGTATTTATTCTTGTTTAAAAGCAACCTACTTAGTATATTTACTGCTGTTTACAGCCTATTAATGTGGTCTTAGCAGGCAACATACCTTAAAAATACATTCTCCGCCTGTGCACTCTTCCCTCTGTGGCTCCCCCACTCTTGCTTTCTCCTTACCGCTTGCACAGAGTGACACCTAGGTTTCAATTAGAGCTTCCTCTGCTGGCGGTCTCTATAATTGCATTTAAGAATATGGTTCCAAATACGACAAACGTGATATAAATAAATAACTGATTTTTGGAAAATGGACTGGCGGGCTGTAGTGGATGAGGGGCCGCCAGTTGCCCATCCCTAGATGAACAAAGAAAATTCAATCAGTTACACAGAATAAAAATTCAACCAGTGTCCAATACGAATGTTGCAAATTTTGAAGAAAAAAGTCTCAAGTTTGCAAGAAAAAAGTTTTTTGAAAAAAATTGAGGAAAAAAATGCTAATTTATAATAAAAGCTGCAAATTTATGAGATACAAAGTTTTAAATGTATGAGCAAAAAGGTGCAAATTTACAAGAAAAATGTTGCAAATTTATCATAAAAAGTTGCACATTTTAAAGAAAACATCTGCAAGTCTGTGACAAAAAATGCTAACTTACAATTAAAAAGATGCAAAATTATGATTAAAAAAGTTGCAAATTTACAAGAAAAATGTCGCAAATTTATGATAAAAAATTTGCAGATTTAAAAAGCAAAAAGCTGCAAATTTATGAGAGAAAAGTGAAAGAAAAATTGTTAATTTACAATTAAAAGTGCTGCAAATTTATAAGAGAAAAAGTTATACATGTATGAGAAAAAGAAATTGCAAATTTACTGTACAACAAAACAGATGCAGAGATAAAATTGGTGCTTGTGTCATAAACAGCCCTTTCAGGGCCGGAGTGAGGACACCACAAGCAGGAAATGTGAGTTGCTGACATTTATTAAAGATAACACAAAATAACAGACACGCACACTTAAGAAAATTGATGGGGGACACCCGGAGGACATACACAGACGGGGGCTCCATCTGGAGAAGAGGTGAGACGTAGGAATAACATCTTAGCAGTGAAAGGTAGAACTAATCTTGGACTCGGGAGACCGCTGCAAGAAGTAGACTCACAACAGCCTCTTAAATAGACCAACCCAAATGAGCTCAGGTGTGGGTACATGAGTGGGGAAATAATTATGACAATCTGACTCAGATGTGACAGCCCGCGAACAGAATTGACAACCGGAAAAGAACATTGACAGCTGTCACACTGAGAGAAATAATGACAAGACTACTAAGTGTTCAACGAAAGGAAAATTAAGGTGAGGACAAGATAAAGACAACCCAGAGAACAAAATAGAGATGCATAACATACAGAGGATAATGCTAAACAAACAGGGAACAAACAAACAGAAAAAGACTAACTCAAACTGGAGATTGGGCACGACCCTCACCCATGCCCAGGATCATGACAGCTTGAATTTGATTTACGCCTTTAAACAGACACACAGTCAGACGTCAAGTTTCAATTCCTTATTATTTATTATTAAAATCAAAACTGGCAAAAAAAAATTGCAGAAGACTCAGCAGCATCACTCTGTAGCTCTGAAGCTTCTCCTCAGGATGTTTCACTTCATTCTGATCTCATGACTGCAGCATGTGCTGTCTGTCTCTGTGCTACAACTCAACAGGAAATGATGCTACATCCGCCAAACTCTGGCACATAGGCTGACCCTGGGATGAGCAGCCATGGCTATACTTCTGGAGTCAAAAGGTCGAATGTCAAGGTCACAGGGTCGTACAGGGTGACTTCAAGAGGCTGTAGAAGGCGCGGGTCTTTGCTGACTCGTAATACTCTATAAAGCACATATTTGACCCGACTCCAGCTAACGTGCAGGAAGCACAAAGCTGAAAATTTAACATAGCACCTCTAAAAGAAAGAGAAAAGATAATCTGCGAAAACACTTTAAATCTTAACCTCGAACTTAACAAAATCTGTCTCCTCTTGTCTCTTTTGGCATTTTTCCATGATTAAATATTCAAGATTATTTCTTTAAATAATTCATTTTCAAACTGCTCTTTTTCTCTTGTTAACAAACGCTCTTTCCAAGGATATGGAAGACTGCTTTTTTTACCCCCCTCCTTCTCATTGTCTTCTTCTTCTTCACCCCCCCCCCCCCCAATCCCCTGGACACTCTCTCTCAGACAGAAGAGTCACAAACCACATTAACCTTTAAGAGCTAAAAATCAATGTCCTGTTGTTAATTTGTGCTAATTTACTTCCACTTAGTTTTACAGCACCCTTCCTTTCTTTTCTCTCTCCCCCCACCCCCCGCCACCCCCCTGAATTTTAAAACATCTGCTCGCACCTCCGGAGAACATATGGCAGTTTGGTCGCTCCCACACCTCCAAACGCTGAGTGGATTTGTGTGTCTTTGGTACGTGTCTTCTGCCACCTCTGAGGTTAGCCTTGCTGTAGGAAAGAGCTTTTATTCATACCCCCTCCCGATTATTTGTTATGGCAATATTCATACAAAACTCTGTGATGCTTCTCTATGTACATTTGTACTGACGTACTCCAGGAGTAAGGGCCCCTTTGCACAGACACAGAAAAATTTGGCAATCACTGGGAGATTGATGAGATCGTCGAACGATCAAGGAGAGCTCAAGGAGTGCTCAGTGATCTTACTGATCTCCCTGCAATCAGCAATCTTTCAGTGAGCTCTCGGATCTTTCACTGAAGGTCAAATTTTTCCACCCTGAAGGTAGAGATGGTTGAGATCAGTAATCTCAACCATCGCTGATTGAGAATCGCTGAGCGTTTGATGAAAGACCAATAGAGTTCATTGAAAGACCACTGAGAGATCACTGGGAGATCAAAATTGTTGATCACTCGCTTTGGAATGAGTTGAAACTCTGAGGACTGTGGAGATCACTGAAGATCACTGAGAGAACAGTTGGAAATCTGGCCATTTAATCAACACTCAGCGATTTCTCAATGATCACCACCCCTGTGTAAAGGGGCGATAACAGGACAACTTTCACTGTATAATAAGGGGTGGAGGGGGAACTTCTTCCTTAAATCTGCACTCAGCAGCTCATAATGACACATGGCGTGTTGTTAGAAACACACATAGATTTATTGAGAGCTGAAATCAAAAGTTATGTGAATACACTCAGTCATTAAAGCAGCTGGATGCCAACCAATCAACAAACAGACCCGCTGAGTTGTGAATACGCCACAAAGTGAAGCGTCTCTCCACAGCTAAACTGATTGTTTGGTTAATTTCAAACAATGAAGAAAAAGAAGAAACTCCTCAAAATCAGCTACTTCATTTTTTTTTTTGAGCACTGAGCGCATTTGTTTCTCGCAGACCTCACCTGCCGACCCCACGGATGTGGGCGAGCACCAAGCAAGAATGGCCGCATTGCAGCCGAAAATGCCATCTGAGGGAAAATATCTGTACATATGTGTGTGACTGTGCAGATGTGTGCTGAAAGTGTGTGTGTGTGTGTGTGTCAGTGGTGCCTACTTGAAAATCTGAAGTAGAGTTTTTGCCTTTGTTACCGCAGCGTCTCATGGAGATAAATCAGAGCTGCGACGTGTCCCGAAATCCATAATGGAACTGAACCACAGATTTCTGAGCGTGTGCAAACGTTTCAAAACTTCAAATCCTCCCATAAGCTAGACAGGCCCTCGCATGGGGGTGGGGGGGGATGCATTATTGATGTGGCCACCAATGGGATCTAGACCTGAGGGGAGGAAGCCTTTAGGTCTGCTTCCCTTGCTTGTGGTGTGTAAAAGTTCAAAGGCTGAATGAATGTATGGATGGACAGCTGAGTGAAGCGGATAAAGAGCCGGGTCAGCGGGGGAGTAGATGACTGAACGTTTGAATGGATGGAGGGAAATAAGTATGGATGATGGATAATGGCTAAACAGTCTAGTTTCGTTTAATGTTTATGTGAAAGGGACATTACATACTAATGAACATTAATACAAATTTAAGTATGCCAGATTTAGCAATACTGCTTATTTGCATCTGTAGTCCCCCGGCGGGTCACAAAAACACACAAACAAGCAATCATGCAGTTTATGCAATGAAACTGTACAAAGTGGATCATTGTCAATCTTTATGCAGTCTAATGGACAGGCCAGAGCAGCTGATTCAAATCATCACTGACTGTGGAAACTTCACACTAGACCTCAAGCATCTTGGATTCTGTGCCTCTCCACTCTTCCTCCAGGCTCTGGGACCTTGATTTCCACATGACAGGAATTGGCACCTGATTTGGGGAGCCTTGGCATCTGCTGGTGTTGGTCCATTGTTTTATCAAGTCCAACGTCGGGAAATTTTGGAGCACTTCATGCTTCCCTCTGTTGACAAGCTTTATGGAGATGATGATTTCATTTTCCAGCAGGACTTGGCACCTGCCCACACTGCCCAGAGTACCAAAACCTGGTTTAATGACCATGGCATCACTGTGATTAACTGGTCAGCAAACTTTCCTGACCTAAAACCCATAGAGAATCTATGGAGTATTGTCAAGAGGAAGATGAGAAACACCAGACTCAACAATGCAGATGAACTGAAGGCCACTATCAAAGCAACCTGGGCCTCCATAAGACCTCAGCAGTAACACAGGCTGATTGTCTCCATGACACACCGCACTGATGCAGTAATTCATAAAAAATAGCCCCGACCAATTATTAAGTGTCTATATGGACATACTTTTCAGTAGGACAGCATTTCTGGCTGCACGGTGGCGCAGTGGTTTAGCACTGTGGCAGCACAGTTTTACCCTCGGCCGGGGGACCGCGGGGATCATGAGATCGTGGGTTCGATCCCAGCCCCCGACCAACAGTGAGCTGTGTGGAGTTTGCATGTTCTCCCCGTGTTGCGCGGGTTTACTCCGGGATTTCTCCGGTTTCCTCCCGCACACCAAAAAAAAAAAAAAAAAACATGTAGGTTTAGGGCGCTCGCGCACGCAGCGACCAGCAGCCAGTGGCTTGTCACCAGACTGCAAACCAAGTCTACCTACGGGTACAAATAAGTAACAAAAAAAAAAAAAAAAAAAAAAAAAAAAAAAAAAAAAAAATTTCTATTAAAAATTATCCGTCCATCCATCCATCCATACATACATGCATCTTTTACTGCTTTTCCAGAGGTCTGGGTTGTGGAGGCAGCAGCTCAAGCAGAGAGGGACAAATTTCCCTCTCCCCGGCCACCTACTCCAGCTCTTCAGTGAGGATACCAGGATATTCCCAGGCCAGCTGGGAGACGTAGTCTCTCCAGAGTCCTGGGTCTGCCCCGGGGTTTCCTCCCAGTGGGATGTTCCCAAAACACCTCAAGTGGGAGGCGATCAGATGCCCAAATCACCTCAACTGGCTTCTTTCAGTGTGGAGGAGCAGCGGTTCTACTCTGAGCCTCTCCTGGATGTCTGAGCTCCTCACTGTATCTCTAAGGGTGAGTCCAGTAATCCTACGGAGAAAGATCATTTCAGCTGCTTGTATCCACAATCTCATTCTTTCAGTCATTACCCAAAGCTCATGAGCATAGGTGAGGGTAGGAAAGTAGATTAACTGGTAAACCGACAGCTTTGCTTTGAGAGCTTTTAGAGCTCATCTCCCTCTTCACCACAACAGACCGGTACAACGTCCGCATCACTGCAGATGCTGCTCCTATCCATCTGTCAATGTCTCACTCCATTCTCCCCTTGAGATACATAAACTCCTCCACTTGGGGCAGGAGCTTGTCCCCAACCCGGGGAGGACAAGCTACCCTTTTTCTGGCTGAGGACCATGGACTTGGACTTGAAGGTTCTGATTCTCATCCCAGCTGCTTCACACTCAGCAGCAAACCATCCCAGTAAGAACTGTAGGTCATTGCTGGATGAAACCAACAGGACAACATCATCTGCAAACAGCAGAGATGAGATCCTGTGGTCACCACGCATGACACCCTCCGTTCCTTGGCTGCACCTAGAAATCCTATCCATAAAAATTATAAACGGGATCGATGACAAAGGGCAACCCTGGCGGAGTCCCACTCTCACTCAGTTAATAACAATTAAAAATCTTTTTTTTTTTTTAAATTCATCTAAAGCTATGGCCACAAAGGTTCTTATGAACAATGGGTTTGTAAGAATCTACCACTTCCTATGAATTCTGGAGATCGCAGACATTCGTGGAGGAGGCATAGTTTCTTACGGCTGCCATTCGGTTCACAAGAGCAAGTCCAGGCATTCTTGAGAAATGAGGTGCTTTTCTGTCATATGATGGTGTCATGACTCTGAGCACGGGTGGGTGCCATGCTCAGCCTCCAGTTTAGTTTAAGTCCTTCTGTTTGTTTGCATCTCTGTTTGTCGTGTATTTACTATGGTTATCTTAGTTTGGAAGTTTTCTGTATGTTGTCTGGGTTGTTATTTTTCTCTGTTCATTTAAGAGTTATCTTGTATTTTTAGTTTTGTCATTTTAGTCTTTTTTATGTATTTGTGAATCGTCTTGTATTTATTGTATTATTTGCATCTCGTGGGTTTATGTTTATTCCATTTTCAGTAGCATTATTTATTCACTCTGGTGCTTTTATTTTGACAGCACCCTGTGTACATCTGGCTGTCAAACTCTGTTTCGCGGGCTGCACAGCTGTGACTTGTTGTTTTGATGATTCCTCCACTCTTGTAACCCACACCTGTCATTCATGGTTCATTTTCCCCATTCGCCTATTTAAGGACTTGGCAACATTTCCGTTGCCGTGTCCTACTGTCTGCTTCCTCAGAGCACCAGCCTTAACTCTGAGTGACTGTTTTTTTCCGCAGAGGTGTATGAGTGCGTTCCAACCTGGAATTATTCCTTTTTCCCTTTTCCCCAGATGTGAGCCCCGTTCCTTTCTGGGTGTGACTCCTTCTAGTTTTTGTTTCTTTTTTCCCCGGCGTGTCCGAGTGGCTAAGCCTGGGTCCGTCCAGGCTGTTCTCTTTTCCCACCAGTCGCGAGCCCCGTCCTCCTCCTGCAGTCCTCTCACCACTCCTTATTTGTAAGTGTTGTGTAGTGTTTGTCTTTAAGTTAATAAATGCTGCAAACTCACAGTTGGCATTTGGTGTCTTCTGCCTGCTCTTGAAAAGGGCAATTTATGACAGATGGCCCTAGAGTTCTTAGGTTCTTTGTAAGGGTGCCTTGGGATCTTCCTACGACATATTTACTGCCATCTTATGAAAATTTTTGTACAACTCTCAAGTCGTTGGTCGGAAGATCTTACGATTTCGGCACATTTTGTAGGCACAAATGTTGCACATATAACGTATTTTCACCTTATGAGCACCTGAGACAAGACCATCGACCTAGCCATAAATTTATGAACGCTCTATGAATGCTGGATTCTCCTACGACGGCCTTAATGGTCCAAAAATCATTCATATGGTGTTCACAGCCAATTGTAACGGTATTTTTGAATGTAGCTTTCTGTAAAATTCAAATTTTTTTGAGATACTGAATTTGGGGTTTTCATGAGCTGTAAGCCATAATCATCAAAATTTAAAGAAATAAACACTTGCTATATATCCCTCTGTGTGTCATGAATCTATACAATATTGTCATGAGCCTTCTCGTGCTCTTTTATGCAGTGCGCAGAGGAGGGGAAGGAAGAATGGATTTACGAGCAGGACTCCACCACAACTCATTTACTGAGCACAAAAGCTGACAGTTCCGAAATAAAGACTGACAAAAAGGTAATTGTGTACACAAAACGGCTGACGCGATGAGCGTGCAGCGGGCAGACCAATGTGTACCGTGGCTACAAACAGATATTACAAAAACACATATAAGCTTGGGAAAACTGGGAGTCCTCTAGGAGGCTCGACTGCCTAAGGATGGACAAACTGGGCAACAGCCTAAGCGTAGCAGTAGTACTGCATGGAGAAACGCTACCAGTCAAGTGTAGCAGCAAAACTGCACAGAGAAACGCTAACAGTTTACTCATGTAGCAGGTACTGTCCCAGAAGTCTAATTCTCCAGCAAGCAAACACAATCCCTCGTTGACACTGACCATCATACGGCGACAAACGACTGTATGATAGTACAATGGTTCAGCAGTGCTTGACTGGCAAAGGCCGCCTAAGTACAAACACTGCTGGCACCACAAATTGGGCACACCTGGGTGAGGCGTGGGAAAGACAATTACCAGGGAGGAATCAGCTGGCTGTCAAGAGAGAGGGGGCGCGGTCGGACCGGTGAATGTTAGACAACGCCCACATAAATGTGGGTCAAAGAGGCTGAGCGAGGTCAAAGAGGTCAAAGAGGCTGACCGGCCAGAGCGGTGACTACAGGCACAGAAAAGAAAAAGAACAGAGACATAAAAACAACAGGAACTCAAAAGATAACACAATACATAATAAACCCGATTCCTGAGCCACAGAGAACGGTCAGAACCAAGCCTACAGGAAAACACCGGCTCGGTTCGTGACACAATATGAGTTTCACTTTTTGCAATTTAGTCAAAAAAAGTTTGCATGGAGTCAGAAAACAAAAAGCCTTAATGAGAGCTATGTAACGTTCAGAGTTTATGCAAGGATTTGATGAAACTATTTTGAAATCTGCATTTTAGTGGCATCTCGAGGTGATCAGGAGAACTGCATGCCAAATAATTTGTTCAATACTACCTATACTCCTCTCTCTCTACCTACCTACCTCCCACCTTCCCCCTCCCTCTCATCCATGCCCACATTTACCATTTCAACTCTTGTGTCTTTTCCTGGCTAATAGTCGAGAATCTGCCTGCTTTGCTGATGAGGCCCATTAGCACGAGTGAGCTGCGACAAAAAAAGGAGGATCACAGCTCTGCAGCGTAATGTGATGAGCTTCACTGTCTCTGATCAATTCCAGGAAACATTTAAAAGAGTACGAGAGGAAAAAAAAAACCCTCTCATTTCATACACCTATAATTAAGTGACACAGACGACTTGATAGTCCCCAGACCATTGTGAATCCAAATTAACCAAAGTAATGAAGAAAAGCACTTTTATACTGATGACAGAGATGCTTTCCCATCATCTTTACACCTTCTCTCTTCATAACCTTGCTGTAGTGTACAATTTGCACACACTATTCAAATATATGCAATAAAAGGTGCAGTTTAACTGCAGCATCATAACGATACTTATTATATTCACAGTATTATCTTGCAGTAAACAGGTTTTCATATCAGTATGAGTAGCAAAAAGGGAGTGCTGGCTGAACAGTTGAAAGAGCCTCCATTACACACATAGTTAAATTCATCCATCCATCCATCCATCTTCTTCAGCTTAATCCTTTTTGGGTCGGGGGGGGCGGCGGGGGGGGGGGGGGCTGGAGCCTATCCCAGCATCTTTGGGCTAGATGCAGAGTACATGCTGGACAGATCACCAGTCCATCGCAGGGCCAACACAGAGAGACAAACAACCATTCACTCTCACAGTCATACCTAAGGACAATTTAGAATCACCAACTTGATGCCAATGAAACTAACTTGCATGTTTTTGGCATGTGGGAGGAAACCGGAGAAATCCCAGAATAAACCCACGCAGACACGGGGAGAACATGCAAACTTCCCACAGAGAGTTCAATTCAATTCAACTTTATTTATATAGCGCCATTTCACAACAACAGTCATCTCATAGCACTTTCAACTGTAGAGGAAGCCCCCAAAATTGCAGAAAGACCCCAGCAATCAGGCGATCCTCTGTGAGCAAGCACTTGGCGATGGTGGAGAGTAAAAACTCCCTTTTAGCAGGAAGAAACCTCCAGCAGAACCAGGCTCAGGGAGGGGCAGTCATCTGCTGTGACTGGCTGGGGGGTGAGGGAGTAGAGAAGAAGAAGAAAAGAACAGACATGTAGACAGCAAACAGCACGGCGGGGACTCAATCTATGGGAGAGAACAAACAAATGTTAATGACCAGCAAAAATATTTCAATGAGAGTGAAGCCCAGTGCATCGTTGGAGGTCCCCCCGCTGTCTAAACCTATTAGCAGCATAACTAAGGGAGGGTTCAGGGGCACCTGATCCCACCCTAATTATATGCTATATCAAAAAGAAAGGTTTTAACCCTATTCTTAAAAAGAGATCAAGTCTGACTCCACAATCCAGATTGGCAGCTGGTTCCAAAGAAGAAGAGCTTGATAACTGAAGGCTCTGCCTCCTATTGTACTTTTGGAGATTGTAAGTATTACAAGTATTCCTGCATTTTGGGAGCGTAGTGCTCTGTTAGGATGATAGGGTAGTATCCGATCTTTTAAATAAAAAGGGGCCTGATTGTTTAGAGCTTTGTAAGTGAGAAGAAGGATTTTAAATTTAATTCTAAATTCTATGGGAAGCCAATGAAGGGAGGCAAGAACCGGAGAGATATGATCTCTCTTTCTAGTACCTGTTAAAACTCTTGCTGCAACATTTTGGATAAGCTGAAGACTTTTCAAAGGTGTTTTAGGACAACCTGATAATAAAGAGTTACAATAATCTAATCTAGAGCTAACAAAAGCGTGAATTAGTTTCTCAGCATCACTCTGAGGCAAGATGATCCTAATCTTGGCAATATTACGCAAATGATAGAAGGCAGTCTTAGTTGTTAGTTTCTGTTAGCTTAGTTTAATATGTTCTGTTAGTTAAGCTTAATATATTAGTTTTGTTTAATATAGTATATGAATTAAAAAAACAGATCTTGATCAAAAACAACTCCAAGGTTCCTCACAGAATTATTAAGATAAAGAGTAACCACATCCAAACTAAGAGTTTGATTTGGAAAGGTATTTCTAAGGTTTTTTGGACCAACTAGAATGACTTCAGTCTTATCTGAGTTTAAGAGCAAGAAATAACAAGTCATCCAAGCTTTGATTTCCTTAAGACAGGCATCTAATGTGGCTAACTGATTACTGTCATGAGATGAGAGATGAGATGAGATGAGATTCAACTTTATTGTCATTACACATGTATGAATACAAGGTAACGAAACGTGACTTGGCATTTGGGCACGTTCTGCAGAGCGCATCCAAGGCCGGGGCAGCCGCTAGGCGCCAGTCATTAGTGGTAAATGGCATTCACTTATATAGCGCTTTTATTCTCATCTCTTGATGACCAAAGCGCTTTACAGATCCTGCTATCCACCCATTCACACACACATTCACACACTGATGGCGGCATGCTACCTAACATGGCGCTTCCAGACCCACCAGGAGCAATTGGGGGTGAAGTGTCTTGCCCAGGGACACAACGGCAGGATATCCGGGGAGAGCAGGATTCGAACCGCCAACCATGCGGTTATTGGACGACCGGCTCTACCTCCTCATGGTGTCACTGACAAGTATAATTGTGTGTCATCTGCATAACAATAAAAATGTATAGTGCTTTTTAATAATGTTGCCTAGTGGAAGCATATATAACTTCTGCAGCTCCTCCTCATCCACCACCCTTCAACTTTGCCCCTGTCTCCTCCCTTAGAGAACCTTTTTCTGCTCCCTCCAAAGTTAATAAAAAAGTTAATAAAAATAGAATGCATGAACATCCCAAATTGATTAAACAAAATGTTGGTAAAATTCAAATCCAACCTCAAGTCCCTAAAATTAATAAATTGTCCTCTGTTCCTCCCCAAATTTAAAAATTAAATGTGGTCTATTAAATATTAGGTCTCTAACTTCTAAGTCTCTTCTGGTTCATGATCTATTAATCGATCATCAGATTGATCTACTATCCCTCACAGAGACCTGGCTTGGGCAAGATGATGTTGGTCTGAATGAATCAACTCCCTCTGGGTATTTAAACTGTCATAACCCCAGAGGTTCTGGTTGTGGTGGTGGAGTGGCGGTAATTTTCCATTCTAAATTACTAGTTAATGTTGAGCAAAAATTATGTTTTAATTCCTTTGAAGGTTTGGTCCTCAGTGTAAGATAAGATAAGATAAGATAAGATAAGCCTTTATTAGTCCCACAACGGGGAAATTCCAGGATTGCAACAGCACAGGGATAGCAACACTCAGAGCAACAATCAGAAGGCAAGAAAAAACAAGCAAGCAAGAGCAGCTAATATACATATGTACATATTACTATAAAATATATATATACACACACACACACACACACAGACACACAGTGCAGAGCATTGTAGCTGGATGGAATAAATATATGAATATATGAACACACAGTGCAGAGCATTGTAGCTAGATGGAATAAATATGTAAATATATAAACACCCACAGTATGGAGCATTGCAGCTAGGTGGAATAAATATGCAAGTATATAAACACACACAGTGCGGAGCAATGTAGCTAGATGGAATAATATGTAGATATATAAAAACACAGTGCGGAGCATTGTAGCTAGATGGAATAAATATATAGATATATAAATATAAACACACCCAGTGCAGAGCATTGTAGCTAGATGGAATAAATATGTAAATATATAAACACACACAGTGCAGAGCATTGTTGCTAGGTGGGATGAAACAGCATAACCGTCTATTTAGTTATCCTACATGGTATGATTATGTGCCCATACATATTCTCACCCTCCATAGCGACCGGTATGTTCCTAGTTGTATGCCGGAGAGGACCATTGTGTAAGTCTATTGCATCTTTTGCATTCAAAAAAAAAAAAAAAAACTATTAGTTTGTTACGTCTTTTTGCTATCTCTGCGAGCAGCCCTGCTTAGGTTGTACAGTCTGACAGCCGCTGGTAGGAAGGACCTACGAAACCTCTCGGTTGTGCACCTGGGATGATGTAGTCTGCTGCTAAATGAGCTCCTCAGTGCATCCAGTATGTCCTGCATAGGGTGGAACTCGGACTCCAGCAGAGATGACAGTTTAGCCACCGTCCTTCTCTCTCCTATCTCCTCCATCGGATCAAGGCGTTGCCCCAGGACAGAGCTAGCTTTCTTAATCAGTTTGTTCAGTCTCTTCCTATCGGCTGCAGTAATGCCACTGCCCCAGCAGACCACTCCAAAAGTGATGGCTGATGCCACCACCGTGTCATAGAATGACTTCAGCAGCGCCCCTTGTACACCAAAAGACCTGAGTCTCCTCAGCAGGAACAGCCTGCGCTGTCCCTTCTTGTAGAGTGTGTCAGTATTGTGTGACCAGTCTAGTTTATTGTTCAGATGAATACCCAGGTACTTGTAGGATGTCACCATCTCGATGTCTGTTCCCTGTATATTTACTGGTGCTGTGAGGGGCTGCCCATGCCTGCGGCAGTCCACCACCAGCTCCTTAGTTTTCCTCGCGTTGATCTGGAGGCAGTTCCGATGGCACCAGTCCACAAAGTCCTGGATAAGCCCTCTGTACTCAGCTTCATCTCCGCTGGAGATGAGACCAACGATCGCAGAGTCATCAGAGAACTTCTGTAGATGGCAATGTGTTGTGTTGTGTGAGAAGTCCGCAGTATAAAGAGTGAACAAGAAGGGAGCCAGCACCGTTCCCTGGGGGGCCCCCGTGCTACTGATGATCGTGTCGGAAACACAGTCCCGGGTTCTCACAAACTGAGGCCGGTTCGTGAGGTAGTCCAGGATCCATGATGACAGGTGCTGGTCCACCCCTGCGCGCAGCAGCTTGTCCTTCAGGATCATCGGTTGGATGGTGTTGAAAGCACTGGAGAAGTCAAAGAACATGATCCTCACCATATTCCCGGGCTTCTCCAGGTGGGACAGAGAACAGTGAAGGAGGAAGATCACCGCATCCTCCACCCCAATGCCATGCTGGTAGGCGAACTGGAGTGGATCCATCGCTGGTTCCACCAGGGGGCGGAGATGAGCAAGGAGCAGTCTCTCCAGGGTCTTCATCAAGTGGGACGTCAAGGCCACCGGTCTGAAGCTGTTCAGGTCTTTGGGGTGGGAAGTTTTTGGTACAGGTACCACACAAGATGTTTTCCACAGCTGTGGTACCCTCCCCAGTTTCAGGCTCATGTTGAAGATATACGTCACAATCCCACACAGCTGGTCTGCACAGGACTTGAGGAGCTTTGCGCTGATGCCGTCTGGTCCCGACGCCTTCCTCGCCTTGATCTTCCTCAGCTCCGTCCTCACCTGGGTCTTGGTCAGGGTCAGGATGGGGGGCTGTGTGTTGGGAGTGGGGGGGGTGTCGGTGGAGTGGGGAGTGGGTAGCAGGACTTGATTTCTTAGAGGCAGCAGTGGTTGTTGTGCAGACAGGGGGGAGGGCGGTTGGTCAAATCTATTGAAAAACAGATTCAGGTTGTTCGCCCACTCCCTGCCCCCCGTGGCCTGGGGGGAGGTATTCTGGAGCCCCGAGATGGTTTTGAGGTTTCTCCAGACCCCGCTGATGTCGCTCTGTTGCAGCTTGTCCTCCAGTGTGCGGCTTGTTGGCAATCTTGGCTTGAACCCAGTTCTCTTTGCCATAGTTTATCGTCCTCCCTCAGCTTATTCAGAGTTTCTATCGGAATTTGCCGAATTTTTAGCTGATTTAGTGCTGAAATCTGATAGAATAATTATTGTAGGGGACTTTAATATACATGTTGATGTAGAGAGTGACTGTCTTAATAAGGCATTCAATTCAATTTTAGACTCAATGGGGTTTTCGCAGAAAATAAAAAATTCGACCCATCATTTCCACCATACATTGGATCTTGTTTTGACTCATATGTATAGATATCGAAAATCTGGTAGTGTCTCCTCATAATCCTGTACTGTCTGACCATTGTCTGTTAATTTTTGATTTCATTATCTCTGATCACTTGTTTCCGAAAGAAAAATACTACTACAGCATATGTCTTTCTGATGACGGTGTCGCCAAGTCTTTGCAGACTGTCTCATCTATGCCATGGGTCAACACAACAGAAACAACAGAAATAAAAGATGGAGAGTCTGCTCCATTCGTGATTGATAGCATGGTTGATGGTGTTACAGCCTCTCTGCATCGGACTCTAGATATTGTAGCCCCTTTAAAAAAGAAAACGTCTAACCAGAGATTTCTAACCACTTGGTTTAACTCAGAAACTCGTGGCTTAAAACAGAAAACTCGTCAGTTGGAAAGGAAATGGAGTTCAACTAATTCAGATGAATTCTACTTAGCGTGGAGAAATCATTTCTTAATCTATAAAAAATCTCTTAGAAAAGATAGATCAGGCTATTATTCTGCAGTAATATAAGTGAACAAGAATAACTCCAGGTTTCTCTTCAACACTATAGCCAGGCTTACAAAGAGCCAGGACTTGGTCAATCCTCGCATCCTCCCTGAGCTTTCTAGTCAGGACTTTCTGAACTTTTTCAATCTTAAAATTTTATCTATTAGAGATGAAATCAGTCAGATTCTTCCTACCGTAAACTCAAGTACATTAACTACTACAACTCCCTCAACTGATATCTACTTAGATAAGTTTACTCCAATCAACCTCTTAGAGTTGGATAAAATAATTTCCTCATCTAAGTCTTCATCTTGCTTTTTGGACCCTTTTCCTTCCAGGTTATATAAAATTATCTTCCCAATTATTGGTAGCCGTATTGTTCTTATAATTAATTCTTCTTTGACTCTGGGTTATGTACCACTGGCTTTTAAAACTGCTGTAATTAAACCCTTACTCAAAGAAATGACGCTCGATCCAGGAGTTTTGGCCAATTATCGACCAATATCTATTTTGCGTTTCATTTCAAAAATCTTGGAAAGAGTTGTTGCTGTGCAATTATTTGACCATTTGCAGGGAGTTGGTTTGTTTGAGGTGTTTCAGTCTGGGTTCAGAGCTCATCACAGCACTGAAACTGCCTTAGTGAAGGTCACTAATGAGCTCATGATCGCATCTGATAATGGACTTGTCTCTGTTCTTGTTCTTTTAGATCTCAGTGCAGCCTTTGACACTATCGATCATGCCATTCTACTTGATAGATTAGAACACTTTGTTGGACTAAATGGAACTCCGTTGCAGTGGTTTAGATCTTATTTGTCCGATAGATTTCGGTTTGCTCACATCAATGATGAATTTTCTTCCAACTCTAAGCTCAGTCATGGAGTTCCACAGGGATCTGTGTTAGGCCCTACTCTTTTTAGTCTATATATGCTCCCATTAGGCAATATCATCAGAAAGAACTGTATACATTTTCACTGTTATGCAGATGACACCCAACTATACCTGTCAATGAAGCCCAATGATTGTAATCAATTAGCCAAGTTAGATGCCTGTCTTAAGGACATCAAAGTTTGAATGACTTGTAATTTTCTACTTTTAAACTCTGATAAGACTGGAGTCATTCTTGTTGGCCCAAAACATCCTTGAAATTCCTTCTCAAATTATGCCCTTAATTTAGATGCCGCCACTCTCACTCTGAATAGTTCTGTGAGGAACCTTGGAGTTATTTTTGATCAAGATTTGTCCTTTAATTCACATATTAAATTTGTTTCTAAGACTGTCTTCTATCATCTGTGCAATATTGCCAAGATCAGGAGCATCTTGTCTCTGAATGATGCTGAGAAACTGATTCACGCCTTTGTCAGCTCTTGATTAGATTATTGTAATTCGTTATTATCTGGTTGTCCTAAAGTATCCTTAAAAAATCTTCAGTTGATTCAAAATGCTACTGCTAGAGTTTTAACTGGTTCCAGAAAAAGAGATCATATCTCCCCGGTTCTGTCCTCCCTTCATTGGCTTCCCATGGAATTTAGAATCAAGTTTAAAATCCTTCTTCTTACTTTCAAAGCTCTTAATAATCAGGCCCCCAAATATATAAATGATCTGATATTACCTTACCATCCTAATAGAGCATTACGCTCCCAAAATGCTGGCTTACTTGTGGTGCTCAGAATCTCTAAAAGTACAGTGGGAGGCAGAGCCTTCTGCTACCAAGCACCTTCTCTCTGGAACCAGTTACCACTCTGGGTCCGGGAGTCAGACTCGGTCTCTGTTTTTAAGAACAGGGTAAAATCCTTCCTTTATAATATACTGTAGCTTACGTTTAAGGAGGGATTTTGTGTCTCTTAACCCCACTTTTATTCTGTTGTTATTTGATCCATACTGCTGGTTGACCTCCAATAATGTACTTGGCATCTTACTGTTATGTTCTTTATGTCTGTACTCTCCATCCTCCCTATCCCCTCACTCCCAGCCATTTACAGCAGATGACTGCCCCTCCCTGATCCTGGTTCTGCTAGAGGTTTCTTCCTGCCAAAGGGGAGTTTTTCCTCTCCACTGTCGCTAAGTGCTTGCTCACAGGGGATCGTCTGACTGCTGGGTTTTTCTGAGACTGTGGGTTTTTTTCTGCACTGTGGCACAATGAGATGGCTTCTGTTGTGATGTGGCACAGTATAAATAAAGCTAAATTTAATTTAATTGAATAAACTAAAAAGAATAGGGCCTAGCACAGATCCCTGTGGATCTCCGTGACTGAGCTTTGATTTGGAAGAAAACTCATTATTGACATGAACAAACTGGAACCTATCAGATAAATAAGATCCAAGCCACTGCAGCAAAGTTCTGTTAAGTCCAACAAGGTGTTCTAGTCTATCAAGTAAAATATTATGATCGATAGTATCAAAAGCTGCACAAGTACAGAAACAAGTCCATTATCAGATACGATAAGGAGGTCATTAGTGACCTTCACTAAAGCTGTTTCAGTACTATGATGGATTGTAAACTCAGACTGAAACTCTTCAAATAAACCATTTCTCTGCAAGTGGTCAAATAATTGCATAGCAACAACTCTTTCTAAGATTTTTGAAATGAAAGGGAGATTAGAGATCAGTCTATAGCTAGCTAAAACTCTTGGATCCAGCGTTGGCTTTTTAAGTAAGGGTTTAATTACAGCAATTTTTAAAAGCCTGCGGTACATGGCCTAATGCACAGGTGTCAAACTCGTTCCATGGAGGGCCAAGACCCTGCAGGTTTTACTTCCACCCAGTGTCTTCAACAGGTGATTTCTCTGAATTTCTTCCTACTGATTGCTGATCACTGAAAACACCTGCTGAAGAGACTGGGTGGAAGTAAAACCTGCAGGGTCTTGGCCTTCCATGGAATGAGTTTGACACCCCTGCCCTAATGTTAATGAAGAATTGATTATTTGATGAATAGAGCTACCAATAAATGGGAAGACTTCTTTAAATAAGCTGGTAGGAATATTGTCTTAAAGACAAGTTGAAGGCTTGGATGAGGAAATTATTTTATCTTACTCTAAAAGGTCAATTGGAGTAAACTTATCCAAACAGATATCAGTTGAAGAAGTTGTAGTAGTTACTGTATTTAAGTTAATGGTGGGAAGAATCTGACTGATTTTATCTCTGATAGATGAAATTTTATTATTGGAGAAGTTCATAAAGTCCTGACTATAAGCTCTCAGGGAATGTTAGGTTTGACAGAGTCCTGACTCTTTATCAGCCTGGCTACAGTGCTGAAAAGAAACCTTGGATTATTCTTGTTCTATTCTATTAATGTGAAATAATAACTTGCTCTAGCTTTCCTAAGAGATTTTTTTATAAATTAGATGATTTCTCCAAGCTAAATAGATTTTGTCTAATTTGGTGGAGCGTCATTTTCATTGTAATTGACGAGTTTTCTGCTGGAAGGATCGTCCCTGCTGGAAGGATCGTCACTTCCTTGTGGTAACGTATCATCACTTCCTGTTTTGCTGTCTGCCTGTGTGGTTTGCCTGTGTGGTTGCTCTCCAGCCACTAGCTATGGCTACTAGCTCGCTTTCCTCTCCTCCTCTGGTGTGCTCTCTCTGTCAGATGTTTAGCTACACCTCTGCCTCTTTTAGTGATAACGGTAAATGTAATAAATGTTGTCTTTTTGAGTCGCTCGAGGCGAGGTTGTCTGATTTGGAATCCCGGCTCTGCTGCATTGAAACACCGTCTGCGCCAGTTAATCTTGACGGACGCCCATTAGCTGCAGCGGAGTTAGCTAGCTTAGGCCCCACTGTCAGCGGTCCCTCGGCTCTCCTCAGCAGCGAGGAGACTGGGTGGGTGACGGTGAGAAGGAAGCCTAGTCGCAAAGCCCCGGTTCACCACCAACCTGTTCACGTTTCTAATCGTTTTTCCCCGCTCAGCGACACACCCGCTGAGGAAAAAACTCTGATCATTGGTGACTCTGTAGTCAGAAACGTGAACCTAGAGACTCCAGCGGCCATAGTCAAATGCATTCCTGGGGCCAGAGCAGGCGACATCGAGTCAAATTTGAAAATGCTGGCTAAAAGTAACTGTAAATATTCCACAATTGTTATTCACGCCGGTGTAGGGAGTTAGAAATGAAGAAGCGATGTGACTTTATAAATCAAAGTTTAATATCAGCTTCACCTCCCTAACATGTTTCATTTCGGTGCAGAAGCAGAATAAGAGGTCGAGCGCAGCCAGACCTTCATACTTACACCCACACTCAACAAAAGACATTGCATATCAAAGCCAACATCCCGCATTAACATAATCCCCCCTCCATTGTCCTCCGTCTCCTCCATCTGACCCTGGGTGGTCAGGGAGATCGATCCGGTCTCCACCGCTGCGACTCCGTCTGCTCTTTGATCCTCGCTGGCGGTTGAGACCTCTTGTCCTGTTCTGAGGCGTGAGGTCATTCCACATATGTAATCACTAAACATTCTAATATGTCTATACATATGTAGGTATGGAATATATGATTAATATAAGCCACAGCCCCCCCCCCAAATGACTAAGAAAAGGACAATCAAATTAAGTTTACAGTTTAAGATAATCTCTATGACATATTATACTGTTAAACCTCTTGACAGGGAAAACGAGGAAAAATCTTTCCAGCAGTCATGCTCCTGTAGAGAATTCAGTGGTAACCACAGTAGTATAGTAATATCACAAATCAGCCTTAAAACTGTCACGGCACAATCTGATAACATAGTTAACAACTCTTGGTCAATTTGCATCAGTCCCTGTGCCGTCTGGGTTTTAATCTTCTCCCAAATCTGCTGTAGGTCCGCTTTGGCGTCCTGGTGGGACCCTCCTGTAAGGAATCTGCAGCTTGGGGAGGAGAGTGGTTATTTGTTCCCTGCAGGGGGGCTGAGTTTTTTTTCTTGGGGGGTCTACCCTGCCGAGGTGCTCTCGCCACCCGTGCAGGTTCGTCTCTCAACAAGAAGGCAGGTTTAAGTCTGTCAATGCTGACTGTTTCTTTTCTGTCCCCTAAATCAAGCACAAAATGCTTATCACCAGGTTCCAGCACTCTGAATGGTCCGTCGTATGGTGGACGGAGGGTTGATCTTCACTTCCGCCCTCCAAAGAGAGCGGACGCTTTTCTTCCCCGCTCCGGCTCCCTATCTCTCTCTCCCTCCCTAACTGACTGGATCCCAGCTTGCTATCGTCTGTGTCTGTGTGTCTTTACTGCTGATTTATCTAACGAAATTATGGATTTAATAAGCTGGGCTTTGAACGCAATTGACACTGTTTTTTCAATGAGGAAATCGGGCCCGGGGGAGCCTATCTGTCCTGCAGGAACTGCTGCTGCAGGTTATTTAAAGGACACAAGCAATTGGAAACTCTTGTGCCTGTGTGATCTTTCTACTGAAGATATTGAAGATTTATATCTTTTCGGAGCAATGGTCATCGGAATTCTACTGATTGGCTTTGGGATTGTTCTGGTGCACCGCAAATTGAAGAAGATGGACAGAGCTTATCAAAAAGCGGACCCAGCGAAGCTCACTCATCAAATTGACCAACTGGGCAGGACTCTGACAGCGGCCAATGGAGAACTGTACAGGAAAATGGATTACATCACGATCACGCTGAGAGCTGTTCACGAATCGATTTCAATGCCTGGCCATGATGGAATTGGAGCACTGAATCCGTAAGAGAATAGAAAGTTTTTTCTCTGAAGTCAGTGCTATTCGACCTGTTTTTTACAGCACCCCTCAGCATTCAGTCCTCCTGATAATCAACAGTATAATGTTTTCATAACACTGGCGGGCAGCATCTGACTCTCAAGGACAGCTGTCTGGCTCAACTATTCCATCTGCCGTGCTCAAGGACACGTGCCTTTGCTTCAGACTGTAGTCATAACATCTGCTGAGGAAGAGACTATTGTTGTCCACCTAACTGATTTGCCACTGATTGCACCCAACTCACACACACTGATCCATTTATACTGACTGATGAAGACATTCACTCACTGCTCTGTTTGTGTCATTGTGTGGATTCTATTGTCTGCTAATTGTGCATTGAGAGTTTTTTTCTTGTAATCATAATATCGGTCATATATGAACTTTATTCTGATTAACAATGCTTTTTTCTCTCTCCTACTGTGTCCACCCTCCCCTTCCCCCACTGCCTACTGTTCCCCTCCTGCTGACAGGCGCCTCCACGGCTCGCCGCGTCATTGAGAATGTCATTTATGACGTTTTCAGTGTCAAGTCAAATTCCTCGTATATTTACCTGTTATTTACTTGTAAATGTGCTTGGCAATAAACTTATTCTGATTCTGATTCTGATTCTGATTTTAAAGCTTCGTGTCTAACAAAAATGAACTCGGCGTTTTTTAAAGCTTGGGGGACAAAAACCCGTGGAAAAGAGTGATGTGCCGGTCCGGGGAGAGTGCCCGGTCCGGTGCTGCCTAAAGGCTTCAGGGCTGGAAGATGCCCAGGCTCTGGATTCTCTGGTAAAAACTCACCTGGGAGTCTGAGAGGTTGTGCAAAAACTAATTCTGCTGGGGAGGCATCTAGGTCCTCTTTAGGTGCAGAACGCAACCCCAATAAAACCCAGGGAAGTTTATTCACCCAATCTGTATCCGTTAGTGAGGCCCTGAGGGCGGCCTTTAAAGATCTGTGAAAATGCTCGCATAACCCATTAGCCTGAGGATGATATGCGGTGGTGCAGTGAATTGTCGCCCCTAAGCTGCTGGCCATGGCTGACAAAAGCTCTGAGACAAATTGAGGCCCCCTATCGGACGTGATGTCCGATGGGACACCGAAACGTGCCACCCAGTTTGTTAAAAAAACGCGAGCGACTTCCGCAGCTGTGGTTGACGCCAAAGGGACCGCCTCAGGCCAGCGCGTAGTACGGTCTATCATTGTTAACAGGTGTGTGAAACCTTGAGACGAAGGTAGTGGTCCCACGAGGTCGACGTGAACGTGGTCAAACCTTCTGGCTGGGATTCGAAAAGGCTCTAGAGGAGCTTTTGTGTGTTTGTGTATTTTGGCGCGCTGACAAGACATGCAAGTTTTTGCCCATTCCTTTACATTTTTGCGCAGGCCCGGCCAAACAAACTTTTCTGCAACCATTTTAACCGAGGCGCGCACCCCTGGGTGCGCGAGGGAGTGAACTGAGTCGAAAATGCAGCTGCGCCATGCAGCTGGGACTACCGGGCGAGGTAGGCCGGTTGAAACGTCGCAGATTAGGGGGGGTACACTGTCACGTAAACCCCTTTCCTCCAGTCTTAACCCTGTTGGTCCAGACAGGAGCGCGCGCACGTCCGCGTCACTGCTTTGTTCCTCTGCCATGGCTGCGTAATCTATCCCTACGTGAATTGGGGCAGCGTACGCGTCCGCGTTGGCGAAGAGTTCTGCGGCTGAGGTAGTATAATCTGTCTCCTCGTGCTCTGGCGATGTCACAGCGCGAGAGAGGCAGTCTGCTACCACGTTAAGTTTGCCTGCCACATGTCGAATGTCTGTGGTGAACTCTGAAATTGCAGCTAGCTGTCTTTGTTGCCTGCCTGACCATGGTTCTGAAATTTTAACCATCGCAAAAGTGAGCGGTTTGTGGTCTACAAAAGCCGTGAAGCGCCGCCCTTCTAACCAGAACTGGAAGTGGCGGATGGATAAATGAAGCGCTAGCAGCTCCCTGTCCAAAGTGCTGTATTTACGCTCAGTTTGGTTTAAAGATTTGCTAAAAAATGCTAAAGGTTGCCAGGTTCCGCCAACATGTTGTTCCACGACTGCCCCTATGGCCAGGTCTGAAGCGTCTGTGGTTAACGCTATGCGGGCCGAGGGATCGGGGTGAACCAACAATGTGGCATTCGCTAGAGCACTTTTTACTTCCGCGAAGGCGTGTTTGCGCTCCGGGGTCCATTCGACCGCGTTGGAAGGCTTTTGTTTTCTGAGCGCGGCATACAGGGGCTGCATGAGTTGAGCTGCGCGGGGGAGGAAACGGTTGTAAAAATTCACCATTCCCAAAAATTCTTGCAGCGATTTGACCGTTTGTGGTCGTGGAAAATATTTTACCGCGCGGACTTTGTCTGGCAATGGGACTGCCCCCTTTGGTGAAACTCTGTGTCCCAAAAAATCAATTTGTGACACACCGAATTTGCATTTGGCTGGGTTGATTATTAACCCATGCTCTTCTAGTCTCTGAAAAACTGTAGTGAGGTGTTGTTCGTGTTCTTCCTCTGACGGGCTGGCTACCAGCATATCGTCGAGGTAGACGAACACGAAGGGGAGGTCGCGTAATACCGCGTCCATCATACGCTGAAAGGTTTGAGCAGCGCCTTTGAGGCCGAACGGCATCTGCAAAAATTCAAAAAGACCGAAAGGGGTTATTACAGCCGTTTTAGGAATGTCTTCCGCTCGAACGGGGACTTGGTGATAGCTGCGGACCAGGTCTATTTTAGAAAAAATGCGCGCACCCGCCAGATGTAGTGAAAAATCTTGGATGTGAGGAATTGGGTAGCGGTCATGCGCTGTCACATTGTTTAATCTGCGGTAATCGCCGCAAGGTCTCCAAGAACCGTCGGTTTTCGGGACCATGTGGAGTGGCGATGCCCAGGGGCTTTTCGAGCGTCTAATAATGCCTAATTTTTCCAGGGTGGTAAACTCGTCCCATGCTATAGCGAGCTTGGTCGCCTCTATGCGCCGAGCTTTGGCAAACACAGGTGGGCCTGCTGTGGGGATGAAGTGTTCAATCCCGTGTTTTGCTACTGTTGCTGAAAATTTGGGAACTGTGAGTGCTGGAAATTGGGTGAGGAGTTGGTCAAACTTACCTCCTGCTGTGGTGACGCTGGCCTGCATGGGTGGTGGAGAAACTTGAGCTGAGCAGGGGATAGAAGAAAATGACAGTGCATTAACCAAGCGCCTATTTGCTAGATCGACTAACAACCCATGTGCACACAAAAAATCAGCGCCCAACAAGTTAAAACTCACCGCCGCTACAATAAATGTCCATCTATAGTTGCGGCCGTGGATGCAAAGAGGCTGGTTCCTTTCACCGAAAGTGTCGATGATCGAGCCGTTGGCTGCCATCGCTCCATTTCCCCAGGGACCCATGGCCCGGTCTGTGTGGGAAAGGGTGATAAAGCTCAGCTGAGCTCCGGTGTCGATAAGGAACTGTCTCCCGGTGTGTCCGTCAGTCACATAAAGCAGCTTATTCGTCTCGCCGAGAGCCGTAGCTGCCAACGTTTTCCGGGCTTTGGCGTTTCCCGAGTTTTTGAAATTGCAGGGGGGCACGCATTTGTACGCCCTCTCGGCGAAACGCTGATGAAAATAGCAGAGGTCGTTCTGCCTGCTGCGCCTTGGTCGTGTCGCTGCCATGGTGGGCGGGCTCTGCTCCGTTGTCTGCGGTTCTCCGCTGCTCTGGGCTTCCGTGCTGAGATCTGCAGATGCTGCTGTGGCCATCTGTTTGCCGCAGGCGTTGATGAGGCGCTGCGCTTCTCAGGCCAGCGCGCGGAAGTCCTGCTGGGTGTTGCATTGCATGTTGACCAGCGTCCCTCTTATGTGTGGCGGCAGAGTGCTGAGGAAGATATATTGGAAAAGGAAGTTGTCGTTGTCCTCTTCCTTAAGCTGCAGCATGTCCTCCATGAGGGCCTTGGGTCTGCATCCTCTGTGGCCGTAGATCGCCAGAATCCTCTCTGCTCTCTCCTCGGCTGAGGGGACGAAGTTCTCAATGATGGTCGCCTTTAGTTGTCTGTATTTGTCGTGGGCGGGCGGTTGTCGAATTATGCTCCGCGCGCATCTTGACGTGGCGGCGTCGAGTTTGGCGACGATGTAGTAAAATTTCGTCTCGTCCGCTGTTATGCCCGCCAGTGCAAACTGAGCCTCAGCTTGCTGGAACCACGAGCTCGGGTCGTTTTGCCAGAATTCTGGCAGCTTGACGGTGATGGCGCTTGTGTGGGCCGCCCCTGATGTGTCCGCCGGGTGAGAGCGCCTTTCTTCTGCTCTCACGGCGGAGCTGGGGATGGTGCTCGGTTGAGCCCTCTCTGTAGATTCTGCCGTGGGGGAACGTCCTCCATCCGTTCCCCTGTCTGCATGGGCGCCGGCGCTTGCCTGGGTCGCCTCTGATGAGTTAATCGCGGGAGAACGTCTCTGTTCCATCCTCACGTCTGGTCACCAGTGTAGGGAGTTAGAAATGAAGAAGCGATGTGACTTTATAAATCAAAGTTTAATATCAGCTTCACCTCCCTAACATGTCTCATCTCGGTGCAGAAGCAGAATAAGAGGTCGAGCGCAGTCAGACCTTCATACTTATACCCACACTCAACAAAAGACATTTCATATCAAAGCCGACATCCCGCATTAACATAATCCCCCCTCCATTGTCCTCCGTCTCCTCCACCTGACCCTGGGTGGTCAGGGAGATCGATCCGGTCTCCACCGCTGCGACTCCGTCTGCTCTTTGATCCTTGCTGGTGGTTGAGACCTCTTGTCCTGTTCTGAGGCGTGAGGTCATTCCACATATGTAATCACTAAACATTCTAATATGTCTATACATATGTAGGTATGGAATATATGATTAATATAAGCCACAGCCGGCATTAATGACATCCGTCTCCGGCAGTCGGAAGTCACGAAACTTAATGTAGAATCGGTGTGTGACTTTGCAAAAACGATGTCTGCCACTGTAGTATTCTCTGGGCCCCTCCCCAATCTGACCAGTGATGACATGTTTAGCCGCTCGTCATCCTTGAACCGCTGGCTGTCTGTGTGGTGTCCTAAAAATGACGTGGGCTACATTGACAATTGGAGCTCTTTTTGGGGAAAACCTGGTCTTATGAGACGAGACAGCATTCATCCCGCTTTGGATGGTGCTTCTCATTTATCTAACAATCTGGCATCTTTTTTATCCAAATTTCCAAAACCCTGACTACTCAGAGTTGGGACCAGGAAGCAGAGTCGCAGTCTTACACGCCTCTCTGCAGCTCCTCTTCATCCGCCACCCCTCAGCTTAGCCCCTGTCATCCCCATCAGAGAATCGTTGTCTGCTCCCTCCAAAGTAAATAAAAATATAATGTATAAGCATCCCAAAGTGATAAAGCAAAATATTGGTAAAACTCAAATTAAACATAAAGCCTCTAAATTGAATGATTTGGCCTCTGTTCCTCCTCATAATTTAAAAATTAAATGTGGTTTATGAAATATTAGGTCTCTAACTCCCAAGTCTCTGTTAGTCCATGATCTGTTAATTGATCATCAGATTGATTTAATTTCCCTTACAGAGACTTGGTTAGGGCAAGAGGATTATGTTGGTTTAAATGAATCAACTCCCTCTGGTTATTTAAACTGTCAAAATCCCAGAAGTTCTGGTCATGGAGGAGGAGTAGCAACAATTTACCATTCCAAATTACTAGTTAATGTAAAGCAAAAAACATGTTATAATTCCTTTGAGGGCCTGGTCCTCAGTATTGGGCACTTTAGCAAATTTAGGTTAAACCCAATTTTATTTGCCATAGTTTATCGTCCCCCATCAACCTACTCAGAATTTTTATCCGAATTTGCTGATTTCTTAGCTGATTTAGTGCTGAAATCTGATAGAATAATTATAGTAGGGGACTTTAATATACATGTGGATGTAGATAGGGACTGCCTTAATGTGGCTTTTAATTCAATATTAGACTCGATTGGGTTTTCTCAGAAAGTAGGAAATTCTACTCATTACCTCCACCATACATTGGACCTTGTTCTGACATATGGCATAGAAATAGAAAATCTTGTAGTGTCTCCTCATAACCCTGTACTGTCAGACCATTGTCTGTTAACCTTTGATTTTACTATTTCTGACTATTTGGCTCCTAAAGAAAAATATTATTACTGTAGATGCCTCTCAGATGATGCTGTTTCCAAATTTATGCGGATTGTTTCCTTTATGCCATGTGTCAACACAACGGAAATAAACTATAGACAGCTTGCTCCTTCTGTAAATGATAATATGGTGGATAGTGTTTCAGCTTCTCTGCATCAGGCTCTAGACTTGGTGGCCCCCTTAAAAAAGAAAAAGTCTAATCAGAGATTTCTAACTCCTTGGTTCAACACAGAAACTCGTAGCTTAAAACAGAAGACTCGTCAATTAGAAAGAAAATGGCGCTCTACTAATTTAGATGAAATCTATTTAGCTTGGAGAAATCATCTTTTAATTTATAAAAAATCTCTTAGAAAAGCTAGAACGAGTTATTACTCTGCATTAATAGAAGAGAACAAGAATAATCCCAGGTTTCTTTTCAGTACTGTAGCCAGGTTGACAAAGAATCAGGACTTTGTCAATCCTAGCATTCCCTTAGAGCTTACTAGTCAGGACTTTATGAACTTTTTCAATAATAAAATTTCATCCATCAGAGATAAAATCAATCAGATTCTTCTCATAGTTAACTTAAATACTGTAACTACTACAACTCCTTCTATTGATGTCTGTCTTGATGAGTTTACTCCAATCGACATTTGTGAGTTAGACAAAATAGTTTCCTCATCCAAACCTTCAACTTGTCTTTTAGACCCTATTTCTACCAGGTTATTTAAAGAAGTCTTCCCACTTATTGGTAGCTTTATTCTTCATATAATCAATTCTTCATTAACTTTAGGCCATGTACCGCAGGCTTTTAAAACGGCTGTAATTATACCCTTACTCAAAAAGCCAACGCTAGATCCAGGAGCTTTAGCTAACTATAGAGCAATCTCTAATCTCCCTTTCATTTCAAAAATCTTAGAAAGAGTTGTTGCTACGCAATTATTTGACCACCTGCAGGGAAATGGTTTACTTGAAGAGTTTCAATCTGGGTTTAGAATCCATCATAGTACTGAAACAGCCTTAGCGAAGGTCACTAACGACCTCCTCATTGCATCTGATAATGGACTAGTTTCTGTACTTGTCCTTTTAGACCTTAGTGCAGCTTTTGATACTATCGATCATAATAATCTACTTGATAGATTAGAACACTATGTTGGACTTAATGGAACTTCGTTGCAGTGGTTTAGATCTTATTTATCTGATAGGTTCCAGTTTGTTCATGTAAATAATGAGTTTTCTTTCAACTCAAAGCTTAGTCATGGAGTTCCACAGGGATCTGTGCTAGGCCCTACTCTTTTTAGTTTATATATGCTTCCGTTAGGCAACATTATTAGAAAGCACTGTATACATTTTCCTTGTTATGCAGATGACACACAATTATACCTGTCAATGAAGCCAGATGATAGTAATCAATTAGCCAAGTTAGAAGCCAGTCTTAAGGAAATCAAAGCTTGGATGACTTGTAATTTCCTGCTATTAAATTCAGATAAGACTGAAGTCATTCTTGTTGGTCCAAAAAACCTTAGAAATTCCTTTCCAAATCAAACTTTCAGTTTGGATGCAGTTACTCTTTCTCTTAATAGCTCTGTGAGGAACCTTGGAGTTATTTTTGATCAGGATTTGTCCTTCATTTCACATATTAAATTTGTTTCTAAGACTGCCTTCTATCGTTTGCGTAATATTGCCAAGATTAGGAGCATCTTGTCTCAGAGTGATGCTGAGAAGCTGATCCACGCTTTTGTTAGCTCAAGATTAGATTATTGTAATTCTTTATTATCAGGCTGTCCTAAAACATCTTTAAAAAGTCTTCAGCTGATCCAAAATGCTGCAGCAAGAGTTTTAACAGGTACTAGAAAGAGAGATCATATCTCTCCGGTTCTGGCCTCCCTTCATTGGCTTCCCATAGAAGTTAGAATTAAGTTTAAAATCCTTCTTCTTACTTACAAAGCTCTAAACAATCAGGCTCCTTTTTATTTAAAAGATCTGATACTACCGTATTATCCTAACAGAGCATTACGCTCCCAAAATGCAGGATTACTTGTAATACCTAGAATCTCCAAAAGTACAATGAGAGGGAGAGCCTTCAGTTATCAAGCTCCTGTCCTGTGGAATCAGCTGCCAATCTGGATTCGGGAGTCAGACTCGATCTCTGTTTTTAAGAATAGGGCTAAAACCTACCTTTTTGATATAGCCTACAATTAGGGAGGGATCATGTGTTTCTGAACCCTCCCTTAGTTATGCTGCTAATAGGTTTAGTCAGCCGGGGGACCTCCAGTAATGCACTGGGCCTCACTCCTTTCCTCACTCTCTATGAAATATTTTTTTTTTGCTGGTCATTAAAATTTGTTTGTTCTCTCCCATAGATTGAGTCCCCATCGTGCTGTTTGCTCTCTACATGTCTGTTCTTTTCTTCTTCTCTACCCCCTCACCCCCCAGCCAGTCGCAGCAGATGACTGCCCCTCCCTGAGCCTGGTTCTGCTGGAGGTTTCTTCCTGTTAAAAGGCAGTTTTTCCTCTCCACCATCGCCAAGTGCTTGCTCACAGGGGATCGCCTGATTGCTGGGGTCTTTCTGCAACTGTGGGGGTTCCCCCCTACAGTTGATAGTGCTATGAGATGACTGTTGTTGTGAAATGGCGCTATATAAATAAAGTTGAATTGGGAAATTGAATTGAATTGTTTAAAGCTACGAGTTTCTGTGTTGAACCAAGGAGTTTGAAATCTCTGATTAGACTTTTTCTTTTTTAAAGGGGCCACCATGTCTTGGGTCTGATGCAGAGAAGCTGTAACACTATCTACCATGCTATCAATTACAGAAGGAGCAAGCTCTCCATAGCTAATCTCCGTTGTGTTGATACATGGCATTGGGGAAACAATCTGCTTAAATTTGGTAAAAGCATCATCTGAGGACATTTACTGGATAGATAGATAGATAGATAGATAGATAGATACATACTTTATTTCGAACAAAAAAGTAAAAAAACAAAACAAATGACAAGTGCAATAAAAGTGACAGTATACAGTGCTCGAAAGGGAGAAGGAAGAAGTGAACACTTATTTACTCCAACTCCTTTTTTCCCTAAATACAACCCATGTGAAATATATACAAATTACCTCATTTAAGATCCCAAGTAGACAATTAACTGTCACAACGGCCCTCACGGACCGTCACAAGACGCCTCAGTCACCAGTGAGTTTGCAGTGGTAATTTATTGTAGAGTAAGGAAGAACACACACAGAACACATACAGCGGCTGAGTGAAGTCTGAGCCGGGGAACACCCGATGCGCCAGACGACAACGTTGATGATGAGCTAGGCAAACAGGAACATACCTGAGCATAAAGGAGCACCATCAAAACGTAGCAGGATATAACAGAATATAACAGGAGAACATAACAGAATATAACAGAGACTGCCGCGCTGGAGGACATTTAGCACCCGCTTATATCTCTGGCGGCTAATGACCCCAACGCGGCACAGCTGCTGCTAATGACAGCAGAGCAGCAGCTGACTTTGACAGCAGGGAGCTCCCCCGGGCGCCTTCACAATAAGAGCCCGAGGAGCTGGAAGGAACCCTCAGCTGCCAAAGCCAGGGAACAAAAAGATATGAGACCCGAGTGTGGCCAGAACCGACACTCGGGTTATGACAGTACCTCCCCCTCAAGGCCGAGCTCTGAGCGGCCAGAGTACCACCCAAGCCCCCCCCACCCCACCCCCCTAGGGTGGGTGGATGGGGCGCTGGCAGGAGGGAGAGAAACAACCAACAAGGCTATAGGGAAAAAAAAACAACATAATCCCTAAAACGTGGGTAACAAAACCACAGGCAATATATATATATATGGGCAAACAACAAATTGACATAAGGTGGAGGGAAAGGACCACCAAACATTGGAACAAGAAAGGAGTGAAACACAAAAATCACAGATCAAACCCCCCCCAACAGTCTCACAGAAACCCCGGGAGGAGTGTAGTTCTGACCCAGAAAGTTCGGGAGGGCCGACTGGCAACAGGAGGCCACAAAACAGGCAGGGGGAGAAAGAACAGTTCGGGCGGCCTACCCCGGTCCCATGCTCGGAAGCAGAGACTCTCAGGCGGCCGGACCAGGTCGCCACACAGGGAGTCCAAAATGTCGGGAGGCCGACCCAGAGAGCCAAATTGGCGAGACAGTCTTTCGGGTGGCCGACCCGCATCGCTAGCCCACCGGAACCGTTGAGTCAAAGTAGCCGGCGGTTCCGCTGAAAAGGGGAGAGATGAGGGAGAACCGGGCGAAGCAATCGGAACCCCAACGGCCCCAGGTGAACATGGGCAGCGCGCCTCAGGGAGACGAGGAGGATGACAATGGAGATGAGAGTGAAGAAGAAAACGAGCCTGTCCAGCATCCGGTGGCTGGGGATCTGCAGCTCCCTCACCGAACCTAGGACCTGCTGGTGCAGCACCCACGGTGGACCCCGATTGGGCCTCCGGAACCAAACCCACGGTGGACCCCGATTGGGCCTCCGGAACCAAACCCACGGTGGACCCCGATTGGGCCTCCGGAACAGCACTCCCGGTGGACCCGGTCGGCGTGGCACCAGACTCGACCTCCAACCTCGAAACCGGAACCCCTGGCGCAGCAGGCGAGAGCAGCCCCTCGCCGGCGACCCTGGGAGAGGACTCACACAAGAGAGAAAACCCGGGATCAGGATCACCGGCAGCGCCAGAACCCGGCGAGATAAGCTCGGACGCAGCGGGCGGCTGCACCCGGCTCATCTCCCCTTGAGACAGGCAAAAATGCTCTAAGAGGTGAAAAAGAAAGACAAAGTAGAGCACTTGCCTGAGCTCGGGTTCTGACGCCGTCCAGGACTGCGAAGATCCGGGCTCAGAAGTCAGGAGGTTGTCCTCAGGCTCCCACTCAGCTGGGTCGGGCTCCGCATCTGGCATGATGGTGCGTGCAGCTAGAGAGTCCTCCGGCACCGATGTCCACGCCGGTGGCCCGCACGGCGTGGTGGCAGGAGAATCTCGCCCTGCTGGACTGGACCGCTCCTCCGTGGAACCCCGGGGACGCTTCTTCATCGGCGATGGCTCCACACTGCAGTCCGCTCTCCTCCTCCGCCCATGGCGTGGCTGCGGAACCGGAACCAGGCTCTCTAGAACCGCAGGCCCCCTCCTCATCCAGCGACGTTGGCCTGACGTCGAGGACCGCTCAGCGGAGGGAGACACAGAGGAAGCAGGGTTAATATTTTCATCCACAGCGGGTGGAGGGAGCTCGGGGGGCTGCATACCCCGAACTCCACCCCTAGGAGTCAGACAAGGCAAAACAATGTCAAAAGAAGAGAAATCATCATGCACTTGCCTTTCCCCTAAGGGTAAGATAGTCTCCGCTGTGGGGGACGTCATTCCTTCCTTTCCCCGCTGGATGGCGACAGAGGGCCCTCTGGGAAGACGAGATGAGGCCACTCGAGGCGGATCCGGGATGAAGCTCGCCGAAACGGAGCTCTCGTGACACACAGCAGCCAGGATAGGCGACGAGGAGGAGGGGGCGACAGCCGGGGTCAGTCGGGCATGGGGCGCTGACGGGACAGCGGGCGAGGGCCCGGGAGAAGACGAGGCTGCGGGGATTCCCCTCTGACGAGGCGCAGGAGTGACAGCTGTGTGGGGGGTTGAGCCCTTGCGGCGACCCGGAACAGCATCCAGACGGGGGTCTAGCCGAGGTTGGAAGCCGGATTGACGACGGTTCCTTGTAGGGGGTGAGGCGAAGGTGAGGTCCGGAAATCGCCATTCCTGAGCAGAAACGGCGGCAAGCAAGTCAGCAAACTCAGGAAACTCACGCAGCGCTGGATTCCTCTCCACCAGTCTGACCGCCGCCACCACATGCTTCATACACGCTGGAGGATTCTCAGCGGAGCAAGCAGCTGCCACCCGGTCCCAGATCTTGTCTGCTGTCATCTGCAGCTTCTCTGGGGGAATCCCGAGTGACGACATGCCCGATGGGAAAAGACCTCCGGATGGTGCGAACTCCCGGGCCGGAACGGAGGCAGGAGCGGGATCCCGAAGCGAGGGGCGACATCTCCGCCGCTCCAGCTTCCTGCCAGGATTTCCCTCCAGCCCTCGGAGTCTCTCACGCTGGGTGGCGATGTCATCTCTCCTCACGCTTACCTCTGGATGATCGGTGAAGCGGGGAAGAGAATCCAGAATAACTCCTCGGCTAGGTCCAGGTATCTACAAATGTCGCTGGGAGCGTCCAACAGCGTAGCGGTGAAGATGGTGTAGTCCACCTCCTTCAGAACCTCAACTTGCTGCCTGCCAAGGCGCCGACAATGGCCCCTGGATGACGACATACTCCCCGCTGCAGACACTCAGACAGGTAGGAATTAACAGTCCCCTACTGCAAACTGCACGATGAATGGCGTCTCGAAACAACGCCTCCTCTCCGGGCGTTAGGCGGCAGTCTACTGTCACAACGGCCCTCACGGACCGTCACAAGACGCCTCAGTCACCAGTGAGTTTGCAGTGGTAATTTATTGTAGAGTAAGGAAGAACACACACAGAACACATACAGCGGCTGAGTGAAGTCTGAGCCGGGGAACACCCGATGCGCCAGACGACAACGTTGATGATGAGCTAGGCAAACAGGAACATACCTGAGCATAAAGGAGCACCATCAAAACGTAGCAGGATATAACAGAATATAACAGGAGAACATAACAGAATATAACAGAGACTGCCGCGCTGGAGGACATTTAGCACCCGCTTATATCTCTGGCGGCTAATGACCCCAACGCGGCACAGCTGCTGCTAATGACAGCAGAGCAGCAGCTGACTTTGACAGCAGGGAGCTCCCCCGGGCGCCTTCACAATAAGAGCCCGGGGAGCTGGAAGGAACCCTCAGCTGCCAAAGCCAGGGAACAAAAAGATATGAGACCCGAGTGTGGCCAGAACCGACACTCGGGTTATGACATTAACTATATTTTGTACATATCAACATTGATGCCCATCCATTCCACCATACATACAGTCCATACATCAAAACCCATCCCCAAACAGCACAGATATACACAGTACTGTCCCACCTACCATTCCATTGTGTCCCAGAGTGAGCATAGTGAATCGTACATATAAATACTACCCCTCTAACATATATTCTTTCAGCAAATAATGTTTATACCTATTTTTGAATTGATTTCTGTTTGTACATAGTTTCAGTTCCAGCTCCAGACTGTTCCACAAATCCACCCCACAGACAGATATGCACAGACTTTTCTTAGTTGTTCGTACCATAGGTTTTGTAAAGTTTAAGTCTCCTCTCAAACTAAAATCATTGTCTCTTTTTTTGAATATTTTTTGTATATTAGTTGGGAGTTGATTATTAATTGCCCTGTACATTACTTGTGCTGTCTTAAATTTAACTAAATCCATGAACTGTATGACATGTGACTTTAAAAACAACGAGTTGGTATGGTCTCTATATCCAACATTATTTATTGTCCTTATAGCTTTTTTTTTGTAATGTGCATATTGACTGTAGGTTGGTCCTGTAGGTGTTTCCCCAGACCTCTACACGGTAGTTAAGATATGGTAGAAACAGTGAATTGTACAATAAGAACAATGATTTATAGTCCAAGATGTGTCTTGTCTTCCCCAGTATGCCTATACATTTTGCCAACTTGGCACGGATGTGACTGATGTGAGGTTTCCATCAGATTTTATTGTCTAGCGTCACCCCCAGAAACTTATTTTCCTGTACTGTTTCTATTCTGGTATCACCTATAGTTACCATTATTTCATGACTTATTTTATAATTTCCAAGCAACATAATCTTTGTCTTTGTTTTTTGTTTTCAATTTAGAGATAAGTTAATTTTGTTGAACCACTGCGTTAACCTTTTCTTTTCAGTTTACTGTAGTAATATTTTTCTTTAGGAGCCAAATAGTCAGAAATAGTAAGATCAAAAGTTAACAGACAATGGTCTGACAGTACACGGTTATGAGGAGACACTACCAGATTTTCTATTTCTATGCCATATGTCAGAACAAGGTCCAACATGTGGTGGAGATAATGGGTAGAATTTCCTACTTTCTGAGAAAACCCCATTGAGTCTAATATTGAATTAAATGCCATATTAAGGCAATCACTATCTACATCTACATGCAATTAAAGTTCCTCCTATACATATTTTGTCCAATTTCAGCACTAAATCCCCTAAGAATTCGGCAAATTCTGATAAAAAAAAAAACTCTGAATAGGCTGAGGGAGGACGATAAACTATGGCAAATAAAATTGGGTTTAACCTAAAATTGCTAAAATGCCCAATACTGAGGACCAGGCCCTCAAAGGAATTATAACATGTTTTTTGCTTTACATTCACTAGTAATTTAGAATGGTAAATTGTTGCTACTCCTCCTCCACGACCAGAACTTCTGGGATTTTGACAGTTTAAATAACCAGAGGGAGTTGATTCATTTAAACCAACATAATCCTCTTGCCCTAACCAAGTCTCTGTAAGGGATATTAAATCGATCTGATGATCAATTAACAGATCATGGACTAGCAGAGATTTGGGAGTTACAGCCCTAATATTTAACAAACCACATTCAATTTTTAAATTATGAGGAGGAACAGAGGCCAAGTCATTAGTGTTATGTCCATAACTGGTGTGAAGCAAGCACACGGTTGTTGCAGTTTAACGGAGCTTTATTACATACAGTGTTGCTTACTTAGTGTCGCTCACACCTTTAAACCATGGGCAGCGTCACCACTGGAAAACCGGCAGTTGCCACCCCGGTCCAGCCCATGACCAACCCGGCCGCCATCTTACTACTACAGCCTATTTACATACACAACAATTAGATTTAGAGGCTTCATGTTTAATTTGAGTTTTACCAACTTTTTGTTTAATCACTTTGGGATGCTTATACATTATATTTTTATTTGCTTTAGAGGGAGCAGACAGTGATTCTCTGATGGGGAAGACAGGGGCTAAGTTGAGGGGTGGCTGCAGAGAGGCGTGTAAGACTGCGACTCTGCTTCCTGGTCCCAACTCTGAGTTGTCAAGGTTTTGGAAATTTGGATAAAAATGATGCCAGCTTGTTCGATAAAAGAGACACACCATCCAAAGTGGAATGGACGCCGTCTTGCCTAATAAGACCAGGTTTTACTCAAAATGAGTTCCAATTGTCTATGTAGCCAACATTGTTTGCAGGACACCACATAGACAGCCAGCGGTTCAAGGATGACAAGCGGCTAAACATGTCATCACTGGTCAGATTGGGGAGGGGCCCAGAGAATACTACAGAGGCTGACATCGTTTTGGCAAAGCTACACACCGATTCCACACTAAGTTTTGTAACTTCCGACTGCCAGAGTCAGATGTTGTTAATGCTGGCATGGATAACAATTGTGGAGTATTTATAGTTACTTTTAGCCATCATTTTCAATTTTGACTCAATGTCGCCTGCTCTTGCCCTGGGAATGCATTTGACTATGGCCGCTGGAGTCTCTTGGTTCACGTTTCTGACTATACAGTCACCATTGATGAGTTTTTTCCTCAGCGGGTGTGTCGCTGAGTGGGGAATAGCGATTACAAACATGAATAGGTTGGTGGTGAACCAGGGACTTGTGACTATGCTTCCTTCTCACCGTCACTCACCTGTTCTTTCCTGGCTGCTCAGGAGAGGTGGATGTCGGGGGACAACTATCAGGCCCTATGCTATGGTACTCCACTGCAGCTAAGAAGAGTCCGTCAATATTAACTGGCGCTGATGGTTTTTCAATGCAGCGGAGTTGGGATTCCAAATCACACAACCTCGCCTCGAGCGTCTCAAAAAGACAACATTTATTACATTTGCCGTTATCACTAAAAGAGGCAGAGGTGTAGCTCAACATCTGACACAGAGAACACACCAGAAGAGAAGGGGGAGGAGAGCTTGTACCCATAGCTAGAGGCTAACCCAAACCTAATACAAACACAGATGAAAGGTGAACAGAAGGCTAAAGAGGGTGATTAGGTGACACTGACTGTGCACACATGTGCAAGAGGCTTGTTAAATAGAAGTGACAGGTGACGGTAGATTGAAAAAAGTGATTAAAATGCAATTAAAGGCAATAATCTTCAGGAGAGTGAAGAGAACTAAGTGCAGAGCAAACCCCACCAACAGCCAGCAACACAGGAAGTGACGATATGTTACCACAGGAACACTGCATGTAATGCAGCGCTGTCGCCACCCTCACCCTCGCTGCTGACTCAGGCAGTGAAGTAGCCATAACCTGTAAGCAGCTTTGTTTATTATTCTAATAGCTCTCTTCTGAAGCATAAAGACTGGATATATGTTTGTTTTATATGTATTTCCCCATACTTCAGTACAATATGTCATGTATGGGAGTATTAATGAATGATACAAGGTATATAGTGTGGGTTGATTTAGCAAATATTTCACTCTGTGTAGTATTGCAATTGACTTGGATATTTTACCTTTAATATAATTAATATGTGACTTCCAACACAGTTTATTAACAATTATTACACCAAGAAATTTAGTTTCGGATACCCTTTCAATCTCCACACCATTTACACTGAGTTTAGATACTAAGTTGTTGTGATGGTTGTTAAAAACTATAAATTTTGTCTTACTTAAATTGATCGTTAATTTGTTTGAATCAAACCACAGTTTAAGCTTTCCTAATTCCTTTCCGAGTGTATCCAAAAGTTGTTCCAAATTGCTTCCACTGCATAACAAATTAGTGTCATCGGCAAACAATATTAAATCCATTTTTTCTGAAACTTTACATATATCATTTATATACATATTGAATAACAATGGCCCCAAAACTGAACCCTGTGGGACTCCACAAGTAACCTTCAGTAACTGTGAGTTTTTGTTACCAACACATACAGTACATACTGATATCTATTCTTTAAGTAACTACATAACCAGGACAGTGCTACCCCCCTAATACCACAATTTTGTAGTTTCTTTAATAATAAATTATAATCCACTGTATCAAATGCTTTTTTGAGATCCAGGAATACCCCAACTGAATACTCTTTATTTTCAACGGCAGTTGATATTTTTTCTATAAATTCCATTAGAGCAAATGCAGTTGTCCTCTTGTGTCTGAACCCATATTGCTGCTCACACAATAAATTGTTCTTCAGTATGAAGTTGTCAATTCTCTCATAGAATATTTTTTCAAGTATCTTGGAAAATTGCGGCAATAGTGAAATTGGTCTATAGTTAGAAAGTTCCCCTCTGTCACCCGTCTTGTATATCGGAATTACTTTAGCTATTTTCATTGCATTGGGAAATATACCTGTTTGGAGAGACAGGTTACAGATATACGTCAGTGGTTTCACTAAGCATTCAATAATAGTTTTGACTAAGAGCATGTCAATACCATCAACAAAATACAGAGGACCAAGAGTACAAGGTGAGGGTAGGCTCATGTCAAAACAGGTTAATAATATGAAAACTGGATGGAAAATATATAAGAATCTAGATGGAACTAGGAATAATAAAACTAAGAACAGAAATACAAATGGACAACCAGAAACAACTCGAATAATAAATCACAACCAAAACCAACCAGACAAATACTAAATTGAAATAGGAAAATACAGAAAAAATAAAATGACAACAGAGAAGGAGCAAAGTGACACCTCTCTCCCCCCCCCCCCCCCCCCGTGCTCAGCACCATGACAAAATTTTCCTTTTTTTTCTTTTGAACATGCAACGTTGGGGCAGTGGCGGTGTGGTTAGCACTGCGGCAGCACAGCAACTCACCCTTGGCCCAGGGATCCTGGGTTCGATCCCAGCCCCCGACCAACAGTGATCTGTGTGGAATTTGCATATTCTCCCAGTGTCTGCGTGGGTTTACTCTGGGATTTCTCCGGTTTCCTCCCACATGCCAAAAACATGCAAGTTAGGTTAATTGGCATCAAACTGGGGGATTCTAAATTGTCCTTAGGTATGACTGAGAGTGAATGGTTGTCTGTCTCACTGTGTTGGCCCTGCGATGGACTGGCGATCTGTCCAGGGTGTACCCTGCCTTTCGCCCAAAGATGCTGAGATAGGCTCCAGCCCCCCGCAACCCAAAAAGGATTAAGTGGAAGAAGATGGATGGATGGACATGCAAATTTTTCCCCTCATGAATTTGCTATTTTTCGTATGTCACCATCTGTTGCAATTTGAATAATAATGGGCTCCATGGAAGAAAACCAGGTAGGCACCACTACTGACAGAAACACATAAAAAGCTGGACAAAATGCACGCTGAAAAGCCCCCAACATTTCTGGGAGAATGTCCTTTAGACTAATGAGACAAAACTAGAGCTTTTTGGCCAGTCACATAAGCTCTATGTTTACAGAAGGAAAAAATGAAACTCCTCAGACAGCACTGTCCTTGGCCTAGGTCAGGGGTCTGCAACCTGCGGCAATGGAGCCACATGTGGCTCTTCTACCCATAGCCAGCGGCACCCTGAGGCCTTGAGAAAAAAATCACATATTGCCAAGAAAAGAAGAAGCAAATCTTTAAGAAAATAGTTGCACATCCATGAGAAAAAAATATCAAGCAATTAAAAAAAGTGAACCTGAAATTTTATTTAAAAAAAATAATCTTTCAAATTTAGAAAAAATGTTGCAATTTTCTGAAGAAAAAATGCCCACAATTTACAAGAAACAAGTTACAAAATTTCTGGGGCGAAAAAAGAAAAAAAAATAACTGGAAAAAAGTTTTATGAGAAAGTTTTATGAGATGGGGAAAAAAAATAAATTGCACATTACTCCACAAGGTTATCAAATTTTCATTGAAAAATGTGCCAAATTTATGAAAACAGCAGAACACATTTATTCCAAAAACAGAACAAATTTTGCAAAAACATTAGTTTAATGAGGAAAACTCCCACACAAACATGCAAGAAAGTTTTATGAGTTTTATGAGAAAAACTTAACAAATTCATATTAAAAAAAATGCTGCAGTTTTACTAGTAAAAGGTCATGAATTTACAATGGAAAATTTTATTAAATGTATGAAAACAGCTGAAAATTTGTGCCAAAAATATCCAAAATTTATGGAAAAAAGTTGCAACATTATGAGGGAAGAAAATCCACATTTACTAGAAAAAGCTGCAAATGTGTTAGAAAACAGTGGCACATTTATAAGAAAAAACTGTATTTTTACCTGGAAAAAAATCACAAATTTACCCCCCAAAAAGCCATTTTTATGAGAACAAAGCCTATGAAAAACGTTGTAATTTTGTGAAAGATGACAAATTTGCATTAAAGGTTTTGAATTTTACTCCACAAGGTTATCAAATTTTCATCAAAAAATGTGCCAAATTTATGAAAACAGCAGAACACATTTATTCCAAAAACAGAACAAATTTTGCAAAAACATTAGTTTAATGAGGAAAACTCCCACACAAACATGCAAGAAAAAATGTGCAATTCATTTTTTTTTTTACCAATAGTCAAAAATTTACCAGAAAACATAATTTTGTGAGAAAAGCATCACAAATCTGAAATCAAAAAAGTTGCAAATTTATGAGAAACTCTTTTAATCCTGATGTTGTCAGGCCTGATTGTAGTTGTGACTCTGCTGTTATACTTTAGTTTTTAGGCTCTGATATTGTTACGGCTCCATGCAGATTTTTTTTTTAGACAAAAACCACTCAAAGTGACTCTTTTATTATGTAGTACAGGTTGGCCAAGGTTAAGCAACATGACCCCAAATCAAAAGCAGCCAACTGAACAATCCACCAGGCCCCTCCACACACACACACGCCCCCAAATGGCCTAAAGTCTTTGTTTTCAAAGCTTCATCACTGTGGCTTGTATTTATTTCAAAACTGACAAAACACTGAGACGATCACAAAAGGAGAACATCTATGTCTGGCATGAACTGTGTCCTCTTCCGCGTGTTCTTTAGTCACGTATACATATTTGTCTTTGTATCTGTGTATAAAGGTAATTGTTGGGAACAGAACTGCAGCCAAACAGAATGAAATGGCTTCAATAATCTCTGTAACAGATGAAGAGGGACTTTGAGAGAAGCTCAGCGCTCCCTTGGTACTAAACCACACTGAGGCTGGCTCCAAATTCATCCTCATTAGTTTCCCATGATGAGTTTAATGAGCACCTCGTTCGGAAGGTTTGGCTTGGCCGCCGTCCTCTGGGTCCTACGGCATCGCGGGCCTGAGAGCCCCTCGGAAAGCAGAAGCCAATGACGCAACATCAATCATCGAAAAAGAGGCAAGTGGAAATGTGAAGAAGAGTGGGAAGGAGGGGAGTGAAACGGAAGCAGAAGAGATGAAGGAGAAGACAGGGGAGAACAATGGGGGACAACGTTAACGGAGCCCAGATGGAGTCTCCCAGTGGATGAGGGACAGTGGAGGAAGCTCATGATGGGCAAAGCCACATCCATCATCCCACAGAGGAGGAGTAGAAAGGAGGAAGTGAAGAAGACAAAACCTGATATTTCTGAGGAGAACAATAAGAGCGGCGACTCCTGGGGAACGTAGCAATTTTTGGATTTGCAAACTTTTCTGACAAATGTTTGTGAAAATCAAGCCAGCTTCTCACGGAGCAGCGAATGCTAAGGAACATCCATGAATGTTGCACTTTTTAGGTTTCGTCAGGGTTCGTAAAAGGTTTCTGTTCGCCAACAGTTTTCTTGTCGACAAATTTTTTTTAACATGTTAAAACTTATTTTCCCACAGTTGCAAAACAGTTGAAAGCATCTGCAAATGGCTGTAACACGTGTCGCTAAAGTTCTTTTTTCATTTGCCCAGTAGGGTAGAATCTCACGGAGTGACGAATGTTGACAAACATGGCAATTTTTGGATTTGCCAACTTTTCTGACAAGTGTTGGCGAAAATAAAGCTAGTATCTCACGGAGCAACAAATGCTGAGGAACATTCACAAATGCTTTTACAAACGGGTTCGTAAAAGGTTGCAAAACGGTTAACACAGTTAAGATTGCCAAAAGTTACAAACTGTCTTAAACAGTTGCCAGTGTTTACTACTTGACAAACCAAAAAGAACTTAGGCAGCATTTGTTACAACATTTGCAAATGCGCCACAGCCTTTTGCAAACACTTTTAACCACTTGCAAACACTTAGTCTTACAATATTTTGTTCATTCATTCATTCATCTTCTTTCGCTTAATCCTTTTCGGGTTGCAGGGGGGCTGTAACTGCACAAAAACATTCTCAAAAAATTTTGAACATTTTGCCGTGAGAAAAAACCACTGGTGACCTTACAAACTGTTGGCAAACTGTTTGGCAACCTTTTGCAAACCCTGATACAACCCAAAAAGTGCAGCATTCCTGAATGTTCCTCAGCATTTTCCAATCTGTGAGACACTACCCTTACCCCCGTATCTAGCAGAGCAGCAAATGCACTTTTTGGGTTTCATCTGGGTATGTAAAAGGTTGCCAAGCAGTTCGCCAACAGTTTATAAGGTCGCCAAAGAAATTTTAACAGGTTCAAAAATTTTGAGTATGTATTTTTCAGTTGCAAACAGTTGCAAAATCATTATAAACATTTGCAAACAATTGTAATTCCTGATTTCTCATTTTTTGTATGTTTGTCACACTTAAATGTTTCAGATTGTCATGATCTGAGTTGGGTTGAGCTGGGTTCTGTCGCACTCGGTCTCATTGTCTTTTTCTGTATTTGTATATTTGCATTTTTGGGTTCTTCGTTTCCTGTCATGTTATCCTTGGTTGGGTTTCCTATATCCTGTATTATCTCTCCTGTTTATGTTCACTGCTGTCTTGTCATTTATACATTTGGTATTATCTGCATTCATCCTTCAGTTTATTATTTGCCCTTATTTTAGTTCTCGCTTTATTTGCATTTTTGTCTGTAACCTTTTGTTCTGCCCCCCACCCCCCGGGGGGGGGGGGCTGCAGCTGTCAGGGGCACTTCCGGGTTTGCTCTGGTATGGGTGGTGCTCCTGTCAAGCTGTCAGTCCAGTCTCCTCTCCTCATGACTCACAGCTAACTCTCATTGTGCAATCACTCTCTCTACCTATTTAATCTTTGACGCTCTGTTTAATTGCTGGATCATTTGATCATCTGTACTTCTCCTGAGATGGTGTTCCTGTCTCCATTACTCTCTTCAACTGTAAGTTCAGCTCTGCTGGGATCCGTAGCTTTATTCCCCTTTTTCGTATGTCCAGCACGGCTGGGGTTTTGTAGCTACCTATCTGTTCTGTTGTGTTCTTGTATGCGTGTCTTTATTAAATATGCAAACTTACGGCCTGCGTTTGGCATCATCTGTTTGCCCCGTGAACGGGCAGTTCATGACACACAAAATGCACTTTTAAAATTAAGGTGTTTATTATAAAGGGAAAAAAAATCCAAACCTACATGGCCTTGTGTGAAAAGGTAATTGTCCCCTAAACCTAATAACTGGTTGGGCCACCATTAGCAGCAACAACTGCAATCAAGCCTTTGCAATAACTGGCAATGAGTCTTTTACAACGCTGTGGAGGAATTTTGGCCCACTCATCTTTGCAGAATTGTTGTAATTCAACCACATTGGAGGATTTTTGAGCATGAACCGCCTTTTAAGGTCATGCCACAGCATCTCAATCGGATTCAGGTCAGGACTTTGACTAGGCCACTCCAAAGTCTTAATTTTGTTTTTTCTTAAGCCATTCAGAGATGGACTTGTGGTGTGTTTTGGATCATTGTCCTGCTGCTGAACCCAAGTGCGCTTCAGCTTGAAGTCACCAACAGATGGCCGGACATTCTCCTTCAGGATTTTTTGGTAGACAGCAGAATTCATGGTTCCATTTACCACAGCAAATCTTCCAGGTCCTGAAGCAGCAAAACGGCCCCAGACCATCACACTATCACCACCATATTTTACTGTTGGTATGATGTTCCTTTTCTGAAATGCTGTTACTTTTACTCCGGATGTAATGGGACACACACCTTCCAAAAAGTTCAACTTTTGTCTCGTCAGTCCACAGTATTTTCCCAAAAGTCTTGGGGATCATCAAGATGTTTTCTGGCAAAACTGAGACGAGCCTATGTTCTTTTTGCTCAGCAGTGGTTTTTGTCTTGGAACTCTGTCATGCAGGCCATTTTTGCCCAGTCTCTTTCTTATGGTGCAGTCATGAACACTGACCTTAACTGAGGCAAGTGAGGCCTGCAGTTCTTTGGATGTTGTTGTGGGATCTATTGTGATCTCTTGGATGAGTTGTCACTGTGCTCTTGGTAATTTTGCTCGGCCAGCCACTCCTGGGATGGTTCACCACTGTTCCATGTTTTTGCCATTTGTGGAAAATGGCTCTGACAGTGGTTTGCTGGAGTTGAAAAGCTTTAAAAATGGCTTTATAATCTTTTCCAGACTGATAGATCTCAATTACTTTGTTTCTCATTTTTTCGTGAATTTCTTTGGATCACAGCATGATGTCTAGCTTTTGAGGATCTTTTGGTCTACTTGACTTTGTCAGGTTGGTTCCATTTAAGTGATTTCTTGATTGAGAACAGGTGTGATAGTCATCAGACCTGGGTGCAGCTAGAGAAATTGAACTCAGCTTTCCAAAGATGTGATAAACCACAGTTAATTTGTTTTAACTGGAGGGGGGGGGGGGGATCACGTTTTTTACACAGGGCCATGTAGGTTTGTTTTTTGTTTTCTGTTTTTTTTACCCTTAATAATAACCACCTTCATTTAAAAACTGCATTTTGTTTTTACTTGTTTGTTTAATATTTAAATTTGTTTGGGATCTGAAACATTTAAGTGTGACAAACATACAAAAACAATGAGAAATCAGTAAGGGGCAAACACTTTTTCACACCACTGTATCTGAAAATAAATGTTAATTGTTAAGTTCTTTATATAATTTGGAAAAGTTAAAGCATTTTAGTGGTTAAGGGTAGTGTAGCGATGAGTCCACTAGGGAAAGTTACCATGAATAATGTAGGCTCTACTGTACAGCCTTCCTGTTGGTCCAATAGTTTCTTTCAATATGAGTGACCAAACAGGGGAACGGTACAATAGAATAATTGCATGTAGATAAGTATGAGAGGCAGCATGGGTGAGATGTGATCTGATCTTGTTGTACACATGACTTTTGATGGAGCTTATTTAATTTTTGAATATGATTCATGTTAGTAAGATGTGAATCGAGTAAGTTTGTGTAATAGTTAACGGCTGATCTGCAAGAAAAAAAAAAAGATCATTGAAGGATAAGGATTTCTTCAAAGAATAGAAATACATGCATTCTATTTTCTTAACTTTAATGGTTAAGTGATTAGATGTAAACCAATAATGTAAGATATTTAGATCAGAGGAGAGCTTTGAATTTATAACATCTGGACTAGGATTAGAAACAAAACATAATCATCAGCGTACAGTAAACAATTTGAATCTTTACATATATTTGGAAGACTGGTAATATAAGGAAGAGAAAGTAATGTATCTAAAATACCACCTTGTGGTACCCCCATATTATGAATTGCCAAGGAGGAAGTTGATTTACTAATTTTAGACAAAAGCTGAAAGTTTACCAGAATAAAATGTTGAAGGTAATTTTATTTGTCCCTTCCACCACACACCCCACCCCAAAAGGTGAACTTGTAGCTTGGGGCCCCCCTAGAGGCCGATGAAGCCTGTTGCATTTGCATATTTTGTTTTATAGCCAGACACAGTTATGCTTGTATATGATGTAATGAGATTTTAAAAGAACTTTTGGTTAAATTAACCATTACTGACTGAACCTGATCGTTGTCTTAATCACATGAAATATTTTATAATGTTGTGCTGTCTTTATTAATTACATTTATTTAAATTCGCTAATTTTACCTCAGTTAGAGGATCTGATTTCAAGACGGGACGTCAGCTGTGATAACTTATTCTACTTACAATTTCAAGCTTTATAACAGGCTAAAAACCAAAGATGGTCAAAAACTCTCGACCATGCAAACTATTTTTTGTTCCTGCTGAGAATGAACTTTTCAGGTCTGACTTATTTTTGGCATGAATCTTGAGTTATATGGATTGTATAGAATGTTTACAGCTGATTTAGGTTTTGTTTTTTTTCATATACATTTCATGTATATTTAAAGGGTCTTTGAGTGTCTATGAAAAGTGCTTTATAAATCTGATGCATTATTATTATTATTATTATTATTATTATTATTATTATTATTATTATTATTATTATTAAATACAAAATAATCAATATTTGAGGGATAAACCTTCCATAAGCTACATATTAAATTTACTTTTAGTCTTGGGAAAACAAAATGTGGATCACCATCTTAACTTTTGTGAGGTTTGTGTGCCCTAATGATTCCAGGAGTTGTGTTTTCGGGGGCAACTTGTCCCCTTGGGCAAATTGGTCCTGGATGATGGGTCAGACTAAGAGGAGTCCAGTGGCTTCCCATTGAAGAAGTTGCAACAAGAATCCAGGGTATCCTGCCTGAGCTCCACAACAAATGTCTGGTGGTCGGGTTTCTGCCCATGGGAGTCGATTGGCCTCAGTCCAAAGGATCCACATTGGTCTGCCCTCTAGCTGGCTCACCACCTGCAGGAGGGATTGTTTGGATTGCAGTGCTGTGTGGATCGGGTGGCTTCAACTGATGCCCCCAAGGCCCAGACCCCCATTTACGTATCATAGGGTTGTATCCCAGTTAGTGTGGCAGAAAGAAAACTGTTTGCCACATTCCAATCTGTTTTCCACACAGGTTTCTAACCACCATGCACTACCTCATTACAAGCATGCATTGCTTGAAATCTGCTTGTGCAAATTTTGTGTAAGTCTGCATAAAGCGAAACGCACCACTGAAATATGAGTCCAGTACACATTAAGAGAAAAAATGTGTGTGTATATAACACACAGCTTCTGAGGTATGAGAAACTGCAGGGCTGCCTCGTGTTTTATCTCTGGGATGTAACTTTAAAAGATTTTTTTTTCCAACAACCCAAAGCACATACAATACATCAATCTGTGATCACAGCCTTAGCCAACAGCTTCAGTCCCTGATGCCTGAATTACTGTTTCAGTAGCCAAAGGCTAAAATGTGGCGATAAAAACCCAGAAGTAATAAAATATTCTTTAAAAAAAAAAAAAAAAGCTCTGAAGCCTGCAGGTTGACTCCTGGGTATCAGGGTTTTGGAACTTTAGAATGGGCAGCGAAATTGCGGCTCTCATCCTGGGACATGGTCTCATCAAATAATAATGCTGCTGCATGGGCCTGCCATTCATTCCAGACTCTGGGTTTTAAAGTTAAACAGTGACTGGGATTACTTTCTTTCACAACTTGAGATATGGTTGGGTAGTTACTCGACTCTTTCAGGGAATTAGTCATTTCATTTGTGAGTCAATTGATTTGGTTGTTTTGCTTCATTGCTCGCTCACTTGCTGGTAAGTTGAAGAATTTAGTCTCTCCTTAAAGGTTTTAAAGATGGAGTACCAATAATAGGAGTAAACATAGGACATCAAGAAATTAATTATTTCTATTTCATTCAAGAGTTTTCCATTTGATTTAATCATTTCAAAAATTTTAGTTTTTCCAACAATGTGTGAATATCGATAGAGATTGTACCTTATTGAGTGTCTCAGCAACACTCCAGGGTCCTTTTCTTTCCAGAGGTGCTTCAGACTAAACAGTTCTGAGAGGTTTTTGCATTGAAGTATTGGAACACTGCTCGTAGGACAAATTTATTATTCATTTTGTAAGATAAATTAACTGCAGAATATTTAAACTACACAGCACAAAAGAGAGCAGTATCAATGGCTACAGTAACCGCAGTGATTTGTCAAAGGCCCGTTGTGATCACCACAGTTACTATTCATGATACTGCACGGCCTTGACCATAATATTGCTTTTATGCAACAGTTCCACAAGTACGGTTTATTAAATTACAGCAGTACAGGACAAAATATTATGATTTCTTTGTTTAAACAGATATTTTGCTCCACCAAGTAAAATAGCCCTTTTTTAATGTGCCCAGTTAACTATCGCTAAGCACCTCAAAGAACATAATATAGAAAAGAATAGGACTGTTGTCATTTTCACACTCACATGTACACAAATTAATGTCCAGCGCAGAAGTCAGTGTTCATAATATACACCATTCAATTGTTGAATAGGGTTTATGGGTCATCGTGCCATTGTGCAGGTGGCTAGTTAGCAAGCTAGCTATTTGGCTTCGGCACACTAAGCTTGCTTTTTCTTAGCATTTTCAGATGATAGCTTGTGGATTCTTTTTTTTTTTTTTTTTTTAACAAACAATCTTGTGGATGTTTAAAAGGGTAGGACATCCTGTAGGGCATTTTCTGTATTTTCATGTATTCTTGGTTATTATCATCACTGTCATTATTACTATTACTCTCTCTGCTTAGTTAAGTTGAATCTCATCTCATCTCATCTCATCTCATTTCTTGCTCCTGTGTTTGATTTTATTTTGAAATCATTCCTGTTTCATTTCCTGTAGTTTTATTGTTGTAGTCCTCCTTCCGGTTTGCCGTTATGACTTGCCATTTATGTTTGTTACATAACCTACAAGCTGTTTCCCATTTACCATCATTAGTGTTTGTATTTAACTCCCCTCATTCCTTTGTGCCCCATCACAAGATAAACTCATGTTATGCTTTGGATTATTGATTCCACACTCCAGCCTTATTTTTTTCCCACCTGAATTCTGCTTTGTACTTTTAGTTCATTCTTTTGTATCCAAGTTTAGCTTCCTGTTTTCAAGCCCCTGTGCTGCTCCCTTGGTTTAATAAATTTGCTTAACTTATACCTGCGTTTGGGTCCATACTCTCTGCCTCCCCGGCAGCCAGACATGACACTTCTGGGTCACAGTGGTTTTATTTCTTTTTAAACAGTGCCTCACTGTGGAAATTAAGGTGTCCGACACAGTATTACAATCTCGCATTTCTGTAAGAAGCCACAGGCAGAGTTGACAGTACATAACGGTTACCAGAATGTCTTTAAAGCGGAATGATGCATATCTTATCATACATCTCGATTATTAGAGAATGTAGTAACTCCTAGAATCCCTACTGTCCAATGCAGAGGCGGACTTACCATTAGGCAAAAGTAGGTGGTTGCCTTTGGCCCTGACCTGCTAGGGGCCCCGATCTACTAGAATCCCATATATTTTTTTTAAAAAAACGTTTAGCATGTTTAATGTGATGTCTGACAAAATATATAAACACAGGTATTTATAAAAACACCAAATCAAACCACGGCCATAAAGTCATCCCCTCTGCTTCTCAGACTGTTGAACTGTTCCACGTATCTCAGTGCTGTATAATATGAGAGTTACAACACTCTGGTAGACGTCTATAGAAACGGTGAAAAGCGGAAGTCATGTGGGTCAAGGAGCAGCAATTGATTCCAAATAATGGAATTTTTCCCATAGACCACCATTCATTTCATGGACTGTCTACTTAATAATCCCAGGTAAGTTAATGGATGGCCGTTGTTTTGGTAATTTTATCACTTAAGTTAACTGGTAGATTCTGTAGTCTGTGATCTTGTTTATTTTCCCAGCATTTGTTTTTTTTTATGTGCAGTAAAAGCTCATAAACTTGCAATTGTTATTAGCCCATGCTAGCTCAACTAGCTAGCCAGGTCAGCCCTTTTTTCAAAAATCTGTTGTACAGTTCTTGGGTGAAGACACAGTTTCTGAGAGACATTAGAGATGGGTAATTGCATTACATGATGGGACATGACATTAAAACCTGTGAAAGAGCAGATGTGACTTATTTTGTTCATAGCAATTGTAGTGGCATTAGCAGCATAACTGCAGGAGGGATCAGGTCAAGTGGACCCCAGGACCTAATTTGTATTTGTACAAGTACATTTTCAATCCAGTGATTTATATAATGATTCATAAGTTCCTGAAGCCTCATTCAGAACATTAGTCACCAAGAAGTGTAAAAGAATATATACATATATACAGTATATGTATTAAAAGACAGGTTACATCAATATACTGTATTGTAATTTCAATATACAGTATATATATATATATATATATATATATATATATATATATATATATATATATATATATATATATATATATATATATATATATATATATATATATATATATATATATATATACACACAGTATATGTATACATGTTAAATATACATATACGTATACAGTATATGTATTACAAGACCATATACATATATGTATACTGTATGTATTATACAGTATATGTATAAAAAGGGCTGCACGGTGGCGCAGTGGTTAGCACCGCGGCAGCACAGTTTACCCTCGGCCGGGGAATCGCGGGGATCGTGGGCTCGATCCCTGCCCCCGGCCAACAGTGATCTGTGTGGAGTTTGCATGTTCTCCCCGTGTTTGCGTGGGTTTACTCCAGGATTTCTCCGGTTTCCTCCCACATGCCAAAAACATGCAGGTTAGGGAGTTAAGGGGCGCTTGCGCATGCAGCGACCGGCAGCTGGTGGCTTGTCACCGGACTGCAGAACAAATCTACCTACGGGTACAAAATAAGTAAAAAAAAAAAAAAGACCCAGAGAAGATTTTGGCTCAGTTTCTGCTTTCAAAAGACTCCTCTTTTCCACCGCTGCTGCTCGTCACAGCTGGCTGCCCCAGATGAAAACCCACAGAATAGGTATGTGGGACTATAATGTTCTGAATGAGGCTTTAGAAAATTACACAACATAACAAAAATATTTTTTTGGTAAGTTGTCTGTTTGTTTTTTTTTAACCTGATTTAAGACAATTTTGCACCGCTGAATCCGAAAATGACATCCGTTTCTCTTGATCAGGTCAGATTTTTATGCTAAGTTGTAAGCAGTTGTACAACAGTTGTACTGTAAATTGAATAGCAGACATTGATAAAGGTAAGTACATGTAAATTGAATGTTACATCATTGTTCAAAATTAAGAGAATTTCAAGAAAAAGAATTTTGCATCATACAAAGCGAAAATGCCCGTACATGTAAACAAAAACGTAAAAAAACATGTGGCCATAGTTCAAAAAGTTGACCTGATTGAGCAAAACCAATGTGATTTTTGGATTCAGCACATCAAAATTGTCCTAAAGCAGCTAAAAAAAAACTTAGACAATAAATTTGGTGTTGACCAGTGTTATGAATCAGTTTGTAAATCACTTGATTGAAAATGTACTTGTACATGCACGGATTGGATCCTGGGGGCCACGTGGGGTGCTTACTTGGTCAGGGGTCCACTTGACCTGTATCTGTTGCAGACAGTACCGCGGCTGCTAGCCCATGTTGCTTAAATTACACGCCCGCTGTGTCAGCGGCTACCCTTCACAGAGGAGGAGATGAGGGAACTATATACTGTACCACGACTCTGACGAGTTTGTTCTTGAAGACGACCCATCATTATGGCCTAAGCACCTGACAAAGAGCATTGCTATTTAGTTCAGAGAGGGCCTGTTTAATATTTTTGTATTTATCCTAATTTTTTGTGTGATATATTCTCCCTAGTGTCTACATAGTACGGAGGAGGGAGCACAATGGATGCATCTGCAAAATGGACCAGTAGCAGACCGTGAACAGGACCCTGCTGGCAAATGAGGATATGTGTAAATGAACAGATCTTCCATGTGAATTGTTGTTTTTTAATAATTCACAAGAGTCTACATTTAATGCATTTGTTAAGATTTGAGATTAGTAATCCACTTCAATACAAAAAAGGATGTCTCTAGATAATTAAGTTACTTCAGCTGCAAATGTGCAAACTGTTAAACCCCCCCACCATGACAAACATCTCTGCAATTGGTTTGGAGATATTTTTTTTCAAATACCAGTGCAAATATTCTTATTTTTTTCCCATGTAAATTTTCATCTTTTATTTTTCTGAATGGCATTTTCCACAAAATTTTATGACTTTCTCAGAAATCTGCATTTTTTTCTTGTAACTTTGGCCTTTTTTCCTCATACAATGTCACTTAAAGCTTTGTTTTTCTACAGATGTAATTCCTGATATCTGTATGATATCATCATTTGAAGACTTCTGAGGACAATAAGCTTCAGGTAGGATGTCAGTCGGGCCTGAGTGAGTGAATAAATGAATGAATGAATGAATGAATGAATTTTATTGGGTAATGAACATAGTCAAAACAATTAAAAATATGTAGGACACAGAAGAACAAACGAAAGGGTGTAGGCTGAAGCTAGTGCTTATGTAGCGCTTACCCCGTTACAATTTTAAAATCAATAACATAAAAATTTAAGTCATACCCAAAAAAGTGTAGAACAATGGAAAAAGTAGCGCCCCATTCCTGTCTTTGCCTTAGGCCCCAAATAAACCAAGTCCGCCCCTGGTCCAATGAAATTTGTTTATCTCTGCTGTTTGTGTAGTGCATGTCATGATGCACTGACTGGCAAAAGTCCACCCCAGACCTTGCGACAGATGTGCTTATCTGTCAGGATGTCCAGTCTCACCCCGTGTAACTGGGAGTGGTCCACCACAGACCTGAGACAGATGTTGTTTTTAGTTCTGCCAGGATGCCCAGTTTCACCCTCCACACCCTCAGAAGGGTGGGGTTGCTAGTTGAGTCACCAACGGCCTGACCCATGAGATAGGTAGTACCAGTTTTCATGGTTATCTGGTAGCAAGCAAACCAATGCCTGACTTGACAAAAAATGCGGTAGATCTGAAAATAAAGGAACTAATCCTTTAAGTTGTATTTTTGACATTTGTTATTATTATTATAAGTATTCTCCTGGTCCTCAGTTTACTTAGTAGTGTTTCTGATATTCTCAATCCATTCTTAGATTTTAGGGTTGCTCTTATTTTGAGGTCATTACTGCTCCATTTCATGTAGCCCCGTTGTTCTAATTCTGCTTCCAGTTCACTGTTATAATTTGCTATTTGTTTCACCTACCTCTCATCAGCTGTAACTCTCTGTCAAAAGGTAACCCCATGTCATATCTTCATTTCCATGCTCCAGTATGATTTTTACTTTAAGTTTTATTCATCTCCTTAGGTTTCACTTTTAACATCCAGACTCTGAGCTGGAAAAGCACTTCTTTCTGCGCGGTCCTTGGCAGAATTCAGCATACTCCTTTACTATGATACTTTTGCAAGTGTTTCATCAAGTTGCTGGTGTTGACGTTCCAATGAAGAATGAAAGCAGAAAATTGTAAATGCTGGTACCACACAGCAACATACCAAGATGAGTCCCCTAGACAGGCTCCAGTGAGGTGACACTCGTTGCTGCTGAGCACAGAAGCCACGCACAGCGCTGCTGAGAACATGATTGCACCTTCATTTTATTTTAATACTATTAATGTATGAGATTGGGAAATTACTTTTATTCCTTAACAATACTGATCCAGCCATTTTGCCTGAATCGAACCTGATACCAATATGGTGGAGTGGGTCGGCTCATTCCTAGTTTTAATCCTGATTAATCACATGAAATTGCATCATACTTCATGGATTTAATGCAACTAACACACCCTGATGTAATTAATCATGATCAAAAGCTATCGATAGCGATTAAAGTGACACCACTAAAATTGCATATCATATGTGTAAAGGCACTAGGCGCTGTGTTCCCTGCTCTCCCTCACTCCGCCTGATTAGCACTGCCTTTGCAGCTTTGATCACCATCTGCGCCTAATTAGAGAGGTCCTTTGAATAGGATGCTCTCCCTTCACGCTATCATTTCACATCAACTCTGCCACCCGCATATCCCTGCCTTGAGATCATTTATGAAAGAATCTGCCTTGTTTTGCCATGCTCTCACATCTGCTTGCTCTAGACTAGTGATAGCAATGAGGCTTTCTAGAGGACTTGGGGCCTTTCACCAAAATGGCTCATATAGATGCGGCCTCATGTGAAACTTCATTTTCTTTGCTAGGCCATCTAGTGGACAAACATATACAACATGCAGATTTTTGCAAGGGCATTATTGGTTTATGTGTATTTATTGGTTGTGTGTATTGGTTGTAATGTGTATTGGTTTATGTGTATTTTTCCATTTCAATAAATGCAATGTCTTTTAAGAAATATTAATGACCATAAGGGAAAAAAGAAATAATAAAACTCGGGTGACTACAGTGAATGTGCTTGTGGTACATTCATGCAGGGCGTGATAGTGCCTCAGCATAATGATGTGTTATTGTTGTATCCAAGCTCTCTGAAACATAACAGACACTCCACCGTGCAAAGAAAATTAAATTATAAGAGTGGTACAGTTGGGACTTGAACCCCAGCTTCCCAGTTGCAAGAAAAGATATATTACCTCTAAGCTACTACTTAATGATGGCTAGTTGAGGCTTTCTTGAAGACTTGAGGCCTTTCATCAAAATTGTTCATATAGACGAAGCCTCATGTGAAACTTCATTTGCTCTACTAGGCCATGTAGTTGACAAAACATATACAACATGCAGATTTCTGCAAGAGCATTGTTGATTTAGTGTGTATTTTTTTCCCATTTCAATAAATGTGCTGTCTTTTAAGAAATATCAATGATCAAAAGGGAAAAGAGAAATAATAAAACTGGGGTGGCTCCAGTGAATGTGTACAGTGTGCCTGTACTACTTACCGATTTTTATTTAGAAATAATAACTTTTTAACAGTCTTATACTGTCTTTCCCAGTATATTCACCTCTATCCTTATTCTTATGCAGGGCACAATAGCAATAATGCCTCAGCAAAATGATGCATAATAATGATCCAAGCTCTATGAAACACAACAGACACTTCACCTTGCAAATAAAAATGAAATTCCAAGAATGCCCCAGCTGGGATTTAAACCCAACTCTCCAAGTTGAAGAGCAGCTGCTTTACCACTACACCATCACTTCAGTTGCAATTAACCTCCACTATTTGTGAAAAATGCATCAAGGGGAGAAATGCGCTCAAAATGTTCACGAACGGGAGAAGTCTGCGTTTTTGCTGCTGCCTCCATCTGATAATTGGCTGTGACAAATCCCTTACACAGTCAAACATCAACACCACAAAATGTGAGGGACGGGGCTTTCTATTGTGTATCACTGCTCACTTTATTTCATGTTGCGTGCAAAATCATGAATGGCTTCCTGACCCAGTCTTGTGGTACAACCGGCCGGCGAGGCTAATGGCGTCAATACATACGTCAGCAATACATGCCTCGAAACACGCTTTGCCAAATATTTCCTGGACAAGCTTGGAGACCCCTCAAAGGTCTGGAGCCTACCGTCTCATCACTACTCTACACCCAGTACCTGCCTGACAATTTGGATTTTCTCCTGCCCTATATTCACCTGCCATGCCCTGAACCACTGCCTACTCTTAAGGGCCTTTTCCACTAGCACGCTTTAGCGCGACACGGGATGGCTCAGCACGCTTTGTACGCTTTTCCACAAGCCCCAACACGGTTTAACAGCCGCGATTCTCAGCCCCGCTCCAGGGCAGGGTACAGCAGTGCTGAGCTGTGCCGTGTTGTGACGTTAACAGACTGGTCGCCGCTGATTGGTCAGGTCGTAACCGGCGCTGATTGGTCAGGTTGTAACCGCCCCTCTCCTCCTCCTCATCTACCAAATCTTCACGACCTTCTCAATAAAGTTTTTGAAAAAAAAAAAAAAGAATCTTCACGACCGTCTTTACTCAGCACACAACCACTGTTGGCGGTTTCTTTTCAGTGTATTGCTGTGCTATTTTCATTTATTCTCTATCAAAAATGGCTTCGCGTAGTAAGGGTGTTCCATGGACCAATAAGGAGCTGCAGTGTCTGCTCACTGCATTGTCAGACGAACGTATGCAGCGCGAGTTAGACGGAGCCGCCCGGAATGAAAAAATATACCGGGAGGTCTTGACATCAGAGTCCTTTAACGGTGAGTTTTAATTTTTTTTTATTGTGCGTTTTTTCGCAAATATATTCGGTAAGACGCTCAGTTTATTTATGCAATAAAAAAGCTGTTCATTTGTGGATGGATCGCTGCTTTATTGCAGCACACTGCGGACTAAAGCTTTTATTTTAATTATTCATGTGAACAATACGCTGAAATAAGCTTATGTATTCTTGTTAAAAACTATTGTCTTTTCTGTATATATTGCACTTTCGTGCTGTATTTTATTGTGTGCATTTTCCTTGTAGAATCATCCCACGCGTCCGCCGCGACAGCCCGCACGGATTATTCAACCGAGCCTTCCTGACCCACAGCTGGCAGAGACGGCTTCATTCAACCGAGCCTTCCTGACCCACAGCTGGCAGAGACGGCTTCATCTTCAGTTTGGGAAGCTGGTGTAGACACTCAGTGGTCGGCGTGTATAAAATGTCGATTAACCTTCATGTTGTGTTGCAAAGTTTTTTTTTCTTTTAATATTTTGTATATAATAAAATGGAATTGTTTTGGAAAGTGTGGTTTGTCTGTTATAACACTGAATTATAAAACAGTATAATTACATAGAAATTCCATTGCCTAATCTGATCAAAATGATACTGATCTTCCTGTCAGGGGTCAACAATTGTAAAGGTAATGTAATTTTTAACTAGACCAAAAAACAAATGTTTTTGTAAGCTTTCTGTTCTTTTTATTGAAATATCATAAAAAATTAGCTCCACATGATCCAGTTCTAAACTTTGGGTACATTTTTTATGTTAACTTATGAGAAGTTGAACAGTTGGACTTTAAAATGCAGCAGGAGAGACTGATCAAGCTTACAAGTCAAAGTAGGTAAAAAAGTAAGTATATGTAAATTGAATGTTCTATCGGCATTCCAAATTCAGAGAATTACAATACTTTAGAAGGAGTGTAGCATCATCTAAACGGAAAATAATAATACTGTTGTTCCAAACGTTGACCTGAAGGTGAAAAACATGATTTTTTTTTAATTCAGTACATCCAAAATGCCCTAGGATGTAAAAAATAATAATTTGGTGTTGGGCAGTGTGCCACCGTCTCATTATTTAATACGAATAAAAACAAGTTTCAGCTCATTATTTCTAGGTCATTTGGCAGTTAATTCAAAACAAAAGTGACTTGTGTTGTTGCAGCTTAATTATGAGATAAAATTAATTGTGAGATAAATCCACAGAGTGAGCAAGGCAATAATCCTTGGATCCTTTTTTGTCTCGTGTAAATAAGGACTCAGTCGGGTGCGTAACGTCACAGGAGTGTGGCCCCGCCTCGCTGAGAATCTGCTGCTGCCCCGCTTCTAAAACCTCCTAACACAAACCATCACAGCACAAGCACAACACCATGCTAATGGAGACAGAAGCATTCCGAGCCGTACTGAAGTGAATCGAGCCGTACCGAGGTGTGCTGGGCTAGTGGAAAACAGGCTTTAGACTCTGGATTTTGCATTACGGATTGGACTTGGAATTCCCCAGACTGTACACAACTCCTCCCCTCACCCCACAAGTAAGTTGACTTACCTCTGTGTATTCTCTGCCTCCTCACCACCTTCCCCTTCATGCAGGCCCGGCCAGCTTGCTCCCAGCCTCTCCTGAATTGCTCTGCCCAGTTCCTCTTCACTGGTGCCCTACATCCCCGATCAGTGACGCTCCAGCCCAGAGGAATCTTCTACCAGGCTCTCCACCGCTAACCCAGAAGACCCTGTAAGCATTAAACGCAGCATAAGGTTTACACCTAGCCTGTTTGTCCATACTAATCCCTATCTCTGTTTCCTCCCACAGGGTTGCCACAACCTCTCTGCACTGTCAGTATTTGCACCATTATTGTAATAACGCAGCATTTCCTCTGGTAACATTTCTGGGTGGCGGCCCACCTCGCCAGAAAAATTACTGCTGCGCTTATGAGGAGATATGAATTTAAGAAAAATATAAGAAGCAATGACTTTCTGCAAGCGCTCACAAGAGCAACACGCGTGGCCGTCATCCGCGTGGAGTTTAGAAGCGCCCCGCCCACGCGAGCTTTCCAGTAGTCACCAGAGTCTCGCTAGCATGACTGTCCAACAGAAACATGGGTTTATTAAAGTACTTTAAATGTGGAAAAAATTCAGAAGAGGTATGTAAGCACTGGCATTTATCATGGTTTTAACCCACTGGAAACAGGAGCAATAATGGAAGAGTCGCTTAGCTGAGCAATGTGGTTAGAAATCATATGCAGCCGGCTTCATATGAAGGGAAAGGCAAGGGGGACTAATGAATTGCTGAGTATATATTTCACCAGCCACTACAATATTAAGTTATGTTGCCTATTATGTACCTGACAAGTTAAGATGACTGATATTCACCAAGTCAGTGACTTTAATCCGTAAGCTGCCTTCAGACAAACTAAACGTGCCGACATTTGGATTTCAAAATAAGGGAGGTTTTTCCTGCTGTCTGGGTGGTGGTGAGATTTCTAAAAAAAAAAGCCCTTTAAATATATAGAAATATTATAACAGTATCCTTGGTCATTTAAGTTAATTTATTTCATTAAATACAATTTGCGGCGGCATGAAATAAAGCGGCGTTGTTGGAGGTTTTAAGTAGAGTTTTATTATCATACCGCCGTCACAAGCTCCGCTCCCGGCGCTGTGCATGAGCGCCGAGAGCGAGCCCACGGCTCTCAGAGAAGGAGGGACACAAAGTCTGTGTCCTGCAGCAGAGGTTGAAGTCAGATTGAGAGAGGATGAGAGCATGGTTACAATGTAGTATATATACACCCAACTACAACAATACATCAAAGCATTCACAGCAGTTGGTCTGATCAAAGAGATAACAGGACAGGCATGAGACATTTGCATGAAAGGCAACATTAGCATTACAGAAGTGAGCCAGACGAAACGAGTCTGCCTGTAGACATTAATACACATTTCCTGTTCTGTTATTTGCTCTAGCCGAGCGCTGTGTTTGACCAGTCTGTTTGTGGGGATTTACATCAAAGCACATCTACATATGTAAGATGCTCAGAAGAAGCACAGTAAGGACAAGACGCATGAACACTATACATGAATGGCACATTACATCTCAGCAGTGTAGCGGAAAAAAACAGGAGTAGCGAGCTGTCTGTCCTTAGTCTGTTGTGGGGGTCAACCGAACCGCCACATGCTCCCCCCCAAGAGGGCACGGCAGGGGGCCGAGACCTCGATAATCCATCTGTGTGAGCGAGCTGTGGGAGAAGCTCGCTGCAGGCGGAAGGGGAGGGAGGGGAGGGGTAGTAAGTGCCGGCAGGGGCTGTAAAATCGTCCCGAGCTGCGCAAAAATTGCTTGCTGCTCCGCGACGTCGAGGGGCTGTCCCGTTGCGCGTGCGGAGATCACAAGAAGAAAAATTAGTCTCTGACTCCTCTCGTGGCCATGAAGAAAAGCAGGAGCAGCTGTAAGAAAAAATAAACAAGAGCAGAGGGACTGGCGTGTTGGCTTTAGGTGCAGGAGCAACCCCAAACCCCCCCCGGGAACAGCTGACGGCTGAAATCCCTTTGTGCTGTGGCTGAGACCATTAAAAAATCCAGTGGCGAGCTGCGTGCTTGCTTCAGGTTAACGGGCAGCCCTGAAGGTTCCGAGGGTGGCGATCGGCCGTTTTTCTCGGGCATGTGCAGCGGCGGAGGACGATGGCGGTCTCTTGTAGCCTTTATTGTCCCGTGCGTGATGTGCCGTCCTCGTAACTCCCCGGTGCGCGTACGGGGGTTCCGTGCTTGGGTGGGCCGCTGGAGAGGAGAACCAGGGTGCAGAATCTTGGCGGAGATCGGCGCAGACGGCGCCGATAAAATCCAGGTTTGGGCTGTGGCTGCAGCTTGGCCATGGTGCGTTGGAGCGGTGAGAGGAAATAGACGATCTTTTGCCCCTCAGGCTCGTGTAGATGCGTTGGAGCGGTGGGAGAGAATAGACGATCTTTGGCACCGCTCGGCCGATTCAGCGTGGATGTCCAAATCAGAAGGCTGCGTCGCACAGAGCGTGTGCATCTTCAAGGGGTCACCAGTGCGGCGGCATGAATTTTTCAGCATTTTTTTTTCTTTGTAATCAGAGTTAAATTATTGTTCTGTTCTGACTGCAAAATTATGGTCAAAAATGTAAATTGCTATAAGGAAAAGGTAAAAAATTATTATATTCTGTTTCAAATTTTTATTTAAAAACAGTTGCCATGGCCCAGATATAGAGTGATGATACAGAGTGAAGTACCTGGCGGTAATGCACCTGTAAGCTGGTTGCCAACCACCAATCAAATCTAAAAGAAGAATTTTATTAAAAAAAAACCAGACAAAAATAAGCCATAGAATAATCCACACATTTATAATAAAGTTTCAAATGTACAAGAAAAGTCAATTTTACAAGAGGAAATTACAAATTTGAGGACAATGGTTTCAAATTTAGATACATTTACAGAAAAAAGTAGAAAGCTATAAGAAAATTGTTATAAATTTTTGAGGAAAAACCTCAAACCTTCAAGACTGAAGTCATTGCTCAAGTTTTTAAGTGGGTGCTCTTTGTACCCTTAACTCAACTAGAAATTTTTGGTTGTCTGCTTTTAATTAATTTCAAAGCACTGCTTTTGCATGAGTAGAATTTCTGGTTACTACACTCACCTGATCTAAGTATGCATGAGTACCGTACATTACTATTATGAATGTGTTTTTTTGTTGTTTTTTTTCCCCCTTCCCTACTCTCTGTGGGGGGAAAAAAAAACACTAAAATAAAAATACAAAAAAATATACATATTTTTGTCATTTATATAAACCATGAGAAAAAATCCTGCAGGACAAAACATGACACTTGATATTTTCTAACCTGTTTGTATACCACCATAGACAGAGAGAGAACCTGAATTAGAAAGGGCTCAGAGAGGGTAAGATGAGACAGAAGAGAGGAGCCAAGGAGAGGAAAGTGTTCACGCAGAGGGCCCAGGAGAGGTGAGAGTAGAGGAAGGAGAGAAGGATAACACAACTAAAAAGTCTAAACACAGGACGTCTGGGTGGGACCCCAGCTGGCCCAATATTCCAGTATTCAAGCCTTGGTTGTACAATACTTCAAATGATAAGTTCCATATGCAAAGTTACTGTGCAAAATTTAAAAAAAAAAGAAATAAATTGTATAAAATTAACAGATTCCAGTAACAATCGTGCCATATGTTTACTGCCCCCCCCCCCACCCAGAAAAATATGTTGCCACCGCTCCAAGGTCGTTCAGCCAGAGGAAACATTGTAAAGATTATTGTTTCACTCGGCTACTGTTTCCCTCTGTGTTGCTTTTGGATCTATGCTCCTGTACCTTGTCAGTATGCTTTGGTTGCAGTGTAGTTTAAGGTGGATTCACACAATGTTTGGACCAACTTTTACTGGTGTTTTGGCAAACGTCTGGCTCTGCTGGCAAAAGTTAATGATTGCTGGTGTTTGTTGGCAGACGCTGGCAAAAGTTGTGTATTTTGAAAATTTTCAACATGCTGAAAATTTGCAGACATTTGGAAATACACGGTGAAATTTGTGCTCATTTTGTAAAAGTTCCTGAGTGCTGGGCTAAGTTATGCAGAGTTTACCTAAGTCAGCCTCAGTTAAAGCTGGGTTCCCTCTATAGCGTTTGGACTGACTTTTACAGACGTTTTGAAAAATCAGACAAATACTCAGCACAGATCAGCTGACCTCAGCATCAGGTGACCCTCCTATAAAGATCAGTGTTTGTGGAGACTTCTTGCCGTTCTGCTTCTGGAATGAACACATCTCCATTGGGCATATGTTTCAGTATTTATTTTCATTTGATATTCCTATGTAGTTACTTCCGCATACCCTTTTCCCCTGTTCATTTATTCATCTAAAAAAAATAAAATAATGCTATAGACTCCAACACTAAATCCGCAATTAAAATGTGGATGGAATAAAAAAACTGTTTAGTGAATCATCATAAATAAAATGATGGGTGATTATATTTTGACTGTTACACCTCTCCATTACAATATCATAAAATCTTGTTAAAGTTCATTTACCTTTTGACACCAAATCAGTGCTGTTTGATTCCCACACTGGAAATGAACCAATAAATCCTGGAGAATGGTTAAGCGTGGAGCAGAAAATTAAGAACAATAAATTTCTGAGTTTTTTTTTTTTTTTTTCAGGCTGTCACATCTTTGGGGAGATTACGTGAAGCTTAAGTGTCCACCAAACGCGTTTTTTGTCGCCTGACCGCCCTGAACGTCTTTTTTTCAGCACGTGTGCACTGCGGGAAAAAAAAAGTCTGACCTGTATCCCAGCAACAGCTTGTCATTCACAGCTCAGCACTTGCGCTTTTCCAGTGGTAAGACTTTCTACTTACTTTTAATAGCAGTCTCTAAATAACAATGGACATGAAACATATTCTGGCATTGGTGCACCTCTGGATGTAAAATATGATTACATGGAAAGCAGGAGTCTGAGTACAGACTGTACCGACATCCTATGTCCCACCCTTCTTTAATTCTGATTGGCTGCTTAGAAAGGTCTGACATTGACGAGCTCAGCTGCAGTCTGAAAAGTTGAACTTTTTTCAACTCTGAGCACCCTGAGCACCACGACGAAAGCCGCCACTGCCGAGAGCTTTTAGGCGGCCGAGGGCACTCAGCGGTGTAAACGCTGGACAACACAGAGAATGAAAAGAAAATCATCGCCCACAGCTGAAATTTCTCAAGATTTTTTTCCTTTTGGCTGTCACATTTTTGGGAGGTGTGTGTGTGTGTGTGTGTGTGTGTGGCAGGCAGAGCGTAGACAGACTCTGACTGAAAATTTTACAAAAAACCTTTATTCCACGGACCAAGAAAATGTTAGAAACGGCTGTTGTTTCCAAGGCACCCAGTAATCTGTACTGGCAAAAGACAGGTTTGCACAACAGCACAGCCTAGTGGTAGAAAAGATAACACTGCAAAGACACAAAACCACCCACCAAACCACACCAATCAGCTGCAAAATAAGCCCGCAAACCCACAAACAATTCAAAACTAATCAAATGTCCATCTCTCTCTCTCTCTCTCTCTCTCTCTCTCTCTCTCTCTCTCTATCTATCTATCTATCTATCTATCTATCTATCTATCTATCTATCTATCTATCTATCTATCTATCTATATATATATATATATATATATATGCAGTGGGGCAAAAAAGAATTTAGTCAGCCACCAATTGTGCAAGTTCTCCCACTTAAAAGATGAGAGAGGTCTCCAATTTTCATCATAGGTATACCTCAGCTATGAGAGACAAAATGAGAAAAAAAAAATCCAGAAAATCACATTATCTGATTTTTAAAGAATTTATTTGCAAATTATGGTGGAAAATAAGTATTTGGTCACCTACAAACAAGCAAGATTTCTGGCTCTCACAGACCTGTAACTTCTTCTTTAAGAGGCTCCTCTGTCCTCCACTCATTACCTGTATTAATGGCACCTGTTTGAACTCATTATCAGTATAAAAGACACCTGTCCACAACCTCAAACAGTCAGACTCCAAACTCCACTATGGCCAAGACCAAAGAGCTGTCAAAGGACACCAGAAACAAAATTGTAGAACTGCACCAGGCTGGGAAGACTGAATCTGCAATAGATAAGCAGCTTGGTGTGAAAAAAAAATCAACTGTGGGAGCAATTATTAGAAAATGGAAGACATACAAGACCACTGATCTCCCTCAATCTGGGGCTCCATGCAAGATCTCACCCCATGGGGTCAAAATGATCACGAGAACGGTGAGCAAAAATCCCAGAACCACACGGGGGGACCTTGTGAATGATCTGCAGAGAGCTGGGACCAAAGTAACAAAGGCTACCATCAGTAACACACTACGCCGCCAGGGACTCAAATCCTGCAGTGCCAAACGTGTCCCCCTGCTTAAGCCAGTACATGTCCAGGCCCGTCTGAAGTTTGCTAGAGAGCATTTGGATGATCCAGAAGAGGATTGGGAGAATGTCATATGGTCAGATGAAACCAAAATAGAACTTTTTGGTAAAAACTCAACTTGTCGTGTTTGGAGGAGAAAGAACACCATACCTACTGTGAAGCATGGGGGTGGAAACATTGTGACTTGGGGCTGTTTTTCTGCAAAGGGACCAGGACGACTGATCCGTGTAAAGGAAAGAATGAATGGGGCCATGTATTGTGAGATTTTGAGTGAAAACCTCCTTCCATCAGCAAGGGCATTGAAGATGAAACGTGGCTGGGTCTTTCAGCATGACAGTGATCCCAAACATACCGCCAGCGCAACAAAGGAGTGGCTTCGTAAGAAGCATTTCAAGGTCCTGGAGTGGCCTAGCCAGTCTCCAGATCTCAACCCCATAGAAAATCTTTGGAGGGAGTTGAAAGTCTGTGTTGCCCAGCGACAGCCACAAAACATCAGTGCTCTAGAGGAGATCTGCATGGAGGAATGGGCCAAAATACCAGCAACAGTGTGTGAAAACCTTGTGAAGACTTACAGAAAAGGTTTGACCTCTGTCATTGCCAACAAAGGGTATATAACAAAGTATTGAGATGAACTTTTGTTATTGACCAAATACTTATTTTTTACCATAATTTGCAAATAAATTCTTTAAAAATCGGATAATGTGATTTTCTGGATTTTTTTTTTTCTCATTTTGTCTCTCATAGTTGAGGTATACCTATGATGAAAATTGGAGACCTCTATCATCTTTTAAGTGGGAGAACTTGCACAATTGGTGGCTGACTAAATACTTTTTTACCCCACTGTATATACACACTACCGTTCAAAAGTTTGGGGTCACTTAGAAATTTCCTTATTTTTGAAAGAAAAGCACTGTTTTTTTCAATGAAGATAACTTTAAACTAATCAGAAATACACTCTAATATCTAATATACATTGCTAATGTGGTAAATGACTATTCTAGCTGCAAATGTCTGGTTTTTGGTGCAATATCTACTGTACATAGGTGTATAGAGGCCCATTTCCAGCAACTATCACTCCAGTGTTCTAATGGTACAATGTGTTTGCTCATTGCATCAGAAGGCTAATGGATGATTAGAAAACCCTTGTGCAATCATGTTAGCACAGCTGAAAACAGTTTAGCTGGTTAGAGAAGCTATAAAACTGACCTTCCTTTGAGCAGGTTGAGTATCTGGAAAAAAATATTATTTCAAATACAAATCATTATTTCTAACCTTGCCAACGTCTTGACTATATTTTCTATTCATTTTACAACTCATGGTGGTAAATAAGTGTGACTTTTCATGGAAAACACAAAATAATTGTCTGGGTGACCCCAAACTTTTGAACGGTAGTGTATATATATAAATGTGCATCCAGAAAGTATTCACAGTGCTTCACTTTTTCCATATTTTGCTATGTTATAGCCTTATTCCAAAAGGGATTAAATTAATCTTTCCCCTCAAAATTCTGCACACAATACCCCATAATGACAATGTGAAATTTTTGGGGGGAGATTTTTGCAAATTTATTACAAACTAGTACATACCTGTGCAAGCCTATAAAAACCAAGTATAAGCAAGTTTTTCTGCATGCCCATAGAAAGCAGGTGTAAGGGTGTAAGCAAGCACATCAGTACTCATTCAGTGATGCCTGCCTTTGATCTTTGACGGTGTCATAGTGAGTCCTATGATCGTTGATGTCATAGTGAGTCGTGAGGCATGCCTGCATTTGATCTTTGAAGATGTCCTATAATCTGTGACACACAGACATGATGTACTGCTTCGAATGGGTGTGGTTTAAAGTACTGTGTCCTATTGTAGTGATTCCTGCACTCTGTATGACGTCATATAGACATCCTTCTGAGATCATAGGACCAGCAACCTTACGGTTTATCTGACGTCATATAGAGTTCCATTTATGTGACGTCATGTAGACGTCCAGTAAACGGTCCTATGAACACCGACATCATAGGAACATCACAGGATATCAGGCAGACCTGTGCATGCCCGTAGAAACCAAGGACCCAGAGCACCCGGAGAAAGTCAGCGCTTTGCTTGGCATTTTACACATTTGTAGTGTAGACTGGCATTCGTCAAGGTTACACATTTGCCGTCATGTAGGCATGGCAAATTGTCCTATGATGCCTGAGTTCAGAGTACGCGTTATGACAATGAGGCAGAGATCATAGGCCATCCTATGATGTCCTTGAAACATGCTTTAAAGTCTGTCATACCCTATGCTGGTGAAGGGTGTCCTGTCTGAGATGGATGCAATGTACTGCTGGAACCTCAGGTGTTTCATCTTCATGGCATCTTTTCAGACGTGCAGCAGTTGTCGTCATTCTATTGCTCTCCATCTGGTTCTTCTTCTTCTGCTTCTTCTTCTACTGCTGCTTCTGCTGCTTCTTCTTCTTTTGCTTCTGTTGAGGGATAGGTGATTCGTAATTTCAGTTCATGGACAAGGATCATTACTACACTTGATCTTAGCCAAAAGGCCAAGAAGCAATCATGAAAATAGATCTGAGCAAAAAGAGGCTTGCCGGCACGGACTCACTGTATGACATCATAAAGACATGAAGGCAGCCTTGATGTATATGACATCATAAAGACAATCGCGAGTCCTCCTATAATGCCTGAGTGCAAAGGACGTCCTATGATGTTCAGGCAGAGATCATAGGCCGTCCTATGATGTCCTATAAATGTGACAGACCCACACATAGACAGAAACACAGATTTCTTGCTTTTATAGAGTGATAAAAAAGATGATGATGAAAAAAAAAACCTAAGAAATGACATGTATATAAGTATTCACAGCCTTTGCCATGAAGCTCAAAATTGAGCTCAGCTGCATCCTGTTTCAACTGGTCATCCTTGAGATGTTTCTACAGCTTAACTGGAGTCCACCAGAGGCAAATTCAGTTGATTGGACATGATTTGGAAAGGCACACACCTGTCTATATAAGGTCCCACAGTTGACAGTGCATGTTGGAGCACAAACCAAGCATGAAGTCAAAGGAATTGTCTGTAGACCTCAGAGACAGGATTGTCTCGAGGCACAAATCTGGGGAAGGGTATAGAAAATTTCTGCTTCTTTGAAGGTCCCAATGAGCACAGTGGCCTCCATCATCCGTAAATGAAAAAAGTTTGGAACCACCAGGACTCTTCCTAGAGCTGGCCGGCCATCTAAACTGAGCGATCGGGGCGGAAGGGCCTTAGTCAGGGAGGTGACCAAGAACCCGATGGTCACTCTGTCAGAGCTCCAGTGTTCCTCTGTGAAGAGAGGAGAACCTTCCAGGACAACCATCTCTGCAGCAATCCACCAATCAGGCCTGTATGGTAGAGTGGCCAGACGGAAGCCACTCCTTAGTAAAAGGCACATGGCAGCCTGCCTGGAGTTTGTCAAAAGGCACCTGAAGGACTCTCAGACCATGAGAAACAAAATTTTCTGGTCTGATGAAACAAAGATTGAACTCTTTGGCGTGAATGCCAGGCATCATATTTGGAGGAAACCAGGCTCATAACCCCGCCAATCATGGTGGCAGCGTCATGCTGTGGGGATGTTTTTCATTGGCAGGAACTGGGAGACTAGTCAGGATAGTGGGAAAGATGAATGTAGCCAAGTACAGAGACATCCTGGATGAAAACCTGCTCTGAAGCACTCGACCTCAGACTGGGGCGACGGTTCATCTTTCAGCAGGACAATGACCCTAAGCACACAGCCAAGATATCAAAGGAGTGGCTTCAAGACAACTCTGTGAATGTCCTTGAGTGGCCCAGCCAGAGCCCAGACTTGAATCCAATTGAACATCTCTGTAGAGATCGGAAAATGGCTGTGCACCGACGCTTCCCATCCAACCTGATGGAGCTTGAGAGGTGCTGTAAAGAGGAATGGGTGAAACTGCCAAAAAATAGGTGTGCCAAGCTTGTGGCATCATATTCAAAAAACCCTGAGGCTGTAATTGCTGCCAAAGGTGCTTCAACAAAGTATTGAGCAAAGGCTGTGACTACTTATGTACATGTGATTTCTTAGTTTTTTTATTTTTAATAAATTTGCAAAAATCTCAGAAATACTTTTCTCATTTTAGATTAGATTAGATTCAACTTTATTGTCATTACACATGTATGAATACAAGGTAACGAAACACAGTTTAGCATCCAATCAGAAGTGCAAAGGACAGCAGTGCAGTATATACGGTAATTAACAGTATGTCCAATTTAATCAGAATCAGAATCAGAATCAGGTTTATTGCCATTGTTCATGTAGTACACAAACTAGGAATTTGTCTCGGTACAATGCTGCAACATTAAACATGATAAGATAAGAGAAATAAACTATACATGTAATAAAGTGTAGGATAAGATTAAGTGATACTGGTCAACAGTTAAAATATATATTAGCCAGCAGCAGATACTGTGGAGAACTATATAGTGCAGTCGGTAATGCAGGAAGAAAACAGTGATGATTGACATGAGTCTGGTTGAGCTGCTGTACATGGTGCACGAGAGTCAATAAGTCACTTAGTGTTCAGCAGTCTAATGGCAGAGGGGAAGAAGCTGTTCATGTGACGGGAGGTTTTAGTCTGGATGGACCGAAGTCTTCTACCAGAGGGGAGGGGGGCAAACAGTACGTGACCAGGGTGTGAGGGATCGGCTATGATCCGGCCAGCACGCCTCCGGGTCCTGGAGATGTACAGATCCTGGAGAGATGGGAGCTTGCAGCCGATCACCTTCTCAGCAGTGCGCACGACGCGCTGCAGCCTTAGTCTGTCCCTGGCAGTGGCTCCTGCGTACCACACGGTTATGGAGGTGGTGAGGATGGACTCGATGATGGCTGTGTAGAACTGCACTAACATCTTGGTGGGTAGCTTGAGCTTCCTCAGCTGCCGCAGGAAGAACATCCTCTGCTGGGCTTTTTTGATGAGGGAGCTGATGGTCAGCTCCCATTTGAGGTCCCTGGTGATGGTAGTGCCTAGGAAGCGGAAGGAATCAGCAGTGGTGATGGGAGAGCCTGAGAGGGTGAGGGGGGCAGAGGAGTAGTGACTTTCCTGAAGTCTACAATCATCTCCACTGTCTTCAGAGCGTTCAGCTGCAGGTTGTTATTGCTGCACCAGGACGCCAGCTGGGCCACCTCTCTCCTGTAGGCGGACTCGTCGCCGTTGGAGATGAGCCCGATGAGGGTGGTGTCGTCCGCAAACTTGATCAACTTGACAGACTGGTGGCTGGAGGTGCAGGAGTTGGTGTAAAGGGAGAAGAGTAGGGGGGAAAGTACACAGCCCTGGGGTGATCCGGTGCTGATGCTAGTATAGTCTGAGACAGTCTTTCCCAGCCGCACATGCTGCCTCCGGTCCGTCAGGAAGTCGATGATCCACCTGCAGAGGGAGTCAGGCACGTTGAGCAGGGACAGCTTGTCCCGGAGCAGAGCGGGGCGGATGGTGTTGAATGCGGAGCTGAAGTCCACAAACAGGATCCTGGCGTAGGTTCCCGGGGAGTCCAGGTGCTGCAGGATGGAGTGGAGGGCCAGGTTGACTGCATCGTCTACAGACCTGTTGGCTCGGTAGGCAAACTGCAGCGGGTCCAGGAGAGGGGTGGTGATGGACTTGAGGTGGGACAGGACCAGGCGCTCAAAGGACTTCATGACTACAGAGGTGAGCGCTACAGGTCTGTAGTCATTAAGTCCAGTGATCCGTGGCTTCTTGGGGACAGGGATGATGGTGGAGGATTTGAGGCAGGACGGCACGTGGCATAACTTAAGGGAGGTGTTAAAAATGTCTGTGAATACAGGAGCCGGCTGTTTCGCACAGAGTCTCAGGGTGGAGGGAGACACGCCGTCTGGGCCGGGGGGCTTGCGCGGGTTCAGTCTGGAGAACTGTTTGAGCACATCCTGCTCACTGATGATAAGGGGAGGGGGGGAGGAGGGGGGGGTGCCTTAAATGAAGTAGGGAATGTGGAGGCTGTGGAGCTGGAGGGAGGGGGGGAGTTGGACACAGATGACGAGGTGTCAAAACGGGCATAGTGTTGGGACAGTCTTTGACAAAGGGCTTTGTCATCCTGACCTTTAGGAGCCTTAGATCGATAGTTGGTGATTTGCCTCAGTCCTCTCCACACGGAAGCCGAATCATTAGCAGTGAACTGCTGCTGGAGTCTCTCTGAGCATAGAGATTTAGCCCTCTTCAGCTCTCTGTTAAACCGGTATTTAACCGGTATTTAAGCAAATATATGCAAATATATGCAGCAGTGCAGAAAGTTAAAAGTACTGTTATGTGCAAATAATGTGCAATAAGTTAGATGTAGTTATGTAGTTATGCAGTTATGTACAGGTGAGGATGGTAAAAGATGATCGTAAGAGAGTCAGCGGGGAACTAAGTTTAATAACGTGACAGCTGTTGGAAAGAAATTGTTCCTAAACCTGCTGGTTCTAGTCCGAAGGCTTCTGAAACGTCTTCTGGAGGGGAGAAGCTGGAACAGTCCATGAGCAGGATGGTTGGAGTCCCTAAGAATGCTGCGTGCCCGGCGCAGACATCTTTTCCTGTAGACGTCCTCTATAGCTGGAAGTGGAGTCCCTGTGATGCGTTGGGCGGTTTTCACCACCCGCTGCAGCGCCTTGCGGTCAGCTACAGAGCAGCTCCCATACCAGAGTGTGATACAGTTGGTCAGGGTGCTCTCTATCACGCAGCGGTAGAAGTTGCCCAGGATGTCAGTTGACAGATGGTCCTTCTTCAATGGTCCTCAAGAAGAAGAGGCGCTGATGGGCCTTCTTGATCAGGCTGGTGGTGTTAACTGACCAGGACAGGTCCTCCGAGATGTGGGTCCCCAGGAATTTGAAGCTGGGGACACGTTCAACAGCTATGCCATTGATATGGATGGGGTCATGTGTCTCTTCCCTCTCCTTCCTGTAGTCCACTATGAGCTCCTTGGTTTTGCTGGTGTTAAGGAGCAGGTTATTGTCAGCGCACCAAGTAGCCAAGTGCTCAACCTCTGCCCTGTAATCTGACTCGTCGTTGTCCCTGATGAGTCCAATCACCGTGGTGTCATCTGCGAACTTTATGATGGAATTGGATCCATACATAGGCCTGCAGTCATGGGTGTAGAGGGAGTAGAGGAATGGGCTGAGCACACAGCCCTGTGGTACACCAGTGTTGAGTGTGATGACGGAAGAACGGTTGGGGCCTGACCTAACATGCTGGGGTCTGTTGGTCAGAAAATCCATGATCCAGTTGCAGGCGGAGGTACTGATTCCCAGGTCCCCAAGTTTGGTGAGCAACTTGGAGGGGATAACTGTGTTGAATGCTGAGCTGAAGTCAATAAACAGCATTCTTGCGTAGGTGTTCTTGTTATCCAGGTGTGAGAGTACATAGTGCAGCGCTGTAGAAACCGCATCCTCTGTACTCCTGTTGCTCCGGTAGGCGAACTGATGAGGGTCCAGTGTAGGGGGCAGGCCTTTTTTGAGCTGTGCCAAGACCAATCGCTCAAAGCACTTCATGACTATGGGCGTCAGTGCCACAGGGCGATAGTCATTTAGGCACGATGGTGTTGAATGTTTCGGCACTGGTACTATTGAAGTGGTCTTGAAGCACGCTGGTACCACAGCCTGGGCCAGGGACAGATTGAAGATGTCTGTGAAGACCCCTGCCAGCTGCTCAGTGCATGCCCTCATGCATGCCCTCATGCCCTCATGTTGTCATTATGGGGTATTGTGTGTAGAATTTTGAGGGAAAAAAAATGAATTTAATCCCTTTTGGAATAAGGCTATAACATAACCATGTGGAAAAAGTGAAGCACTGTGAATACTTTCCGGATGCTGTGTATATGCATATATCTCCCATAGATTAAAAAACATTTTAAAAAACATGTCACACACATCATGCTATCACCAAATACTGTACATTGTCCTCTTACATACACATTCTTTTTTTAATTCCCCCTTCTCTCTATTTCTCTTTTATTCCTGCATGTCTGAACTGAGTTTTGATCAAAAAACATCTGTTTTCACCAGCATTTCTGTCAACGTTTGCCAAAGGAACTTAAATTTAGGCGCATTCTCCATAACTTAGCTCAGCGCTCAGGAACTTTTACAAACTGAGCACAACTTTCACCAAGGTTAATTTCCAAATGTTGGCAAATTTTCAACATGCTGAAAATTCTCAACGAATACAACATTCGCCAGCATTTGCCAACAAACACCAACTATCATTAACTTTTATCAACTTTGGCCAGCAGAGACAGATGTTTGCCAAAACATCAGTAAAATTTGGTCCAAACGTTGTAGTGTGAATCCACCCAAAAAAGCAGGTCCAGGGTGGCAGGAAGCCTCCACAAGTGCTGATCTTTGACAGTCGTCTGACGCTGATGTCAGCTGAGCTACGCTGAGTATTCGTTTGCTTAAGTTAACCTAAGTTGGCAACTGCTACACATACGCTAGCCTAAGTTGGCAAAAGTTTGACAACGCTGAATGCAACACTGGGAAATGCTAGCAAAAGTTCATAAAAGTTTGTAAAAGTTGATGTGTGCCCATGAATATAATGTCACCAACGTTTGGACTGATTTCTCTGATTTTTCAAAACGTCAGTAAAAGGCGGTCCAAATGTTAAGATAAGATAAGATAAGCCTTTATTAGTCCCACAATGGGGAAATTCCAGGATTGCAACAGCACAAGGATAGCAAAACTCAGAGGAATAATTTAGAACAGGGGTGTCCAACCATGTGCCATGGAGAGCCAAGACCCTGCAGGTTTTCTCTTCTACCCAGTCTCTTCAGCAGGTGTTTTCACTTATCAGCAATCAGTGGGAAGAAGTTCACTGAAATCTGCTGTTGAAGACACTGGTTGGAGGTAAAACCTGCAGGGTCTTGGCTCTCCATGGCACATGGTTGGACACCCCTGATTTAGAAGATAAGAAAATAAGAGCAGTGAATATACATATGTACACATAAATACATTAATATATATACACAGTGCAGAGCATTGTATCTAGATGGAATAAACAGCATAACCGTCTATTTAGTTACCCTTCATGGTATGAATATGTACCCATACATATTGTCACCCTCCATAGCGACTGATACTGTCCTAGTTGTATACTGGAGGGGACCATTTGTATAAGTCTGTTGCGTCTTTTGCATTCAATACTATTAGGTCGTCACGTTTTTTTGCTATCTCTGCGAGCAGCCCTGCTTAGGTTATACAGTCTGACAGCCGTAGGTAAGAAGGACCTGCGAAACCTCTCAGTCATGCATCTAGGATGATGTACTCTACTGCTAAATGAGCTCCTCAGTGCGTCCAGTATGTCCTGCATAGGGTGGGACTCGGACTCCAGCAGAGATGACAGTTTAGCCACCATCCTTCTCTCTCCTATCTCCTCCACTGGGTCAAGGCGTTGCCCCAGGACAGAGCTAGCTTTCTTGATCAGTTTGTTCAGTCTCTTCCTATCGGCTGCTGTAATGCCATTGCCCCAGCAGACCACTCCAAAAGTGATGGCTGATGCCACCTCCGTGTCGTAGAATGTCTTCAAGAGCACCCCTTGTACACCAAAAGACCTGAGTCTCCTCAGTAGGAACAGCCTGTGCTGTCCCTTCTTGTAGAGTGCGTCGGTATTGTGTGACCAATGATTGTGTGTCTAGTTTATTGTTCAGATGAACACCCAGGTACTTGTAGGATGTCACCATCTCAATGTCTGTTCCCTGTAATGTTTACTGGTGCTGTGAGGGGTTGTCCTTGCCTGCGGCAGTCCACCACCGGCTCCTTAGTTTTCCTTGTGTTGATCTGGAGGCAGTTCTGATGGCACCAGTCCACGAAGTCCTGTCTAAGTCCTCTGTACTCAGCTTCATCTCCATTGGAGATGAGGCCGACGATCGCAGAGTCGTCAGAGAACTTCTGTAGATGGCAGTGTGTTGTGTTGTGTGAGAAGTCCGCAGTATAAAGGGTGAACGGAAGGGAGCCAAAACCGTTCCCTGGGGAGCCCCCGTGCTGCTGATGATCATGTCAGACACACAATCCCGGGTTCTCACAAACTGTGGCCAGTTAGTGAGGTAGTCCAGGATCCATGATGACAGGTGCTGGTCCACCCCTGCGCACAGCAGCTTGTCCTTCAGGATCATCGGTTGGATGGTGTTGAAAGCACTGGGGAAGTCAAAGAACATGATCCTCACCGCATTCCTGGGCTTCTCCAGGTGGGACACGGAACGGTGAAGGAGGAAGCTCACTGCATCCTCCACCCCAATGCCATGCTGGTAGGCGAACTGGAGTGGATCCATTGCTGGTCCCTCCACGGGGTGGAGGTGAGCAAGGAGCAGTCTCTCCAGGGTCTTCATCATGTGAGACGTCCGGGCCACTGGTCTGTAGCTGTTCAGGTCTTTGGGGTGGGAAGTCTTTGGTACAGGTACCACACAAGATGTTTTCCACAACTGTGGTACCCTCCCCAGCTTCAGGCTCAGGTTGAAGATGTGCTTCACAATCCCACACAGCTGGTCTGCGCAGGACTTGAGGAGCTTCGCGCTGATGCCGTCTGGTCCCGAGGCCTTCCTCGCCTTGATCTTCCTCAGCTCCGTCCTAACCTGGGTCTTAGTGAGGGTCAGGTTGGGGGGCTGTGTGCTGGGAGTGAGGGGGTGTTGGTGGAGTGGGGTGTGGGCAGCAGGTCTTGATGACTTTAGGGGCATCAGTGGTTTTTTGTGCAGTCGGGGGGAGGGCGGTTGGTCAAACCTATTAAAAAACAGGTTCAGATTGTTCGCCCACTCCCTGCCCCCCGTGACCTGGGAGGAGGTATTCTGGAGCCCAGAGATGGTTTTGAGGTTTCTCCAGACCCCGCTGATGTTGCTCTGTTGCAACTTGTCCTCCATCTTCTTCCTGAAGCTGTCCTTGCCTTCTCTGATCTTTCTCCTCAGCTCCCTCTGTACGGACTTCAGCATCTCCCTGTTCCCCGACCTGAAGATCCTCTTCTTCTCTCTCAGAAGTGTTTTTTATCTCAGGGTTGATCCAGGGTTTGTTGTTTGAGCAACACCGTATGGTCTTGGTGGGTACGGTGTTGTCCACACAGAAGTTGATGTAGTCCGTGATGGTGTGAGTGAGGCCATCGATGTCCTCACCATGTGTATCACAGAGCTGGTCCCAGGCAGTGGTTTCAAGACAGTCCTTTAAAGCGTCCAGTGCCTCCTCAGACCATATCTTCACCGTGCGTATGACCGGAGGTTGTCTGTGTACTAGGGGTTTGTACACCGGCAGGAGATGAACCAAGTTGTGATCCGATCTCCTGAGTGGGGGGAGTGGTGATGAGGTGTACACCTCCTTAGTGTTAGCATAGAATAAGTCCAGTGTTTTATTGTCTCTAGTGTGGCATGTGACATACCAGGTGAACATGGGCAGAATGGGGGACAGTGAAATATGGTTGAAATCACCTGAGATGAGGAGAAGAGCATCTGGGTGTTCTGTCAGCAGCCTGCCAGTTACTGAGTGAATGGCGTCACGTGCTGTCCCAGCGTTCGCTGTCGGATTTGCATAAACAACAATGCAGATCACGTGTGAGTATTCCCTCGGGAGATAGGTAGGCTGCATGCTAACAGCTAGCAACTCAGTGTCTTTGCTGCAGTGATGTTGTTTAACCGTGATATGTCCCGGTCTGCACCAGCTGTTATTGACATACATTATCACTCCTCTGTCCCTTGCCTTCTCACTGTCTGGTGTCCGGTCTGACCGTATTGCGTGGAAACCCTCCAGTTTGTTGTTAGCATCTGTTGCTAGTTCTGTTAGCCACGTCTCAGTAAACAACATCAAGCTAATCTCTCTGAAGACGCTCTGGTAACGAGCCATAGCTGCTAGCTCATTTGTCTTATTGAGTAGCGATCGAACGTTCCCCATAATAACGGATGGAAGGACGGGTCTGTACCTTATATTTCTCGCCCGCCGTCTTGCTCCAGCACGGCATCCACGTCGTTTCTGTCTTATTTCACCCGGTATGTCGAAGTCTTGCACTAGCATCTTGGTCCTGTTAAGTGCTAACAGCTGGTCTCGGCTGTAACGTATCCTGCTAAAAACAGTGGCTCCGTCTGCCGGCTCAGGAGACATTTGGGTGATCCGTGTGTCCGTCCGATGTTTAAGGTGTCGCCGGATTAGAAAGATTAGCAAGAGAAGCCAGATAGTAAATAGAAATAGAAATGTTACTGTGAACCAAGCTTTAGTTTAGTTTATTTGTCAGGGACCATGTACAGAAAAAAAAACCAAAAAAAAAACCAACATTAAACACAGAGTAAAGATGCTCTTTACCAGATTATAGCATTCTCACTAATTTCCATCTGTAGTCCCTGAGGCAGGCAGGAAAGATATTAAAAGAAAAACAGCACATATAGAAAGCAATTCAGGTCAGGTTTCAGAAACTGACTCTGAAACAAGCAGGGAGTATGTTTTAAAGGAAAAAACATAAGAGAAACAGCACACATAAAAATAATGTAATTGTACAATTTCAAATCCTTTTTAAGGGAGAAAGTCAATGCTAGCAGGCTTGATTACATACTACTGCATAGAATAATATACTGTATTTTCAAGAAAAGGAATCAGTTATAGTACTGATGAAATGTTTTATGTTTGTTTTTAAAGGACATGATAGGGTGATAAGAAAGGAAGTGTGGTGCCGTATGAGGAAGGCAAGAGTGGCATGTGAGGGTGAGGCAGGACATGTACTGTATGAGGACAATGAGGTGCAGTGCAGTAGTGACAGACTGATTCAAGGTGGCGGTGGGATTACATCAGGGATCGGCCCAGGGCCCCTTCTTGTTTGCCACAGTGATGGGCAGGCTGACAGACGAGGTCAGACCTAAACTATAACCTCTGTTATCATGCATTTGCACATACAGTTAATGGGGATGACAATTTACAAAATTAATGCTGTATAAATAATTTGGCAAACCAGCAATACAGACTAAAAACCATTCATCTCCTTATCTATAAAACTATTATTCATAGGTCAAGTTCAGCATCAAGACCGTTGTTGTTGGTTTTTTTTGTTTTTTTTTTAAGACTTATTCAATCTGACTTGTTTTTGTATCTGTAGGAGTTGTCCCCTGTGGGCCATTAGAGAGAATGCGTTTCTAATGTGCAGCATCCTCAACACACTGCAGCAGGCTGTGGTAATGAGACTGTTTAGCAGTAATCCAGTGAGTACATAGTTTCTTTTGATTCCTTTCATACTGTAATCTTGCTTGTTGTGCATACTGCAGCTGGTCAGGATCCCTGGATCCAAAATTTCACTAACAAGAACAGGAGCTACTGTACTTTAAATGCCTAGGATGAAGGAACAATTGCTGCCACATTTCTATTTGGTGTTTTTTGCTGTTGTGGTGATGTGATAAGATGGTGAGACCAAGACAGCATGATTAAGCTTCATAACACCATGAACTGTTGGTGATTAAGGCCCATTACTTTACAAATAGCCACTGTAACGCCTGCATCTCATACAGCGGTGAATGCTGAGGAACGTTCATGAACGTTGCAGTTACTGGGGTTTAATCAGGGGTTGTAAAAGGTTGCACCTCAGAAGAGTTAGGAAATCCAAAAATCAACGTTTGTCACTGTGGCATATTACATAGTATCTCACGGTACAGCAAATGCAGAGGAACGTTCACAAACATTGTGATTCAGGGTTCATGAAAGGTTGCACAATAGTTTGCCAACAGTTTTTAGGGCGACCAACAGTTTTTTCTTGTTGCAGAAAGAAAAATAAACTGTTTCCACAACAAGAAAAGCCATTTGCCACTGTGAAAACTGTTGGCAAACAGTTGTGCTACCTTTAATGAACCCTGAGGAAATCCCAACAATTGGAAAGTTCGTGAACTTTCCTCAGCATTTGTCACTCCGGGCATTAATCTTTTCTGACGTTTGATAACTTAAAAAGTTGTGATGGCCATGATTTCAGTAATGAGCAGCATTATGCATAAAGTCAAATCAGTATTTTCTTTAGGGCAAATTGTACAAGGAAGTTGGAGTGGCAGAGAAGTATGTGAGGGTGGTGTGAGACACATCTGCCATTCAGTCTGTAATGATATCTTTGAATACCCCAATGTTAAAAAATATTCTCTGTCTGGCTGTTAGTTTTAAAAAGCACAAAACGGATGAGCCACACTCTGAAATATAACCTTGCAAACTTTTGTTGCATCAGAAACTCACTTTCTCTAAAAGGATCAACAACCTTTCTGAATACCAAGATTTTGACACATTTCTCTTACTGCATCTCTTGCTGGTCACAAGCCAATAGTAGAACTCTGAAACTCTTGGAATCCCTGTATAAACAATCCATCAAAATTCTGGATAAGATGACATGATGTATCACTATTGTGGTATACTTGCCAAACACAAAATGTCAAGCTTTTAAAATTTGATCATGTATGCAAATATACAGTTGGTCTTTAAAATTATCCATGGTTCTGTAACCCCGCCCCTTAAGACTTTTGGGTATGTGACTTCTGAACAAAATAGAGTAACAAGGACTTCCTCTATGCGGCATTGTTGCATCCCCCTAGGTAAAACTGCTTTTGGACAATGGGCATTCTCATGCAAAGCTATAATGGAATGGAACAAGCCCCCCACTGCTTTGAAGACCAGAACAAATTACAGAGACTATCACAGAGACTAAAAAATGGATTTTAAGTAATCAAGCCTGCCAGCATTGACTCTCCCCATTAAATGGGATTTTAAATTGTACTCTTAAATTGTTTTTATGTGTGCCTTATTGTTACGACCTTATTGACCAAAATTGCCAGGGGAAACAAAAGGAAGTAACATACACCTCGTTGTAGAACAAAACTCGCTCACAAAGTAAGCACCAAGGGACTGCTGGATGCTAGATAATAAGTGCAGGTGTGGAGGAACGGAATAAGTGCAGGCAGACACGACAAGCTGAAGGTTAAAGGTGTTTTATTCCTCCATCACGAGACTCACTTAGCGCTCTGTTTGTGCGCTGTGAGTGAGCTCTGAGTGCGTACTGAATGCGTTGCCTAGTGAGCTTTGAGTGAGCACATTTATACCAGCAAGAGAGAATGCATGGGACATTTACATAACAGTCAAGAAAGAATGCATGTAACATTTACGTAAGAGTCACACATATCAATAGCTTGATTACTGGCACCGGAATTCCTCTCTTTGCTCCGGGGCTGTAGGACAAAAGAGAATGCAAGGCACATTTACATATTGATATCAGTCCATACATGTCATTGTTCTGTTTCCTGCTCAAGCTGAGTGCTCTGTCTGTCCAAGTAGATTGTGGTGGGTCACCCCACACCGCTCCCCCCCAGAGCGCTCAGCAGCGGAACGAGACGGCAATCGGCCGGCTTTGGAAGCGAGGAGCGGGAAAAGCTCTGTGCAGGAGGAGGTGGAGGGGGGTGGGAGTAAGCAAGTGCCGGCCCGGGACGGCAAAGTTGTCCGGGCCGTGCAAAAATTGCATGTGGATCCGCGACGGTGTGGGACTTTCCCGTTAAATGTGGCGGAGATCCACAGCAGCTGTGAGAAGAAGAAAAAAAATTGTCTCTGACTCCTCTCGCGGCTCAGTCCTGCGAGAATGCGTAGCGGCTGTGAAAAAGAACAGAGGCTGAAGCTGTGTGAAGGACTTGGCGGTTTGGCTTTAGGTGTGGGTGCAGCCCTAAAGCCATCGGGGACAGCAGACGGCTGAATTCCCTGAGACCCATACAAAGTCCTGTGTGTGGGCTGCGTGCCTGCTTCAGGTGCATGAGCAGCCCTGAAGTTTCCGAGGGTGGCGATCGGCCGTGTTTCTCGGGCATGTGCAGCGGCGGAGGACGATGTCAGTCTGTGGAGCCGGATTGTCCCTGGTGCGTGGCGCGCGCCTGGCGCTGTGACCACATAGCTGAAAGTTGCGCTGTCCTCGTAACCCCACGGTGTGCTTGCGGGGCTTCTGTGCATGGAAGGTCCACTGTCGAGAGGTGAGTCAGGGTCAGGGAGCTTGATGGAAATCAGCGCAGTCGGCACCGATGGTCTTCCCTGTTCAGGCTCTTTCTGTCGTTCACTCGTGTTGGGTCATGGTGCGTTCTGGTCCAAGCGCTGCATTCTCCGTCCGGCCCTGGAGGTCGCCATCATGGAGTGAGGACAAGGCGCGCACCCTCCCGTGTGGATGCGAAGGATGTGGGCGATCCTCTGTCTCTGGGATCCTCAGCGCAGTGACAGGGAGCAGACAATCATTGTCCCTCAGCAGGTCCCAGCGTGGAGGTCCAAAATATCAGGTGAGGGTCGCACCATGACGCTTTCTGAGGCTTTCCCAGTCGTGGATGATCTCCGGGGTGTTCGCCTGGTGTTCCATTCTGCGTCGAGTGTGGAGGAATGTAATAGTCCACAGCGCGGCAGAAGGGAGAGGCAGTCCAATCACGTCAGGGTCACCAGTGTGGAGGAACGGAATAAGTGCAGGCGGTCACGACAAGCTGAAGGTTAAAGGTGTTTTATTCCTCCATCATGAGACACACTCAGTGCTCTGTTTGTGCGCTGTGAGTGAGCTCTGAGTGCGTACTGAATGCGTTGCCTAGTGAGCTTTGAGTGAGCACATTTATACCAGCAAGAGAGAATGCATGGGACATTTACATAACAGTCAAGAAAGAATGCATGTAACATTTACATAAGAGTCACACATATCAGTAGCTTGATTACTGGTGCCGGAATTCCACTCTTTGCTCCGGGGCTGTAGGACAAAAGAGAATGCAAGGCACATTTACATATTGATATCAGTCCATACATGTCATTGTTGTGTTTCCTGCTCAAGCTGAGTGCTCTGTCTGTCCAAGTAGATTGTGGTGAGTCACCCCACACAGGTTTATTTACAAGTGAGAACCAAAACTAACAAAGGATAACTCAAAATAAGGAGGAGACAACAGCTTCAGGGTTCTCCCAAGCCAAAATTACAAACAAACCCCCCCACACTTTCTAGAAAAGGAAACTACCCTAGTGAAACTTAAAATACAAAAGCTTGCCTACCTGGCTCACCACGAAACAGGAGAAAAAGTGAATCAAAAAGAAAAGGCACAGAACCCCTACAGTCGCCCCTTTTACAATAAACACTTCAAAGTGCATAGGCACTAGACAGGCCGGCAGATACTGAAGCCTAATGCACTGGTCAAAAACTACACAAACAATCCACACACTCGAAAACCCAGTGGCCAAAATGGCCAAGAACACTGGATGCAGGATCGTCAAATAGGCTGCTCGGTAATGGGCTGATGCAAAGCAGCTGTAGAAGCCCAAGTGTGTTATTCAGGGTCCCCTGGGGAGTGTAGGAGAAACCTGTACAAGGTAGGAAAAAAAGAGAGAGTGCCTCTCTTCCCAGAAGAAACACAGTTAACACACATCACACATATGTTTTTTGTTTTTGTTTTTTACCTTTTAAACTTACTCCCTGCTTGTTTGAGGGTCAACACTTTCTGAAACTCGGCCTGGATTGCTTTCTATATGTGCTGTTTTTCTTTTAATATCTTCCTGCCTGCCTCAGGGACTACAGATGGAAATTAGTGAGAATGATATAATCTGTACAGAGCATCTTTACCCTGTGTGTCACATCCTGAGCGCGGGGGGATTCCACCAAGCTCAGGTTGTCTGCTTTTTTTTTTTTTTCATATTTGTACTGTGTTGTCATTTTGAGTTGTCACTTACCCTATATTGTTTCTCAGTAAAATTTATTTTCCCGTTTGAGTTTGTTATAGTTTATTGTATTTTTGAGGTTGTCTACCTCCACTTTCTGCTACATCGTTACATTTGTATTCTGTTGTGTTCTTTCTTTCAAGGTTGACAGCTGTCAATGGCTTTCTGGGGTCTTGCTCTTTGTGGGCGTGGCCTTGTCAGCTGTCAGCTCCGATGCCTCCCTCATTATTCCCAGCTGGTCCGGATTGTATCTTCGTTTTCTCCTACCCGCTCAGATTGCCCACACCTGTTGCTACTTGTCTTATTTTGTTTGTAGCCTTATTTAAGGCGCTGTGCACCATTGTTGGGTGCAGCACCCTATCTTCTGACAAACGTTAGTGTCTCTGAATTGTATTTTTCCTAATGTGCGCTCCACGGCTAGCCTCCACGGGTTTAGCCGGCAACTCCAGTCGCCTTAGCCTTTGCTGTTTTATGCTTCTTCTGTTCTTTTTTATTTTTACTACTTTTGGTTTGGTCTTGTTTGTGCTTTTGTGCATTTTCACGATTAAATTTGCAAACTCACAGCCGGCGTTTGGAGCTTTTATTCTGCCCCAAGAAGGGAGTTTGACATTGTGTTTAATGTTTTTTTTTTTTTTTCTGTAGATGGTCCCTGACAAATAAACCAATAAACAAAACTTAAAAAAAAAAGATGTCCTACTTTGTTCTTGGCTCTTGTGGTGTTTTCCTATGTTTTGTTGGCATGAACAAAAATACTGTTGTCAAGCTAGTGTGCTAGCAGTTGTCCGCTTTGTTTTGTTGTTTTTTTTTTTTTTGTTCTTGCTTTGCGACTGGTGCTTAAACTGCTGGTGTTTTGTTTTTCATTGCCTTCAAGCATTTCTCTCTTTTATCACTGGCACACATTCTCAACAAGCACACACTGGCCTTAACTTCTGCAGAAAAATAATATTAAAACTGAAGTGGATTGTGTGGTTGTTTAAGTCTGAGTTGCTCTTCTTGCCATTTCATGCCGAGTGAGCAGAAGCCTGTTTATTAAGCAGAGGTGTTCCTGTAGTCTCTGAGGGCGATAAGCAGATGCAGAGCGTTCGGCAGCACAAGGTGGATTTAGTGTCCTCCGCAGAAGCCCGTCATCCTCTGACAGCTGCAATTGTAATGATAGTGCCCAGCCATATGCTCCTCTACGTCCCATCCACTCCTCTGTGGGGCTCTGCTCGTCCACATCGATTGGTAACACCTTCTTTGGAGGAAGCCGAAGTGCTAACGCCGCTCCCCCCGTCTAGCTGCCTGATGCTTCTCAAGGATGTTTCCCACTCTGCACTCTGAAAATATGGCCAGAAGCCACAAGTGATGTCTGGAAATGAATAATAAAAGTGTGTGAGGACTCCATGGGGGTGAGCGAGGACATGCGCTGAATTTGGATTTCTCGACAGCCTGAGACTTGGGCATTTGCATAACACCCCGCAGGATCTTCTCTCAGCTGGCACAAGTTGCTCACGGGTCTCCTTGCTCACAAATTTCCTTTTTTTTTAAGTTCTTTTCTCATCTGCTTCAAGATGTGATTCATCTTTTTTTAAGCTTATTTGGGTTTTCTGTTGTCTAATGTCCCATTCTACATTTTATTGCATGTATAGTTTTTTTTTATTTCTATCTTCTATTTTTATCATGTTTAATGTTGCAGCATTGCACCGAGACAAATTCCTAGTTTGTGTACTACATGAACAATGGCAATAAATCTGATTCTGATTCTGATTCTGATCCAAACTTGGGAAAAACTTGATTTCACAGGCAATGGCACAACAGTTCAGAGGATACTACCATTAACACCGCCACTAGTGGTAAAAATTCTATTTTAAAGATTAATTCAGGGGTTATTCTCCATGTGGGCGGTGCGGAGGTGCAGTGGTTAGCACTGTGCCAGCACAGCAACTCACCCTTGGCAATGGGATCCCTGGTTCGATCCCAGCCCCTGACCAACAGTGATCTGTGTGGACTTTGCATGTGTCCCCGTATCTGCGTGGGATTTCTCCAGTTTCCTCCCACAGGCCAAAAACATGCAGGCTAGGTTAATTGGAGATTCTAAAGTGGTCCTAGGTGTGAATGGTTAAGGGATAGCGCCGTACCATGGCTGCTTCATCCATCCAGATGGATGCCCTCAGTTTCCCCTCTGGGGATCAATAAAGTACACAAAATCAAAAAAAAGTGATTTTACCCCAGGAATATTGGTCTTCCATGTCTTTGTATCTAGATTTCTCAGAATAATTATGCTTTTATCATTTGTTCTTGGGCAGTCCGTAAATGCACAAATGTGTTCTTACCCACTGGGTTTCCACATGTACCTTTCTGTCAGATCATGCCCATTTCTCCCAGGACAAAATGTTTCTTTAAGGCATTTGTGCCCCAGGCATGACATAACTGACTTCAAAGAAATGAGAGATTTGCTTTAATAGTCCACTCACTATTTATCTTGGAGGATTGTCCCTGACTAATGCCCATCTCACAGAGCAGCGAATGCTAATGAATGTAGGGTTTTGTCGGGGTTTGTAAAAGGATATCAAACAGTTTTCTTGTCGCAATGTATTTTTCTGCAAACAGTTGTAAATGTTTGCAAAATAGTTGTTTGCAAAAGACTGTAACATATGTCACTAAAGTTCTATATTTGGTTGTCCAAGTATAGAACACTAGCGACTGTTTGTCACGTACTGTTTGCCCCCCTCCCCTCTGGTAGAAGACTTCGGTCCATCCAGACTAAAACCTCCCGTCACATGAACAGCTTCTTCCCCTCTGCCATTAGACTGCTGAACACTAAGTGACTCTCGTGCACCATGTACAGCAGCTCAACCAGACTCATGTCAATCATCACTGTTTTCTTCCTGCATTACCGACTGCACTATATAGTTCTCCACAGTATCTGCTGCTGGCTAATATATATTTTAACTGTTGACCAGTATCACTTAATCTTATCCTACACTTTATTACATGTATAGTTTATTTCTCTTATCTTATCATGTTTAATGTTGCAGCATTGTACCGAGACAAATTCCTAGTTTGTGTACTACATGAACAATGGCAATAAACCTGATTCTGATTCTGACTGTTTAGAACCTTTACGACAAAAATGTTTGTGACCTGAAAAGCTTCTGGCAAACTGTTTTGGAACTGCTAATGAACACTGACAAATTTCCTCAACAGTCGCCACTCCATGAAATACTAGCTTGATTTTTGACATTTGTCAGAAAATTGAATCAAATCCAAAACTTGCTGTTTGTCACTTGAGATGCACTGTGGTGTCTCACGGTGCGGGTAATGCTGAGGATTGATGGATGGATGGGTTTCGTCTGGGTTTGTCAAAGGTTGTGCAACAGTTTACTGTTTTTAGGGAGGGAAAACTGTTTTTCTTGTCACAGAAAAATCTTGAACATGTTCAAAGAAAAAACATAAGAAACTGTTTACTACTGTATAAAACTGTCGAACTGTTGTGCACCCTTCTACGAACCCTGACGAAACCCCGAAAATCACAACATTTGTGAACACTCCTCAGTATCTGTGAGATATGGCCTTAAAGATTTCCCTAGTCAAATAGTATTCACAATGCAAAGCAATCTCCCCCAACAGCACACATACATCTAGCTAGACATCATAATGCCGATGTCTAGCCAATGTGCAAATGACCTCACTAAGATCAGGTTCCAGTTACTTTATTTGTACCCATAGGTAGATTTATTTTGCAGTCAGGTGACATCCTTTTAGACACATATTTACAAACCACAATAACATTCAACATGAGCACAAACACAGGCACACATGAAGCTGACTATAAACACGATGAAAGTATTCAAGGCTCCACCAATCAGGGCATAAGACAAAGAGATAAGAGAAAAAACAAAGAGAGAAGAGAGAAGGGTCATATTAAAAAAGTTAAAAACAAAGTCAAAGAGATTAAAAATTCAATAAAAGTCTAAAACCCAAGAAAAGATTTAAAACCCAAATAAAAAACCTACAAAAATAAGCAAATATAAAATAGAAATCAATAAATAAATAACTAAATTATGTGCATTATTGCTACATCTTGTTCAACTCTTTGACAGCAGCAGGAACAAAGCTGTCTTTGTAGCGCTGGGTTTTACATTTTGGGACAACAAACCTCCATCTGGAGGGAAAGAAGCTGAAAGTGGCAGTGCAAAGGGTGGGAGTCATCATTTAAAATGGAGGTAGCAATCCTCTGTACCTGTCTGGTGTACAGGGATGTCAGGCTCAGCTGTGACTCACCAAGCAAACGACTGGACCATCTAACTACCTGGTCTAAGGATTTCCTCTGTTTCAGTTTTATCTGACCAAACCATGACACTAAAGAAAAGGATAAAACAGATTCAATAAAAGCCTGATAAAACATTGTCATTATGGTTCAGTCAGTTTGGAAGTGTGCGAGTTTCCTTCAGCAATGCAAATGTTGCTGACCGTTTTTGCACACCCTTTCACAGTTCTCTTCAAAGTTTAAATTACTATCAATAATCGTCCCAAGATATTTGTAGGATTGCACACATTCAATGGTCTGGCCTTTTAGTACAGTGACTTCGTGCCTGGGAGTTTTCCTCCTAAAGTCAATAATCATATCTTTAGTTTTTGTTGTATTCAGCTGCAGGTAGGAATCCTCACACCAGTGAACAAAATCATCATCTACTGGGCTGTGGCCACTTTCACCATCCTGAAGGAGACTGACAATAACTGAATCATCAGCATACTTTATAATGTGTCTGTTGTCATGTCTGCTCTGACACATGTTGGTGTACAGGATGAAGAGTAGTGGTGACAACACACACCCCTGAGGAGAGCCAGTAGAAGAACACTTTTTGTCAGACAATGTACCATTGACCCTTACTCTCTGTGTCCTGTTGGTTAAAAAAATCCAGAATCCAACCGACCAGATTATTACTCAAATCAAATTGTTGCAAGAGCCTTTCAGCTAAAATAGGAGGTTGGATTGTATTAAAAGCAGAAGAAAAGTCCACAAATAAAAGTTTGGCATGTATCCCATTAAAATCCAGATGTTTAAAAAGCATGTTAAGCAGAGTGACAGTGGCATCCTCCACTCCTCTGTGAGGCCTATAGGCAAACTGCAAAGGATCCAATGCATGCTCAGTCTGCTTTAGGACCTCAGATCTGACCAGTTTTTCAAAAATTTTCATTAAAATTGAAGTCAAGGCAACTGGTCTAAAATCATGTTCCATTTTAGGACAGCTGGATTTTGGAACGGGGACAACCACAGCATCTTTCAGACCTTAGGCACATGTTGTGTCTGTAAGGACTTATTAAAAATGTAGTGAAACACAGGACTCAATTCATGTGCACAGGACTTTACCAAGTGTCCACTTATATTATCAGGGCCCTTACTTTTGTTCACTTTTACAGCACAGAACGCCCTTTTAACATCCTGCACCTCAATATTAAAGTGCTGATTGTCGGGACTTCCGGTCTGGACACCATGGTGATTGCGGCTTAACGCTGAAGCTCCCAGACCCAATCCAGTAAAATACCTTGAAAATCAGATTTAACGGATTTTTGGAAGAGTGAAAATCAAAGGACAAAGTCATCATGCCTAAAGGAAAACAGAAGAAATCAACATTTACCAGGCCAGCACATGCATCGGCCGAAGAATCTGATCCGGAGGATTTCAATTCAGAAGATGAGGAGCTGAATGGAGCTAACAAAAAGGTTAGCTTGAAAATGGTACTTAAAGAATTAAGACGATTTCGCCGAGAGTGTTGGGCCGAATTTCGTGAAATCAAAGAATCAGAATCAGAATCAGAATCAGAATGAACTTTATTGCCAAGCATGTTAAAAACATACGAGGAATTTGACTTGACATTAGGCGCGCTCGATAAGCGCTTCCTAATGACACGGCAGCCATGCAAGGCGCCTCATCAAACAGTGGGGGGTAAAGAGGGGGAGGGGGAGGGGATGACACATTGGGCAGAGAGAAAAAAACCATAGTTATCAGAATATCACTCGAGTGAGCAAGATTATGATCACATAGAAAAATAAACCCTCAATGCACACTTAGCAGACAAGTTACAATACACACGTTGACAAAGCGCAAAAGAGAGAGACCAGTGTGTGTATCAGTCATGTGATATCAGTATGAATGCAGTGTGACTGTATCAGTTGCTGGTGCACAACAAAGGACATCTCCTAGGCAACGGCTGGATGTTATGTTCATGTATTCTAAACATAGTAACCACGTCCACAGAGTCCATCTCTCTTCAGTGCATGCCAGATGGTAAAGTTCCATATTAGACACATGATCACGCTGTCCTTGAAGAGTTCAGGCTGCTGCACAACAGCAATTGTTTGTTAATTGTTTGGGTTAAGAGAAGCCACACTCCCTTCAGCTTTATCTCTTCTCCTGGAGGAAGGACGCCGGATCAAGGCCTGATAAGCACAGTTCACTTACAGCATAGAAATTTCCTCTCTTGTGCGATTCTGTGCATCACAATTTACATACACAGGCTTTAAAATCATTCCCTGGAGAGCATTCAGCGACTCCAAGATGTTTTCCACCTACCGAAACATAGATAAACATGTCCACAGAGTCGATCTCTCCTCAGTGCATGCCAGATGGTAAATTCCATGTTAGTCATTTGCCGCTATCAGTGCTCTCCCCAGCTGGTCGAATTTGTTGAGGGAGCTACGCCGGGTCCGCATTTTGATTAGCTCATCCAACATCTATAATTTTCGATACACCAGGAAAACTTCAGAGCCAAATCGCAGAAATCCTGTGATCATGCCAAAACAGGTAGATGTCTTCCACATCTTCAGTCGAATCACGCAGACACATGAGTCCCAATTGTTCCATGAGTCTCTCCACTTGGGCTCCCCCTGGCCCTGGCCTGATTTTCTGTAAAAAGTGGTGTCAATAGCATTAAAGCCCACAATTCCATAATTCCCATAATTTCCATAATTTCCGTTTGGATCGAGATGCAGCAGAGGAAGAGCGAGACACAGACAGGACACAGCAAGCTGGGATCAGTATCAAGGGAGGAGGAGAGGAGAGAAATGCGTCTGCTCTCTCTGAAAGCCGGAAGAATGTGGACCATAAAGAAGAATTAAAAAGGACAAACAACAGAGTGGACCAGGCCGAGAACCGAATCTTGGAAGCAGAGGAAAGAATAAAAGGGCTGGAAGATTCCGTGCTGGATCTGCACAAAAGGTAGTCAAGACTGGAGGCTAAGCTAACCGACCAAGAAGGAAGACTGAGAAGAGACAACATAAGAATTCATGGTCTGAAAGAAGGAGTCGAGGATGGTTTCACCACAATGGCAGCATGCGTGGAATCCTTACTGAGAGAGAAGTTGGATATTCCCCAATCCACCAACTTGAAGATAGAAAGGGCGCACCGTACATTAGCCCCTAGGCCATCGGCGGAAGCGCCTCCACATTCGGTGGTGGTGAAGTTTTCCAACTCCAAAATAAAAGAAGAGGTTGTAAGACTGGCTTGGCAGAAAAAAGGATTTATGCACCAAGAGAGAAAAGTTTTCATGGAACACGATTACGCCCCGGAGGTCCTTAAAAAGCGTTGGGAATACAACGACGCTAAAAAGGTACTACGAGAGAAAAAACTGCGCTTCCAGACGCCATTTCCAGCGAAGTTGCGGGTTTTCTACGGGGAAGAGACATGTCTCTATAACTCGGCGGAAGAAGCAACCGAAGATATGGCGAGAAGAGGACTCCCGGTAACGGTGTTTAAACCCGCAGCAGACCCGATCGAAAGAATCAAGGCTCAAACGTGGTCCACACAGAGACCCTCAAAACCCACGGGCCAGCAGCGGGAAACTCAGCGTCAGAGCTACAAGGAAAAACTGGCCATTTACAGGAGGGAATAATGGTTTTTTTTTAGTCAGTCTGCACATCTAACCCCCCTCCTACAAGGTAACAAACATTAAAGGAGATGCAGAATCAGCATGTGGTAAAACATTTCATGGAACAGTCATAATATTAGAAACAAATAAGTCTTTAAAAAAAAAACTTGTTAAAATAGAAATGTGACAATGATCCACATGTTCTCCCCACACTAACAAATACTGTATTAACGTGAATGTTTGCTGTGATGGTGGTGGGAGGGTGCACACAATTTCATAAGGTATAGGCATAAAAAAAAATCATTACAAGTTCGGATTGGGATCTGAAATTCACGTTAAAAATGTGGGACAACTTACAGGGGTAAGAGAGGACCCTCAACACGTAACAGAGTTTAAGGAATTTCCCTCAGAGCCTACACTCTATCAAGGCTCTTCTAAGGTCACTAAAAAGACCTCAGCTCAGGAAGTTCTTTTGTCAGTTTTTTGTTTTAAAGTTTTATACACTATGTTCTTAATGTTTTTTTATGTTCTTAATGTTCTTTCAGTTTCTGAGTAGCATAAAAAAGGGCCACCACACTGTTATACTAAATAAGACAACACAATGGAGAAACAGGGCGTAACCAAAATAATCTCATATAATGTAAAAGGGATCCTGAATCCAGTTAAAAGATCCAAGATTCTAGGCAAAATGAAAAAAGACAAAGCAGGAATAATATTTTTACAAGAAACCCACCTAACAGACGTGGAGCACACTAAACTCAATAGACAAGGGTTTAATATGATCTCTTCATCTTCATATAAGTCAGGGAGGAGGAGGGGCGTAGCGACATTGATCTCAACCGAAATTACATTTGAAAAAAAGTCAGAACACAAAGCTAAAGAAGAGAGATACAGTTTGGTAATTGGGCGGCTAGAGGGAGAAGATATCACCCTGCTGAATGTATATGCACCTCCAGGGGCTAACTGGAAATTTTATAAAAATGTATTTGACCTAATGATAACTAAAGCCCAAGGTTTAGTGATATGTGGTGGAGACTTCAATCTAAGACTGAATCCATACTGGGATGCATCAGGTAATTCTCCACATCAAAATAACACTCAAAGTAGAAAAACTTGGATGCTACTAAAAGAAATGGGAATCTGTGATGTGTGGAGGGAATTCAACCCCAATGTAAAAGATTATACATTTTACTCAGCGCCACATTCATCATACTCAAGGATTGACTATTTTTTTATGTTTAATAGAGACATTGGAAGAGTAAAAACATGTAAAATAGGACTGATGGATCTCTCTGACCACAGTCCGATCTATATGGACTTAAGTATCCAAAAATACACAAATAATACATTTTCTTGGAGGTTGAATTCAAATGTCCTGAAAGGGCCACTGAAAGATGAATTGGAATCAGATATTCTCAGATATTTGGAAGAAAATGATAATGGAGAAGTATCCCCTATAATACTGTGGGATGCATGCAAAGCTGTAATAAAGGGAAAGATTATCGCAAAACTGGCAATCCAAAAGAAACTGAGACAAGAAAAACTAACCACATTAGAGTCAGAACTTAAGAACCTAGAAAAAGAGCACAAAGACAACACTCATTCTAATGACTCGCTCAAAATTAAGGAAATTAAAAAACAAATAAATGAGATCTACACAATAGAAATCCAGAAGAAACTTACATTTCTGAAACAAAAATACTATGAAGCAGGCAGCAAATCGGCAAAATTACTAGCCTATAAATTGAGGAAACAACAAACGGAAAGAGCAATCTACAAAATCAGAGACCCAGTATCAAAGGAAATAAAATTCAGAATTCAGGATATTCTTAAAAGCTTTGAGAACTACTATAAGAACTTGTACTCCCTCAAAAAACATAAAAACTCATCCGAAGCATTCCTAAACACATTAAACCTCCCCCAACTTACTGAGTCTCAAAATAAAACACTACTGTCAGAAATACAACTAACTAACTAACTAACTAACCTGCACTTATATAGCGCTTTTCTAGTCACAAAGACCACTCAAAGCACTTTCACTAATACTAACCCCTCTATTCTAAGGGCCTATAGGAAACAGATATCTAGGGACAATTTAGAACAGCCAATTAACCTAACATGCATGTCTTTGGATTGTAGGAGGAAACCGGAGCCCCCGGAGTAAACCCACGCAGCACAGGGAGAACATGCAAACTCCACACAGAAAGGTTCCAACCCCTGCCAACCTGGGGATTTGAACCAGGAACCTTCTAACTGTAAGGCAACAGTGCTAACAACACAACAACCTAAAGAATTAGAAAAAGCAGTTATGAAACTTAAAGCTAACAAATCCCCAGGAGCAGATGGCTATACAGCAGAGTGGTACAAAACCTTTAAACAGCAACTATCTCCTCTCCTCCTGAAAACATTTAACTATGTCCTCCACACAGGGGAAATCCCCCCCTCCTGGAGAGAAGGGGTCATTGCAGTCATACCTAAACCTGAAAAGGATAAACTAGAATGCTCCAACTACAGACCAATCAGTGTATTAAATCAGGACTATAAGCTTTTTACCACTATCCTTGCCAAAAGGTTAGAAAATATACTGACAGACTTAATTCATTTAGACCAAACAGGTTTTATAAGACAAAGACAGACACAGGACAACATTAGACGCACTTTACACATAATTCATCACATAAAAAAATATAACTTAAATGCGGTCATATTGGGATTAGATGCTGCAAAAGCATTCGATTCGGTTGACTGGTCTTTCCTATATAGAATCTTATCCAGTTTCAATTTTCATAACAACTTCATTAGAACTATCCAGGCATTATATAAAAAAAACCAACAGCTAAAACAAGGATTAACGGTAATTTATCATCATCTTTTGAGCTGGAAAGAGGATGTCGTCAGGTCTGCCCCTTGTCTCCACTGCTCTTTGCAATCTTCATAGAACCTCTGAGGCAATGGATAAGACAGAATCAAAAAATTCAAGGTATTACACTTGGTCAGAAGGAACATAAAATAGCACTCTTTGCTGGTGACATTTTAATATACCTGGGGCAGCCGGACACCTCTTTTCCAGAACTAATCTCAGTTTTTTCAGAGTATGGAGAATTATCAGGGTACGAGCTAAACATGCATAAAACCCAAGTTTTAACATTCAACTATGACCCAAATCAATATTTACTAAGCAAACTCAAAACTAACTGGGAGATGGAATCTATGAAATATCTGGGGGTCAATATCCCGAAACAACTCAACAAAATTATAACACTAAACTATGATCCACTGGTGGCAAAAATAACATCTGATCTAGCAAGAGGGAATATGATACCATTCTTGGGTACTGCACAAAGAATTGAAGCAGTCAAAATGAATATACTTCCACGTCTTCTATACCTCTTCCAAACAATACCGGTAGAACCTCCCAAAAAAACATGGCAGGAACTGGACAGAAGGATCTCAAGATTCATACGGCAGGGCAAGAGACCTAGAATCAGATATAGAACCCTACAGCTAAACAAAGACAAAGGTGGGCTTGTGCTGCCAAATATCAGGGGCTATTTTAAAGCCGCACAAATTAAAACTTTAGTAGAGATATGTAACCCAGTCTACACTGCACAATGGAAGGAGATGGAATGCCAAATAACAAGTGACATCCCCCTACAGGCGATAATAGGGAACAATGCCTTACCTAAACTTTTGAATAACACTAACCCGTGGATAGAGACCCCGCTAAAAATTTGGTTTAAGATAGTCAGAGAGAATCAAACTAAAGAGCCCTATCGATTTCTGTAATGGATTGCCTATGATCAAGATTTTACTCCTAATAAAACAGACACTAGATTTAAAAAGTGGAAAGAGAACGGACTGATAAAATATTATGATTTTTTTAAAGGGCAAATTTTAAGAAGTTTTGAAGATTTGAAAAAACAAGGTCTAATAAATCAAGACCTTTACAGGCTCTTTCAGCTTAGACACCACATAAACAATATACTTAAAAAGGAGGATTTGGAAAGGGCCCAGTCAGGTGTTCTGAAGGTCTTCTTAATGGCATATAAAGGGATCCCAGGGATCAGATACATTTCTAAAATATACCAAGGTCTTCAAGACTTAAAAGGAGACAACACATCATATATAAAAGAGAGATGGGAAAAAGAGGGGAATTTCACTTTACAACTGGAAATATGGGAAAAGCTAAATAAACAGCAATGGAAAAGTACCTCTTCCCTGCAGTGGAGAGAATTTGGATGGAAAAATTTGGTAAGATTTTTCAGAACACCTGCACAAAACAAATTTACTCATAAGGGGTTGAATTGTTGGCGCTTGTGTGGTGAAGAGACGACAAATCAATTTCATGTGTTTTGGTCATGCCCAGTTATCCGCCAATATTGGGCCAATGTACAGACAATATTGGGGAAATATTCAAAATAACAGTTCCCTTTTCTTTTGTAACTTTGTATTTGGGTTTACTACCGGATTCACTGGAAAGACGAGGAGAAAAATACTTATTCACTGTTTTAATATTGGCAAGTAAAAAAGCTCAAACTAAAAAATGGATGTTGAAGGACTGTCCTACACCTGAAGATTGGATTAATGTGATTCAGGACATTTACTCGATGGAAAAGTTGACATTCGCACTGAGACAGGACATGGATGGGTTCATGAACTTTTGGCAACCCTGGAACGCATATGTGTCTTCCATTAGATCTAATCTTTGACAAATACCATTTCAATAATGGCACTGCTCTTTGTTCCAACGCTACTCAGATGCTCTTTTATTTTTATTTATTTATTTATTTGTTTGTTTGTTTGTTCGTTTTTGCTCTTTTGTTTGTTTGTTTGTTTGTTTGTTTTTCTGTTCTCTTTAATTTCACTTTTTCTTTCACTTAAAAAAAGGGGTGTTGTAATAATTATTCTTCCAATGTTGTCAAATAACAAAAAATAAGGGAACATGTGATGAAAATGTAAACAATGCAATGCTGTCACAATGCAGACACTGTCCGGAAAAAGGCCCAGCAGAGGTTGTTTTTTCTGCGTCAGCTCAAGAAGTTTGATTTGCCTCAGGAGCTGCTGGTTGTCTTCTACACCGCCATCATCCAATCTGTCCTCTGCTTTTCCATCACTGTCTGGTTTGGATCTGCCACTAAACAGGACAAGACCAGACTGCAGCGGATCATTAAGTCTGCGGAGAGGATCATTGGTACCGACCTACCCTCCATTGAGAACTTATATCAGTCCATAACCAGGAAACGGGCGGGAAACATCTGTGCTGACCCATCACACCCCGGCCACAAACTGTTTGAACTTCTATCTTCTGGTCGTCGTTACAGATCACTGAAGGTCAAAACCACCCGTCACAGGAACAGTTTCTTTCCTCAAGCCATCACTCTGATGAACTCCTAACATTCACCTAGTCCTACCTGTTTGCTGTACTCATGACTTTTCATCCATTATTACATTGCACATAACTCTCACACTGCTTTTTACTTCATTCACATTATATCACTGAATCTGAGTCCACATTGAAATACTGTGTGATTGTATATTTTTTCATATATTTCTGCAAAGTGTGGTTAGTCCGAGTAAATAACTGCATATATTCCTGTATATATTTGCATCCTTTTATAGAAACGTGGACAGACTGTAATTTACTGTACATACTCTGTTTGTCATTGAATCCTTATTTAAATCCTCCACCTGAACAACGAGAGCAAGTTTTTAGCCAAAGTCAAATTCCTTGTATGTGTTGTGCATACTTGGCCAATAAAGCTGATTCTGATTCTGATTCTGATTCTGTAATGACGTGTATACCCTTTACAAAAACTTAAATTAAAAAAAAAGTGCTGATTGTCTTTGCGTTTCTGCTTCAAATCTTGGGTTTCTGTGCTAAAATCAAAAGAATCAAAACAACCATAAAATCAATTAAGAGCATTAGCCAGCTCTGTGTCTGAATTAAAACCGTCTAAAAACACACAATTACTGCGCTCTGTGCTCTGAAGGCCTGCAATAGTTTTCATACTAGCCCAGGCTGAACCAAGCTTCTTTGCTGCCATCTTGCTTTCCAATTCTGATTTATAATTCTGTTTTGCTCTTAAAATTTCGAACTTCAGCTCTTTTGTGGCAACCTGCAGCTCAGAAACAACCCCCTGTTTAAAGGCAAGTGCTTTCCTCTGTAAGCAGGATTTAACTGATTTAGTAACCCATGGCTTATTGTTGGGATATATTTTGACACGTTTACATGGGACGATCATATCCCTGCAAAAAGCCATGTAAGAGCATGTCACGTCCACCAAAGAGTCCAAATCATCCCTGCAGGACAGTGTGAACACCTCCCAGTCCGTACAGTTAAAACATTCCTGGAGGCAGAGCACTGAATCATCTGTCCAGACCTTCATGTCCCTGGTCTTCGTCTTTTCTTTTCTGAGAGCAGTTTTATATGTGGGCAGCAAATGTACACAGTTGTGATCTGAGGATCCTAAAGGAGGAAGGGGAAGAGATTTAAAGGCTCCCTCGATAGATCCATAGCACAGGTCCGATGTCTTTTCTCGCCTGGTTGGGCAGGAGACGTACTGATAAAAGTTTTTAAGTGTCTTTTTTAAAGACACATGGTTAAAATCTCGAAGGATAAAATTTGGAGCCTCTGGAGAAATCGACTGCAACCACTGTACCACATCAAAGACGGTGCTGGAGGCGGAGGCAGCATCCGCCCTCGGGTGAATGTACAGAGTCGTTATGAAAAGTTGGGGGAACTTGTGAGGCAGATAAAAGGGGCATAGGGATATAGACAGAAGCTCCACATCTGGTGTACAGATGCACTCTCTGACCGTGACAGATGCACAGTACTGTTTATTAATATACAAACATACGCTGCCTCCCTGACGTTTCCTGTTACCTCTTCCTGCCGATCCAAGCGAAGTGGGGCTCCAAAACCATCAATACAAATGCAGGTCCCGGTCATGATCCGTAAGCCACATCTCCGTTTAAGCCATGACACAGCAGTTCTTGAAATCCTTCTGATATCGGACATTTCCTTGAATTTCATCCACTTTATTTCTCAGGGATTGTACGTTCCCCATAATGATGGATGGAAGAGGAATGCGGTTAAGCTGACGCCTCCCAGGTTTAATCTTACCCCTCCACACTTTCTGCGTTTCCTTCTCTTGTTCCTCTTTTCATTGCTGTGTCCATGAAAGTCTTTTAAAATAAAGTCCGGCAGTTGCGGCGCAGACTCAAACACAGATGATGGATTATCCATGTTTAGTTGCAGTAACATGTCTCTGGAATATTGCATTCTTACCAGTGTGACTGCGCTGACGTCCCAGACAAAGAACCGGTAAGAAAGAAGCCACAGTGCGAAAACAAGAAGAAAATCCATACTGATGGAACCAAAGAGCTCTTCGTTATATAGTCCACAAACATTCAAGGTCAAAAACGGCACAGAGAATTACGTTAAAACACATTGAAGTGCATAAAAACAGAGACTTAAGACGCCAAACGTTTTCACCCACTGCCGGTCACTGCGTGCGCATGCGCCCAAGATGTATTCCCGATGCACACTTGCTGACATTGGTACAACACATGCATGCTGTTAGGGTCCTCTTTGTAGTACTTTTTGATAGATACTGTATAATCATTGCATTATCAATAAATGGCTTATGTCCCACAGTGGAAAAATGTCTTTACGTCACAACAACCTGAAGAGCTGCCTGTTAACAGGCTAATAACATGTTAAATTCTGGTAATTGAGCCATCATTTGGACTGTTCCAACACACCAGATCACAATTGTCCTCCTTGCTTAGTAGAGCGTTCTGGTCCGGTCTGTCAAAGTTCTGTTGGCACCCAACCCAAAACCACCTTAAATTTAAACTGTCAGCCTCAGCAAGACCTTACGCCCCATTATTATTAAGAAAGAAATTAACCTTTTGTGTTTTATAGTTTTAACAAAAGTGCAGTTCAGCATGCAGCTACATCTACTGGCATTCATTTTTAATGCTAGTAATCTTTCAAAAAAATAATCACATTTACAAAAATAAACTAACCCACAAATGGAGAAAAATGATTTGTGGCAGTCTAATAAAAAAAGCTACTACCATCACTACTGTGGCTACTGCCTTGTAATCACTTCATAAGAATCCTTCATAATAGAAAAAAAAAACACATTGGAAAAACAAAGACACTGCTTACCTGAAGTAATATGACCACCTAACAGAAAAAAAAATATTTTTTTCCTCCTTTTGTTCCACTTCCAGTCTATCAAAAAAAGGTGGTTCTTAAAGTGTAATTGACCTCTTGCACAATGTAGAGTAACATACCTCTGCATTCCAGTCTTCCCCCATTTCTGGTTCCACTTCAATTAAATTTTCCCATTCCCTGGTTCGTTCTTGTCAATAAATCAGTTTTATCACTTTCACTTATCATTACACTTACATACTGGAAATGGTGTACTGTCAGATTGAGGTTTTTTTTTTTTTATTTATAACGTTTGTTTCACATTTTGATTGTTTTTGTAACCATACTGAGCAGTTTAATAGTTCCCCAGTTAACTTAGTGGCTAGCAGCTATCATGTTTGTTTATACGTATGTGCCATTCCTAAAACTATTCCATGGGCTGTAGTAGACCTGTGTAATGGACTTGTATTGTGCTAAGTCTTTATACAAGCTCATTCATGTTCATTTGAGTCCATGCAATGTTACTTGGAGTGAGTCAAAGTTTATTACGAAAATAAATAACACACTAGCAACTGGAAGCTAACTAGGCCAATATCAATAACACTGTTGGTAACATCAATAACCAAAGGATTCTGCATACACAAGGTAATATTAAAAGAAGTCAGGTAACAACTAGGAGTTGGACATATGTTTCAGTGAGTTTCACAGGTCTAAGTGTCAATGCAAACTCCTACTCAGCTCTGAATGTTTTAATACCCTAGTTAGTTAGTAGTCTTTTCCTTGAGTTAGCTGCATAAAGACTCGTCTCCTACTCTGTCATTTCTCAGATGGGCCAGGCAAGATGGTGCCGTTGTGTGTGGCTGGACGTCTACCTGTGCTATGTCTTATGTGTTTAGTTGTCTTTTTTATTGTTTCTAGCTCAAAACATGCCATCGCCACTGGTTTATGATCACCTGATTCTTCTAAATATTAGCAATTCTGTGGTCAAATTCTCGACCTATGAATTTAATGGTCAACCTCCTCCGTCTCTGTTGACATCTATACCATCCTATTTGAGATGTGCACCCAGCGGACTGTTTCGAAATGGCCGCCACAAGAGACGCTGCAAAAGACGAGGTCGGAGAGGCGGAGTATCATGCAGACTGAGGGCTTACCTGAGGGCTTACCTGGCTTCTTCTTCAACTCACAACCCTCGTCAACTGCTGACTGAGTTCTCCAAGAAGCGTATCGGTTTTGACGTACGAGGATCCATGGATTATCACTACCGATGGCTGTTCCCGACTGTCCCAAAGGCTGGATACCCACTTCCCTGCCGCCGGCCTGTGTGGCTTCTTAGAAGGGGCTGCGCACCGGAGAATCTTCACCCGATCAGTCGTGCTTCCCAGCAGGCTGATCAATGTTTGATTTGCGTGGCTCTGATTAACACCAGATCCATCGCAAACAAGACTTTTAAAACTATCGTTAAAAACAGAAGCCAGACCCCCACGCTGACCAGATGCTCGCGGGGAGCTGAAGAAAGAACACCCAGGAGGGAGGAGCTCAGAGAAGGCGGCGGTCTCACCTGGTTTAACCCATGTTTCTGTCATCAGAAGAAAATCCAAGGAATGTGAAGTAAAAAAGTCATTTAGAATAAAAATGTTGCCTTCTCTCCACAAATGCTTATTCCTGTTTTGAGCTGCAGTTATTTGTGGTGGATCTCACAAGTCCTGTGTTATTTGCTGTTGTCTATCGTCCTCCAAAATATAAGAAGGACTTCATTAATGAGTTTTCTGAATTTTTGGCAGATGTTATGCCAAAATATGATAAACTTTTGATCTGCGAGGACTTTAATATTCATGTCTGTTGTTCATCTGATCAGATGGCATCCGATTTTAAAAGACTGTTGGCGACATTTAATTTAAATATTTTAGCAGAAAAACCAACACACAGTTTTGGCCACACTCTGGACCTTGTTATCTCTTTTGGGCTCTCAATCTCTCTCAAAGAAATTTCTGAGTCTGTTATCTCAGATCATTTCCCCATTATTTTTGAATTGTTGACCCCTTCATCACCCAGCAAGCCTGTGGCTCCATTATGCTGGCGTCGCATCATCACTTCTTCAAGGCCAGAGGAGTTTTCTGCTGCTTTTAGGGATTGACAGTTTTTTGCCTTGAATGGACTCGTTTCCCCTTCCCATCCGGATAATATTCTTTCTTCCTTTCATACCACTTGCTCTGGGATTTTGGACTCTATTGCCCCATTTCGGCTTAAATCGACTAAACCGAAAACAGATCCCTGGCTAAACGACACTACCCGTGCCGTTAGACAATGGGTCAGGCAGGCTGAACAGAGATGGAAAAAGGACAAATTACATGGGTCTCTGGGAATTTTTAGGGACTGTCTTGCTGATTACCAGGGGACCGTGCAAAAGACAAAATTTCAGTATCTCTCTGATATTATTTCTAGCAGCAGTCACTGTCCTAGAGTGCTATTTAACACAATTAACTCTTTTATAAACCCACACACTCTGACTGTAACAGATGATTCGTTTACAACATGTGAGACTTTTCTTCACTTTTTTGTTGATAAAGTGGACTCTGTCAGACGAGCTACTGATAACAGTTTTAATGGAAGCTTGTCTATTGTCCCGGGTTACCCTGCTGTGTTTGAACAGTTTGAGTTGGTCTCTTTAGCATCACTTGCTGATATAGTGAAGTCTCTGAAGCCGACAAATTGCTCACTGGATGTTGTTCCCGCTGGAATACTGTATTGAAAAGGGTTTTTAATACTGTAGGGCCTGGTCTTTTGGTTTTTATTAATTCCTGCCTTAGTTCAGGATTTGTTCCACCTGCTTTTAAACATGCTGTGGTCAGGCCCCTTCTTAAAAAACCTCACCTTGACCCTTCAGTTTTATCTAATTTTAGACCCATTTCTCATTTGCCCTTTTTATCTAAGGTTTTAGAAAAAGCTGTTTTTATACAGTTGCAATCTTTTTTAGAAGACAATTCTATTTTTGAGAAGTTTCAATCTGGGTTTAGATCTCATCACAGCACTGAGTCTGCCCTGCTAAAGGTGCACAATGATATTATGATGTCTGTTGATGCCAAATGCCCTGTGGTCTTAGTGCTGCTAGATCTTACAGCAGCCTTTGACACTGTGGACCATACTATACTTTTGTCACACCTGAATCACCATGTTGGCATCCATGGCACTGCACTTAAGTGGTTTGAATCCTACCTATCTAACAGAACTTTTTCTGTAATGATTGGTGACATGTCTTCTTCTAGTGCCTCTCTCTCCTGTGGGGTCCCACAGGGCTCTATCCTTGGCCCTATTTTTTTTCATTATATATGCTGCCACTCGGGTCAGAAATAGCCAGGCACAACATGCCTTTCCACTGTTATGCGGATGATTTGCAGCTTTATTTACCTTTGAACCCAGAACAAACAAACTCACAAAGTGCTCTATTGGACTGCATAACTGACATTAAGTTGTGGTTAAGACAAAATTTTGAGATGAGATGAGATGAGATGAGATGAGATGAGATTCACTTAAATGAAGAAAAAACAGAATGTATTGTGTTTGGGGATTCTGTAACGGCTGGCTTTGGTACCCTCTCATTAAGGCTCAGTTCAGCTGTCAGAAATTTGGAGGTGATTTTTGACAGCCATTTAAAATTTGATAAACAGATTGACAATGTAGTCAAGATGGGCTTTTATCAATTACGTCTGTTATCCAAAGCCAAACCTTTCCTGAGCCGTCATGATCTTGAGATAGCCATCCATGCTTTAATCACTTCTCGACTTGATTACTGCAATGCATTTTATGTTGGCATCTCTCAGTCTTTCTCTCAGCCGCCTTCAACTTGTGCAAAATGCAGCGGCCCGTCTTTTGACCAACACACCTAGGCGAGAGTACATTACTCTGATCCTTTTTTCACTTCAATGGCTTCCAGTCCATTTTAGATTTAATTTTAAACTTTTGCTTTTTGTTTTTAAAGCTCTTAATGACTTTGCTCTGGTTTATATGTCTGAGATTTTGGCTGTCCGTGACCAAGGCAGGGCTTTGAGGTCATCCAATCAGCTTTTGCTGGATGTGCCTAGGTCAAGGTATAAACATTGGGGTGACTGAGCCTTTTCTGTTGTCACCCCCAGGCTCTGGAATAATCTCCCACCTGACCTACGTGCTATCTCTGACCTGGCCCTTTTTAAATCAGAACTTAAAACATATTTGTTTAGGATGGCTTTTAATACCCAGTAGTGGTGATATTTGTCTTGGCATTTGTTTTTATTTTATTCTTATTTTTATGTATTTATTCTTATTTCTTTGTTTATGTTATTTGTTTTTAATGCTGTGTGTGTTTTTAATGCTGTTTAATTTTCTGTAAAGCACTTTGGTCACCTACGGGTTGTTTTAAAGGGCTATATAAATAAAGTACATTACATTACATTTGTACTGTGTGGGGATTCATTTCTCTCCTCCCACAAGGTGAGATATGCATTCTTGGTCAACCACATCAGTTAATTACTATGTTGTGAAATGATTCAATAAACAAATATTACAAAAAATATGACTGTCAGAACCGAGAACAACTTTTTATTAAGCTGCTTCTGCATGTCATGAACCGAGGGCTGGAGATTTCCAGACTCAGTTCCATGGCATTTTCTGTCTGTTCACTTATATGTTGCACTTATGTCCTTTTTGTATGATTGTTCCAATTGTCATTTTTCTGCTTGTTTGTTTTATTTTATTTTCTGTACTGACCTATAATTACACCTTGTCTTGTCCTTGTTATTCCTTGTCCTTGTCCTTGTTCCAGTCCCAGCCCGGAACCTCTGTGGGTGCAGCTCCACCTCTGCCTGAGGCCATCATCTGGGTTCCTCCTCGATCTGGGTCTCCGTGGGTGCTGCATTCCGGCCGGGGACCAACGTGGGTGCTGCACCCCAGCATCAGCCCAACGTGGCTGCTGCGCTCCAGTTTGGGTCTGCCATGGGCACCGTGTCCCAGCCTGGGGCCCACCGAGGGTGCAACATTGGCCCAGCCCGGAGCCACCAAGGGTGCTGCAGTGTTCCAGCCCCGAGCCACCGAGGGTGCTGCAGTGCTCCAGCCCTGAGCCACCGAGGGTGCTACAGTGCTCCAGCCCCAAGCCACCGAGGGTTCCCCCTTCTTGGATCTCCTCATTTTCTGTGGGTCTCCCTGTGGGGAGCCACCTCCCGGGCCACCTCTTCTGTTCAGGTGGCTGAAGTACTCAGGCCGGCACCCAGAGAGACTGAGCCCCCGGGTCAGGTGGTCTATGTTCTCCGGCAGGCCATCCGACTCATACCACCTGGCTGTCCGCTGGGCCTGGGACTTTGGGTGGCCCCCGGAACTTTAGAGCGCCATGGGCTGGGGGCCTTTATTCTGTGTCTTCTGGTGTGGGTCCTGAGCAGGGTTGTTTTGTTCCCTCCTGGCCTATTCCCCCACCACCACCCACCCTGGGTAGATTGTTGTAGTTCCTCCTGGGGGGGGGGGGGCACGGCAGGTTTTTCTTTTCCTTTTGGTGTTTCCCTGGGGTGTGTGGGATCCACCCCTTGAGAGGGGGGGTCTGTCATGAACCGAGGGCTGGAGACTTCCAGACTCGGTTTCATGGCATTTTCTGTCTGTTCACTTATGTTACACTTGTGTCTTTTTGTATTATTGTTCCAATTGTCATTTTTCTGCTAGTGTATGTATGTTTGTCACACTTTTATTTTCTGTACTAATCTATAATAACACCTTTATTTTTCATTGTTATTCCTTATATTCAGTTTAGTCCTTTTTTACTGTTGACAGCTGTCAAGGGCATGAAGCCCTACAGGGGTGTGCCCTGTCAGCTCCCAGTGTGGTTTGTCTCCCTCTCATCAATCATCAGTACACCAGCTGATCCCAATTATCATTATGATTCTCTCCATCCCCTCACTCAGATGCACCCACACCTGTGTTCATTCACATTATCTGCCTGTATTTAGTCTGCTTCTGTTTGTTCACTGATTGCTGTGCAATTAATTGTCAAACTTGGACTTTCATCTGTATTCTGCTAATTTACGCCATCGTTCGCTGGGCGAACGCCAGCTGTAAGTTTTTCCCTGTTTGTATTTTGATGTTTACAGAGTTTTTGGACTTTGTTCTTTTCTGGAATAAACGCCTTGAGTTTAATTCAGCGCCTGAGTTTATCTCTCAGCTCCAAAGGGGCCAGTACACGACACTGCAGCCTGTCCTCAAAAACAGCAGCCTGGCTGTTACATAACTGAAGGCAAAAAGCAGCCCACCGGTTCTGTCAGTAACGAAAATCTACAGCAATTTATCCTCTGAATAGGATGAAAATACAATGGTGTAAAAAAGTGTTTGCCCCCTTCCTGATTTCTCATTTCACTTACTTGTTATCTTTGTCTTATATTTAAATTTGTTTGACCTGAAACATTTAAGTGTGACAAACATACAAAAAGAGAAATCAGGAAGGGGGGAAACACTTTTTCACACCACTCCATGAGTGTGTATTCATATGAGGGACTACAGCCTTTTAACTATGAACCTATTAGACATCATCGAGACCAGGAACAGAGGAGAATTAGGAGAAATTAAGGCTACCAGCTACAAATTAAACTATGTTGTGAGAGAACTCACGTGGGGCACTACATAGCTGTTATTAGGGGTGGGAATTATGATCTGGACATTTTGTTTTCACCTTTTGTTATTTTTGAAAAATTTGCACAATTCTGTTATCACTAGTTTGTTGGGTTATCCTGAGTTTCTTAGTTCAGTTATTGTTGTCTAGTCTTTCCCCTCATCCTCCCATTCCTCCAGCCATTCACGTGTGTTTTCATTTGACCCTAATTAGTTACCCATGGTTTTTATTTCTCTTTGTGGCATCATTATCAGTTTTCCCTCCTGTCTTCCATCATCATGTGTCTAGCCTATCTGTTCATCTTGTGTTTGACAGCCCTGTGCTGTAAATTATTTTGCACCATTAAACCATTTTGCATTGAAGATTGAGTGGCTGTGGTGCAGGTGTAGTGTAGTCGACTACTGACCGGAGGGTCAGGGGTTTGATTCCCGCTCTGTCTACAGTCTGCATGTTAAAGCATCTTTGCCAAGACACTGAACCCCCAGTTGCTCCTGGTGGCCCGGCTAGTGCCTGTGCATGTATGGCAGCAATCCCGTCATCAGTGAGTGAATGGGTGGATAGCAGGATCTGTAAAGCTCTTTGGTCATCCGGAGATGAGAAAAAGTGCTATATAAGTGAACGCCATTTACCATTTTCATCCCACCTGAATGAGTCATTTTTCCTGTTCTGCTGGAGGTTGTATCTGACAGGAATTGTGATGGACCTCCCGATTTGATTTGGATCACAATACTTGTGTCGCAATACGATCCTATCATGATTCAACTATAATCACGATATCCAGTATCACAATTCCATATATTCCAAATTTTTTCACCTTACTCAACATCAAATCATGTCCCCAAGTAAAACTGACATACCTTTCATTTCATAAAGTATTCTATTCTTCATTTTGCACCCTGACGTGTCTCTGCAACACAGGGAGGGTGATGGATGGTGTTGTTTGGAATATACTCCCACTCCAGCTGCGTTTAGCTGACTCTGTGGACTCTCTTAAAAAGCAGTAGAAAGCTTTCCACTGAGTTTCAATTCAACTGTTTTTTAATGGTATCTGATATTTTTAAATTATTTTAATCTTTTGTTTTAACTTGTTTTTGTATTTTTGAAATTATTTTTTAATCTCAGCTTCCTTTTATTCAATTTTATTGTACAGCGTTTTGTGATTATATGTTTGTGAAAAGATCTTAACAAATATACTTTAACTATATGGCATTCGGATAAAAAGCAAGCTCCATGCTTGTGTCTCCTTAGCTTAGTCATTGCTAATGCTGGAGACATGTGCTGGCCTGCATGTTCCAAGTGTTTTTGTTTGTTTGTTTTTCGTGCAGCGCTTCTTGCAGGTGGTGTCGTCAAGGTCTTTTCTTCCATCTTTGTTATAAAATCCAAAAAAGGCCCGACACCTGAGTTAATTCCTTCCTAACTTTCAAAGCAGGCTGCAAATCTCGCTGAGACAAACTATGACTTCACTTGACTGGGTGCTTCTTTGGTGCCATCTAGTGGACTGAAAATGTAACTGGCTAAATACCCAAGACAGTATGCAACATTTACATGAATATATATAAAATTAATAAAAGATTGATCCATGCGTTTAGGGATTGGTGAATCGTCGGTAGTGTCAAGTATCGCAATGCATCACTGAATCAATCTTTTGTCCTACCCCTAGCTGTTATGGTGAGTTTCTAGCATATAGTTGTTGGCTTATGATAATTATTATTGTAAAAAAACTAAATTTATCTGTCACAAATGTGATGGCTTTATTTGAAAGCTGACCCTAAAATTGTGATGCACTTTAAACTGTAGTCAGACTGGTGTTTACTTCGTTAATAACGAGCTTGGCAATTATCACATTATCAGATTTTAGCTAACTTAAATGTGGTATTACTGAGCTGGTGGAAGTACCATACACACATTTTCATCATCTTTCGTTCAAAAACACACAATCCCTCCTTTACTCTCACCTCTGTCCTCTATCTGCTGGGAGGGCAACCAAATATAGTCAGCTCTATTGTTAGCATCGTTAGCATCATTAGCCACTATACTCCTGGTTCTCTGCTACTTATTGGTGAGAGATTTCAGATTTCCCCTAACAATGGGGGTCTTTCTGTTTTTCCTCCGGTTAAATCAGCAGGTGACTCTCATGTAATAATTAGAAGCCGGACTATCTCTGGCACCTCCAAAAATAGACACCATTTTTTAAAGAATGCAAAACTAGTGAGTTCAACATCGAGGTGGGTCCTCATGATAAAGTTTTCAATTCTCCTCTCTGTTCCAACTCTGGTCTATCATCTTCCGCTCCGAAGCTCCTCTATTCTTGTTGTAGTTCATGATTTTCATGCTGATCCCTGCACAAGCTCTGTGTACTTTTGCTTTCTATAACAGGTTCAGCTGGCATTGTGCTAACTGTGCACCTTCTTTTGCTGGACGCTTGGGGCTATGAGAGCCACGTCACAGCTGATCAACTGACAGACGTTTCTTGTCAGCTATAAGTCAGCTGACTATGAAGGGGCAGCCCTACTTCGTTGGGGTGATTGTGTGATCACAGTGGTCTACGTTGCAGATTTACCAACAAGGAGACCTTGTTCATCTCCTCTTTCTCTCACTCGAGCTGTCTGACACCAATTCTGTTAGTTTTCTCCCAATTTTATGTTAAGTCCAGGCAGTAAAGTGGGAGCACTTTGTTCGGTTTAGAGAAAAATAGTCCATGGGATTACAACACACTGCAGCCTCTTCTTCAGTGGTTAGTTTTATATTATAATATTCTTTGAGCATAACTCGGTTGCATAGTGAAGCAAGCACAGTCAGGTTAATGTTTTAATTGTGCTAAGCCTCAGCATTTCCGTGTCTGTTGTGAAAGTACATGCAGTGGATGAATTTGTTTTTAAAGGGGTCATTAGTGTGTTTGTAGTTTTTGACTATCTAAAATGTGTCTGTTGGTCACATAATTATCCAAAAGTATCAAATCAATTCTCGTAAATCATATACGTTACGATTTAACAAAGCCAACCCGCTGCTCTATTATTAGCCCACCTAGCTGTCTGTCATGTAGATGGAAGGTGTGTTAAAGGTAGCTTATTAGCCCCTAAACTATTAGCCCCCCAGCTAACACTGGTATCAGGAGGCTCGCACCAACCGCGGCTTATATTATTTTCCTCAGATCTTAGTCACCCTAATAACCATCCCTGCTACCACCTGGTTCACCAGTCCACAGTCCACAATATACCTCGCGTCACTCCGGTCCATCTACCAATAATTTAGCTATAATTCCGCAGCAAATCACCAACACCGGTGGGCCAGCTGTGACAACCAGCTGGAGGCTCTCACAGCCAACTACCTCACTGTCCTCCGCGCAACTCCCCTCTGTTTGTGCAGGTAGTGTAAGAGAGCCACCTCGTGATGGGACGCCTCCAGCTGACCGTGGCAGTAAAGTGGCATCCCGCAGAGCGAGAACCTGCCCTTTGAGATCCCTTGGCTCAACAGCTCAGCTCAGCCAGCTGTCTCGGGTCCTAGGCCAGGTCAGTTACAGCAATCGGGAGAACGCCTAGCACACTGTACTAGGGATTTGTTGTGGCATCACAGTAAAATTGTGGTGGCCTAGTTGATAGAGCATCCGCCCCACAACTGGGGTGTTGGGGGTTCAAGTCCTGGGCAGGTCTTACCAAAACCATATAAAAATGGTACTTCCCACCTTCTAGCTTGGTGCTCAGCACAATAGAATGGGGGAAGAATTTTTTTTGTGGTGGCACCTTTCATGGCAGCAACCCCTCTGATTCTACATGTGATTAACATTGCAGAAAGGAGAAATGTAATTTCGTTCTACTGTACATGATTGGCTGTAGGGACTGAATGACAACAGAGATGGCTTCTTATTATTGCGAGATGGTTCGGAGTGACTCAAGACACGCCACTGACAGTGGATCAGTGAACCAGCACCGCTCATCTGAGCTAGGAGGCTAAAAGCAAGAAGCTAGTCAGCTAATAGCTAACTAATGTGAGAGGGAGGGTGGAGTTGAATAGGTGAAGGATTTTTCTTAAAGTGATAAGCTTTAAATCAGAGCATTTATACCCTTTTACTGTGGATATGTTGAGCGCCCCTAGTGGCACAGCACAGCACTGTCTGTCAAGTTGTAATCACCTGCCAAAGACACTGCTGGCTCTATGGACCATTTGTGCTTATGTAACTGAGGTCATCCTGCGCAGTTCGCCCACTCGGGACACGAACCCGCGACCTACCAGTCAACTACACAGTTCGAGCATGGGAGACACAACACGATCGCGCTGAGCTAAAGGTCCGACCGATAGCTCAGCGCTACCGATACTGTATGAGGCTTTTCGGGAGGGAGGTTTACTAACATTCTACGCCGAACAGTACTAGTTGGCATCCGTTACACTTATCATGCGCATACCCAAGATGGCAGACACGCATTGGAGGACACGGAATACACCACAGAAGAAGAATCTTCTTCTTTAAGAAACAGAGAAGAAGACCTCCACAGTTAAATATTGCCGGTTGCCGGTGGGACGATAGCAACATTTATGAATGAAATTGCAAACAATCACGATATTTATGACAGGAATTGCAGTGGAATAAATAAGATTCATGTGAGACTTTCTAGATGTGGAAGAGAAGGCAAAATTGCCTGGCAGAAGATGAAATAAAGACCGTAGATGACAAGAGTGGACAAACGGAACTGTCTAAAATGTCCACTCACAAAAAGAGTGGACCTACCACCACCAGCGGTAGGTCTGATTGTATTACGGTTTATGTACATTCTATTGAATTTCTGGTTCATATACTTTAAATACTTTAAAGATAAGAAAAAAACCTCAAACAAGGAACGGTGACATAAAGCAGAACCATTCTTTGTGTAAATATGCTCAAATTCCACTTTTGAGCAGTTATGAATTCGATATGGCTGCCATGAAATTATGCAAATTAGATGCATAAATTTACTACCTGAAACTTTGGATCATATTCTACATCTTTCTAACTGACAATAAGCCATTATTTCTTACCACGTTAAAGTTATAGACTTGGAAAGTTCTGACATCTGATCTAACTAGTTTCTTGAAAAAAAAAAATCTTTATCACTGTTGACCACTAGGGGTTATGTCGCAGTTTGGCAACAGTCACACTTAAACGGTTAAGAAAGCCTGGGAAAATATAAAACAAATTTGCTTCAGTAATTAAAAAGTTTAAGAAAATGTGAACAAAATGTCAAACACTTCATTAAGACATGTGTGCTGTTAAAATATGGAAAAAAGTGTAGTCAATGACCCCTTTAACAATGGGGATGGTGGTTGTGGGGGGGGGGGTATTCATTAATTTATTATACAGTGTAAATGTAATTTCTGTACAAATTAGCAAGAATAAACTTGAAGAGTTTGTTTGCAAAAAACAGAAGTCCAATTATTTTAATAATGAGAAACAACTTTTCATCTGTTGGTTCATATGTGTTAAGATAAGATAAAATAAGATAAGATAAGATAAGCCTTTATTAGTCCCACAATGGGGAAATGGACAAACAGCATTCTCTATAAAGGGCAGTCACATCTGGAACACAATGCCAAATGAAATTAAAATAATAACGGACTTTAAAACATTCACTAAAAAGGTTAAAAACTGGCTGAAAAATAAACAAGAATGTACTCATGTATGAATTGATTGTCTACAAGGTGAGAGTGAATGAAGGGAAGGAATGAATGTGTTTGTTTATAGTGAGTGACGAAGGGAGGGAGGCCTGAAATAGGCAAATGTGAGTCAGGTTGTTATAGTTGTGTATTTATAATATTTATAATATTTATAATTGTGTATTTATAGTATTTATAATATTTATAATTGTATATTTATAATCTTTTTGCATTGATGTATGTGGTTATTGTGTATTTTCTTTATTTCTTTTCTTTTCTTTACTTGATTCTCTTTTCTAAAGCCCATCCAGGGACAAGAGTTGCAAATTAGCTAATAGCTATACATTCCATGTGCAACACATCAGATTGATTGTCATTGATTAATTGTCTATGTTTATTGCACTGTCCCTGTCAAATAAACTAATCTATCTATCTATTCCAGGATTGCAACAGCACAGGGATAGCAACACTCAGAGCAAAAATCAGAAGGCAAGAAATAACAAGAACAGCTAGTATACATATGTACACACACACACACACACACACACACACATATATATATATATATATATATATATATAGACACACAGTGCGGAGCATTGTGGTTGGTGGATGTGCAGCAGAAATAATATAATAATTAATATTTCCAATTCAGCTTCAAAGACATGGTCACTTGAAATATGAGTATCTCAGACATAGTCAAAAATTGAACATCAACTCGTTATTTTTTTTGGCAATATTTAAGTACTTTTTGACACAAAAATGGGTAAGTCCACAACACATTCTTTTGCAAAAACAGACATGTCCCGAAAACCATGCTAGTTTGTCTGGTGAACGCATCACTGGTTCATCTGTATGGGATAACGTTTGTATGCACAGAAAGCATCATTAGCCAGGGCAACAGATTAGCAGAGATTCGCAGCAGAGCCTCCATTCAAGTGGCAAGAGGTGTAGCAGTCCAGGAGGAGGTGATTCTGCTGTCAGGACACTGCTCTTTCAAAAACCAGAGGCTTTCTGTGAGAGACCTTTCATCTACACAAAGTTCAGTGGAGTCAGAAAGCGGACAAAGGTCAATAACTTGTTCTAATATTGGCTATTTAGCATCATAGAAGACAGAATTATGAAATGATAAGAATGAAGCATTCTGCCTTCTCCGAGTTACTAAGAGGATGGAGACTGTAGTTACAGTGGTTGTCTGTCCTTTGAAATTAGGTTTCAAACTAATAAAGCTGTTAGTAGGTTGGCAAGTAAATTAGTAGTGTTGTTAGCTTGATAACTAGCCGCAGTCAGCTGGCAAAATGCTAACGCCAAAATCAGCACTTAAAAATGACTTTAGATATAATCTATAGATTATCCATCAAAACTGCCACACTTTAGATTTGTAACAGCCTAATATTACATTTAATGTACTGATAAAAACCACTGTCATAAAACTTGTCGCATTTGCCTTGTGACAGCAGATGATCAATAACTGTCCAGTTTTGTGTGTTTCATTATTAACTACACAGAGCTCATCCACAATACTAGTGCAGTATTGTTTGCATAGTAATTTATAATTCAGTTCAATTCAACTTTATTTATATAGCGCCATTTCACAACAGCAGTCATCTCATAGCACTCTCACCTGTAGGGGAAACCCCCACAATTGCAGAAAGACCCCAGCAATCAGGCGATCCCCTGTGAGCAAGCACTTGGCGACGGTGGAGAGGAAAAATTCCCTTTTAATAGGAAGAAACCTCCAGCAGAACCAGGCTGAGGGAGGGGCAGTCATCTGCTGCGACTGGCTGGGGGGTGAGGGGATATAGAAGAAGAAAAGAACAGACATGTAGAGAGCAAACAGCATGACAGGGACTCAATCGATGGGAGATAACAAACAGATGTTAATGATCAGCAGTGGAGGAGCGAAGCCCAGTGCACTGTTGGAGGTCCCCCGGCTGTCTAAACCTATTAGCAGCCATAACTAAGAGAGGGTTCAGGGGTACATGATTCCCCCCCCCCCCCCAATTATAGGCTATATCAAAAAGGAAGGTTTTAACCCTATTCTTAAAAACAGATTAAGTCTGACTCCCGAATCCAGATTGGCAGCTGGTTCCACAGGAGAGGAGCTTGATAACTGAAGGCTCTGCCTTCCATTGTACTTTTGGAGATTCTAGGTATTACAAGTAATGCTGCATTTTGGGAGTGTAGTGCTCTGTTAGGATTATAGGGTAGTATCAGATATTTTAAATAAAAATTGTCCTGATTATTTAGAGCTTTGTAAGTAAGAAGAAGAATTTTAAACTTAATTCTAAACTCTATCGGAAGCCAGTGAAGGGAGGCCAAAATAGGAGAGATATGATGTATTTTTCTAGTACCGGATAAAACTCTTGCTGCAGCATTTTGGATCAGCTGAAGACTTTTTAAAGATGTTTTAGGATAGTTTGATAATAAAGAGTTACAATAATCAAATCTGGAGCTAACAAAAGTGTGGATTAGTTTCTCAGCATCACTCTGAGACAACATGCTCCTAATCTTGGTAATATTACACAAATGATTGAAGCCAGTCTTAGAAACAAGTTTAATATGTGAATTAAACAGATCTTGATCAAAAATAACTCCACGGTTCCTGACAGAACAATTAAGAGAGTAACCACATCCAAACTAAGAGTTTGATTTGGAAACCTATTTCTAAGGTTTTTTAGACCAACTAGAATTACTTCAGTCTTATCATCTGAATTTAATAGCAGGGAATCACAAGTCATCCAAGCTTTGATTTCCTTAAGACAGGCCTCTAATTTGGCTAATTGATTACTGTCATCTGGCTTCATTGACAAGTATAATTGTGTGCATCTGCATAACAATGATCTGTAACATATCACATGGTGTACAGAAACACAATTGCATTAACAATATGAGCATGTTCAGAGCATTCTTAGAGCTTAATCAGAATGAATTGTTCTATATTTTCATGTCAGGTGAGTAAATCTCATTAAATATAAGCAAAAATCTGTGACACGTATACTGTATTATATTTTTTTTAAACAAATGTGTAGTACATGTGAAGAGTAGACTGCTGTGGTAAAGTTTCAGCCATAAATACATTAAACTTAAATATTCTTTAAAGATTCATTTCTGAAAAGAGAAGAACCAGGTTTGAGTCTTTAAGTGAATTTGTAATTGTATGTAATATAAATCGGTGTTCACATCATTGCCAATTCAGGGTCAGGAAATATGTATTTTTTTTTACTGTTTCCTATATGATTTTATTAGAAGTCAGCAAGTCCTCCACCCAGTAAGACCACAGAGATTGTTTGTTCCAACATATTTTACTGCAGATCTATAAACCATCCAGATCAGACCCTGGAACATAGATATGGGTGTAATATCCCCTTTACACAGAGTTGTAGATCTGGACAATTTTTGACCTGTCAGTGATGTTTAGAGATCTCCACACTCTCCTCAGAGTTTTGACTCAGTCCAAAACACACATTGATCTCCCAAACAGTCCCTAAGATCAAAAATTGGTTCTACATCTCAAAGCTCTCCATGCTGTGTTAAGGGGCCCTAACAGGGCATAGGTACAAGGTGTAGTCGACTTAGACTCCAGACAGGTTCCTGTTTGATATCATCATGTGACTGAATTATTTCACTCTAAAAACTCCTGACCTCACCTCTGTCTCCTCTGACAGGGAGGAGATGACCATCAGGATTCTGCTGCTCTTCATCCTGACCGCATGTGTCAGTTTCCACCTTCACTTTATCAATGCAAGCACACCTGAACAGATCTGTTCTAGTGCTCAATGTGTTTGCTGCTCTCTTTTCCATTGTGACAGACCTCCTGCCAGGCAGAGAACATCAACATCAGATTGGAATGAATGGACCTTCACCTCTGAAAATGAGAGACTTAACAGGAGGAATTACTAGAGCACCAATTTATAAGTTTATAAGTTTTTTCTAAACAATATTAATGTAAACTCATTCTGTGATCATGTCCATATTAACTATCAGTATTCACTAGATTCAACTCAAGAAGTTATTTTAAGAAAATGTAGTAAACAAATGATCCCTCAAAATTACTTAATATACTTCATTTAATTTAATTAACTAAATAACAGTAATAAGTATTCACTGAGCCAAAAATGAAAAACAATTAGAAAAAGATCCTGATGCTTTTACTCAAGTACATATAGCATCAATCCTTTTGGCTCCAATCTATAAAATCACTCTTCACTTTAAAGAAATTGTTTCACCCAAAAGTCTGGTCAAGAATTGTTTCCTTCACCTAAGAACCACAGTTTGAAAACACATTCCATGGTAAAAGGGATGATAAGGATCCCAGTTTGTTCCAGGAACGGATTAGTCTGCATTCATAAATCCCGGAACTTCCTCCCCAACCAGGCAGTTTTATGCTTCAAGAACTATTTGAAATCTTCCAGATATCCTTGAGCGCATTCCACAGGTCTCTAGGAATTATCCACAGCTCAACATTACCCCCTGGTGGACAACTCTGGAATATATTCGCTGTTGCCTTTGCAAGCTGAACTGAGGTTAATGAATGAAATTACTTCCTTTTAGCAAAAACTCTCAATTCTTAGATTATTTTCCTTTTCAGGACACCCTGGAAAATCAAGCAAGACTCTGACATAACATTCTGGTTTGAAATGTTTCATTAATCATTAATTTTAAATGTGTTGCATGTTTGAAAATGCTTAAATGAATCATATTTTAATACATGTTAATTATAGAAGGACAAGTTTATAAAAGTACATGCTCACTGAAAATAGTCATGAATCACTGAACTTAACTTACGCCAGTCATCTGACTGGTACCAGCCAATCACCAGTCTGGCTCTGTTGGACAAAGCCCCCTTTCATTATATTAGTCAGTTACAGACAACGGACTGCTTTTTTATTGGACCAGAGTTCATTCGATTCTCCCGCAATGGGAGACACTTGGTTCCCTTTCATGTCAGTCTGTCATGAGCTGACCTCTGGAGGATGAGCCAGGCTGTCTTGTTGCTTTTTCTTTATATTTACATATTTGTTGTATTTTGTGCCTTTTGAGTTTCAGTATTCTTGTGCTGCTTTCTATTTTTCTGATTATGTATCAGTTTTATTACGCCCATGTTTTGTTTCAATTTGTAATTATTTATTAGTCTGCATTTGATGTTTATTCTTTATATTTGTAATGTGGTGTTCTTTCTTGGGGTTGACAGCTGTCAGGCGGCGTTTCCGGTTTTGTTCTCTGTGTGGGCATCACCCTGTGAGCTGTCAAGTCCAGCTGCTCCACTCTCATCTCTCCCAGCTGATCCCAATCACTATTCATTGTTCCCTTTATGCCCGATCATGTGAACTCACACCTGTCATTACTTAAATTGTTTATTCTGTCCCTATTTAAGGACTGCATTTTCTTTCGGACCGCCAGAGGGATATTCCCACCTCTCAGTCAGCAACTCCCCCTTTGCTGAGGCAGAAGACCCCTGCAGCAGCGTATTCCAAGTGTTTATCCTCTCCATCTCTGCGGCAGCACAGTTTTACCCTCGGCCGGGGGATCGTGGGGATCATGAGATTGTGGGTTCGATCCCTGCCCCCGGCCAACAGTGATCTGTGTGGAGTTTGCATGCATGTTTGCATGTTCTCCCCGTGTTTGCGTGGGTTTACTCCGGGATTTCTCTGGTTTCCTCCCACATGCCCAAACATGCAGGTTAGGGAGTTAAGGGGCACTTGCGCACGCAGCGACCGGCAGCTGGTGGCTCGTCACCGTACTGCAGAACAAATCTACCTACGGGTACAAAATAAGTCAAAAAAAAAAAAAATCTGTTCCGCCAGCTTCTTGTTTTCCTGCAGCTGCTTTTCCTCGCTTCACCTTGCTGTTTTCTCCCACTGCTGAGAGGCCATCTGCTTCCTCTTCGGCTCCGCCCATCATTGTGGCTGCTGGGGTGGCTCCACAATGTTCCCCTGGGAGGCCCTCTTCAGCTGAAGTCACAGAGAAGGTTGACCCAACACCTGCTGTAGCAGAGAACATCATGCCGTGGGAATTCAGGCAAGTGCCTTTCCATTCTCATTCACCAAATCACGAATTATCTTGCCTAATTCCCGGTGGTGAGGCTCAGCTCATGCAGTCCTCTGAGCTCTCACTGCCTGCTGCAACTATAAGCCTTTCACCTGCTCTTTCCGTGTCTCCTCCTATTTTTCCTGAGTACCCGCCGGTTCCAGAGTTGAGCTGCCGGACGATGGAGGAGCCTGCGGTCCTGGAGAACCTGGCCCCAGCCTCGCAGCCACAGTCTGGATGGAGGGGGAGCGCTGGTACCGAGCTGACGTCCGCACCGATGATGGAGCATCCCGGGGCCTTAGCTACACTGAATTCAGCACCTGCAGGAAACCGACTTCCTGTCACCACGCAGGGCGAGACACCAGCATGGGATATCTCTCTAGGGATTCCTGGGACTGCATTAACCACCATGCCTGCTGCAGTGGCCACCGCAGCAGAGTTGGAGGTGGACCTCCAGAGGGCCGGGCCCGAAGTACCATCGCTTGGATCAATGGAGTCCTGGACAGCAGTGGAGCTCAAGCTCAGGCAAGTGCTCTCTTTAGTTTTCATTGCTTCTGTTTTGGAGAGATCTTGTCTTGCTCTTGGTGAGATGAGCTGGACGCAGCCGTCAGCTGGACCTGAGCTAATCTCGCTGGGCTCCACTGCTGCCGGTGACCCTGATCCTGTCTCTCTGTCTGTCCTGTCCGAGCTTTCCTCCAGGGTCACTGAGGATATTCCACCCTTTCCAGATGTCTCCATGGGTTCAGGCTCACCACCCGAGATCGCCGTGGGTCCAGCTCCCTCCACTGATGTCGTTGAGGATGCTCCGTCTAAGCCTGGGTCATCCGTGGGTGAAGCTTTGGCCCAACCTAGGACCTCTGTGGGTGCAGCTCCTCTGCAGTCCGGGTCTCCGTCGGTGTTGTGCCCCAGTCAGGGGCCGTCGTGGGTGTTGCGCCCCAGCCAAAAACCAACTTGGGTGCTGGGCTCCAGTGTGGGCCCTCCAAGGGCGTTACACCCCAGCTCAAGGCCCACCAAGGGTGCAGCCTTGGTCCAGTTCAGACCCACCAAGGGTGCAGCTATGTCCTAGGCCGGGACCACCGTGGGTGCAACATCGCTCCAGCCCGGAACCCCCCTTCGGTGCCAGACGCCGTCGTGGTTCCCCCTCCGGTGCCCGAGGCCGTTGTGGTTCCCCCTCCTGTGCCAGATGCCATCGTGGTTCCTTCTCCGGTACCTGAGGCCGTCATGGTTCCCTCTCCTCACCCTGACATCATCATGTTTCCCTGACTCGTCCGTCCTGCCCACCATTGGTTCTTTCTGCTGGGCAGCTGCCCCCTGGACCACCCTTGCTGTTCAGGTGGCTAAAGAACTCTGGTCGACCGTCTGATGGACTGGGCTGTTTGGTTGTGTGGCCCATATTCTCTGGCAGGCCGCTCGACTCGTACCACTGTGCTGTCCACTAGGCCTGGGACTTTGGTTTCCCACCTGAACTTTCTAGCTCTTTGGTCTGGGGGACCTAAGCCTTTGATTTTGACTGGTGTGGGTCCTGAGCAGGGTTTTGTTGTGTTCCTTTCTAGCCTGCCCCCCCCACCACCCACCCTGGGTGGGTTATTGTTGTGCCCCTGTTGGAGGGGGGGGGGTGCTCTTTCTTTTTTGTTTGGTGTTACCCTGGGGTGTCTGGGATCCACCCCTTGAGAGGAGGCTCTGTCACGAGCTGAGCTCTCAAGGTTCCGCCAGGTTCAGTCTCATGGCTTTTTCTCTGTATTTATATATTTGTTGTATTTTGTGCCTTTTGAGTTTCAGTATTCTTGTACTGCTTTCTATTTTTCTGTTTATGTTTCAGTTTTGTTACACCCATGTTTCATTTCAATTTGTAATTATTTATTAGTCTGCATTTAATGATGTTTATTTTTTATATTTGTAATGAAGTGTCCTTTCTTGGGGTTGACAGCTGTCAGGCGGCGTTTCTGGTTTTGTGCTTTGTGTGGGCATCGCCCTGTCAGCTGTCAAGTCCAGCCACTCCTCTCTCATCTCTCCCAGCTGATCCCAATCGCTATTCATTGTTCCCTTTTTCCCACTCATGTGAACCCACACTTGTCATTACTTATGTTGTTTATTCCGTCCCTATTTAAGGACTGCATTTTCTTTTGTTTACTTCTGCAGTCTTGATAGAGATTCCTTCTTCTCACCACCAGAGCCCGTTCCCTGCTCTGGCGAGTTTATTCCGAACTCATTCCTGCGTGTAAGTTTCTTTATTATCTGTGCTTGGATTTTGTGCTTTTGCACTCTTTGGAACTTGTGTTTTTTTGTTATTAAATTCCACAAACTGCAGTTGGCTCGTGGGTCTGTCTTTCTGTCCCCTGAGTGGCAAATCATGACACTTCAAGTTTTTCCCCCGAAAAACTTATTCAGTTTAAGTGAGGAATGCCCTAGTTCAAGCAATTGTTCTTTCTGAAAGTTTGTCTAAGTTGTCTGTGTGACCTGCCTTGAATTCTCTTTCCTTGAAACGTCTGGGAAAAAATACTTTTTCTTCTGTTTTGAGCTCAAACTTCTCTTTTATATAGAGTGAAACTCCGTGTTCACAGACTTTTTTCTGTTTTATTCTGTTAAACTTTTTCTATTGATTTTTCTTAACTCACCGTGTTTTAAAGTGGACTGATCGTTTTTCTCACACTGGAAGCTGTTTTCACCAATCACTACAACATCTGAAGAACTCGGATTTTGTGGCTTGAATTTTTTTTTTTTAATCTTGTCTCTCCAATTCTGTGACTTTGATCAGACTTTGAACTATCTCCAATTTATTTGGACCCTAGAAAGCCGCTGAAAAATTCTTGTGTTGTCCACATGGCATACTCAGCGGCCAGCAGCCTCTCATCATCGTCACTGGACCTCAGCTCCTGATTGTTGTCCCTGGGAAGAAATATCTGCTGGCAAATATTCTCTTGTATCATCTTCAAATAAAGCTTCAGTGGAGGATGCAGCTGGAAAGCTAACGCAAAGGTCACATGATCAAGATTAATTTGTTTCATCTGCTGAGTAATGGGATGTCCATCACCTTAAAGTATGTCATAATTTGTCTCAGGTTTAAAACTAGTTCATAAGTCTGATTGGAGCTATAGAATTAAAGAGAAATATCCCTCTTTTTAATAACTCCCATTTTTTTTTACTTTTTAGAGTAACCCAGAATTTCTTTTCCGTATAATCAGCTTTTATAATTTTCTTCATAAAATTTGCCTCCAATTTCTTCATATTTTGGTTACAGTTATTTCAGTCTTCATTTTCATCACAGTTGCAAATTCATACTAAGGTTTCCTTGGTTCCACAAATATGATTACACTCTTCTGCTCAATTATCAGTTACAAGTTGAATGTGATGCTTGATACGTGATCATTTCATCTTACCATTAAGTCAGTTGAATGTAGTGTCATTTAATCTGAGTCTGATCATTAAAACTGTAAATGGTGTGTATATATAGAAGTTTCTGCTTGATTTATTTTTCCTGTGTCTGTTTATGAAGTCACCCAGGAGAAGTCACAAATATTTGAGACTGATTGATTGAAGGTATAAAGATTAGTTGTTAATAAATTGTCCAAGTTTTGGACTGGTGCCCTCAAAACAAGTTTTTTTCCCGGTGTGTGCATGGATCTGAAGCAAGCCTTCATTTCCACACACACCTCTAGGTATAAATTAAATAATCTTTTTACCTTATAACCAATTATCACTACATACACATGACTGTACTCTTTCAGTATCTTGATTTCACTGATTATAAAAAAAACAGGAGCAAAGTTTTTCTCATCATATGTGCAATTATTTTCTAATTGCTTGTATATTCTGGCTCAGTGAATACTTACTATTTCTACATATGATTTTACTATAATAGAGGGCACATGTACAGTTGGAAATGTAGATGAAAAAAAGTTTAACAAGAGTGAAGGTGTTACACACTAATACTTTCTTATTGAAGAAGTTTTATAGGGGACTACTCTTGTATATATGCAAGATAAACATATAAGGTAAGGCTACTTTTACTTGAGTACATTTGTAGCTATTCTACCCACCTCTGTAAACCAGGAAATGTTTTTGGAATCACATGGTTCACATAAGTGCCAATGGGAGTTCAGTTTTAGTACCCGTTACACCATCACATCTCTTTAGAAGTTAAAGAGCATGCTAGCTTTCTCCTAATGAAAAGTAATAATTTCAACATGACCTTGTAACTTCTATGCAGATAAATGGATTAGATTATTTTAAATATTTGAATCAAGTCCAGTGTTGTACAGTTGAATAATTCTTACTGTACAAAGTCTGTTGCTCCTTTTAAAAAAGAACTTTTACAGATATTACACTCTCTATTTTCTTCCATACGGGCATTTTTCATAGGTAATAATAATAATTCATCAGATTTATATAGTGCTTTTTATGGACAATCAAAGATGGTTTACAGTGGATACGTAATTCATTCACTCCAGACAATCGTAAACAATGGTAAGCTCTTTCTGTAGCCACAGCTTCCCTGGGGTAGACTGATGGAAACATGGCTGCCAATCCATGCCAACAGCCTCTCCAACCACTACCAAACATTTATACACATTCATACCAGTGTCATGGACACTGGAGGCAAGGTGGGTAAAGTATCTTTCCCAGGAAAACCACAGCAGGATGGCTGGGGAGAGCAGGATTCAAACTGCCAACCCTCTGGTTATTGGACGACTTGCTCTACCTCCTGATCCACACCTGAGGTATACCGCTACTTTCAACTACAACTCCCACAATCCACTGGCAAATCCAATGTTACTTCACTCACAATCAAAGCAAAAATGCCACCATGTGGGCAAAAGGTGCAACAAAATGTTTGCACTTTACAGATAAGAACTCCATTATAATCTGCAGAACAAATAAGATGCCAAAACAAATTTAAAAAAATATTGTGGGGTGTCTCATTAAAAGCATCATACAATCCCTCACACTATTTTACCAAAAATACAGTCAGAGCCAGTTTCTGTGATACTATCAATGTATAGGGCAGTGAAGCTGGATTTAAGCAGCACTTTTCAGAACAAATCTCAGTGTTTCAATGGGAACTGTATAAAGGTTTAAAAAAAATAATTCAAAGACTTATTGGATTAGAAAAGATTAAATGGATAGCTTAAAAAACTACACATATTTGAAATAAAAAATCATAGTAAAATATGTTAAATGTTAAAATGTGTTAAAATGAATGATGCTATGAGATTTAGAAAAAAGGATGCCCATTAGAATTTATTAACCATCTAATATTTCCAATTCCCAGGCTGCTTATGGGTCATAATGCTCAAATCATTAATAATAACATTGAACTTCCTCCAGGAGCAGATGCTGTTCTCTCCTCGTTACTTCTTCACCAATTCTTCTGAAGACCAGGGTGTGCTTGAATGTTAAAACAGGAGATCAAGCTCATCTTTGGACCTTTCCTGTTTAAAAAAAAAAAAAAAGTAGACCAACATAAATATCAGACATAATGGAAATATGGTATTTACTAAACAAAATACAATAAATTAGTACACAATGAAAGCTGTTTCATTGTTTTCCTGTTTTACAAACTGTTGAATTTTTTTAATCTACTGACACTGACTCTGCTCCTGTACCTGTAAATCGGTAGTTAGAAGTTAGTTAAGCCCATAGCTTGCCATGGAGCATAGACCACCGACGACCCCTTGCCACCGCACTCGGTTCTGGGCTTCTCTCTCTACTCCCCTCCAGTTGGTTCCCTGCTGTTTCAGCTCCACCTCAGGGTCTCGTCTCCAGCAGTTTGGAGGCTGGCCTCCCTTTCTCTTTCCCTGCGAGTTCCAGGTCAGGACTTGGCATGTGATGCTGGATGCTGGCTTCCTGAGGGTGTGTCCAATCCAGTCCCACTTCCTCCACAGAATCTGTTCTGTCACTGGTTTCTGTCCGGCTCACTCCCACAGGTCTTCATTCCTGATCTTCTCCAGCCACCTGGTGTTAAAGATGCACCTCAGGTATGTGTTAAAGAAAGTCTGGATCTTCTGCTGCATCGTCTCTGTCATCCTCCAGGTCTCACATCTGTAAAGTAGAACAGATTTTACTATACAGTTGAAGATGTGAAGTTTTGTTCTCATGCATGTCATGATTTTGAATAATTTGAGGAGGCTTAAGTGTTGGGCAACCACTTCGGAAGAACACTCACAGATGAAAAGTTTACACCACTTTAATGAAAAACTCAAACCTTATACAAAACACGCTAACTTAAATAATAAACACACACACTACAATTAAAGAAACCCATAACCAAAATGCCACATTATGTACAAGAAAACAATTGCAGGCTGGAGCCACATGCGATCTAGGGAAAAGGAGAGGAGAGGAAGGATTAATAATGGATAAGGAGTACAGGGTAAATACTACTGAGGAAATGGGTCTTATGGTACTGACAGAGAGCCCGATCGTGACTTCAGCCAGGGAAAGAGCGGAAGAGTTGATGATGGCCGGTGAGGAGGAGTGACTGGAGGACCTGGGTGGAGAAGCCATTGTCAAGGAGGAGGATGATTCAGGTGAGCGAGCAAACACAGCCCCGGAGACGCACCACTGGAGTTGGCAGCAAACCTTAAGAAAAAGGAGGACAAAAAGGTAAGACAAGAGATGGGAAAAATAATTTTGGCGAACACAGCGCTTCACTTTTTCCACATTTTGTAATGTTACAGCCTTATTCCAAAAGTGAATAAATTCATTTTTTTCCTCAAATTTCTACAAATACCCCATAATAACAACATGAAAAAAGTTTTTGGTTTTTTTTAGATTTTTGAAAATTTATGAAAACTAAAAATCTAAGAAATCATATGTCCATAAGTATTCACAGCCTTTGCTCAATACTTTGCTGATGCACCTTTGGCAGCAATTACAGCCTCAAGTTGTTTTTTTTTTTTTTTAATATGATGCCACAAGCTTGGCCCACCTATCTTTAGGCAGTTTCGCCCATTCCTCTTTGCAGCACCTCTCAAGCTCCATCAAGTTGGAGGGGAAGCGTCGGTGGATAGCCATTTTCAGATTTCTCCAGTGATTTTCAATTGGATTCAATTCTGGGCTCTGGCTGGGCCACTAAGGACATTCACAGAGTTGTCATGAAACCACTCCTTTGATATCCTGGTTGTGTGCTTAGGGTTGTTGTCTTGCTGAAAGATGAACCGTCGTCCCAGTCTGATATCAAGAGCGCTCTGGAGCAGGTTTTCATCCAGAATGTCTCTGTACATTGCTACATTTATCTTTCCCTCTATCGTGGCTAGTCTCGAAGTTCCTGCTGCTGATAAACATCCACACAGCATGATGCTGCCACCACCATGCTTCACTGTAGGGATGGTATTGTCATGGTGATGAGCGGTGCCTGGTTTCCTCCAAACATGACGCCTGGCATTCACGCCAAAGAGTTCAATCTTTGTCTCAGCAGACCAGAAAATTTTGTTTCTCATGGTCTGAGAGTTCTTCTGTCATGGTCTGAGCGCTGATATTGTCTGCGCTCGGATCATCCAGTATTTTCCCCATTGTTCTGTGTTGTTTCCTATGACATCCAGGGCTTTTATTATGACAGCGTCACAACGGGACTTCCGGCTGTCAGAGCCGAGCTGCGTCGTGACAGCTGATCCACATTCCACTGATTACTTTCTCATTATTGATTGTTCCTTATTTAAGGGAGCAGATGAGGTTACTCCTGGCTGCAACCTCACATAACGTTGCCTCCATACAACGTTCAGCTGGAGTCCCTAACCCCGGCTCCAGTCACCCTGTGATTCTCCGTGCCTATGTAAGCTCATTCCTTAGACTGAGTTTATTCATTACTGTGTCTGAGCTGTAGTCTATGTTTGTGTTTTCGCCCCATGTGGCGGTTTATTTTCAATTCAATTCAATTCAATTCAATTCAATTCAATTCAATTCAACTTTATTTATATAGCACCATTTCACAAAAACAGTCATCTCATAGCAATATCAACTGTAGGGGGAACCCCCACAGTTGCAGAAAGACCCCAGCAATCAGGCGATCCCCTGTGAGCAAGCACTTGGCGACGGTGGAGAGGAAAAACTCCCTTTTAACAGGAAGAAACCTCCAGCAGAACCAGGCTCAGGAAAGGGCAGTCATCTGCTGCGACTGGCTGGGGGGGGTGAGGGGACAGAGAAGAAGAAAAGAACAGACATGTAGAGAGCAAACAGCATGATGGGGACTCAATCTATGGGAGAGAACAAACAGATGTTAATGACCAGCAGAAAAAAAATATTTCATAGAGAGTGAGGAAAGGAGTGAGGCCCAGTGCATTATTGGAGGTCCCCCGGCTGACTAAACCTATTAGCAGCATAACTAAGGGAGGGTTCAGAAACACATGATCCCTCCCTAATTGTAGGCTATATCAAAAAGGTAGGTTTTAGCCCTATTCTTAAAAACAGAGATCGAGTCTGACTCCCGAATCCAGATTGGCAGCTGGTTCCACAGGAGAGGAGCTTGATAACTGAAGGCTCTGCCTCCCATTGTACTTTTGGAGATTCTAGGTATTACAAGTAATCCTGCATTTTGGGAGCGTAGTGCTCTGTTAGGATAATACGGTAGTATCAGAGCTTTTAAATAAAAAGGAGCCTGATTGTTTAGAGCTTTGTAAGTAAGAAGAAGGATTTTAAACTTAATTCTAAACTCTATGGGAAGCCAGTGAAGGGAGGCCAGAACCGGAGAGATATGATCTCTCTTTCTAGTACCTGTTAAAACTCTTGCTGCAGCATTTTGGATCAGCTGAAGACTTTTTAAAGATGTTTTAGGACAGCCTGATAATAAAGAATTACAATAATATAATCTCGAGCTAATAAAAGCGTAGATCAGTTTCTCAGCATCACTCTGAGACAAGATGCTCCTAATCTTGGCAATATTACGCAAATGATAGAAGGCAGTCTTAGAAACAAATTTAATATGTGAATTGAAGGACAAATCCTGATCAAAAATAACTCCAAGGTTCCTCACAGAGCTATTAAGAGAAAGAGTAACTGCATCCAAACTGAAAGTTTGATTTGGAAAGGAATTTCTAAGGTTTTTTGGACCAACAAGAATGACTTCAGTCTTATCTGAATTTAATAGCAGGAAATTACAAGTCATCCAAGCTTTGATTTCCTTAAGACAGGCTTCTAACTTGGCTAATTGATTACTATCATCTGGCTTCATTGACAGGTATAATTGTGTGTCATCTGCATAACAATGAAAATGTATACAGTGCTTTCTAATAATGTTGCCTAACGGAAGCATATATAAACTAAAAAGAGTAGGGCCTAGCACAGATCCCCATGGAACTCCATGACTAAGCTTTGAGTTGAAAGAAAACTCATTATTTACATGAACAAACTGGAACCTATCAGATAAATAAGATCTAAACCATTGCAACGAAGTTCCATTAAGTCCAACATAGTGTTCTAATCTATCAAGTAGAATATTATGATCGATAGTATCAAAAGCTGCACTAAGGTCTAAAAGGACAAGTACAGAAACTAGTCCATTATCAGATGCAATGAGGAGGTCGTTAGTAATCTTCGCTAAGGCTGTTTCAGTACTATGATGGATTCTAAACCCAGATTGAAACTCTTCAAGTAAACCATTTCCCTGCAAGTGGTCAAATAATAGCGTAGCAACAACTCTTTCTAAGATTTTTGAAATGAAAGGGAGATTAGAGATTGGTCTATAGTTAGCTAAAGCTCCTGGATCTAGCGTTGGCTTTTCGAGTAAGGGTTTAATTACAGCCGTTTTAAAAGCCTGCGGTACATGGCCTAAAGTTAATGAAGAATTGATTATTTGAAGAATAAAGCTACCAATAAGTGGGAAGACTTCTTTAAATAACCTGGTAGGAATAGGGTCTAAAAGACAAGTTGAAGGTTTGGATGAGGAAACTGTTTTGTCTAACTCACAAAGGTCGATTGGAGTAAACTCATCAAGACAGACATCAACAGAAGGAGTTGTAGTAGTTACAGTATTGAAGTTAACTGTGGTAAGTTAACTGTAGTATGGAACTGTAGTATGGTGACTTTGTGCCTGGGAGTTTTCCTCCTAAAGTCAATAATCATATCTTTCGTTTTTGTTGTATTCAGCTGCAGGTAGGAATCCTCACACCAGTGAACAAAATCATCAGCTACTGGGCCGTGGCCACTCTCACCATCCTGGAGGAGACTGACAATGACTGAGTCATCAGCATACTTTATAATGTGTCTGTTGTCATGACTGCTCCGGCACATGTTTGTGTACAGGATGAAGAGTAGTGGTGACAACACACACCCCTGAGGAGAGCCAGTAGAAGAGCACTTTAGGTCAGACAATGTACCATTGACCCTTACTCTCTGCGTTCTGTTGGTTAAGAAATCCAGAATCCAACCCACCAGATTATTGCTCAAATCAAATTGTTGCAGGAGCCTTTCAACTAAAATATGAGGTTGGATTGTATTAAAGGCGGAAGAAAAGTCCACAAATAAGCCTGGCATGTGTCCCATTAAAATCCAGATGTTTAAAAAGCATGTTAAACATAGTGACAGTGGCATCCTCCACTCCTCTGTGAGGCCTATAGGCAAACTGCAGAGGATCCAATGCATGTTCAGTCTGCCTTAGGACCTCACATCTGACCAGTTTTTCAAAAATTTTCATTAAAATTGAAGTCAAAGCAACTGGTCTAAAGTCGTTTACCGTTTTAGGACAGCTGGATTTTGGAACGGGAACAACCACGGCATCTTTCCAGATCTTAGGCACATGTTGTGTCTGTAAGGACTTATTGAAAATGTAATGAAATATAGGACTCAGTTCATGTGCACAGGACTTTACCAAGCGCCCACATATATTATCAGGGCCCTGACTTTTGTTCACTTTTACAGCGCAGAACTCCCTTTTAACACCCTGCACCTCAATATTAAAGTGCTGATTGTCTTTGAGTTTCTGTTTCAAATCTTGGATTTCTGTACTGAAATCAAAGGAGTCAAAACGACCATAGAAACAATTAAGAGCATTAGCCAGCTCTGTGTCTGAATTAAAACCATCTAAAAACACATGATTACTGCGCTCTGTGCTCTGAAGGCCTGCAATAGTTTTCATACTGGCCCAGGCCGAACCAAGTTTATTTGCTGCCATCTTGCTTTCCAACTCTGATTTATAATTCTGTTTTGCTCTTAAAATTTCGGACTTCAGCTCCTTAGTAGCAACCTGTAGCTCAGAAACAGACCCCTGTTTAAAGGCAAGTGCTTTCCTCTGTAAGCAGGATTTAACTGATTTAGTAACCCATGGCTTGTTGTTGGGATATATTTTGACACGTTTACGTGGAACAATCTTATTTTGACAGTAAACCATGTATGAGCATGTGAGCTCAGCCAGAGAGTCCAAATCATCCCCGCAGGCCATTATGAACATCTCCCAGTCTGTACAGTCAAAGCATTCCTGGAGGCTGTGCTCTAAATCTTCTGTCCACACATCTATGTCTCTCATCTCCACCTTAACTCTTCTGAGAGCAGTTTTATATGTGGGCAGCAAATGTACACAGTTGTGATCTGAGGATCCTAAAGGAGGAAGGGGGAGTGATTTATAGGCCCTCTCTATGGATCCATAGCACAGGTCCAATGTCTTTTTTCGCCTGGTTGGGCAGGAGACATACTGATAAAAGTTTTTAAGTGTCTTCTTTAAAGAAACATGGTTAAAATCCCCAAGAATGAAGTTTGGCCCCTCTGGAGAAATTGACTGCAGCCGCAGGACCACATCAAAGACGGTTCTGGAGGCGGAGTCAGCGTCTGCCCTCGGGTGAATGTACACAGTCGTGATGAAAAGTTGGGGAAACTCGCGAGGCAAATAAAAGGGGCATAGTGACACAGACAACAGCTCCACATCGGGTGTACAGATGCGCTCTCTGACCGTGACAGATGTGCAGTACTGCTTATTAATGTATAAACATACTCCGCCCCCCTGACGCTTCCCCGTTACCTCTTCCTGCCGATCCGAGCGCAGCGGGGCTCCAAAGCCGTCAATCCACAGGTCTGCATCTCGATCATGCGCAGTAAGCCAAGATTCAGTGAAAGCCATGATGCAGCAGTTCTTAAAATCCTTCTGGTAGCGTACATTCCCTTGAATTTCATCCACCTTGTTTCTCACAGACTGTGCATTCCCAAAAATTATCGAAGGAAGAGGAATGTTACCAAACTGATGTCTCCTAAGGCGCAATTTCACACCTCCACGCCTTCCACGCTTCCTTCTGCTGTCTCTCCCATCTCTCTTTTCACCGCTGTGTCCGTCTCTCAAAATAAAGTACGGCAGTTGCAGCTTAGGCTCAATCACAGCCGTTGAATCAGCCGTATTTAAATGCAGCAACACGTCCCTGGAATATTGTATTCTGCCCGATATTCTGCCCGCCATGGAGCCGAATGCGTTTACTTCAGGGACAAAGAGCCAGAGCACAGAAAGCAGCAGTGCGAGAAAGGAGAATAAATCCATGTTGTAGATACCAGGGAGCTCTTCGCCATATATTCCACACCCCCTCCAAGGCAGAAACGACACAGAGGATTTTATAAAAACGTATAAAAGTATAAAAAAACACACACACACACACACACACACACTATTTCACCAGCTGCCAGTCGCTGCGTGCGCATGCGCCCATCTTCCCACCAGGTTCCACAGCAGTGTTTACCTTCTGGCTCCCCGAGCTCTTATTGTGACAGCGCTCGGAGGGGTTTCCTGCTGTCAAAGCCTGCCAGTTGTGCTGCATTTGTGGCTCATCAGTGGCCCGGCATTTAAGCGGTCGCTGAGAGCGGCATAATGCAGCAATCTCGTCGATTATTCCCTAGTCAGACGTTGAGCGAGCGTCCCTCTCCTCAGACGTCAACTATTCCTGATCGTCGTTCATGTCCCAATCGTAAGTGTGCCTCGTTATAGCCTTATGATCATCTGTGTCAAGTGCTGTGTGTTTCAGCCCCCAGTGGCTCATCACTTTCTGTTACTTTGTGTGTTATCTTCTGTTCATAATAAACATCATGCAAACCTCACTGGCGACTGTTGGCGTCTTATGGTGGCTCGCGAGGGCCACCGCTTGAAAGAAGACTGCTGCCAGGGCACCTAAACGGAGGTGCCAAACCGAGATGCCATTCCCGGTGAGTTTGCATTTGGACATTGTTCTTTCCTGTCTGGGTACTGCGTGCTGAGAGAATGCCGTCGTGGTGGGGCTGCGCTCGGAGTCTGAGCTATGAGCTGGCAGACGCTTTGGAATACGTTGATGAAACGCTCATCGCCGCCTCCCTCCTTGACTATCACAGTGACCTACGCTGGTACCTGGACTGCGCTGAGGATGTCTTAAATCATCTCCCCCGCTACGCCGACCACCTTGAAGACAGTGCGAGGAGGGATGACATCGCTGCACAGTGCGAGATTCTCTGCATGGTGGAGGAGGACTATGGCAGAAAGCAGAGGAGGAGGCATCCCTGCTCCCCGCTTTGGGATCCTGTTCCTGTCCTCGCTCCAGTCCAGGAGTTTGCGCCATCCAGGGGCCGTCGAAGACGTCGGCTCCATGGCCAAGGTGAACTTCAGCAAGAACCCCATTCGGATCCAGTTCCGGGTCATTGCAAGGACTCCACCTCTCACACAGCTGCCACTCCCGCATCTTGTCTGGAGGGAACCCCCGCAGCCTCTCCCCCCGGGTCACCTTTCCCCGCTGTCCCGTCAGCTCATCAGGCCCGGTTCGGCTTGGCCGTCGTCCCCCCCTCCTCAACGCCATCCCCGGCTACTGTGTGTGCCAAGAGTCCTGTTTCGGCGAGCCCCGTCCTTGATCCATCGCGAGCGGCTCCTCCTCGTCCTTCCAGGGGGCCCTCTGTCATCATCCGGCGGGGAAAGGGAGGAACAATGTCCCCTACAGCAGGCACCATCCTCCCTTCAGGAAGCAGGCAAGTGTAAGGTCCTTCTTCTCTTCATAGTTGTGATTTGCTGGGGGCGGAGTTCGGGGCTTGCAGTCCCCCAAGCTCCCACCACTTGCTGTAACTCTAATTTCTAAACCTGCTGCCTCTGTGTCTTCCTCCGCTGAGTGGTCCACGACGCCAGGCCTACGTCTCCGGACGGGGGGGGGGGGAGCTGCGGTTCTGGAGAGCCTGGTTCCAGCTCCGCAACCATGTCACGGGCAGAGGAGAAGAGCGGACTGCAGCCTGGAGCCTGCGCCGATGACAAAGCGTCCCTGGGTCTCCACGCTTGAACGTCCGAGCCAGTGGGTCGAGGGTCCCCTGCCACCATGCCGTGCGAGTTATTGGCGTGGGCATCAGTGCCGGAGGATCCACAGACTGCAGTGACCATCATGCCGGCTGCAGAACCCACCGTAGCTGAGTGGGAGCCCGAGGACGAACTTCTTCACCCTGAGCCCGGATCGCCAAAGTCTTGGACGGCGACAGAACCCGAGATCAGGCAAGTGCTCTACCTTATCTTCCTTCTTTCTACTCTGGAGCATTTTTGCCTGTCTCTTGGGGAGACGAGCCGGGTACAGCCGTCCGCTGCATCCGAGCCCGTTTCGCAGGGTTCTGTTGCTACTGGTGATTCTGATCCCGCTTCTCTCTTGTCTTCCGAGCCTTGTTGCAGAGTCACCGGTGCAGAGCCAGTCGTGGTCGCCGTGCTGGAGGGTCCAGGTTCGGGGTCGGAGGTCGTCGCTGGTGCTGCACCGACCCAATCGGGGTCCGACGTGGGTGCAGCCGAGACCCAGTGGGGGTCCGACGCGGGTGTATCCGAGACCCAGTCGGGGTCCGACGAGACCCAATCGGGGTCCTAAGCAGGTGCAGCCGAGACACAATTGGGGTCCGACGCGGGTGCAGCCATGACCCAGTGGGGGTCCAATGTGGGTGCAGCCACGTCTGCAGCATCGGTATGGGTCAAGGATGGGGGAGGAGCTGCAGACCCTTCGCCCCCTGACATGGTGCGGGCTCGTCATCTTCATCATTCCCCTTATCCGAGTCACCACCCCTGCTCATCATCGCCGGGGTCCGTTGGGGGCCTTCTACGCTTGGTCCGGCTCTCCCACATTTTACCTCTGCCAGGGAGGCCATGGCGGGCTGTCTTCCCGCGGTGCTGGTGGCTGAGGGACGCAGGTCGGCCACCTGAGGAACTGTTTCGCTGGTTTGGCGCCTTGGGTCGGCCACCCGACACTCTGTGTTTGCTGCGGGGCGACCTGGATCGGCCGCCGGAGAATTGGACTTTCTGAGCCTGGGACTGGGGTAGGCCGCCCAATCATTTACTGTTCCCCGTATTCCCCTGTTGGCCTTGGGACGCAGGGAGACCATCAGATCTGTCCCCGTGGGTTTTGGTCTCCGCCTGTCACCATTCTTCTGAATTGTCTGGGTTAAAGGTCATGAGGGGTGATAATTTTGCTCTGTGTTTTGCCTGTGTTAATGTGGGTTTTTTTCCCCTGTCTTGGCCGTCCTGTGTGTTTTTGTGCATTTGGGAATGTTGTACTTTCTGTTATCTTGCCCTGTAATTGTTTCATTTGTTGTCTACCTCAATCATGATTTTTGCATTTGGAAATATTGTATTTTCTGTTATCGTGCCCTGTGTTCAGTGTATTTCATGTATTTGGGAGTTTGTTTTTTTTTCTGGTTGTCTCTGTGCTTCTGTTTTCATCATGGCTTTTGGTCTATGGCTGGCTCTCTCCCTCCAGGCCTGTTCTCCCTTCCGCCCACCCTGCGGGAGTGGGGTGGGGGCTTGGGTGTCATTGGGCGTTCGGAGCCCGCCCTCGGGGGGGAGAAACTGTCATGGTCTGATCGCCGATCTCGTCCGTGCTCGGGCCATACATCTTCTCCACCAGGTTCCACAGCAGTGTTTACCTTCTGGCTCCCCGAGCGCTTATTGTGACAGCGCTCGGAGGGGTTTCCTGCTGTCAAAACCTGCCAGCTGTGCTGCATTTGCGGCTCATCAGTGGCCCGGCATTTAAGCGGTCGCTGAGAGCGGCATAATGCAGCAGTCTCTTCGATTATTCCCTAGTCAGACTTTGAGCGAGCGTCCCTCGCCTCAGACGTCAACTATTCCTGATCGTCGTTCATGTCCCAATCGTAAGTGTGCCTCGTTATAGCCTTATGATCATTTGTGTCAAGTGTTGTGTGTTTCAGCCCCCCGTGGCTCATTACTTTCTGTTACTTTGTGTGTTATCTTCTGTTCATAATAAACATCATGCAAACCTCACCGGCGACTGTTGGCGTCTTATGGTGGCTCACGAGGGCCACCTCTTGGCAGTCCGTGCTCAGAGGTCATCTCTGGTGCTATTCCGGCCCAGTCGGAGTCCATTGTGGGTCCAGCGCTGTCCTGACCGGGGTCTGGCAAGAGTGCAGCGCTGGTTCGGTTGAAGTTCGGAGAAGGACCTGCAGATCCTCCGCCGTTCGACGCCGGACTGGCCCTTCATGTTTCTACTTATCTTCCTCCACTGGGTGCCGCTGGGGTTCCCCAGATTCGGCTCAGCTTCCCCTCACTGTCTCTCTCGGTAGGGAGGCCACCACCGAGTTCTCCCCTCCAGTTCTGGTGGCCTAATGATGCAGGTCGGCCGCCCGGGAAACTGCTTGGCTGGTTCGGCGTTCTGGGTCGGCCACCCAATGGACTGTCTTCTCTGTTCGGCAACCTGGTCCGGCCGCCAGAGGTACTGTTTCTCCTGGCCTGGGACTGGTGTAGGCCGCCTGAATTGTTTCTTTTTCCCGTGCCTGCGAGTTGGACTATGGATGCGGGTAGACCTCCAGAACTGTTTTTTCTTTGTTCACTTTGTGCGCTACCTGTCGGCATCCCTGTAGTGTTTTTTTTTTTCTCTCCCTCCTCTGTAGTTTGAGAGATGTTCTTTTGTTGTCTTTGCCTGTTATAATGGTCTATATTTGTAGTATCGCTGCTCTGTAGCATGTTGAGTTATTTTCCTGGTGTTATAGGGTACTCTGTATTTTGTTATGCGCCTGTATTTTCGTTCTCTGTAGTTTAAGAGATGCTGTTTTGTTTTTTCTCCTTTGCCTGTGATGTTATTTTTTTTTTAACAATATTTGTAGTGTGACGACTCCACATTGAAGCTTGGGTTTTCTTTTTTTTTTTTCTCTCCCCTTGTGTTTTTAGGGTACTGTATATTTTTGTTATGTACCTGTATTTCAGTTTTCTTGCCTCCTTTTCAGTCATAAGGCTGAGTTTATTCTTGTGGCATTTACTGTGCTCTAGGGTTATTTATGGCATGGGAGCCTCATCATTTTGATTGTCATTTCTGGTTCGTTGTTGCCCTCCTGTTTTGTTTTGTTTTTCTTTCTTTCTCTTCTCCTTGATTCTGTGTTTTGTTGGTTCTTGCCACCCTAGCCTGTTCCCCCTCCACCCTCCCTAGGGTGGCCCTGGTGGCCTTCTGGGTGGGGGGCTTGGATGTCATGTTACGCCTGGAATGCGCCTTTTAAGGGGGGAGTACTGTCATGGTCTGAGCACTGATATTGTCCACGCTCAGATTATCCAGTATTTCCCCCCTTCTTCTGTGTTGTTTCCTATGACATCTAGGGCTTTTATTATGACAGCATCACGGCGGGACTTCCGGCTGTCAGAGCCAAGCTGCGTCATGGCAGCTGATCCACATTCCACTGATTACTTTCTAATTATTGACTGTGCCTTATTTAAGGGAGCAGATGAGGTTACTCCTGGCTGCGACCTCGCATAACGTTGCCTCCATACAACGTTCGGCTGGAGTCCCTAACCCCGGCTCCAGTCACTCTGTGATTCTTCGTGTCTATGTAAGCTCATTTCTTAGCCCGAGTTTATTCATTACTGTGTCTGAGCTGTAGTCTATGTTTGTGTTTTTGCCCCATGTGGCGGTTTATTTTGTCATCTTTTACCTTTGTTAATAAATATGCAAACTCACCGGTTGGCCTATAGTGTCTCATTAATGGCCGCGAGGGCCACCCATGACACCTTCAGGTGCCTTTTGGCAAATTACAGGTGGGGTGCGATGTGCCTTTAACGAAGGAGTGGCTTCTGTCTGGCCACTCTACCACACAGGTCTGATTGGTGAATTGCTGCAGAGATGGTTGTCTTTCTGGAAGGTTCTATCTCCACAGAGGAATGCTGAAGCTCTGAGACAGTGACCACTGGGTTCGGCTGCACGGTGGCGCAGTGGTTAGCACTGCGGCAGCACAGTTTACCCTTGGCCGGGGGATTGTGGGGATCGTGGGATCGTGGGTTCGATCCCAGCCCCCGACCAACAGTGATCTGTGTGGAGTTTGCATGTTCTCCCCGTGTTGCGTGGGTTTACTCCGGGATTTCTCCGGTTTCCTCCCACATGCCAAAAACATGCATGTTAGGTTAATTGGCTGTTCTAAATTGTCCCTAGATATCTGTTTCCTATAGGCCCTTAGAATAGAGGGTTAGTATTAATGAAAGCGCTTTGAGTGGTCTTTGTGACTAGAAAAGCGCTATATAAGTGCAGGTTAGTTAGTTAGTTCTTGGTCACCTCCCTGACTAAGGCCCTTCTCCCTGATTGCTCAGTTTAGACCACCGGCCAGCTCTAGGAAGAGTCCTGGTGGTTCTGAACTTCTTCCATTTATGGATGATGGAGGCCATTGTGCTCATTGGGACCTTCAAAGTCACAGAAATATTTTTGTACCCTTCCCCAGATTTGTGCCTCGAAACAATCCTGTCTCGGAAGTCTACAGACAATTCCTTTGACTTCATGGTTGGTTTGTGCTCTGACATGCAATGTCAACTGTGGGACCTTATATAGACAGATGTGTGCCTTTCCAAATCATGTCCAATCAACTGAATTTACTACAGGTGGACTCCAATTAAGCTGTAGAATCGTCTCAAGGAAGATTAGTGGAAACAGGGTGCACCTGAACACAATTTTGAGCTTCATGGCAAAGGCTTTGAATACTTATGTACATGTGATGTCTTAGTTTTTTAATTTATTTATTTTTAATAAACTTGCAAAAATCTCAAACAAACTTTTTTTCACATAGTCATTATGGGGTATTGTGTGTAGAATTTTGAGGAAAAAAAAGAATTTTCTTCCATTTTGGAATAAGGCTGTAACATAAAAAAATGTGGAAAAAGTGAAGCGCTGTGAATACTCTTTCCAGATGCACTGTATGTGAAAGGAACGCCAGGTCGTCAGCAAAGTTGAGGTCATCCAGCTGCGTCCAGTGTGTCCACTGTATCCCTTTTTTCCTGCCTGTTGTAGTGATCTTCATTATGTAATTGATGACCAAGAGGAAGAGGAATGTGACAGCAAGCACCCCTGGCAGACTCCAGTCTTCACCTCCAAGCTCTCTGACAGCTGGCCAGCGTTTGCGATCCTGCAGCTCATGTCCTGGTAGATGCACTGGATGAGGGAGATGATCTTCTCGGGAACTCCATAATGCCTCAACAACTTCCACAGCGTCTCATGGTCCACACTGTTGAAGGCCTTCTCATAGTCTATGAAGTTGATATAAAGGGGTAAGTTCCACGATAAATTAGTGCTATGTTTTAAAAACAAATCTCACAAATAAGTTGAAGTTATCTTTTAAAATTAATTATTAATTTAATGTATTTATGGCTGAAACTTTACCACAGCAGTCTGCTCTTCACATGTACTACACATTTGTTTAAAAAATAAAACACAGTATACATGTCACAGATTTTTGCTTATATTTAGTGAGATTTACTCACCTGACATGAAAATATAGAATAATTTAATCTGATTAAGCTCTAAGTAGGCTCTGAATATGCTCATCATGTTAATACAGTCATGTTTCTGTACGTCATGTGATATGTTACCGATTATAAATTATCATGCAAACAATGCTGCACTAATATTGTTGATGAGCTCTGTGTAGTTAATAATGAAACAGACAAAAGTGGACAGTTATTGATCATCTGCTGCCATAAGACAAATATGACAATAGGTTTTATGGCTTTTTTATTAATACAATATATGTAATTGTAGAACGGCACCGAAGGCGTTATATCACAAACGTTTTTATTTAGCAATGCAGGAAGAAAACAGGTGTACATATCAGCAGTCCTGGCTGTGTGTGTGTGTGCCACGTACGTGACCTGACGACGTGATGACATCATTCTACATCCCCCTTCTTTAGTATAGAACTTTGGTACAAATAGAACACTATTGACTCTTGGATTGGTATGAGAAAACATGTCACATTCCTGTGAGAGCGAGTATACTGTGACGAATAAACAACTAATAAAATAACTTTCAATGGCACCACATAACATACCTATCTTGAAAATAAACTAATGCCTGGCTTGCAAATAAAATAAATTCCCGTGACACAACATAACTGATCTAATTTGAAAATGAACTTATGCCTGGCTTGTAAATATGTCTATATTTCAACACGAAACTACAAAACATCAGCTTCAGTAAATGTCACAATCAGTCTGTATTGTACTTGGGATTAGGCTTCAGGAGTCTACCAAACCTGGAACGGGCCAGGGGGGTCTCGGTGACTTGTGGGAGCGATGGCTCTCCGAGGAGGCCAGGCGTGTGGTCAGTGTGCGCAGCAGGAAGCCTGGGAGGAGCGTGCACAGCGGCCTGCCTGGGGGAAGTGTGCACGGCATCATGCCTGGGAGGAGATGCGGGCACAGCGGCCTGCCTGGGGGAAGTGTGCACGGCATCATGCCTGGGAGGAGATGCGGGTAGACTGGGCACAGTCTCACTGCTGGTCTTCTGTGTTGGTGAGTCTGCTGGTGAGGCTGGATTTGGTTCTGGTTCTGTTGGTGGTGGTTCTGTGACTGGCAGTAGGTGTCGCCGGTTCCGGCGGTATTCTTTTCCTCCTGATTCCACCACATAAGACCGTGGCTCTGCTGTGATTCTTTTGATGATGCCAATTTTGTCATGTCCTTTCTCTGTTTGCAGGCGTACTACTTGGGAGCTTTGGAGCGGGGGAAGTGGCCGGCTGCCACGATTGTAGAATCCTTTTTGTGCTTGCCTCTTCTTTGACAGGTGGGTGTGGATCGACTCTGGATTCTTGGACATTGGCTTAAGCAGGTGCCTGCTGATGGGAATATTTGTGCGCGTCTCTCTGGACATCAGTCTTTGTGCAGGTGAGCCCAGCGTGCCGTCTCGTGGGACATTTCTGATGCTCAGAAGATTGAGGAACAGGTCAGTACCGTCTCTTTTGGATGTTTCCAACAGTCGTTTTGCACTCCGTACGGCTCTCTCTGCCAGTCCGTTTGCTTGATGATACTCAGGGCTGCTGGTGACATGAGTGAAATCCCAGCTTTTCGCAAAGTCTTGGAACATCTGACTAGTGAATTGTGTTCCACAGTCTGACAGCAGCTTGTGGGGGACTCCGTGGACTGAGAAGTGACGTTTCAGCTTGTTAATTACATATTGTGATGTGATTTTCTTGACAGGATCCAGTTCATACCATCCTGAATAGGAGTCTACCAGGACCAGGTAGTGCTGGTTGTTCCATTCAAACAGATCTGTTGCCACTATTGACCACGGGAGCTCTGGGACTGTGTGTGGTTGCATTGGCTCCTTTTGCTGATGTGGTTTAAGGGCATTGCAAATGCTGCATGACTGTACATAATTGTCAATGTCTCTCGTCATTGTGGTCCAATAGACTATGTTGCGTGCTCGCCGCTTGGTGGCTTCAGCACCGGGGTGTCCTTTATGGAGCAGCAGGAGATATTCTTTGTGCAGCGTTTGTGGAATTGTTGCTCTTGTACCTTTCATGATTATTCCATCTTCCACACAGAGCTCATCACGGAACGGGAAGAATTCTTTCACTGTGTCGGGTACTTTGCTCAACCTATCTGGCCATCCATGCTTGATGATGTTGCTCAGGGCCTGGAGTGCGGTGTCTTTCGCTGTATGTGTGCGGAGTTCTTCCTGACGACTGGATGAGATGTGCTGCACCGTCATTACCTCGAAGTCCTCACGTTCAGTGGCATGTGAGGCTATGGCGTTGCTCGGTGCACGGGACAGCATGTCTGCCAAGTGCAATTCCTTTCCTTTCTTGTAAACTAGCGTGAGGTTGAACTTGTGCAGCTTCAGCATCATGCGTTGTAAACGCGCAGGCGCTGTGTGGAGAGGTTTCTTCAGGATGGAGACCAGGGGCTGATGGTCTGTCTCCACGATCACTGGTTTTCCGTATATGTAGTCATAGAATTTGAAACAGGTGAAAACGACAGCAAGCAGCTCTTTTTCAATTTGTGCATATTTTCTTTCTGTTTCAGTAAGAGTGCGAGAGGCATATGCGACAGGACTGCCATTCTGGAGACATGCACCACCAAGGCCATACTGCGAGGCGTCACATGTCAGAGTGACTGGTGTTTGTACGTCATAGTACCGGAGTACTGGAGGTGACGTCACACACTGTTTCAGAGTGTCAAATGCATTTTGTTGTTGTTCAGTCCAAGTCCATGCTGTGTCTTTATGCAAGAGCTGGTGGAGAGGTGCTGCAATGTTGCTGTGGTTTGGAATGAACTTGCCCAGGTAATTTATCGTACCCAGGAAGCGTTGTAGAGCAGCTTTGTCCTGGGGGGCCGGGATGTCAGTGATCGCTTGGATCTTTGCTGGATCGGGTTTCAACCCTTGTTCAGTGAAGACATGGCCCACGTAGCTGACTTCCTTTAGCTGGAATCTGCATTTTTGGGGGTTCAGCCTCAATTTCACGTTCCTTGCCCTGTTGAGCACTTTTTGAAGGTTCTCGTCGTGTTCTTTAAGAGTTCTTCCACCGATTATGATGTCATCAACAATTATTGCACAAGGGAGGCCGGCAAATATTTGCTCCATGGATCTCTGGAAGACCTCAGACGCTGCATTGATACCATATGGCATTCTCAGGTATCGATATCGCCCAAATGGAGTGGCGAAAGTGGTGAGGAATGATGACGTTTGGTCCAGTTTGACCTGCCAAAAGGAGCTCTTGGCATCAAGCACAGAAAACACGGTTGCGCCTGCCATTTGTGCAGCAACTTCCTCGACTGTGCGCATGGGATGATGTGGGCGCATAATTGCTTCATTTAGGTCTCTTGGGTCGATGCACACACGGATCTTGTCAGTGTCCTTTTTGTGTGTCGCTTACCATTGAGGATACCCATTCAGTGGGTTCTGAAATGGGTGTGATGACTCCTTGCTGCACCATGTTTTCCAGTTCTGCTTTCACTTTGTCCATCATGGCAACTGGAATGCGGCGAGGGGGCCGGATGACGGGTGTCACATTCTGGTCCAGTTTCATGTGATAGGTTACTGGGAGTGAACCTAGTTCGCCATTGAAAAGCTCAGCATAGTTATTAAACCACTTTTGAGAGGAGCTCGGTTCGGTCACGTTCACCTGGAAAACCTGGTCTTTCAGAGTCATCAGGTCCATCTTCATGCAGTCCGGGAGCCCTAGCAGTGGTTGCACTTTGCCGTTTACTACATGGAAACGCAGGTTGTAGGATCTTTGGTCACTGGTCTGGCACTTGAACAACACAGTCCCCTCAGTGTTTATCACCGTGCCTCCATAAGCGATGAGCCTGGCCTTGTTGTCTTTGTTTATTTTTTCTGCGTTTCTCACATACCTGAATGCATCCAGGGAGATTACGTTACACTTTGCGCCAGTGTCTACTTTCAGTTTGAGTGTCTTGCCATTGAGTTTTACATTGCAGTGTAGTTCTTCTTTCACATCATCAGTAGACAGTGTGTTTATCTTATTTGCGGCTGGTGACAGCCCGTTGATGTCGAATGATTCAGAGTCCTCGCCGTCACTGTCGGAGTCTGCTTGGGCTATTTGGTTGACAGGTTTGTACTGCTTGTTTCTTGCTGCCGATCTGCAGTAGTTTTTGAAATGGTTGGGCTTTTTGCAGTAATTGCATTGCTTCCCATATGCTAGACAGAGTTCCTTCTTCGCTGGATGTTCATGTCCACAGTTGGTACAGCTTATGTTGTCTGATTTGGGACTGTAATGTTCTTTGTACTGCTTGTGGCGAACTGTTTTTTGCATTCTGCGGTCTTGGTGTATTGCATCCACATTTGTTGAACTACGTGGTGTTGTTGCTAGAGTTTTAGTATGTTGTTCTGTTTGTTCATTGATTTGGCATATTTTGATGGCTTTTAGTAGTGTTAAATCGCTCTCTCTCAGTAGTATCTTCCTCACGCTATCGGAGCTGATGCCAACAACTAGCCGGTCACGAATTAAGTCGTCATGCAATGCTCCAAAGTCACACGTTTTGGCCTTATTTCGGAGTGCGCTTACATAAGCCTCTATGGTCTCACCGGGTTTTTGGTTCCTTGTGTTGAATGCATGTCTCTCCATTGTGATGTTTGTCTGTGGACTGCAGAGGTATCTGAACTTTCTTTTTAGGCATTCTGGATCCTCCCGTGACTCTGCCGGACGGATCTCCTCCCCCTCGTTATTCCGTTGAGCTGGTGCATAGGTGAACGTGCGTTCCCTTTCAATAGCCTCGCTACCTGCCAAATTGAGGAGTATGTAGGCTTTGGTTCGGTCGGGCTTGTCGTTGTGGGCAGCCGCGATGAAAATGTCGTATTCTTGTTCAAACACTCGCCAGTTTTCTGCAATTTTGTCGTTGAACACAAGCGGGTCCGGACGGCGGAATCCATCAGCCATGCTAGCGTTAGCTGGGGAAGGCACACGTGTACCACTGAATACGCTTCTAACGTCTAACTAAATAATTAGTTGACTTACTGGGTCTATGTAGAGTTCGGCAGGAAAATTAGTTTCCGCTGCTTTACTTCTGACACCATGTGGAACGGCACCGAAGGCGTTATATCACAAACGTTTTTATTTAGCAATGCAGGAAGAAAACAGGTGTACATATCAGCAGTCCTGGCTGTGTGTGTGTGTGCCACGTACGTGACCTGACGACGTGATGACATCATTCTACAGTAATATTAGGCTGTTACAAATCTAAAGTGTGGCAGTTTTGATGGATAACACAACATAACAAAAATAATTTTTTTGTAAGTTGTCTGTGTTTTTTCAACTGATTTAAGCCAATTTTGCACCGCTGAATCCAAAAATGACATCCATTTCTTGCAATCAGGTCAGGTTTTTATGTTAAGTTATAAGCAGTTGTACAGTTGTACTGTAAATTGAATAGTAGACATTGATAAAGGTAAGTACATGTAAATTGAATGTTAAGTCATTGTTCAAAATTCAGAGAATTTAGAGAAATAAAAAAGAATTTTGCATCATACGAAGCGAAAATACCCGTACATGTAAACAAAAACGTAAGAAAACATGTGGCCATAGTTCAAAAAGTTGACCTGATTGAGCAAAACCAATGTGATTTTTGGATTCAGCACATCAAAATTGTCCTAAATCAGCTGAAAAATACATAGACAATAAATCTGGTGTTGACCAGTGTAATCTATAGATTATATCTAAAGTCATTTTTAAGTGTTAATTTCTGACATTAGCATCTTACCAGCTTACTGTGGCTAGTTATCAAGCTCATGACACTACTAATTTACTTACCAACCTACTAACAGCTTTATTAGTTTGAAATCTAATTTTAAAGGACAGACAACCACTGTAACTACAGTCTCCATCCTCTTAGTAACTCAGAGAAGGCAGAATGCTTCATTCTTATTGTCATTTCATAATTCTGTCTTCTATGATGCTAAATAGCCAATATTAGAAAAAGTTACTGACCTTTGTTCACTTTCTGACTCCACTGAACTTTGTGTAGAAGAAAGGTCTCTCACAGAAAGCATCTGGTTCTTGAAAGAGCAGTGTCCTGACAGCACAATCACCTCCTCCTGGGCTGCTACACCTCCTGCCACTTGAATGGAGGCTCTGCTGCGAATCTCTGCTAATCTGTTGCCATGGCTAATGATGTTTGGTATGCATACATGACGCCTCTTCTCGTACATGTCATTATTATTATTACAAACCTAGCGTGCGGCTGCTGGACATCACTTTGAATTAACCATTCAAGTCTGTGCGGGTGCTTAACAGGTAAACAGCACGTAAAGAGAGAGTTGTATACGTAAAAAAGAGTTCTTTCTCTCTGGATTCTAGTTTTGACCGAGCCTAGGTTGGCACAAAAACCTGAAATAAAAAACTGAATTTGTATGACGAGAAGTGAAACTGAACTCTGATAATGATTTAGGAAGCCAAATTTTTCAAGTAAATAAAATGCAGTTTCAATTTTATTGCAATACACATTCAATCCAATAGATTCAATTTCAAATTAGGTCATTCAGAGTCCGGTTTAAAAAGCAATTATTCAAAATGATAAATTCAGTTTCAAATTCAGTTATTAAAATTCAAATAAAAAAATTCAAGTTAAGGTTCTGCTGGCACAAACATCATCCCATACATCTGCTTCATCAAAATTGTCCATATTTGACATAAAATGCAACAAAATTCTAAAAAAAAAAAAAAAAAAAAAAAAAAAAACTGGCAGGGAAATCACGCAAACCGAGCAGACCCAAGTTGGGGTCTCTGCAGAACACTGCCGCAGCAGATAGACACGATTGGCTGGTCTCAGCATGTAGACACGCAATTGGCTGATCCTCGCTGCACCATTGAGTCAAGTCACCCAAATACCAAGCGCTGATTTGTCGTGTGTGGAGTTATCTTGTTTGTAAAAACAGGGTCGTTTATTGGCTTTTGAAAAAAAAACAAAAAAACAAAACATGAACTTTGCAGTGTATATAACAGTGGATATAGCAGATTTTTAGAAAGAACAATTTAAACTTCTATCAATAGGTAATGTGAACAGTTTTTTGTTGTACAGAGGGAAATTTTCTTGGAAGTGGCATTTATCGGTTTTTGCAAATGAACTCTTCATTTGCAAAAATTTGATGAAAGATGCTAATTTACAATTTAAAAAGTCCCAAATACCCTAAAGGTGCGTTCACACCAGATGCGAACGGGTGAATTTTTGTATTTTACTATTTTTGAATTTATGATGAGTGTTTCCGGTGCTAGCTTGCTAGCATGTCCGTGGCAGGAATCCATAGGTAAATAACTCTGAAATCCCGATTCAGCTGAAGAGCTCCCGGTCCTCCTGTCTCCAGGTGAATGAGTCTCATTTTCAAACTTGTTTACTCTGCAATGGTGATACTTTTACTCCGGTGACCGCAGAATATCAAGGCTAGCATATTACCTCGGACGTGAACGCGCAAATGCACAATTTCTCCTCTTTCCATTTACTTTGTATGGATTTGCACCGCCCATTCGCGTTTGATCTGAACGCACCTTTAATCCCAAATTTACAAGTAAAAAGTGACATTTTTGTGAGAAAAACACAATTTCCAACTGCCAAAAAAAAAGACATTTCAGAATTTAGAAAGTCAAGAACATTTAAAAGAAAAAATTAGCCAATTTTCTACATTTTTCTTTCTCATAAATGTAGAATTTTCTCAACAATTAGTGAGGTTTTTCTTGTAAAATTTAACATTTTTCTTGGAAAGTTATCACTAAATTTGCAACTTTTTCCTGGCAACTTTATTTTTATCATAAATTTTCTTCTTTTTATACCTATAAATTTGCCATGTTTTGTGATAAAATTGCTACCTTTTCCCTGCTCAAACTTACAATATACTCATAAATTTGCAACTATTTTTTTATGTTTATTGTACATTTGCTTCTGTACAGATATTTGTTTATTCAGTGAAAACTTTCCATTTTTGTCCTGCAATTACATGATATTATTATTATTATTATTATTATTATTATTATTATTATTAATAATAATAATAATAATAATAATAATAATAATAATAATAATAATAATAATAATGATGATGATGAAGACCACGGTCGCTGTGTGAGTTTAAAATTTAGTAAAACTCTATGGAGTATTAAATATCTCCATAAGTGTATAGGGATTAAAATAAAATTGATATACCAAGTAAGTACAGTAAAATTGCACTATATCACATTTTATATGTATCGTTACTTTTTCAGTAATTAGGAGACAGAATGACTCCTGTTGAACTGATAAAATTCAAAAAAAATATTTTGCACCCCTTCATTAAGGAATGCAGAGGTCATTTTGACTGAAACAATGACATATATCTGACACAGAAGTGGAACATTGCTGCATTCAGGGAAAAAATATATAGCATAATAGATATTAATTATAGCAAATTTTAAAATAAAGACATGGAAAATCTTCCTCAGTTTCAGTTCCAATGTTCATATTTCTACAAGTGTCTGTATTGACATTAGAAACCTCTGTGGACTTGAGATATTTTAGTTTGAAGTGAAACGATCGATGAAACAAACCAGCATGGTGATCCTTTGGGCTGTATTTGACCAGAGAAAAGTAAAGATTTTCTTTGTTCCACTTGTGTAAAACAAACTGTTCTGCTTTGGCATTGACTGCTAACAGAGTTTTAGTAAAGGACTTCTCTATAGAGTGACAGTTCTTTGTGGACATCTGAGACTGGAGAGGAATAGGCCATCTTTCTTCACCTGAAAAATACCCCCGAGTTTTGACCTTTCTACTTTGAAATGCAACTCACATTCTGTAAAGACAAGATCACACATCTTTACTGGCCTGCTGTTTTAGCATTGTCTTCATTTGCATGGAAATAGCATTACCATCCATCCATCTTCTACCATGTATCCTGGGTCCGGGTCATGGTGCAGCAGTACAAGCAGAGTAGTGAACTCTGCTGACTCAGCATTCCATGCTTATCTATTTGTATTAAGCTTGACACTCTGCTGTGAGACTTGAAGATCCTCCCATCATGCTGCCTGAAATGTAGCATTAAGTGGCTATTCCTTTCTTATCGATAATAAATCACTAAAAGTACATCTTGGGACTACAGCTTTTTTATTTGTTCACCAGTTCAAAGGGACATTTATAGGTAAAAGTTGACCACTGCTTGGCGGACCTATGTGGCTTCTTTGTGTACACTGGGTGCTCAGTGTAACTTTTTCATGGGGATTTACTGGACCGGTCTTGGCCTGGCCCTTCACCCAGGACCAATTTGTCTTAGGAGACCCTACCAGGGGGAGTGTTGCCCCCGACAGCATTGCTCCTGGGATCATTAGGGAACGCAAACCACTCCACCGTCATAAGGTGGCGGTGAGCGTCACAAGCACTTCGATATTCACACCTGTGATATTTTCTGCTCCTCGATGTCATCTACATCTATGTTGCAGCATATTCCAAGAAAGTTGAAAAATTTCCAACTTTTCATCAACTTTTAAGATGAAAAGCCAGTGAATGTTTCTCATTCACGAAGTCCAAAGTCATTCCATATGGCCTCATATTTAAGCAGCTGTTACTGACTAAATTCTGAGAGTTTCTCAAGAGAAAAAGTTGTTTGAAAACAAAAAGGTTCAGCCTGTTCTGTAGATTAAACGAAGTGCCACTCAATATCAGCTTGCCAAACTTCTGCTTTTACAACGGTGATGATATCACATTGCTTAACAATTTAGCAACTGAAGACCTTCCAGAAGCCGGCTCTAATTCAATTTCCTTTCCCACTCATTAACGTACTGTTCAGCCATTAGTTAAAGGCACTGCTGTTTGGGTAGGCTCAGCATTTTGGGGAAATTAAGCACAGAATGGTTTTGCGGGGCTCGTACACACTGGAATCACTGCATGAAATCCTTGGAGGTAATTGGAATTTGTCACAAAGCTGTAGCAAGCATGTTTCTGAGCTGTTTACAGCGAGGATAGTCATGCTTGCACTTCCCGAAAAACAGCAGTATCTCCCATCTGCTCAGCTTAAAACGAGAGCTTGCAGTAATTTCAATAATTCTGCTTTATTAAATATTTTTCCTCTTTAATTTCTAACTGCTTCAAACTTTTGCCAACAATCTGCAAAAAACGTGAATATATCCCTAGTCAGTTTTCATTGCAAAAGACCCATTTTCTTCTTGAAGGTCAATGTTAAATGCATTTTTTTTAACTTTCAGAACATATCCAAGCTTTTGAAAAGACTTTTTAACCATTAAAGCATTTATCATCTCTTTACATTGCCCTTATTGGCAAAATAATTTTTAATTTTTGACAGCAAGAGTGGAATGCTGCTCCTTGGAGATGGAGTACAGGAAGAATGCCAGGGAGTAAAGTTCTATCTTTAATTAATTAACATGGACAATGTTATCTTTCTGACTCCAGAGGCAGGATTTTAAGCCAGATGACTTTGGTTGAGATATGGTTATTAAACTGAGTCACGAACAGAGGAGTGATGCAACTGTGAGTCACAAGCAGCACGATAATGCACACAGGTGGAATCAACCCAAACATTAACATGAGGTGAAACTACTGTAAGCATTTTTTGAGGGGCTAGGAGCATGGCACTGCAATCATGCTTTTCAACTGATGACTATTAAGAGATCAAAAATATGGTCCGGTCTCTCAACAATCTCCTAAAGCCTCAAAAAAGCTGTCTGTGTAAATGTTTGAGAGATAATTGTCGAATCAAAAACTCAATTTTCAAAGATCCTTGTGTGATCACTGAGAAACCAAGCTACATCGGCAAGGGATCATTCAGCATTTCTTGGGTGACCAAGGAGGTACGTATATATTGTGTATTAGAGAGATTTCTAGTGCTCATCTATCCCCTTTACAAAGGGGTGGAGACCATTGAGATATTGTTAAAAGATGGAAAAAAATGGTCAGATCTCTCAACAATCTTTCAATGACCTCTCTGCAATCACTAAGATCCCTCAATGATCTTCCAGTGATCTCCACAGTCCCCACTGTTTACTCAAAGTTTTGACTCTGTCTAAAGCAATCTTTCAACGATCACCAAAGGGAAGCAACCTCTCAAGGAGTCATCGACGATCTCATCGATCTCCCAATGATCTCTCAGTGGTTTTTCAATGAGCTCTGTTGGTCTTTCATTGAATGCTCAGCGATCTCTCACTGATCTTTCAGCCAGTTGTACCTTTGGGTAGAAAAATTTGGCATTCATTGAAAGATCGCTGAAGGGAGTATCTCACGGTGCGCCGAGTGCTGATGAATGTGGTGATTTTTCGATTTGCAACTTTTCTGATGAATATTGGTGATAATCGCATGAAAATCAAGCGTGTATCTCAAGAAGTGGCGAAAGCTGAGGAACTTTCACGAATGCTGCACTTTTGGGTTTTGTCAGGGTTCATAAATGGTTTCAAAACAGTTCACACACAGGTTTTAAGGTCACCAACAGTTTTGCTGTAAAGATTCTCATACAGTTGTTATTGTTCACCACTAGGAGAAACAAAAAAGAACTTTAGTGACATGCAAACATTTGGAAATGCATTACAACTGTTTGTAACTGTTTGCAGAAAAGAAAAATCCTGACAGAATCCCTGACAAACTTAGTAAGGGAAATATTCTTTAATGTTCCTCAGCATTTGCCGATGTCTGAGCACAGGGGTGAGAGATCAGTGGGAGACTGGTGACATTCACTAAACCTGGTACAGCCATCTCTGCATGTGTATGATTAATGCTTATGTACGCTGTCCTTATAAATAAATAAAAGAAAAGAAATCATTGAGCCGTCAAGGAGTGGTCCAGCAGTGCTCAGTGATTTCAATGAGATATTGATGATCGCTGCACACTCATTGAGAGATTGTTGATAGTTCTGGCCATTTTTTCATCATTCAGTGATCTCTCAATGATCCCCACCCCTGTGTGAAGGGGAATAAGTACTGCAGCTTCACTCTTTTCATTCTTCAACTACCAATTATAAACGAGATATCCACTGTCATGGTTACTTTTTGTTCATGATGACACAGGCTGTTACAAAATCAAAGTCCAGTGTTTGAGATCCACAAAGACATCATTAGTAAGTTCAAGAACAGGACGTGCTGTAAGTCAATTGCATTTCTCATCCAAGAGTTTCAGTCGCCCCTCTCTGGATCGCCACCTTAATCATGGTGGAGGGGTTTGTGTGGCATCCAGGGGCTATGCTGTTGGGGATAATTTGCCCCTGGTAGGCTCTCCCAAGGCAAATTGGTCCTGGGTGAAGGGCCAGACCTAGAGCATTCCAGTGGATCACCATGAAGATATCACAAGGATCTAGTGTACCCCAATCATTTTGGAGTTACTGGGGCTCAAGTACAAGTATCTGGTGACTGGGTTTCTATCAATAGGACCCAGCCAGGCCACATGGGTCCTCGCATCTTCCAGTGGGGTCACCATTTGCAGGATGGATCGTGGGGATCCTCATGGTGTGCAAACTGGGTGGAAGCCTAGGCTTCTCTGCTTAGACTGCTGCCTCTGCAACCCAGACCCCCAGATAGGTACATGGTAAAGGTAGTATCTCATGGAGCAACAAATGTAGATGAACTTGATGACTTTTGAATTCGCCAACTTTTCTGAGCAGTCTTGACGAACATCAGGGTTTGCCTCTGTCATTTGAAACAATTAACAATGTTTAGTGACCTTTAACAACCAATTGCAACATTTACGCAAGTTTTTGCAAGAGTTTGTGAAAGCATTTGGCAAACATTAACGACTATCAACAAATGTTAGCAACAGCATTTGCAATGATTAGCAACTATTTACAACTCTTGCCACTGTTTGAGAATGTTTGAGACCTTTTGCCAACTCCCAATAAAATACCAGGCGTGGGCAAACCTGTCCCAGCATTGAGTTCCTCTTGACCACTGCGGGAGGCAGATGATTGATGAAGCTATACAGAACATATATATATTCAAACATATATATATATATATATATATATATATATATATATATATATATATATATATATATATATATATATATATATATATATATATATATATATATATATATATATATATATATATATATATATACTATACTGTATATGTTTGAACAAAAAACATGATATAACTCCGCCTGGATTAGCTGAGTATTTACTGTGGCAATACAGGCTGAAACCTATGACGCACAGCTGGGGAAAAAGTTTCTCACCTCATCCCTGCTCACATGAGCTCCACACTGCAAAACATAAAGATAGACCACACACACACACGTAGGCTAAATATATACGGGGGGGGGGGGGGTATTGAAAATATATTGAAATATATTGAAAAATAAACCACATTTGGTCAAATTTGACCACGATGAACTTTTCAGATTTTGAACTTTTCAGCCTCCCTATACTTATTTTTTTTAATCACCATGTAAATACAGTGATCCTCACCTTTGTGTGGAGACGGTGTGAGAGCGCTCATTGGGAGAGCGACTGTTTCTTTTGATTCTGTTGACATTTATTGGATTGATATTATTATAATTTTTGGCTTTGCTAACTTTATGTTTGTGTTTGGAATTATAAGAAAAGTCTAGATCATTATAATTATTCTTTGTGTTAATGATGCAGTCCAGAGGTGTGGTGCTGAACTGAACAGCAGCCAGTGTCAGGTAATTGTGCTGTTGAGGTTATAATTCTTTTCTCACAAAGGTTATTTAATTTGTTTACATGTATACTAAATCGATTTGTATTCACAAAATAATGTCTGTGTAGTAGCGCTTCCTACATGGAGTGGACATGGGCCTACTAACAGGTGTGTCAATGGACAGTTAGCTTTTTTCCCTGGAGGTTTTAAAGGCTCAGAGTCTGTTTGGAGTTTTTTCCCGATCCATATTTGTTTGTTGTTATCTGATGAATAAAATTATTATTCCTATCCCTCTTCTTTCTAGTTGGCTCTTCCAGATCAGGATATATGTAATTTAATATCAGGAGGAAGACAACTACAAAAATTTAAAAAGCACAGACTGTGAAAACATCCTTGGAAATTAAAACACTTCTTATATGAAAATAATTCCTTATACGGTCACAGCAGTCATCAGCTGAGATCTAAATGACAGCGGGTAGCAGTCCAAGGAATAAACACTCTGAAATCATCTGTTTTATTTTAATACATTTCAGACATCAGAAAACATAAAACACACATATTTAGGAAAAGTAATGGACTGGGAGACATGTAGATTTTGTTTAAAGTTATTTACAGACAGCAGTGGCATGCCTTCCCAAAGAGCGCTTTAACATCTCTGGAGGAAGAGCGCCGAAGCCAGGCACAGGCTGCCAGAGAACGTCGCCACAGAGCAGCGTCCACCCCTGTAGTGACAACGGAATTCCAATGCCCCATCTGCTCCTGACTCTGCAAGTCCAGGCTTGGTCTGCAGATCCATTCCTGAACCCATAGATAGCTGCCCAGCGACATGTCATCCTCGATACCGAGGGACCACCACCACTCTTCACATACAGTAATAAAACCCCAAACTATCAGTCAGGCTGTCTAGTGATTTGTGTTCACTACTTGGTGAACCAAAAAGAACTGTAGTGACATATGTTAAAACCATTTGCAAACGTTTGCAACTTTTATGCAAACTTTTGCAAATAATTTGCAAATGTTTGTGGAAAAATACATTCACCAAAAAAATCGGAACATTTTCACTTTTTTTTTTGGTGACAAGAAAAACTACTGAGAACCTTAAAAACTGCAACTTGTTTGGCAACCTTTTACAAACCCTGACGAAACCCCAAAATCGCTACATTCGCCATCATTTACAGCTCAGTGAGATACATGGTAAAAGATAAATGAATAAATAGTTTTAGTCTGTGATTTATATTGGTTTGAAGTACTTTTGAACCTTTAATCAAATAGAAAAGGTTTGAATAGAAAGGCTTTATTTTCCACTGTATTATGCAAGAAATTACAATGAGATTGGTAGTGCTTCTCTGTGCTACTGCTACACTTACTTTGATTTTGTGATTTGTTTTTTGTACTAAAACTACTTAGTAAGGTTGGGGAGAGGTAGTGAGTTTGACTGAAGCATCTCTCCTGCACAACAGTAGTCCTTCTCATTCTATGGTAATGATTCAGGAGAGTCTTAATGATGCCATGACCTGGTCCATCACACAGCATTCCCACAGGACACCTTCTTTCCAGCAGCTCTGAGGGAATGCCATCAGTTGATGTCTTGGAATGAAGAATTGGCTCTCGCCTGTACTGTCAGGCTTTGTGCTGATACAGGCTGAAAACTGTTGTGTACTTTTGAAGTTCCCCAGTGGCTGGCGGCGTACTACCCTAAAGCCTCGAGGTGAGCATTTGCCCGGTGCCATGCTGGCATTTTACAAGTGGGCAAACAAACAGTAAGACCTTACTTTATCTCTCCTCTTCACACTGAGATTTCGCTGTACATTTTTTTTTTTTTTTACATTTTTTACTTTGCATCCTCTGTCTGAAGTAAGATTATTCCTGCCAATGCCAAACCTGGACCTCTCATAAAGCTGCTCTATTTTATAACTACTTCTTGCTCGATAAACTGTGCTAAACTGTAATGAAGTGAAACGATAAAATCTATTATGTGATGGGGTTTACTTTCGAAAACTCAAAGCAACACACACACACACACACACACACACAGCGTGGTGTACCGTTAGGAAGTGGGAGTTTGATTATACTCGCATAAAGTGGCTCTCCATGGGACAAAGCAGCCTTTAAGCTGCCTCGAGGCATGAATCTAAACTTTCTTGTCTGACCTCCCACATACACTTAATAATGTACTGCCTCTACAGAGCAGAAGAGTGCTCCTTTGATAGTGTACTCAATGCAGATTCTTACCAAATGCCCTTCTTATTTTCAATGAATTATGAATTTGATATTTTTACCACAGAATCAGACGATCATCCTTTCCATTCAGGAATATCAAGCAGTATTAATGGGCTAATAACAAAGGAGGCTTGAAGACAAGGCCAACAGATGTGAGGATAAACCAAGAAAGCTGAGGAAAAGAATTAAACAAGAGACTCTTGGGAGATGCTGCCTCAGATAGCGAAAATACAGGGAGCAGCCATTGATAGATAGGGGTGACATCTTAAGCAAAGCAAATTGTGTCCCTTTTTTGCAACAAAGAGAGAACTGAGCACAAAGGCAAGACTGGGACAGTGACCAAGCAGCGGAAAGCCTCTGCTGAAGTTTAAATGAGTCAGCCGATTCATTAAGTCTCTGAGTTTAATAGAATGCCTCCTGGAGGAATCTTAAGTGAGACGTGTCAGGCGTCTAGAATCAGGAGACTCTATACCATCTTGGCTGACTTTGGAACACCTTGGTACCGTCCACAATATCTGTAAGTGATGGTTTGTGAAGGTCAGAAGGAGTTAAGGGCACTTTTGCTTTGACTGCCCCACCCGGTCCTGTGGACCACCAGGTACCATATGTGACCAGCCACGAATAAACCAGCAACAAGCCAGCCTGACATGACTCCTAAAAAAAACACAGAAATACTTTTTTTTTTTTTTTAAAGTTGTGATTTTCTTCTTTTTTTTTTGCACAATATGCTAGTTGAAATCATGAAGAAGCTACTCCATGCTTCAAATAACAGTGTGGGAGATTTTAAAACTGCAAACATTGTTTTTGAAATACAGTAATTTCAGAGGGAAATATCAGCAACACCGCTTCCTAGTGTCGGGGGCTTGGATACCACAGTTGATTTACATATCCGGTTTGTTTGTATTTACAGTCCTTAGGTATGACTGTGAGAGTGAATGGTTGTCTGTCTCTCTATGTTGGCCTTGCGATGGACTGGAGATCTGTCCAGGGTGTACCCTGCCTCTTGCCCAAAGATGCTGGGATAGGCTCCAGCCCCCCCGCGACCCAAAAAGGATTAAGCAGAAGAAGATGGATGGATGGATGGATGGAGATGATTTAATACTGTGAGTACTTTCCCTAGAAGTTGGCACTCAGCCAAGTTGACTCTAGAGGCACAATGCAGAATGTGATATGAGGTAAAAAAAAAAAAAAAAAAAAACAACAACCCTAGAGTAACAGTTAAAGGGCTTGAAGGAATCATTGGAACTGGTTCATATCTGTGTTCATGAGTCTACCATGGTCAAATCATTGGACAGGCATGGTGTCCATGGCAGGACACCACGGAGAAAGCTGTTGCCTTCTAAAACAAACCATCACTGCACCTCTGAAGTTTGCCAAAGAGCACCTTGACACCACTGTTTGTGACTGGTCATGATTTCCACTTTAACAAAACAAACCTTATGTCCGGGCTTCATCCGGCACTCCCATTTATTCGTGACACATAAGTCATTTTGTACGATCCATCATTACCTGACCTCGGGGTTAGCTAGCCAGACTGCCGATCACTTGTGTGTTTATGTCACAATACTTGTTAGCTACACAGTAACCGTGGATCTGTCTGAAAAAGTCTGGTGTTTGTCCAGCAAATATGTTTTTTCTCCATTTTAATCACTGGAAAAACATTCTGATAGTGAAGAATTTGTAATGTAAATAACTAATCCAGTTGACGAATAAAACTCCTGCCTCGTGCATACTTCTACTACTACTCAGCCAGTTCTTATGATACCCTTCACTGAAAACCATGCAACCCAAAGGACTAAGAGTTTAAGAGGAAGGCCGATCTAAAACTCTAAAGATGGAAAAATGACAAAATATAAAAATAACGTCTGTAATTGCGCTCATCTGCTGGTTCTCAAGTGTGTCAACCTTCCCAGCCTAATGCTATTTACTCCCATGTAGCAAAGTTGGAGAATTTGACAGCTCAATAAGCATCTAATGGTAATGGCCACTGACGTCGACTGTCATACAGGGGGAGCATCTACATTGCGGGCAATAACAACATAATTACACGCCTGGAGGCAAATGAAATTAAAGGCACTTAGTGGCACGTCTTCGAAAATAACCACTGAAGATGTGAAACCATGGGGTAAATAGGGAGAAAGAGTGGCTCTAATTCAAAAATAAGTTAATGATTCAGTGGATAATTTGATTGGGGACGATTTTCTTTTTCAGTGAAAGGCTTTGGCTGCTCAAAGTCAAACATTTCAGGTACTGGGGAGAAAACGCACAGGCCTACATTTATGGTACAGAGATGTTCCTTTTTTTTGTTCTGGTGTTGCAAAGAAACATGAGCTTTGCAATAATAGTTCGACAATTTAATGCAATTAAACCATCTTTAGACTATTTTTAGCCATTTTTCCAAGTAATGGGTGCACATTTAAATGGTGGGAGAATTACAAAAATGAGCAAGTACAATTCAAATTTATAACAATGGGAAAAAATGTATAATTTAGATAATAAAATGGTGAATGGTAGCCAGAGACATAAAAGCATTCAGCAAAAGACAAGGCCAAAGTCTTTCAAGGTAAGGACCTAAATGGACACACAAGTCCCCAAAATTAAGCTTAATAAACCTGAAGGGTGCATTATAGAGCCATTTTAGTGTCACAAAGGCAGCGCTCTTTTTACCTGCTAGACCATAATGGTCACTTATACTAAACTCATAATCTTGGTCATTGCAGATTATGAGTGCAGTTTAAAAGGAGACTCAAACTGCTGCTTTGTGACCAAAAATGTCAATTTTTCCTGACAGTATCGGAGCTATCCATGCCTTTCCAGCTCTGATAGAATGTACAATATATAATACACATTATAAATGCTTCAAATAATCACCTGGTAGGGATGAAAGATATACATTGGCACACTATCGGTATCAGCAGATAAAGCATTTAAAATTATTGATCTGCATAGGCAAAAAGTTAATAGTTGCACCTGATACAACAATATTACAGCCGAGAGTCAGGAGTGGCTTTTTCAGCAGTGCGAGGGGATGACATCATCACGTCGGTGGTGCAGATAAGCAAACATGTCTGCTCCCACAGCCAGGAGAGGAGTAAACAACACAAGGAAATTAATCCACAAAGTCCAACAAGCAAAACACAAAAATCCCAAAGACAAAAAACTAAACAGCAGCCTCCTGCACTGTGTCCAAACAGAAAGAGAGAGGGAAAAAACAAGACTGTGACCATCCAGAAACCCACAGAGTCCATTACTAGGGCAGCTTGGTAGGGCAGTGGTTAGCACTCTGGGAGCACAGCAAGAAGGTCACGGGATTGATTCCACCCCTGACCATCGTGGGTTCGATCCCATCCTCTGACCACTGGTGACCCTTCTGTGTGGAGTTTGCATGCTCTTCCCATGTCTGTGTGGGTTTACTCCTCCCACAGACCTAAAACATGCAAGTTAGGTTAGTTGGAGACTCTAAAGTGGCCCTAGGTGTGAATGACACTGCTGACAGAATCGTCTATAGAAAACAAGTGACCGTTGGCGTTCATAACAAATTGGAACTATTTGTGAACCTTCTGCAGCGTTTCGGGATGACAGGTCTACTGTCTTTACACTTCTGAATTCATCTGATTTGGTTTTTGGGGACAGACTTCAGCCAGGGAATTTCACGAAACTTTATCAACTCACATGCAACCAACACCTACAGTTATGGACAACACATGCATATTTGCTTACCAGACGTCATCCTCGGCATCACCCTGTCCTGTTAATTTAAATTTTGGAGTCATGCATTATGATGGAAATGCTGTTGATACATTACGACAGAAATGCTGCCGAGCTGCATTTTTGCAGAGATGATGTAACAGTTTGTAACACGGGGAACCGTTATGCATTGAATGCCACTTGACTGATTGGTTCATGTAAAAATGGTTTGTCAAGCCATTTTTATTTGTTTCGTCACTTTACTCAGTGGGCAAAAAAGGGAGAAAAGAACAAAAGCACACGCTAACAAAATTCTTCATGTGTTATATTGAAATTTAGGTCCAACTTATGAACACATGGGAGCAAGACCTGTTGTAAGGTAGAGACTGTATAGAGAGATTATAAACTTCACCATCACTTAACCCAGTCAGTGACCACCAGAGAACAGGTTTAAGAGTGTTGATGGAGAAGTATAGAGAAGGTCAGAAGGAGTCGCCATGACAGGAAGTGTGGTACTGTATGAAGAAGTCAGGAGTGGCAGAGAAGTATGTGAGGGTGGTGCAGGACATGTACAGGCTGACAGATGAGGTCAGACAGAACTCTCCATTGGCAGGAGTCTCCATGGACCATGATGTTTGCAGATGACATTGTGATCTGTAGTGAGAATAGGGAGCAGGTGGAAGAGAACCTGGATAGGTGGAGGTATGCTTTGGAGAGAAGTGGAATGAAAGTCAGTGGAAGCAAGACAGAATACATGAGTGTGAATGAGAGGGAGGCAGGTGTAATGGTGAAGATGCAAGTAGAGGTAGTGAAGGTAGATAAGTTTAAATACCTGGAGTCAATCATTCAAAGCAATGGAAAATGCACAAGAGAGGTGAATAAGAGAGTGCAGGCAGGGTGGAGTAGATGGAGACGAGTGTCAGGGGTAATTTATGACCAAAAGATAGCAGCTCGAGTGAAAGGGAAGATTTACAAGACGGTAGTGAGACCTGCTACAGTATGATGTACGGTTTGGACATGGTGGCGCTGACAAAAAGACAGAAAGCAGCGCTGGAGGTGGCAAAGATTAAGATGCTAAGATTCTCATTAGGAGTGACTAGGAGGAACAGGATTAGAAATGAGTATATCAGGGAGACAGATCAGGTTGAGCAGTTTGGAGACAAAGTAAGAGAGGCAAGGCTGAGATGGTTTGAACATCTACCGGGCAGGAAGAAAAGAGGAAGACCACAGAGAAAATTCATGGATGTAGTGAAGGGGGACATGGAGAGGGCTGGTGGGATAGGGTGGGATGGAGACAGATGATCCACTGTGGTGATTCCTAAAGGGAGCAGCTGTAAAGAGAAGAAGAAGAAGAAGAAGAAGAAGAAGAAGAAGAAGAAGAAGAAGAAGAAGAAGAAGAAGAAGAAGAAGAAGAAGAAGAAGAAGAAGAAGAAGAAGAAGAAGAATGTATAAATCTGTTACATTTGAACATTCAAACAACATCTTTTCTTGTGCCCCAGATTCTTTCCAGTTTTGAAAAGGCTTTCAGTGATGTATGATTTAAAGGTATACAGCCTCATCTGTTCCTCCTTTTTGATTCCAGGGCTTTCACAATATCTGTGGTAGAGCAGCCAGGTGTTCACAATGGTCATATCCAGGAAATGGAACAGAAATTGATGATACCACTTCTTTGATCTGATTTTGGTTCCTCACTGTCTCCACTGTCACTCTCTTCAAGCTCACTGTCTGAGGGGATGACCCTAACTCCTTGATCATGTACCTTCCGGCCATAAAATGTCCATGCATCCATCTCCAGTGTTAGTCAATGGCAAAGTTAAAAAAAAAATAAAAAATGACTTGTCATTACTTTGCAAATAGGCGCATATCCACACTATAGAATGATATTGTCCGAACTAAAGTGCCATAACTGTACAGCGTTTCCCCGAGGCAATGAACAAAAAAACATAGTTTTAGTATACAAATAATGACAAAATAAGTCTTAAAATGATCAAAAATCCTTCTTTACATTCTCATGCACATGGATATATATTTCTATTTAAAGACCCACTCCGGCGGCTCTAAAACCACCTCAAAAACCAATGTGTTTTGACCCAAATAGTATATTGTCTTTTTTATAAACAAAAAAAACTTAGAATCGCTTGGAAAATGCTTTTATGTCTTTGACCTACTTAAGTATGCACAGATCTATGAATATTCTAATTAGCGCCACTCATACTCCCGCCCACCAGTAGCTGGAAGAAGGTGAGGACATTGTACAAGGCTCCGAGAAGGCAATGTGACTTTTTTTTCCCTTTTTTTCCCCCACTCACTGTAGATCGCCTCGCTGGGGGCCGGTGAGCAGTTCGCCTCGGTCCGGTGTGCCCGCCAGCCGGCTCACCTCTGAGGCACTCCCCAGCCTCCTTCCTTCGGAACTCGCCTCACTTTGAGCTGCTTCAAGGCAAACTGCTCACCAGCCCTCAGCAAGGCAATCCGCGGTTAGTGAGTAACCAGCGACCACTCCTTCGGGGGAAGAAGGAGGAACCGAGGAGTGCTCAGTTCCTTTGGAGCATTCGTCCCGGCTTGGTCTAGGGAGATGCGAGGCGGCTGGTAGGGTGCACCGGCGAGTGCTCCCAGTGAGGCGAGGGGAGCCGTTCAGCCGGGCAGCAACTGCCTCTCCTTCCACAGGTTCACCTACGATGAACCTCGCCCGGCCATTGTGCCACACAAACACCAGGGCCGTTTCCCCCAGCATGCAGGCTGCAAAGCCATGTCCTTTCCAGACACTGAGGTTTTTCCAAATAAAATTAATCATTGCTGTCGTATTTTCATGTCTGTGGGTAAGACATGTAATATAAAAGAGGATTTCTTGCTCACAAAGCCAAAACCTAAACACGTACATGGGGCTGAAAAGTTCAGAGGCTGAAAAGTTCATAGTGGTCAAATTTGACCAAATGTGGATTATTTTTTTCAACATAGTCTCGCCTTTGGTCTACACACTTCTTCCATTGGTGTTGCAACGCTTGGATCCCTGCGGTTGAAAAATAAAGCACATTTGGTCAAATTTGACCACTATGAACTTTTCAGCCTATGAACCTTTCAGCCTCCCCTCCCCCTCGTATAATCTGCCATCTTTCCCAACTTGTAAAAAGCTGTGCTCCTGCTTGCTGCTCAGCTCCTCCCTCTTCCCCCAAGAGAGTCAAGTGGGGGTCTCAGTCCTTAGCCTAATTGGTTAATGTTATAACCAATCAGGCTAAGCAGGAATACTTACGTTGCTACAAAGGACAGCTCAAGGACAGCGTCATGTGACTAGCATGGAATTTACCATCGGACATGCACTGAGAGATGAACTCTTGTGGACATGCTATCTATGTTTTAGGACACTAAAGACATAACATCTAAACGTTGCTCAGGAGAGGATTTTTGCTGTTCACCAGTAACTGATACACACACTGCATACAACATTACATGACTGATACACATACACTCACACACACACACACACACACTGTCTCTCTCAACTTGCTTTGTTAACGTGTGTATTGTAACGTGTCTGCTAAGTATGCATTGAGGGTTTTTTTTTCTATGTGATCATAATTTTGCTCACTCGAGCGCTATTCTGATAACTATGTTTTTTTTCTCTCTGCCCAATGTGTCATCCCCTCCCCCCCTTCCCCTCTTTACCCCCCACTGTATGATGAGGCGCCTTGCATGGCTGCCGCGTCATTAGGAAGCGCTTACCGAGCACGCCTAATGTCAAGTCAAATTCCTCGTATGTGTAAACATGCTTGGCAATAAAGTTCATTCTGATTCTGATTCTGATTCTGAAACGCTCTGTCCAAATCTGTCTTTTTTTTGGGGTGGGGGGGTGGGGGTGGGGGGGGTGCAGCTTAAGCAGACATTCACAGCAGAAAAATACATACTTGGTGTCACAAGGTGAGCCCCTCCGAGGAGGAATTCAGGGCCCAAATGCCACACTAACAGTTTGCTGGTTTTAATGGAACAGAACATAATCCACAGCTCCGAAGCTGGAACAAAAACACAAAAGACTCGGCAGGACAAAGCAGGGAAATGGGTAAAACAGGAGTGTATTGTTCACACCAGTATGTCTTAAGGCCGTCACCTCGAGCTATGGGGTGGTGTCGCTTAAATAGGACAAAGATAATTAACAAACTAATAAACAGTCATGAATAATCAAGAACTTAACAAGATACGAAAAAAACTAGGTGGAAACGTAAGTAAAAATAAGGCGCTGTCAAAACGAAAGCCCAAATCAACGTTACTACAAGATGTGACCATGATGAAAATAACAATACTAAGGATGATCATAACAGACTAAGGCAGTAATAATAATAATAAAATGAAACCAGAAGCTACAGTCTGATGGATGGTTTTTTTCGCACATGGGGAGTTATTAGGAGCTCCTTGTGCAGGGATGTGAAGTGGTGGT